>CM062807.1:1257823679-1258483239 GCA_031772625.1 Pinus tabuliformis | reverse complement strand
TGCGACATTTTATGGATTGAAAATCAGGTGTGGCAGTGTTGTTTCATGCCTAAGGGGCTCGCACCAATTTTTCCCTCTTCTCCTTCATTTTTTCCCTATAACTCCATAAAACCCCACTATCCCTGTTTTACACCCATATTTGGTGCAAAAGTCGTGTTTCCTTAGCTCCTGGGTGTTTTTTTGTCTAAACATTATAAAACCCCGATAACCCGTCCAAACCCTTTCACAAGCCTTTTTTCACGTCATTTCATTTAAAAAACTTGTGCATTAAAGCCCTATCGTTCGATCATCTGCCACAAGATCTGACGGCGTTCGCACCTCATGACCACGCAATCCACACGCACGATAGCCCGCGGGGAATGGTTTCCCGCCGGACCTACCAACCATGTGTCACAAATGTATTGGATCGTGCCCCCGCTGTACGTTTACCACCTTTTCCTGTGAGCAGTGCGGGGAAACCGTTTACTACCCATTGTATTGTTCCCCACCGTTAACGCCCGCACACCTTTCTCGTGTGATGACCGTTGGATCTGCCTGCCTGCGATCCAATGGCCCTCGTTCATCCACTCCCGTTTTCTCCAGATAGCCACTCCAAGTCAATCGCCGCCATCCGTTTACTTCATCCAACGGCCAGCATTGCCTTCCTGTCGCGCCCATGCATCGACCACGTAGTCTTGGTGCCCCGACCTCTACCATGTTTCCGAAGGAAGAAGGAGGCAAGAATCTAGTACCATGTGCCATTACTCCTCAACTACCTCATTCAAGAGACAGCACGGCCAAGGAAGGAAAGTACTGCCTCGAGCAGTTGAATTCATTTACCAGTTATGGAGTTTTTTTTCCATACGGTACTCCGCCTGCTCAAGAAGGACATCACAATATCTAAAAAGGCCAATTTTGTTCATTAAAGCATACAGTTTGCAGCAAAGACCAATATTAGACTGTAAATGTGGTTGGTGGTCCATTATGACCCCTCCACGCATAGGATAGCAGATATTTTTGTAATCAACCTCCATATATACCCAAAAAGAAGATGTAATGAGGGTTGATGAATGTTATTTTGATGTAAAGTTCAACTTCTGGAGACTGTAACTACTGTGATACCTGCAGCGTCTGGTCTTAATTTTTAGCTAATGCAAGCTTCTTTTGCTATTAATTTCTCACTTTCCACTTCTTCTTTGTTCTAGGTTGTGCCTGTTATGCATTTTTCATGTGCTTTTGATGTTTAGCATTAGAGGGGTTGTCATCCCACCTCTGTGTTAGAATCTAGTAAGTATTGTTGAATGTGTATGCAGGTTTCTATTGTTTTAATGCCATAGAGATATCATCCTGTCTGTGCATTAGGAAATAGATTTGCAGACTTCTTACTGGTTGCAGTTGGCCATCACATGGTCTTGTGCATCTGCTGGTGTGATCAGTATTCTCCATTTTCACCTGTTCCTCAAACTGTGAGTAATTAGTGGTCTAAAGCCTTGTAGTTTGGGGGTGTTCACCCATGTCTGGGGTTAAGCATAGTAGAAGTGGTTATCTAGCTTGAAAATGCATCATTCCTTCCATTCATCCACCATTTTCCAACATTTTTGTTGAGTTTGTAATGTTCCCGATCATCTCTGAGATACAACCTAGGAGAATTTCTTGGGGTGATAACATTAATTGGCGTCGCTGCCGGGGAGAGGAGATTGAAGCTCAGGTTCCCTGGGAAAATGACACAATTCCATATTTTGATGATAGACAAGGTCTGGGCACATTTCTGGTTGTAATCATCTATCTGGCAACTCCATTGAAGGAAGACCAACCTTTGGCGACTCCACATTGAAGTTCTGGCTCAGTTTGTGAGACATACTCGAAGAAATCCTCAGAAATCACCAACTGAACCAGTGCCTGACCCTGAGAGGACTGTCAAATCGAAGAAAGCATCACTGAAAGGGGCATCAGGATCAAGTAAGCCTAAGAAATCTCATGCATCTCTGAAAAATAAAGTTATAGCTGAAGATATACAGTTTGAAGATTTAGAGCCCAACACTGTTAATAAGGAAATTCCTTCAAAGATTAATACAGCCCCTTATTCAATTAGTTCCCCTTTGAATCTCAGTCCAAAGAAAGTTTCCCATTCAGTCCAGAACATCCCTTTGTCTCTGTCATCCATTTCATTGTTTCATACTGCTCAATCTGCCAGTGTTCTTCCACATACCACAGTCATGGCAGGCAGCAAGCACCCACGAAGATAGAAAGAATTGTTGCTGCTAGATACGGACCCTTGGTTTTGCCTGTTCCTTTAAATCCCATGCCTATGGGAGAATATCAGAAATATATGCCTAAATTCACTGGCACAAAGGAGTAACAGCAGAAGAACACCTTGAGGCTTTTTACAGTTATGCTGATAATTTAGATATAAGTCAAAATGATGTGTGGATGAGAGTTTTTGTCCAGAGCCTTAATGGAGAGGCCAGAAAATGGTTCAGAGAACTAGCCCCTAGATCTATTGCTGATATTGAAGCCTTAGATGATGCATTTTTTAAGCACTGGGGAGATAAAAAGGACTTGTTGTATTATCATACTGAGTTTGGCAACCTGAAGAGGGAAAATGGGGAATCATTACCTGATTTTAATAAAAGATATGATCGTATGTATAGTAAGATACCAACTGAGGTAAAGCCTACTCCTACCTCTGCCAAACTCAATCATGCCAATGCTTTTGACTCTGATTTCTGCCTGTTGTTGAGAGAAAGGAGATGTGCTACTTTGGCAGACATGCAGGAGGCAGCCCTAGAAGTAGAGTCTAATATCATGGCTACAGAAAAGCTTAAAAGTCAAGCTGACAGGAGGAGGCAGAGAGGTCAGGCTTCTACTTCCTCTGCATCATCTTCAGAGCCTAAATTAGATAAAATGACTAAGATTATAGAGTCATTGGCTGCTGAAATATCTAAGCTGAAGATTGAGCAGAATGCAGGAAAAACAAGGCAGCATAATACATTTGCTCCAAGAAATCCCAATCCATTCAGAAGAGCAAATGAATAGTTGCAAATTATTCAGAGGGGAAAAGAAACAAATGAGGAAAAAAAGGTTAAAGCTCCTTTCCAGAATGTAGTCATGGAGGAGGAACAATTTGAAGATGAGGACGAAATTCACTGCATGGAAGATAAAGGCAGTGCTGCTTTTTTGACATTGGCTGCGCATGAAGAATCATTGTTGTAGGAACAAGACAGTCAAGAATGGGATAGAGAAGCTATCCTACAAACTAAGGAGCTGTGAAGATATAACCTAAGGTCCAATGCAAAAAATGTCAAGGAGAACATTGGCCAGAGAGCTGTTGTCCAAATAGAGTCAAATAATATCAGACAGAGAAGACCAGCAGCTAATCCAGTCATCCTCAAAGCTCTAGTTCAAGAGGTAAGAGGTTCTGATAAGTTTCCACCCTCTTTCAGCTTTGAGTCAGAAGTTCAGAAATTGAAAATATCTGTGCCTCTGGTAGATTTGGTAAAGAGTGAAGTATTTAGAAAGCTGAACCTTGAGGCCCTTGAGCTGAAAATCACACAAACCTCCACTGACTCTGTCAATTTGCAAGATGACAAACCTGTTGTTGTGCTTAGTCCCATGATTGAACCTGCTGATAATAATTCTCCATATTTTTATGTCTCCTTGACCATTCATGACAAAATCCTCCACAACTGCCTGCTAGACACAAGGGCCAGCCACAATTTGATGCCTAAAGCTGTCATGGAAGAGTTAGGCCTTGACATCACTAGACCATATCATGATCTATTCTCTTTTGATTCAAGGAAAGTGAAATGCCTAGGATTAATCAAAGACCTTGCCATTACCTTAACTCCGCTACCCATGAAGAGTATGATGATGGATATTGTGGTAGCAGATGTCCCTCCTAAGTTTGGCATGCTGCTGCCTAGAGGATGGATTAAAAGACTAGGTGGGACATTACAGAATGAATTATCTTATTCCACTGTCCCAGTATTTGGAGGAGAAAGCAGGAGATTGTACAAAGAAGCACAATTGGCATACATAATCAGTGATGAGAGGAATCCTACTAATTATCCAATTTATGCAGTGGACACAGATTTTGGAGCATGTATTCTCCAAATAGAAGAATCTCAGAAGGCCTCATTGCAGATCAGGAAACCAATAGTTCAGGCCGAAGAAGAGCAAGGAAGTCAAGTTTGGGAGATGTTCTTTGATGGAGCATGTTCCAGGGAGACTGCAGGAGCAGGGGTGGCGCTAGTATCTCTAGAGAAAGAAAGCACACAGTTGTCTTTTAAGCTGGCTTTTCAAGTCAAAAACAATATAGCAGAATATGAAGCTCTGCTATTGGGCCTTATTGCAGCAAAAGACAAAGGAATTAAGAATCTAAAAGTGTTTGGAGATGCTGATTTGATCATTCAGCAAGTAAATGAAACATTTCAAGCAAAGCACCCAAGGCTGAAAGCATACAAAGATGAGGTATGGAGAATCAGAGATTCTTTTGATTCTTTTTGTATTTCATATATTCCTAGAGCCCAAAATCAGCTTGTTGATTCCCTTGTTGTGTCTGCTAGTCTGTTTATCCCTCCCATGCCTCCCAGACTAGTTTATGAAGTGAAAATGAAATACAGACCATCCTTGCCTGATAATGTCCAACATTGGAAAGTTTTTGATGATAATGATGCGATAAATAGGTTTCTACAAGTCATTGATGATTTTTCTGAAATGCAAATTTACCAAGATAATGAAGCCTTCGAACAAAGCCCTAAATCCCAACTTAGAAATAAAATTGGCAAAGACAGTATTGTCCAGCTTCCTAGTAATTATATCCCAAAGGGTCTAATTCCTCTAGAAAGACTGTTTGACTAGAATGATGTGCCTTATAAGGCTGCCCAAAAAGAAGACCAATCTGCAGTCTGTAAGCATGATATAGGAAGTCCAGGTCAGCCTAGATACGTAAATCTGTCTACTCATCTATCTGCTGACCAAAGTTTTGAATATTGCAAATTAATGAAGCAATTTGCTGATGTGTTTGCCTGGGAGTATAGTGATCTGAAAATGTATGATAAGAAGATAATCCAGCATAAAATCCCTTTGGAGAAAGACACCATTCCTTTCAAACAGAAGTTGAGACCAATAAATCCTATGCTTCTTCCTCTAATTGAAAAAGAAATTAAAAAGTTGTTGGCTGCCAAGATCATAGTCCCTCTTAGATATTCTAAATGGGTAGCCAATTTAGTAGTGGTGAGGAAGAAAAGTGGAGAAATCAGACTGTGTTTTGATTTCAAAAACTTTAACAAGTGCTCAAAGAAAGATAATTATCCCCTACCGAAAATGGAGCATTTGCTGCAGAAGGTCTCAGGAGTCAAAGTAATGTCTTTCCTGGATGGATTTTCGGGGTTTAATCAGATTGTTGTGCATCCAAATGATCAGGAGAAGACTGCATTCACCACTCCTTGGGGCACTTTTATGTATAGCCAAGATGCCTTTTGGGTTAATGAATGCTGGAGCTACCTTTCAGAGAGCTATGGATATAGCATTTGTGGGAGAGAAGGATAAATTTGTTCTTATATACCTTGATGATATAACAGTATACTCCAGCAACCACCAAAGTCATTTGCAGCATTTGAAAAAAGTGTTTCTGAAGTGCAGAAGGTTTGGGATTTCAGTCAATCCTAAAAAATCTCAATTTGATTTAGAAGAAGGCAAGCTGTTAGGACATGTTGTTTCTACTACAGGTGTCTGAATTGACCCAGAAAGAGCCAAAGCAATACAGAATTTGTTTGTCCCGAGATCAAAGCAGGATATCCAGTCCTTTCTGGGCAAGATTAACTTTGTGAGGAGGTTTATCCCAAATTTTGTTGAATATGTGAAGCATATTACCTCCATGCTGAAGAAAGAGGCAGAAATCAAATGGACTGATATAGCAAGAAAATCATTTGAGTCTATTAAAAAAGCTATTATGGAAGCTCCCACTTTAATAAGTCCAAATTACAGCAAGGAATTCCATGTATTCTCATTTTCCTCTGAAGACACCATTGCAACTGTTTTATTGCAAGCAGATGAAGAAGGTTCAGAGCATCCGGTAGCATTTTTCAGCAAGAACTTGAGGGATGTTGAACTGAGGTATGATATTATTGAAAAACAAGCATATGCCCTTATCAAATCTTTGAAAGCTTTCAGAGTTTATATCTTGCATTCCAAGATAATTGCATGTGTACCCTCTGCTGCAATAAAAAATGTCTTGACACAACCTGATGCTGATGGAAGAAGGGCTAAATGGATTGTAAAGTTGATTGAATTTAATATAGAACTGAAGCCCACCAAGCTGGTCAAAGATCAAGGTCTTTCCAGATTGTTGGCTGAAGAAAACTACAGATCATTGGATATTGATTTCCTGTGGACAATTGCAAAAAATGGTCAAACAGAAGAAAGGGAAGCAGCTGAACCAGAGAAAGAGCAGTCAGTGGCCGAGAATCTAGCTTCATGTGATTGGTATTCTACAATAATTAATTTCTTGCTGAAGCTAGAAATCCCTTCAGAACTTACTCAAAGTCAAACCGGAACTATAAATCTTAGGGCAGCTAAATATTGCATTAATGAAAATTTGCTCTACTGGAGGGATACATCTGGAGTGCTTTTGAGGTGTCTGGACAAAGAAAAGTCAATAGAAGTCATGCAACAGTTTCATTCCAGCATGTGTGGAGAGCACCATTACTGGAAGACTACAACCCATAAAATCGTCAGAGCTGGATACTATTGGCCCTCTTTATTTTCTGATGTATTTTCTTTTGTTAAATCTTGTGACAGGTGCCAAAGATTTGAAGGAAAACAACAGTTTAAGTCCCTGCCCCTAAAACCAATACAGGCAAAAGGACCTTTTCAGCAGTGGGGCTTGGATTTTATTGGAGAAATCAATCCACATTCCAGTGGCCATCACAAATGGATATTAGTAGCTACTGATTATTTCACTAAGTGGATTGAAGCAATCCCTACCAGGAAGGCTGATCATAATGTGGTCATGAAGTTTTTAATTGAAAATATCTATACCAGATTTGGTTGTCCATATAAATTAGTCACAGACAATGTAGTAGCTTTCAGGGCAAAAGAGCTGGTGGAAATGTGTGATTCAATGGATATTAAACTGGTTCATTCCACCTCATATTATCCACAAGGAAATGGTCTGGTAGAATCCTCTAATAAAAGCCTGATAAGGATAATTAAGAAGCTGTTAGAGGACAATAAAAAGAATTGGGATTCAAAGCTCAAGTATGCACTATGGGCTGACAGAGTGACCATTAAAAAATCCACAGGGAATTCTACTTTCAAGCTGGTATATGGCACTGAAGCTGTGTTCCCAATTCAGTTAATTCTCCCTATGGCAAAATTCCTTTAAGAGGAGTAGAATGAGGAAGAAAACATGGCAAATAGGATCATTGATCTAGTAGAGGTACATCATATTAGAAAACAGCTGGTTGAAAAGGCTGCAGCACATCAGAAAAAGATCAAGGATGCTTTTGACAGGAAGGCAAAATCAGATAACTTTCAGGGTGGAGACTTGGTTCTGATATGCGATGCATTGAAGGAAAAGAAAGGCAACCATGGGAAATTTGATGCTTTCTGGACAGGGCCTTTCATCATTTCTCAGATTCAAGGGAACAACACCTTCATACTAAAAAGTATGGGAGGAGAGGCAGTTTTTGATGGCCCAGTTAATGGGCGTTTTCTGAAAAATTATGTGGTTTAAGGTCTTTGGCCTTAAAAGTTGTAAATATTTGGTTTTTATCAGTTTTGTATAGGCAAAGTAGACTCCATGCCCAATGGAACACTAGGAATTTTGGCTAATTTGTTTTCAACTAGAAAGGCATTGATCTGCAGGTTCTTGAGACCTCACAGGGAGGATCTCATCCCCAGAAGGAGCCAGTGTTGGCTCTGCTACATTTTGCGACATTTGATGGATTGAAAATAAGTGTGGCAGTGTTGTTTCATGCGTAAGGGGCTTGCAGCAGTTTTTCCGTCTTCTCCTTCATTTTTTCCCTATAACTCCATAAAACTCCACTATCCCTGTTTTACACCCACATTTGGCGCAAAAGTCGTGTTTCCTTAGCTCTCAGGTGTTTTTTTTTTGTCTAAACATTATAAAACCCCAATAACCCATCCAAACCCTTTCACAAGCCTTTTTTCATGTCATTTCATTTAAAAAACTTGTGCATTAAAGCCTGGTCGTCCGATCATCCGCCACGAGATCTGACGGCGTTTGCACCTCATGACCACGCAATCTGCATGCACGATAGCCCGCGGGGAAAGCGGTTTCCCACAGGACATACCAGCCACACATCACAAATGTATTGGATCGTGCCCCCACTGTACGTTTACCACCTTTTCCCGTGAGCAGTGCGGGGAAACCGTTTACCGCCCATTGTACTGTTCCTCACCTGTTAACGCTCGCACACTTTCTCGTGTGATGACCATTGGATCTGCCTGCCCGCGATCCAGTGGCCCTCGTTCATCCACTCCCATTTTCTCCCGATATCCACTCCAAGTCAATCGCTGCCATCTGTTTACTTCATCCAACGGCCAGTATTGCCTTCTCGTCGCGCCCATGCATCCACCACGCAGTCTTGGTGCCCCAACCTCTACCATGTTTCCGAAGGAAGAAGGAGGCGAGAATCTGGTACCCTGTGCCATTACTCCTCAACTACCTCATTCAAGAGACAGCATGGCCAGGGAAGGAAAGTACTGCCTCGAGCAGTTGAATTCATTTACCAGTTATGGAGTTTTTTTTCCATACGGTACTCCAGTTGCTCAAGAAGGACATCACAATATCTAAAAAGGCCGATTTTGTTCATTAAAGCATACAGTTTGCAGCAGAGACCAATATTAGACTGTAAATGTGGTTGGTGGTCCATTATGACACCTCCACGCGTAGGATAGCAGATATTTTTGTAATCAACCTCCATATATACCCAAAAAGAAGATGTAATGAGGGTTGATGAATGTTATTTTGATGTAAAGTTCAACTTCTGGAGACTGTAACTACTGTGATACCTGCAGCGTCTGGTCTTCATTTTTAGCTAATGCAAGCTTCTTTTGCTATTAATTGCTCACTTTCCACTTCTTCTTTGTTCCAGGTTGTGCCTGTTATGCATTTTTCATGTGCTTTTGATGTTTAGCATTAGAGGGGTTGTCATCCCACCTCTGTGTTAGAATCTAGTAAGTATTATTGAATGTGTATGCAGGTTTCTGTTGTTTTAATGCCAGAGAGCTGTCATCCTGTCTGTGCATTAGGAAATAGATTTGTAGACCTCTTACTGGTTGCAGTTGGCCATCACATGGTCTTGTGCATCTGCTGGTGTGATCAGTATTCTCCATTTTCACTGTTCCTCAAACTATGAGTAATTGGTGGTCTAAAGCCTTGTAGTCTGGGGGTGTTCACCCATGTCTGGGGTTAAGCATCGTAGAAATGGTTATCTGGATTGAAAATGCATCATTCCTTCCATTCATCCACAATTTTCCAACATTTTTGTTGAGTTTGTAATGTTCCCGAGCATCTCTGAGATACAACCTAGGAGAGTTTCTTGGGGTGATAACAATTCCCTCTTCATTCTCACATAATATCCTCTCTCTTTCTCACTCAGAATACATATCTACATAGACGCAATAAAATTCCCTCATATATAGCGAGGGGTTGTCTTCCAGGGCAAAAAACCATAAATTAAACATTACTTCTGTTATGAAACCAGCTCAAGAAAAGATAGAAAAGAAAGATCAACGCCTTAGAATTCAGCCTCTTCGAGGGGGCAACCTCCTTTACATTACATAAATGAACAATTCTTGGATGATACAAATGACAAAACCTCCTTTCTATATATAGGAGTCTAAGGAGTCACAATATAATCTAGCCGACCTAACAATAATAATATAAAACCACAAAAATAACAATAGAGGGATTCTAAGGGGCACAGAAATAACAATATGGGGGTAATAGGGACACAACAATATAAATAAGGGGTATAACTACAATAGTAATGGGGTAATCACTAGTATTATAGGGACCCAACATGCCCCTCTCCTTCAAAAAAGTGTTGTCCTCAACGCTTGAGCAGTTCTGGATACTTCTGCATAAAATTCTCATCCTCCCATGTGGAATCTTCAGCGGATAAGTTCTTCCACTTGATAAGATACTCTGAAATTGATCGATTTCGTAGCTGTCGAGTTCTTGTTTCTGTGATTGCTTCCGGTTCCAATATAATTTTTCCTTCCTCGTCAAGTTCTGGAAATATTGTTTGAATTGGGAGCTTGTCGCCTATAACCTTCTTTAAACATGAAACATGGAAAACTGTGTGCAATCGAGAAGCTGCAGGAAGCTCCAATTTGTATGCCATAGTACCAATCTTTTCCAACACCTTGTACGGACCATAATACTTTGGTGATAATTTATTATCCTTCTTAGCTTGCTTTAGGGACATTTTCTTATATGGTTGTAGCCGTAGGAATACCCAATCACCTACATCAAAACTTCTTTCACTGCGATGTTGATCTGCCTGTTGTTTCATTCTATTTTGTGCCAACAGGAGGTTATCCTTTAAGAGTTGGAGGACTTGTTGTTGATGTTCGATGTGATGTTCCACTGCCTGAACCTTAGAATTGTCTCTTAAATATGATGTGATTGATGGTGGTTGGTAACCATAAAGTGCCATAAATGGGGTCATTTTTGTTGCTGTATGGAAGGAAGTTTTATACCACCATTCGGCCAGAGGCAACCATTTGACCCATTGTGTCTGTTTATCAGATACAAAGCAAAGAAGATATCCTTCCAAACATTTGTTTACTATCTCAGTTTGCCCATCAGATTGAGGATGATAAGATGAGCTATGAGCTAACTAAGTACCAAGACAAGAAAATAATTCTGTCCAAAAATTTCCAGTGAAAATGGGATCTCTGTCACTTACAATAATCTTTGGATTTCCATGTAGCTTTTGAACTGTTTCCATAAATGCAGTAGAAACTGTACTGGCTTTAAATGGATGTGATAATGCACAAAAGTGTGCATACTTGGTAAGTCTGTCAACTACTGCCATGATGACACTCTTTCCCTCAGACTTGGGTAAACCTGTGATAAAATCCATTGAAACCTCCTCCCAACGTTGGCTTGGAATGGATAAAGGTTGTAATAGACCCGGTGTCTTAATTGTTTCAACTTTATTTTGTTGGCAAACCAAACATTCTGCCACAAACTTTTGAATATTTGATTTAAGGCCATAAAAAAAAAAATCCTTCTTAACCCTGTGGTAAGTTTTTAAAAATCCTGAGTGCCCTCCTAAGGGAGAAGTGTGCAATTCCCTAAGAATCTTTTGTTTTAGCTGGGAATTCTTACAGAGGTATAAGCAATCTTTGTACCATAGCGAATCATTTTGCCAGCTAAATGTATCAGAAGTACTGGAATCTTGTTGTAGCTTTCGAATAAGTGCCCACACTTCTTCGTCATTATTCCATTCCTCCTTTGCTTCGTTTATCCGATCTGGTTGGATAATAGAAATGGCACACAACAATGCTTCCATATCCTCATCCTTTCTTGAGAGTGCATCTGCCACCACATTTTGCTTCCCTTTTTTGTAGATGATTTCAAAGTCATAACCCAACATCTTTGTGACCCACTTTTGTTGCTCTTCAGAGGATTATATTTGTTCTAAAAAGTATTTAAGGCTATCATGATCCATTTTTACCTTGAAGTGTCTTCCCATTAGGTAGGGTCACCATTTCTTAAGTGCATGGAGTATTGCCAACATTTCCTTCTCATAAATAGCTTTGCTTAAAAACTTTCCTTGATTGGACGACTTTCAAAAGCAATGGGTCTTTCATCTTGCATTAGAACAGCACCAATTCCATTTCCTGAAGCATCACATTCCACAATAAAGGTTTTTGTGAAGTCCGGTGTAGCTAAGACCGGTGCTTGGCACATTGCCCCTTTAAGATGTTTAAAGGCCTTTGTTGCTTCCGGAGTCCATGAAAATGAATCTTTCTTCAATTATGTTGTTAGAGGTGCTGCTATTCTCCCATAATTCTTAACGAACTTGCGATAATACCCTGTCAACCCAAGAAATCCTCGCAGATGCTTTATGGATGTGGGGATTTTCCATTCCTTAATGGCTTTAATTTTGCTAGGGTCTACCTTAACTCCTTCATGGGATACAATATGACCCAAATATTCCACCTCCTAGACTCCAAAGAAACATTTGGATCTTTTTGCATATAATTGTTTCTCCTCCAATAGTTGTAGCACCCTGTCAACATGTTCAACATGATCCTTCCATGACTTGCTGTAGATTAGTATATCATCAAAAAAGACCAACACAAATTTTCTAAGGAATGGTTTGAAAATTGAATTCATCAAACCTTGAAATGTTGAAGGTGCATTGGTAAGGCCAAAAGGCATGACCAAAAATTCATAATGACCCTCATGAGTTCTAAATGTCGTTTTCGGAATGTCTTCAATCTTCATTCTGATTTGATGATATCCCAAACGAAGATCCAACTTGGTGAAGTAAACTGATCCATGCAATTCATCCATTAATTCATCAATGACAAGAATGGGGAACTTATCTTTAATAGTGAGCTTGTTGAGCTCCCTATAATCTGGACACATGCGCCATGATCGATCCTTCTTGTGCACCAATACTACTGGAGCTGAGAAAGAACTTTGACTCGGTTGAATTATACCAGCCTCTAGCATTTCTGCAACCATACGTTCAATTTCACTTTTTTGGACATATGGATATCTGTACGGCCTTATGTTTGGAGGAACACTTCCTGGAATCAGATGAATAGCATGATCATGATCACGCATAGGTGGGAGACCTTTGGGAGTCTCAAATACCTTGGAATGATTGTCCAGGACTTTTTGGAGATCTGGAGAAATAGATGATTCCAATGTGGAAACATCTAGCGAACATAATTGTGCAATTACACCTCTTTGCTCCTTTTTTAGAAACTTTGTCATGCCATTAGAGTTGATTATCTTTCCTGGTTTCCCTGCAATACCCCTTAATTCAACTTCTTTTCCTTCCACAGAAAATTTCATGAAAAGTTCTTGAAAATTAAAAGCTATTGTACCCAAGGATTGTAGCCATTGGACTCCTAGTACAACATCAGCACCTCCCATTGGAATGGAAAGCATTGGGCTAGTCAATACATATTCTCCCATGGATAGCTTGATATTATGGCACTTTCCAGAACAATTTATTGTTCCTCCATTTGCAATCATCACTTGACACTCTGGTGCTGGATATAGGAAGCAATTCAATTCTTTTGCTACCCTACAATGAATAAAATTGTGGGTGCTTCCTGAATCAATCAACACTGTTACCTTTTTCTTCTTGATTTGTCCTTCTATCTTGATGGTTTGAGGAGTGGTAATTCCCGCCAATGCATTACAAGATATGGTCGGATTTATTTGTTCTTCATCTAGGCTTTGTTCCTGGAATATATCCTCTTCTTTTGACATTTCTTGCTCCTTTTCTTCTTCCTCTTCACAATCTATGTAGAATAATTTCTTCTCAGCACACTTATGACCTTTTGTGTATTTGCTATCACAATTGTAACAAAGCCCTTTTGCTCTTTTTTCTTCCAATTGTTGTGGTGTCAACCTTGTAGGTTGTGGAAGACTATGGGAAACAACACTTCCGTCTTTATAGTTTTGAATGGTATGCTTCCTAGTTGCCATAATTTTGCTTTCCATTTTTCTTGCTAACCTGAATGCCTTCTCTAATGAATCAGGTTCCCAAAGGCGCACATCATGTTGGATATTATCCTTTAAATACCCTATGAACACATCAATCCTATGCTCCTCTGGAATATCTTTTACCCTTATGTTCAATTTTTGGAACTCCTCAATGTGCTCCATTATTGAACCCTTTTGTTTGAGACTTATCAATTGGCTAAAAAATGTGTTGCTTTTTGTATCCTCATAATGTGCTATCAATTCTGTTGGGTGTGGAGCCTGATTATCTTCTATATTCAAAGGTATTGCCACATAGGACCCTAGCTCGAAATGGGGGCGGCAACGCCGCCCGTAAAATGTTCGCTGCAGGGGGGGTCCAGGGGGGGCGACTGCGACCTTTGGGAGCCCCCCCCTGGCGGGGGGTTTCGGGGGCAGCGCCCCCGAAGCTAAAAACAACTGTAAAATTGCCTTGTAAAAGTATAGTAATTTCTAGTCAACCTGGGTCGTTCATTAGGCGGATGATCTGACGGTAGAACTTATGTTTAGTTTAGGGTTTTTTGCCCTAGAAGGCAACCCCTCTCTTTGTATGAGGGTATTGTATTTGAGGCTGTGTGATAGATGTGTATTCTATGAGCGAGAAACAGAGAGGTGAGACTGTGAGAGAAAACAGAGGATATTACAGCGGATTTGTTGTAGGTTGTGTCTCTTCATTTTGCTGGATAATATAAAGGAAGGACTGGCTGTTCGGGGTGGACGTAGCCCAAACTGGGTGAACCACGTATATCTGTGTCTCTCTTGTTTTGTGTGTTTTCTGTGTTTATATTTCTACAATATTTTATGTGTTCCATTGCTCCGTAATATATAATTTTCTAACAAATTCTTCCATAAAAATTGCCCAAGTGATAAATTGTTTACGAGAGCAAAGCCATTGATACCATACAAACTGATTTGGTTCCAAATACAAAGTTGCCATACGTACCTTTTGTGTGTTTTGCACATTATTGAGATCGAAGAACTGCTCCATCTGTAATATCCATGTGGCAGGATCCTTGCCATCAAACTTCCTCATATCGATTTTTGGAATATGGTGGGTCTTCGATCCCACATTAGAGTCTATGGAATCATGATTAACATTTCTTTTGTTCACATCATGAGTTTCCTTTACAACCTTTTCACCATTAGTAAGTATTTCTTGTAGAAAATTTGTCAAATCTGTCTTCAAATCTACCATGTTTGTCTTCAAATATGTCCTCAAATCTGTCTTTAGATCATCCATCTTAGCTTCCATGCCCTTTATCTTAGATTCCATGCCATTTATCTTAGCATCTGTTAGCTTTTGTGAGCGTGACATTTGTTGCACTTGTTCTTGTAATTTTGATATATCATGTAGCATTTCTTCCTCTTCTTCATGAGTCATGCTAGAGCTCTCAGGTTCCTTACTAGGTGTTTGCATTTTCTTTCCTCGGGGCATCAGTTACCGATAATAATGCTTTACTATGCCCTTTGAATTCCTTCAAACCAAGCTTATGCAAAAATTAAAAAAAAAAACTACACACCTTTTTTTACTTTGTAGAAGCCTGACATTGAATCTGATGTATCTCTGTAATTTAGAATCATCCAGTTCTAAAACTGTGAGCTGTAGTAGCCTTCTATGTCCTCTTTCCAATGCCACTAGTCTGATCCAAATTGGATTCTCCAAGAAAGAGTTATGCACAATCTCCCGCATTGACCTGATTATATACTAGTTCAGTAGAGCGAACTTGTATGAAGTGCCACGTGTCACTATTCCAACCTTTGACTCTGAAAAATATATATAAGAAAACTACAGTCCGTCCTCTTTTTGTACCTTCTTACGAAATTTCAATCCGATGCTCAGAAAGAAAGTTGTGACGATTTTCCCCAGGTCACCTGTTTTCAATGTAATTCACGAGTCTGCAAAAAGACCAACTTCCTCAGATCATATCTCCGAAAATATCACGCAAAATGCTCTGAAATTTGGACCCAAGGTTCAGCTCGATGTCTTCTCAAATGGGTTTTTTTGCGACTTCTGAAACGTCAGAGAAAAAAAAAGTTATAGTGAAAATGCCACGATGACCTATTTGGAGCAGCGAAACCCTAGAATCCAAAGCTCTGATACCAAATGTTATGAAACCAGCTCAAGAAAAGATAGAAAAGAAAGATCAACGCCTTAGAATTAAGCCTCTTCGAGGGGGAAACCTCCTTTACATTACATAAATGAACAATTCTTGGATGATACAAATGACAAAACCTCCTTTCTATATATAGGAGTCTAAGGAGTCACAATATAATCCAGCCGACCTAACAATAATAATATAAAGCCACAAAAATAACAATAGAGGGATTCTAAGGGGCACAGAAATAACAATATGGGGGTAATAGGGGCACAACAATATAAATAAGGGGTATAACTACAATAGTAATGGGGTAATCACTAGTATTATAGGGACCCAACAACTTCTACCATCATATATCCGCCTAATGAATGGCCCACATTAACTACAAAATTACAACAATTTACAAGGAAATTTTACATCTATTTTTAACTTTGGGGGCGCTGCCCCTGATCCCCTGCCAGGGGGGGCTCCTAAAGGTTGCTATCGCCCCCCCCCCCCCAAACCCCCTTGCAGCGCAAATATTACGGGCGGCGTTGCCGCCACATTACGAATCGGGGTCCAATGCGGTGATACCTATGAATAAAGAAGATAATCAGGCTCCACACCCAACATATTTTGAGGAGAATTTTGGTTTTCTCTCATTTGAACTTGATCATTTATGTTTACTCTTTGCATCATCTTTTCCACTACCCTCACTAGGTTATCAATTTTATGATCATAGGCAAAAGTGGAAGGCTCTTCTTTAATGGTAACCATGCATTTAGACTTTAGTTTGGCCTTCTTGGCTAAGATGTCAGCTTCAACTTTTATAGCATTAGCTTGCATTTCTTCCAAAGTTGTCGAGTCTCTCTCTAAGTTGATATTTCATGTCTACATAAAAGCCATTAGGAAAATCAATTAAAGCTAGGCCAAGGGAGGGCTTGATGTCTATAGGAATTGCATTGTAAATAGTATTAAACCGTTCTCAATATTCTTCCACAATTTCATTTGGTTTTGTTTTTAGTATTTTGTATTCATTTAGGAGTTGAAGTGGATTTTTCTTGATTTACCATACAGCTAAGAAAGTTTGATGGAATGCATCAAGATTAGCTATGCTAGCTATGCTTCCTCCAGGTAGACTCCTAAACCATTTTTTGACATCACCTCCTAAACTTTGAGCAAACAATCTCATTTTTACATCAGCTTCATCTACTTCTTGAAGGTCATGTTGGAAATAATACTGAGAGGGGGGGTGAATCAGTATTATCAGATTAATCAAACTTTTCAAATGCTCAGAAACATATACGCTACTTCAGTTAAGTGAACCAGCGTGTACACGCTACTGTGACGAAGTAAAACAGCGTATAAGAAGAAAACTCACAATTTAGTTAGCTTATTCTTCAATTAAGTGCATCAGGACATTATTCATCACATTAACAGTAAACATGTGCAGTATAACAGAACAGATAAAAAGCCACACACATGAACACCAAGATATAAGGTGGAAACCCAATGTGGGTGAAAACCACCTGCTGCAAGTTGTCTCTATCTTTCTTTAATATGAAACTTCAGTTTACAATCTTTTGTACTGGTGCAGCCTTATACCAGTACGCAGGCTACAACCTGCAGAAGGCTTCAACCTTCTCTTGTTCTCCAAACTTCCTTGGAAGGGAGCTCCAACCCCCTTTGCTCTTGTACTAGCCAAGATACTAGTACGTAGGTGCTGACCTACAATCTTCCTTCTTTCAGGTATCACTTTTCATACATTTTCAGACTTGGATATTCCTGAAGCACAACATTACAATCTGAAGACCACAATTCATTCAATTTCCACAACAGATCATTGAAGCATAAAACAACCAAACTTTGAACCACTGAACCCTGTCAATCACCAGTTACCAGAACACAGAGCAGACTACAGAACTCTGCAATAACAGTCAGACCCCACTGTAAACCCAAAATCAAGCTTCAAAAGATATACGCTACTTTAATGAGCAAAACCCGCGTATACACGCTCTTTTACCGAAGCCAACCTGCGTACAGATCTAAAAATAAACTTTCTCAATTTGCAGCTGTACCAGACATTAGTTAGACCCAGAACGTAACATTGCGACAATATGCAGATCTAGAAATACGCATAATCAATCATATCATGATAGTGCATTTCAAACCATTAGATCCCGATCTATCCTTAGATCTAGTCTTCCATCAACCGATGTGATCTCTCCTTGGCTTAGATCAAGCAACTCAGAACCTGCATATCAGATCTCTTTCTCTCTTAGATATTCAAGCCTTGTCGAAAGATGATTTTGCCTAATGATTTTCTTCTCCTTATATAGTCTTAGGCCTAGCTCAATACCAAGAGCCAAAACCATAGTAACACAATACCATCAATTTTAAAACTAGGGATCGACACGCCCGTCGAGACATAATGGTCCGAAATCATAGGCACAACTTCCAAGGACTAACCACCATGAACCAAAGGAACCTTTCCACATACACGCGCTTTTTCTGAATCGAACTAGCGTGTACACGCGACTTGGGCTTAACGAAACGGCGTGTATGAGCTTCCTTGGCATGTTGTACTGAGATCTGTCTTCTGATTAAGTTGCCATCACCTGTACCAACCTCTGAGCACCTGTACCATCCTCTGAGTGAGTTGCCATCAAGGACAACACTTGAATCATAATGCCAACAATCTCCCCCTTTGGACTTGATGGCAACCACCACACCAAGTCACTCTCCCCCTTTGACATCAAGGGCAAAGGGCTGTGCTCCCCCTGAGGACATGCTGATACCTCTGCTTGGCTGTGCTGACTCGTGCTCCCCCTGACAGTAGGCCAGATCAGCAAAAGATGTTCTTCAACAAGAAAAGGACTTATACACCATAAGGGACCGTCCTATCACCAAAAGACTCAATACATACATCCATACTCCCTACCAAGAGGGGACATATCAGAAACAACCAATTATATTACAGCATTCATCCCAGGCATAGTGGGGAAACCAACATAGGCCGTTACATGACCTTGACACCATAAAAGAAATATGACAAGAGAGATACATGACATAGAGACAACAGATCTAGACCAAGACTTAGGAAAGGCACCAGCAGCATCTGATAAACATCTTGTTAGATCAGCAACCAGGATTTCTTTCTGAGCTCCTTCTCCTGAAACCAACGACCAAAACATCTGAATGCCAACAATGCTTTATGAGACTTTTAAGCTGCTCCCCCTGAACCTGTGCCTGTTGCACTCCCTGAAACTGTGCCTGAAGAATTCTGACATTCCCATTGCTGTTCAGAACTCCAGAGTTTTCCCTTGCTGTTCAGAACTTCATATACGCGATTTTTCCTGTATATAACAGCGTATGTACGCGGATATACTTTCTGCAACAAGCGTCCAACATATACGCGACTTACTTATCATGAAACCGCGTGTATACGCGCATATCCCTTCCGTAACCTGCGTATACCAACTTTTCTGTAGAACAAACAAACTTCAACAACAGGATGAAGCATCAACTACTCCCAGCTTTTGTCTGAGATATTCAAAAGTTTCCCTGGGCAGTGGCTTTGTGAGAATATCGGCAACTTGCTCCTTAGAAGGAACATACTCCAACTTGACCTTCTGCTCAAGCACTTGTTCCCGAAGAAAAGGTACTTGATTGGTATGTGCTTGGTCTTTGAGTGCATGACTGGATTCTTTGAAATGCTGATTGCACTTGTATTATCACATAAGATAGAGACAGGTGGAGTGCAAGTGATTTGAAAGTCCTGCAAGGTCTGCATCATCCAAAGAAGTTGTGTGCAACAAGATGCTGCAGCCACATATTCTGCTTCAGCTGTAGATAAGGCAATCGAACTTTGTTTCTTGCTGAACCAAGATACTAATCTGGAACCCATGAAGAAAGCACCTCCACTTGTGCTTTTCCTATCATCCACACTTCCAGCCCAATCTGCATCTGTGTAAGCATGAAGAGTGAGATCTGTATTTCTAGGATACCATAAGCCATAGTTTTGGGTCCCTTGAAGATATTTGAAGATTCTTTTGACTGCCTGAAGATGAGTTTCCTTTGGGTTGGCTTGAAATCTTCCAACCATTCCTACTGCATGTGTAATATCTGGTCGAGTACCTGTCAAATAAAGCAAACTCCCAATCATGGATCTATAAGTGGGTTGGTGGACTGCTGCTGATTCATCATTTGCACTGAGGCTGCATCCTGTAACCATGGGTGTACATACTGGCTTTGACTCTTCCATGCCATACTTCTTCAAGATCTGCTTGAGGTATTTGGTTTGAGACAAGAAGATACCTCCTTCATTTTGTTGGATTTGCAATCCAAGAAAATATGTCAATTCTCCAAGAAGTGACATTTCGAATTCTTTCTGCATAACCAAGGCAAAGTTTTGACTCATAGTCTCTTCATTGCTGCCAAAAATAATATCATCTACATAAACAACAAGAATTAGCAATTTGTTATTTTCAACTTTTATATAGAGATTGCTATCTGCTGATCCTTTTGAAAAGCCTTGTTGGTGAAGATATTTGTCCAACCGATAGTACCAAGCCCTTGGAGCTTGTTTGAGCCCATAGAGTGCCTTTTTCAATCTGCATACAAGGTTTGGATCATTCCCAAGAATGAACCCATCTGGCTGCTCAATATATACTTCTTCTTCTAAGTCTCCATTCAGGAAGGCTGATTTCACGTCCATTTGAAATACCTTGAAGTTTTGAAAGCTTGAGAGAGCAAGGAACATTCGGATGGCCTCTAGTCTTGCCACAGGAGCAAAGGTCTCTTCAAAATCTATTCCTTCTTGCTGTGCATACCCTTTACAAACAAGTCTGGCCTTGTTTCTAATTACTTCTCCATTTTCATTTAACTTATTCTTGAAGACCCATTTTGTTCCTATTACATTCTTATCTTTTGGTCTAGGAACTAATTCCCAAGTGTTGTTCCTTTCGATTTGCTCAAGTTCTTCATCCATTGCTTTGACCCAACATTCATCTTTGCATGCTTCTTTCACATTTTGTGGTTCAATGGAGGAGAGTAGAGCCAAGTAGCTTGAAGCTTCTGCAAGTGTCCTTCTTGTTTGTACTCCTGCTTCTTTCTGCCCCACAATCTGAGTTTCTGGATGATTCTTTTGGACATATCTGGATGGAGTCTTCTCTTCTATTCTTGTCTGCTCCTCTGGTTCTTCTTGAGATTCTTCTTCTTCTTGAGGTTCTTCTTCTTCATCATTTCGCCTTTGAGAGTAACCTTCATCTTCTTCAATGTCTTCATGATGAACTTGCCTAGGAATATATCCCTTCTCATCAACCACTATATCAATACTGTCAACAATTCTGCCAAGTCTTTTATTGTAGCACTTGTATGCTTTGCTATGTGGAGAATAACCAAGAAGAATGCCCTCATCTGCTCTAGGTTCAAGTTTGCCAAGTTGCTCATCAGTATTCTTAATATAACATTTGCTCCCAAAGATTTTGAAATGCTTCACGGAAGGAGTTTTACCACTCCAAAGCTCATGAGGTGTTTGAGTGCTGTTTACTCGGACATTTGTTTTGTTAAGAATGATAACAGCAGCATGTGCAGCTTCACCCCAGAAGGTTGCAGGAGTACCTGATTCATCGAGCATAGCACGAGCCATTTGTTGGATAGTTCTGTTCATTCTTTCCACAACCCCATTTTGCTGAGGAGTTCTAGCTGTAGAGAATTCTCTTCTTATCCCATGTTCATCGCAGAAATCGAAAAATTCATTTGATGTGAACTCCCCACCTCTGTCAGATCTGAGGCACTTAATTTTGTGTCCTGATTCATTTTCAGCCAATGCTTTGAAGGATTTGAATTTTTCGAATGCTTCATCTTTGTGCTTCATAAGCCCTAACCAAACAAACCTTGAGAAATCATCAATGAATAATATCAGATATTCTTCTCCTCGAGGTGTCCTTTTCCTAAATGGACCACATACATCTGTATGGACTAGCTCAAGAGGCAAGCTAGCTGATCCTTCCTTCTCTGGAAAGTTAGTTCTGGTTTGCTTTCCAAACTGACAAGATTTGCATATGGTGTTGTCTGGAATTTTGATATCTGGAAGATCGCGAACTGCCTGATATTTGCATGCTTTCCTTATTTGTGAGAAGCTTAGATGTCCCAACCTTCGATGCCATAACCAGTGCTCTTCATCCTTGCTAAGATAGCATTGTTGTTGTCCTTCTTCAAATATGTACAGATTATTTGGAGTTCTTTTGCCTTTGAGAACTGTTTTACCTGTATCAAGATCACGAACAAGACATCCATTCGATCTGAAAATAACCTCGGTTTTTTGATCACACATCTGGCTGACACTTAGAAGATTATGCTTCAATCCATCAACATACAAAACATTTCCAGCCTTGACCTTTTCTTTCAAAGGAGCAATACCTTTTCCTTTTATAGTTGCAGGAGTATCATTTCCAAAAGAAACTTTCTTTCCCTTTTCTAAAGTAGAATAAGATTCAAGTTTTTCTTTATCACCTGTCATATGTTTCGAACATCCACTGTCAATGTACCATAGATTTTCCTGTCCTTCTGCATAAAACGCTATCCCACATCTTTCTGTCTGAGGTTCTTTTATTCTCCATTTTTTGGTGCTCGTGGCTTGTTCCTTTTTCTCCTGAAACCTGCTCCTGCATTCAGATTCTTTATGACCAAAATTATTGCAAATAGAACATTCAACTTCATTTTCAAGAACCGAAAAGTTGTTATAGGTCCTCTTTGTAATCCCTGTCATACTTCTTTGTTTTTGAGCTTCCCTAGTCATGATTGTTTTATATGCAACACATTGAGCTGCTTTGTGACCAAAGTTATGGCAAGAAAAGCATTGTCCATTGAAGAAGCTTCTGCGGTTATTGAATCTACCAGCCAACTGATTGTAATTTCTATTTTCATCTATTCTTGTGCCAAACTGAGAAGATTTTACCTGTGGTTGGTTGTAGCTTTTGTTCACCCTTAAGAAGGATTGTCCCTGATAGTTTCTGTTTGTAATTCGTCCCTGCTTTACCTGATTATCTTCATTGTTCTTCTGCTCATTTCTTCTTGCTGCATCAAGATAACTTTTTGAGGTGGATGCTTGAGAGGTTTCTCCATTATAGCCCAAACCTGTCTTGTTTAGAGGAGACCGCTGCACATTGATAATCTCATCCAAAGTTTCAGATCCTTTGACAAACTTAAGATTAATAGTTTTTGTTTTCTCAATTTCTTTTCTGAGACCAACAATTTCACCTTCTAGTTTTTCAAGATGTTTTTCCTTTTCATCAATTTGAAATTGCAAAGTATCAATGATCACACTCTTTTCTTCTATGCATCTCTTGAGTCTAGTAATTTCATTATAGAGATTATCCACATCTACAGCATCCTCATAATCATCATCTTCAAATGCCATTAATAGCTTATATTTATTACCTTGTTCATCTTCATCACTGTTTGATAAGCCATCACTATCTTCATGGGTGTAGTAGCTTTTCTTATTTGCACTTTGTTTCTTATTCCATCTAGCAGGTTCTTTTCCTTTATCCTTATTAGGACATTTTGCAGCATAATGACCTACTCTTCCACAAGCAAAGCATTTGAATGGTAGCTTACCTCTGAACCTTCCAGCACCCCTTTGAAGATTTCTGACAAAATTTGATTCTTCTTCCTCTTCTTCTGGAACATGGCTTGCTTCATAGTAATCTTCTTTTCTTGATGCCTTAAAAGCAGCTTCCCTTCTGTCTGATGGACCTCCCTTTCTCATTTCATAAGCAGTTAGAATTCCATGTAGCTGAGACATAGTGAGAACTTTGAGATTTTCCTTTTCTTCTATTGCAGATACTTTAGATTCAAACTTGGGGGATAATGATCTTAGAATCTTTTGAACTACTATAGTCTCTTTTATTTCTTCACCCAAATTTTTCATACAATTAACAATCTCATCTACCCGAAGAAAATAATTAGCCACACTTTCATCATTATACATCTTGAGGGTCTCATATTGAATCCTGAGAGTTTGAAGTTTAGCTTGCTTTACCTGTTCATCTCCTTCATAGCTAGTGATCATTTTGTCCCATATCTCTTTTGCTGATTTGAAGTGCATGACCTTCATGAATTCTGTTTGAGATATACTTCCTAATAGAGTACTGACTGCTTTTGCATTTGTTTCATATGCCTTTTTCTCAGCTGGATCTGTAGGAGTAGCTGAAGGAAAAGCATAGCCTGTTTCTACAATGTCCCAAACTTCTGTACCAAGAGATTGAAGATATGCAGTAACTCTTACCTTCCAATAATTGAAATTTGTTCCATCAAAAACCGGTGGCCTGATTGATGCTTCTTTCTCGTAGTTGCTCATGATGAATGATCTTCCTTCAAGCGATCAAGCTTCTCTGAAGGACCTGCTCTGATACCAATTGTTGGAAATAATACTGAGAGGGGGGGTGAATCAGTATTATCAGATTAATCAAACTTTTCAAATGCTCAGAAACATATACGCTACTTTAGTTAAGTGAACCAGCGTGTACACGCTACTGTGACGAAGTAAAACAGCGTATAAGAAGAAAACTCACAATTTAGTTAGCTTATTCTTCAATTAAGTGCATCAGGACATTATTCATCACATTAACAGTAAACATGTGCAGTATAACAGAACAGATAAAAAGCCACACACATGAACACCAAGATATAAGGTGGAAACCCAATGTGGGTGAAAACCACCTGCTGCAAGTTGTCTCTATCTTTCTTTAATATGAAACTTCAGTTTACAATCTTTTGTACTGGTGCAGCCTTATACCAGTACGCAGGCTACAACCTGCAGAAGGCTTCAACCTTCTCTCGTTCTCCAAACTTCCTTGGAAGGGAGCTCCAACCCCCTTTGCTCTTGTACTAGCCAAGATACTAGTACGTAGGTGCTGACCTACAATCTTCCTTCTTTCAGGTATCACTTTTCATACATTTTCAGACTTGGATATTCCTGAAGCACAACATTACAATCTGAAGACCACAATTCATTCAATTTCCACAACAGATCATTAAAGCATAAAACAACCAAACTTTGAACCACTGAACCCTGTCAATCACCAGTTACCAGAACACAGAGCAGACTACAGAACTCTGCAATAACAGTCAGACCCCACTGTAAACCCAAAATCAAGCTTCAAAAGATATACGCTACTTTAATGAGAAAAACCCGCGTATACACGCTCTTTTACCGAAGCCAACCTGCGTACAGATCTAAAAATAAACTTTCTCAATTTGCAGCTGTACCAGACATTAGTTAGACCCAGAACGTAACATTGCGACAATATGCAGATCTAGAAATACGCATAATCAATCATATCATGATAGTGCATTTCAAACCATTAGATCCCGATCTATCCTTAGATCTAGTCTTCCATCAACCGATGTGATCTCTCCTTGGCTTAGATCAAGCAACTCAGAACCTGCATATCAGATCTCTTTCTCTCTTAGATATTCAAGCCTTGTCGAAAGATGATTTTGCCTAATGATTTTCTTCTCCTTATATAGTCTTAGGCCTAGCTCAATACCAAGAGCCAAAACCATAGTAACACAATACCATCAACTTTAAAACTAGGGATCGACACGCCCGTCGAGACATAATGGTCCGAAATCATAGGCACAACTTCCAAGGACTAACCACCATGAACCAAAGGAACCTTTCCACATACACGCGCTTTTTCTGAATCGAACTAGCGTGTACACGCGACTTGGGCTTAACGAAACGGCGTGTATGAGCTTCCTTGGCATGCTGTACTGAGATTTGTCTTCTGATTAAGTTGCCATCACCTGTACCAACCTCTGAGCACCTGTACCATCCTCTGAGTGAGTTGCCATCAAGGACAACACTTGAATCATAATGCCAACAGGTCAAACACATCATTCATTCTATCCACATGCTGCTGAGCAATGTGAGAGCCAGTGTTATCGAAGGTCAGAATTTTATACTGGTAATATGTAGGCATAGCATTCAATTGCCTTGGTAACACCAAAGGTGCATACCTACCTACCATAGTTGGTCTGTTAGATTGATTGGAAAATGGACATGTAGTAGGTGTAGTTGTGATAACTACAGGGATAGTAGGAATAACAGTCTCAAATATTACAAGTGAAGAAGTAGAGACTATAGAATGAGTAGGACTAGGCGGTTGTAAATTAACAGACTGGGAAGATTTGGTGGACAGAGAAGCGCTGCAATTGTTAAAGTTGAAAACTCAATAGATTGTTGAATATAAGCTTCTTCAATGGCTTGGTCCAAAACCAAGACTGGATCCTGCAATTTATCAAATTGTTGTAGGGATTCAAGATCGGGGTCTATTTCAAAAGGCTAGGTTTGGGGTATATATGGTTGCAATATGGTTTTGTCAATAATAGTCTAATCTACAAAACTCTCTGATTTTGATTTAAATAAACTAAGCTAGAAAGCAAAATCAAACTCTATATCTTGAATAGTTTCAAACTTCTCTAGAAGAGAGTTAGACCTAGACAAAGGACTATTCTCAGGAAGAGAATTGAACCTACACAAAGGATTATTACTACCCTGACTCTCTGTAAGACTTTTCTTTCTCACCAATTTCTCCGGATTATCTACAAATTCAACAAGATTAGGATCTGGGTGAGTTGTAGTGAAAACTCTTTTAGGATCTCGACCTATTAAAATTCATCACAGAACTGATAAAATCAAAATTAATGACACATTCAAATATATATAAGATAACAACCTCAGATCATGTATTTCATTATGATAATAACAATTTTTGTTTAATTGAAATACTGATCAAATACCAAGAAATAATGATATTTTAATTTAAAAAGTATTCTTCCCCAGTATGGTTGCGACTATGTTGTCGTTCTGTATTTTTGAGGTTGAAGGAGTAAACACATAGGACATCATCAAAACCACTTTGGAAGCTGGGGTCTAGCCCTGCCAGCTTCAGAGAGGGATCTCTCTGTAAAATTTAGCTTTGTTTTAGTGTAAATTTTAGGCTAGTTATGGTTGTACTGTTTGTTTTGATTTGATTGGTTTGATTGATTTAAGTGTTATAATTCCATTGGGCTATGGAGTCTAAAGATTTAACTGGATTTGGAATCAAATTTTAGAGGAGTTTCACAGGGCAAGCTAGGTTGCACTATTTGGATCTTTTCAAAAATTAAATGGATTATGAAATAGCAGAAGTGTAAGGTTCATTAGAAATTAAGGAGCAATTAAAAATTCCTTAATTTGACTTCAGCAGAAAACATGAAAATTACAAACAGCCAGAATAGGGTGTTGTAAATAAAAATTCTTATTCATCACAATTTATGTTAAGTATTTAAGATTTCAGAATAACAGAGAAAGAAAAAAACAATGTTTAAACAAATAAATTGAAGAAATACATCACCATTTGGTACACCACATGAATCCTGTGAAAAGGTCCATGTATTATTGATTCTCTAGCACTTTGAAAAATTAAAATATGCAAAGGAAATTACATTCAGAAATCAACCCTTAATACTTCAAACAATGAAGTATTTATACAAAATAATTACAAAAACGATGTCAAAACCGACAGTGTATTATTAGCCTAATTACAAAAAATAAGATTTATCTCTGGCAGAAAAATAGGCCATGTAGACAGATGGAAGGAAAGGTGGATCTGTTTTGGTGGATTCGGTTGCTGAGTCAACCTGAAACTGTGTTGCGTTGATGTGTTGACTATTGTGCTAGCTGATGTGCTAGCCACTGTCTTACTGCACCCAAATTACCTTTTTAATCCAGTAAATCACAAAGCTCTTCCCATCTCTTTTCATCGGGTATGGTTAATTTAATCACCCTCTGGTAAATTTCATCAACCTTTGTGTATTTGGTAAAAGTCAACTTCACTGTAAAAACATGTTTTACCTCATTTTGTATGTAGAAGTCATTTTCCATGGTTTTCAAAAATGCTCTTGCTGTCATACAACTCTTTATTCCACTGAACTTGACACTGCTTCTTGCCATTTCATTCATTTTCAAAACACAGTCTTCCTGAGTGATCAATTTATAATTAATTACATAAATGTTGGGCAACCCTTTCTAGATTAATGCTTCAATTCAGGTGCAGAACCTGTTTACTCCCATGTCCAATGTTTGACATCTTTCCTCCAACTAATAAATAAGGTTCCTTTTGGTCAAAACTTTCTTGACCTCTAAAATAGTGGCAGTTCTGTCACTAATTCCTAATTCTTCAAGTTCATATTTGGACTTGCAACACTTTTAGTATTATTTCCCTTTTTTTAATTTTCTTTTTCTTTTGATGGGGTTCTATCTTCTATTCTTTTTCAATATATTTGGTTTTTCTCTTTTTTCTTATTTATACCCTCTTTTCATTTTTTATTCTATTTTTATTTTATTTGGAAATCATTGGCAGATTGACAATTATTTTCAGTATAAGATTCCTGAGATACAATACTAAAATACCTTGAGATACTATAAATTATATGACCCTAACACATCCCACAACCTACTCTAAAGATTGGTTCCAAAACTGTTAAGAGGAAGGTTTCACTTAGAATAAGCATATAACTTAAAATTAACCAAGATCCTTGCATCACACCTAGGTCTTAGGATTTGCAGGTTAGTTGATCATTGTCCATCTGATTACTTGGCTCTTAGTTAATAATAAGAAATAAATTGGCTCCACAAGGTACTAAACTCAAATAGAAATTTAATCTAATCCTTAAATTCTTGCTTGAATTAACAGGGCACTCAATCATGTCTCCTAGACTCATTGGTTGCCAACATGTTTTTCATCTTCTCATTTCCATGGGGACTACCCCCCATATCGTTTTGTTGGGAAACAATTAGAACGGAGAGGGTAGGGGTCAAAGTAACAACCCCCGGCTTGAGTCGTTGTTGCAATGCTTGTACAACCTGAGTGAAAACAGTCCCCAACTTATGCATGTACTGATTTTACCATTTTTTCTCATGATAATTCAGATATTGTTGATTTATATCATGAATAATTATGTTTAAAGGATGCCCCTTGTTTATATAAATCTCATATGTCTGATCATTTTAACCTTCCAATGAATCCCACGATCCGTGTTGGTCATGAAAATACTTCTTCCCTTCATCATAATCTCCCCCTTTTGTTTCTCGGTTTTCCTCCAATGCCTTCTGTTAATTCCTCTGGCCCTTCTAGGGATTTTCACTTGGCTGGCTCTCCTCAAAAGGTTTTTCCCAAGGAAAAATTGTCTTCCCCATTCAGTTTGGTTCATTCTTGTAGCCACTTTCCCCCACAAATTTTGTGGGTAGTGACATAGAGTTCTTGCACCAAATCGAATCTTGGATATGGATCTGATTATCATTCACCACTTTTCAGGATCTCCATGACCTCATATTTGTTCGAACTCTACCATGAATGTTACCATATGTGGGAAAACAAGGAGTCAACACAAGAGGGTTCCCACAGGCAAGGAAAATTTTAGGGGATAATATTTGCAAGTGGGCTAATTTTCCAAGTTTAAAAAAAAAAAAAAAAGATTCATTATTTTCCATTTTTTCTAAAAATTATTCGCCCAAATTTTATAGTATAAAATTGTTTCACCTTAAAAATAACAATAATTTTATATAGAGACTATATAAGATTATTAGAAATTTGAATACTTTTACAAAAATATTACCAAACATTTTACAAATTGCATACTCTGTATTAGTGAGATTTGCCAAGCTTTCTGAAATTTAAAATAAATTTTCATCCTTAAAATTTTCCCTGCCCACAAGGTCTGTTGTTGATATTGATCTTTCCACAAATTTGAGGGAAAAAATAGATTTACATGAGGTTTTTGTCTTCATGAATCGGAACCACAAGCCCTTGGAGGAAACAAGATCGATTCATATCTCTCGAAATGATTATAATGTCGCTTAGCATTCAGGGTTTTGGGGAGATCCCTAAACGATCCTCACTAGCTCAGATCATTCATTATGTTTCTCCTTTTATCATCTTAATACAAAAGACCATGTTTTTAGGTGACCGATCAAAGACATATTTTCAAAAAATATGTCCTTATTGGAATTTTACTACTATGGATGTTATTGGACTTTATGAGGGACGAACTGCTTTATGGAACCCCTCTGTGGTTAATTTTAAGGCATTCAAAATATTTGCAGGTATTCTATTCACTAGTTTTATTAGGGGATTGCATGATCATTTCCACATTCTCAACACATATGCCCCTTATGATTCTAGAATGGAGTTTTGGAATTGATTGGATGAATGTGGTTTATTGAAGGTTGGTTCAATGATTATGTCAGGCGATTTAAAACTTATGGTGTTTGGAGTAGAAATTTGGGGCTTAAAGGGTCGATTGGATCCCCTGGGTCCTTTCTTCAAAGATCTCTTTGACCGTAATTTCATAGTGGATATTCAATAGTGCCCTCTTGCTCCTACATGAATTGTAGGTTGGGGACAAATTACATCGCTAAGAAACTGGATCATTTCTTACTTCATGAAAATTTGGGGAAAGTTTGGGCACAATGAAATCTTGGATCTCCCCAGTCAGGATATCATACCACCCTTTGATATTATTGTAGTGGACCTGTGATAATAATTGGAAGGAACTCCCATTTAAATTCAATCACACCTGGCTGGGGGATCCAAAGTTTGATTTTCTGGTGTGTCAAACCTAGCATTTATTTAAATTTATGGAAGGATCCTTGTGGATGGACCATGTGAGGGAAAAAATAAGGATGTTAAAAAGGGATGTGAGAAGTTGGGAATCTAAGAAAAATAGGACCGCCAAGAAGAATTAAAGGAGATTGAACGAGAAATGATGCAACTATTTGATTCTTTCGATCCAGGCTTTTTATCTGATGTGTCACAACAAAAGATCATAGAACTGGAATCCTTCCAAATACACATTTTGTGCATTTGGGAAGAGACACGGAGATTAAAGAGCCAAACTATATGGATAGCGGTTGGTGACAATAACACCAAATATTTCCATCATTATTCTTAATCAAGGGGGTCAAATTCTCAAAATTGCAAGACATACACTGACTTGTGATCAAATACTTTAGAAAACTATTTCAGGCTAGGATGGATGTATATTTCGACATACAAATGGATTTCATTCAGACATACCCTCGCATGTTTGATGAGGTGGATAACAAGACAACCGTGGGTCCTATTACAATGGATGCAATTAAGCAAGCCCTAAAATCATTTACAAGGTACGAATGTCCCGAGTCAGATGGATGGTCTATTGAGCTATTTACACATTTCATGTATGTTATGGGTCATGACTTATTAATGATGGCAAAGGAAGCTCAGACTATGTGTCGGATTTTAGGATCTCTAAATTCCACATTTATTGGCTTAATTCCAAAGTCCTCTAACGCTACTACATTTTTGGATTTCTGGCCTATATCTCTTTGCAATATTTCATATAAGATGATCTCTAATATTATTAATTCTTATCTAAAGGAGAATTTATCCACACATATCTCCTGTCAATAATTTGGTTTCCTTAATAATCAACAGATATAAGACATCGTGGCCATAACACAGGAATGCATTCACTCAATAAGGGCAAGGAAGTAGGAAGCCATGATTTTGAAGTTGGATTTAAACAAGGCGTATGATTGTGTTGATTGGTCTTACCTTCGCTTGATCCTTCATAAGATCGGGCTATTTATTGAAGTGGTGGAATGGATCATGGCTTGTGTGTCGTGGGTCAACTATGTCGTGCTGACTAATGGTGTTCCTTCCTCATTTTTTAAGGCTTCTCGTGGATTATGACAAGGATGTTCACCCGCCCCCACACCCCCTTTAATTTTCCTTCTGGTTATTGATGGATTGAGTAGGAAGCTATCTCAATCTAACTACGGTTGTACTTTTCAAGGTGTTTTGGTTTCCAGGAAGACTTTTATTACCCGTCTCATATTTGTTGATGATATTATGGTTTTTTACTAATTTTCTATGGATCAATGGACACATTTTAACATGATATCAAAAATTTCATGGAAGCATCATGTTTATTTATACACCCCCTTTAATTTTCCTTCTGGTTATTGATGGATTAAGCATGAAGCTATCTCAATCTAGCTACAGTGGTATTTTTCAAGGTGTTTTGGTTTCGAGGAAGACTTTTATTACCCGTCTCATATTTGTTGGTAATGTTCTGGCTTTTCACTGATTTTCTATGGATCAATGGACACATCTTAACATGATATCAAAAATTTCAAGGAAGCATCATGTTTATTTATGATTTTTTTTTTTTTTTTTTTATCGTCTTTACTTTGGAAGTCCGTGAACAGAATGAGGGGATTGCATCCATATTATCTGTTAACATATCGAAGCTGGTACATGGTTTTAGATATTTGTGTTTTGCTGAGAAAAAACATGTACAATATTTTAGACTATAGTTGGCTAATTTAGAAATTTGAGACTAGAATTTCAACTTGGTCACATAGATGGTTGTCTATGGGTAGTCGGCTAACCCTTACATAGTCGGTTCTTCAGGGCATTGTTATATATTGGATGCACCTTTTCCTCCTTCCCAGGAAAGTTATAAACTGTATTAACTCTAATATTACTCATTTCATTTGGCAAGGTGCTCGTGGTCTTCATAAATTACACCTTGTTTGATTGAAGGGGGTTGGGGTATAAAACATCTGGAGCGTTTTGGATGGGCACCAAATATTAAAATTTTTTTGGGGGATATTTTCATTTATGGTCTATGGCAAAAGATTATTTGTGAGAAATATTTAAAAGCACAACCTATACATGTATGGATTCAGAATGTTGCCTCCTATGTAAAAAATGGTTCCTATATTTGGAATGGTTTCATGAAAATTAAACACTAGCTCCTTGGTAATCTATGTTGGGATATCAGAATGGGCTCTCAGGTGGAGGTGGGCCTATACCCAATCAAGGGATTTGTTGTTAACCATATTTTACCTAGGGAGATCATTCTCCGTCTCCACGAGTTGGGGATCTATAGACTTCATCAATTGCACCATCATGATGATTATTTGGGTCTATATCCAATTTGGGTTAGATCTGAGGCATTGAGATTTGCTAATCAGATGGGAGAGATGTTGGTACCATTCCATGACCTCCTTTTTCCTCTTGAAACACATCGTTTGCCTACCTTTTTCCTTCATACACCTCTTAGACCCCTTGAAATTGATTAGTTAACAGTATTATAGTTGTTAGATGCATTAAAATTGATTTATGAGTTTTATGTTAAAGAATTAGGGATTTTTGATAAAAAGACTACAAGAAGTTACAACATCCTGTAATTGGTTTATTGTTTGACATATGGCATGACAGCTAAGCTAAAGCAAAGGGTAGGGATGAAAAATAGAATGTACAAGCATGGACGAACACCTATCCTACAGCAGAACCAACACTCCTGAATGCGCGATCAATGATGGTCAAAGCACAACATGTTGGCGACAAAAGAAGCAACAACATAGGGTTCTAAACCAATTTAGTTTTGTTCCTTTTTGAAATCGGTTCAGAATGGAAACAACTTAAAAACTATTCCATAACAAAAGCGGCAACAGCCGCATAATGAATGTACATTCATTCCGAAATGTAAACGGTGTTAGTTTTTTTAAAAGACATAGGTAAACACAGTTATGTGTTCGTGGTTAGTTGTTATCTGTGTATCATTTTGAAAACAGAGCTTTTGAACTTAATACCAGAACTCAGTTGCAGTCATGATTTTTTTATTGCGTTGATTCTATAGTTGCTTGAGCGCAGTCCAGTATACCTTTGAAACGCAGCCGGGCCCTGCATGAAACGGGTATACTGTCATTTTATTTTATTAGCAACTTCTGTATGCACAATGATTAGAGTTTGGTTTATGCTTTCGTCGATTTAATTAGTAATTCGTATGAGTGAAGTTTATGATGGTGGCTTGAAGGATTCATTGCTGAGATCATTGAACTGTATCCTGTAAGGGATCTGATCTTTCGTTATTTTTAAAAGCATCTTCATGAACCCTGTTTCTCATGTATTTGAATTTTAAGTATGCTTATGATTTTAGTATGTTTCAACCTTTCATGAATGTTAAACATTGAATGCTGAGTGTTCACTGAACAGAGGTTTCATGCACAACATTCTCGTAAGGGGATTGAAATCTTGGTTTAAGTAATACACAGTGTTTTAAGAATAGGTAGATTAATTGAGTGACCTGAGTGTCTAGGTGATAGGGAGCATACCTCAACCTTCCGTAAAGAAGCTCTGTAACCTACCATCATGAACACTTAGTTAGGAATCCTTTATGTCTATAGATTGTAGACGCATGCCTCGAAGTTTACTTATCCTGGTTGATAATAAATATAGACTAATCTAGCACCCTAGATAGGACACTACAAGAGATTTGGGACATTTACATCCAAAATCTTTATGAAGCAGGAATCATCATTAATGATAAGGTTGACTCTCTTATTTGGAACGGTAGATCCTCCCAACACATATCAACTGAAGAATTATATACCCACGTCTTTCCTACCTATAATATGTCTTCTAGGATGGAGTGGTATCAGATGATTTAGTCATGGCATATGCTCCTCAAGTTGAAATGTTTTGGTTGGCTTGTTGGTTAAAACAAAATCCTCACGTGGGAAAACCTATGTAAACGAGGATTTCATGGTTCGGGCAGGTGCTATATATGTCTACAGGAAAATGAGGACCATATCCATTTATTTTTTAAATGCCTAGGGGCTATCAGTATTGGACACGGGTTTTAAAATAATGAATCTTTCTGTTGGCTAGTCATATTTCTCAGCTAATGACTGCATCATGGATTGGTTTCACAATTACAAGGTTCACAAAGCCCTTCCCTTCTTTATTTTCTGGGGTATTTGGTGTGGCAACAACAAACTTCTATTTGAAGATACGCCATTCTCCATTGACATGACTTGCAATAAGATCATTGCTTTCTTCTTGAAATATCAACAACAATCGACTATTAGGAAAAGCAGAAACTTGATGCATATCGACTATTGGGAAAATTTCTCATCGGTTCTTTCAATGGGGTTGCTTATAACCTAATATGTGGATGAGACACCTTATTAGCTATGGATCCTGGTTCATTTTATGTTTTCAGTTGGTATGGTGGTTCTGGGACAAATTCTAAAGCAAAGGTTATGGCTTTGTGGGGCCTTCTCTATTGTGCTCTTTGGATATCTCTCAAATCCCTATATGTCTTTAGAGATTCCAAGGTTACCATAGATTGGGTCAATTACAGATCTTGTTTTAAACCTCCTCTTCTTTCCAATTGGTTAAATCACATCAAGGTTTTGTCCGAACAATTCAATAATCTCTCTTTCACCCATACTTAGCGTTAGAAACCACGTGGAACACAGATTGTTAAAAAGAGGTTTATATTTGCAGGCGGGTTGGATTCACTTCCAGGTTCACAGGAATGGCCAAAAAGTTGGTGATGAGACCATCTCCCTCTTTGCTTAGTATTTATAGGTCTTATTTGTTTACTTTTCATGGTTTTTGCAAGGTTTATTTATTTGCTACTTGATTAATATGGACTTGGCTCTAGCGGTGATCAAACATGCTTATCCCCTGTGTATTTATTATTTTAGTATTTTATCATAGATTTCATTTGGTAATGCTGAATCTCAACAATTCTACTATATTAATGAGTCAAACGTCTTGATTTGTGAATAAAATAATTTTGTTTTAAAACATTGTACTATGTAGGAACATATAACCTATAACAATATACTTATATGATATTTGGTGAAATATAATTGATATATTGTTATTTTTTTCTTCTTAAAAAAATTAAAAACCGCCTATTTTGAATAAAAAATCAATTCATAACATTTAAACTACGATTTTCTTATCACTCTCATGTGAATCAATACTTTATTTTAAAATACACGTTAAACATGGTTTATAATATTAACAAAACAATATTAAGCCCAAAACACAAATTGAATCAGATTCAATTAGTTAATCTTTTATTCATATTTTAAAAAGCAAATAAATTCAGTTACATTGTTTTTGGAAAATGAATATTTTAATGGATTTATAATATTAATAGAGATGGAAATTAATCATTCTTAGGTTGAACATCCTTTAAACCTGAAATCAATTTCATGAAATTGTTTTAACTAAATCTCTATTAATCATGAAAATAAAGTTATTGTAAACCCGCACACTGGTGGGACTACTCGACACAAATAATCTACTCAATATCAGCGCGCTTTATCTGCTTCTGCGCCGCTTTTATCTGCATCTCATACGGGCGCCGCTTTTATTGCCATCGGCGCGCTATCTTTCACATCGCTAAAGGACGAACTCAAGTCACTCATCTGCAGAGGGTTTTACGTTTTATCCCGACTTTTCTCGAGGATGGAGGAACGGGACAACTCCATATCTGCAGAGGGTTTTCTGTTTTATCCCTACTTTCGTGAGGATGGAGGACCGCGACAACTTTATTTGTTCAGTGGAGTGTCTCTTGAAAGGCCTCTGTACATTTTCTCTCCAATGAATTATATGGCGTCAGATTGGTGGTTGAACAATTATTCCCGTCTCTCAATCCTTCTGATCTTCGTTGGACACAATGGAAATCGAATTTATGCTCAAGTCTTGCAGCCACGCAAATCTATCAAGTGATACCACCAATAATCCAGGGTTAGCATTCAAATGTTTTCAATCTCAATTTATGTGGCATAATCAAGATTGCTTGAGATTTTCACATTATCCAGGCACAGAGAAATGATTCTGAAAAGGCCCTAGTTTCAGAGTGTTAGTTTCCAATTTTTTGTCTCTAAAATCATTGCCATTTACGATTGGAGAGCTTAAAAATCTCAAATCTGGATTTGATTCCACATGAAATCACAAAACTTACTTCACTCATTCACTCATAACTCCCAGATCAAGTGTGGAAGTCAAAGCGCCTATTTGGGGTTTAAAGGGTTTCAAAAATCTGATACAGGATTGGAACCCAGAATAAGGTCAGGAATTAGAGAGGGCGTGATGGAGATGTGGTCGGAGATGAGGCACTTATTAAGGGAATGGTGGGGACGTGGTTGGAGACGAGACACTTATGGTTGTGGATCATGCAAAATTTACATTTGATGAATGATTTTCCTCAAAACTGGAAAAGCTAGAGCGTGTAGTCATGCATCACATGGGGAAGTTTACCTAATTGCAAGTGACAACATCTTGAAAAATGTTACTTCGTTGCAAGCATATAACCTAGTTATGCATCACATTCGGGTAAGTTACCGAATTTCAAGTTACAATATCTTGAAAATGTTACTTCGTTGCAAGCATATAACTCCATAAACTTTGGAATTTTACAAGTATTCCAAAGGGAAGAGCTTCTTTTAGAGTCATTAGGAAATCAAAGTTCTTTTTGAGTTCTTTAATTTGAAAGAGTGAGGAAAGAGTGAGGATAGCGAGTTCAAAGGAAAAATAATTTAAAAAAAAGTTATGAAAAACTTATCATTTTCACAGGGTTTGACTGGTCACATGGCCATCAAATAAGGGGGCAAGCTATTTGATTGTATATCTTCGGAAAAATTTTCTACATCCATTTTGACGTTGTTGTTTGGATAAACAGATTGGTGAGAAACAATAATTGTGGGAGATTCAGTATTTTTTCCAGTTCCAAGTGATGTAGAAAAGCTAACTCTAGTTCCGATTTGTTAAACTCAATTTTTGTTATAAGTGGTTAAATGAATATATAAGATTTGTGATGTACATAACCCTGTTTATACTTTTTGTAAACAGTTGTTCTACAGATAACCACAGTCCTTTATTGCAGATAAGGAAGGGAGCAATAGTTTGGGGAAAAATATCCCAGTGGCAATCAAGTTTTGCAGCAATGCCATACTTTTGTTAAATATTGAGATTTTCTTAGTATGGTCTTCACAAGAGGCATTTAACATCTGTGATGCTAATTTTTCTTAGGGATAAATGCTCCATATTTCACATGGAAAACAACATGTACAACGTATAACATATGTGCGTAAGGTGAGAATGTGTAATCTTCTCTGAGCACTAAAATATTTTGTGATGTGATGCTATGTATTAGTAAATTGACCTCATGGGAGATGCATAACACTAAACTTCTGTACATTTGGTGAATCTCTACCATTAGTAAATTGGCCTCATGGGAGATGCATAACACTAAAATTGTATACTTTTGGTGAATCTTTTTCATTTTATATGTTTTTATGGGGATAATGCGGTTTGGTCACTGCATTTTTGGTGAATCTCTTTCATCTTCATATATTTACGAGGATAATGCATTTTGTTCACCGCAAAAGAGAGTGAATTTGCTTGGTTGAAAAGTGTATATTGGATAATGTTACAGGCACAGGTTGACAGAGAATGCTATAATGCGCTTATTTTCTGTCAAACATGAATTGTAGATATAATTTAACTGTAACCTTCAATCACCTTTAAGAATTTGACAAATGACCTAAACTGCTGTACATTTGGTGAATTTCTAGAATTACTAAATTTACTAAATTGGCCTCATGCATAACACTAAAATTATGTACGTTTGGTTAATCTTTTTCATCTTCATATTTTTACGGGAATAAAGCATTTTGTTCACTGCAAAACAGAGTGAATTTGCTTGATTAAAAGTGTAACGTGGATAGTGTTACGGGCGCATGTTGACAGAGGAGAACATGCCATAATGCGCTTATTTTCTGTCAAACATGGATGGTAGATGTAATTTAACTGTCCCCTCTAAGAATGTGAATTATGAGCTGCCTGCATGGTCTGTTAGCATATTTATTGATTGCAAGAATGTGGCATTCAATACCGCAAAGGGGAGTCATTGGGTTTTCGTTGTTGTATGAAGAAAGGCATTGAATTGTTACCGTAGTTTCACCATCAACATTTAGTTTATTTGTATGATTATATTTCTAAAAAGTTCGGTTTATGAAAATGATTATATTGAGATATAAGTAGTTAGGTTTTAAGCTTCTAGAAAGGGTGTGATTGTCTATCGGTATTGGAAGGTAGGGCACCAACCAAAAGTTATGAAGCAACCACAAAAATGGTGATGCTGAAAATCCAGTAGATACCATGGACTTAATCTCGCTAAAAAATAATGACAACAGTCCCTATATTTGCTTAGGTGTCTAAGGGTTCGTTTATATCTTATTTTGAAGGAATATAAAAGAGAAATTTCAGTGAAAAGATTCAAATGGTAAGTTGCGGCCTTAGCCAATGGCTGGGTTGTATTACTTGCAATGGATTCTGCCCATTCGCTGTAGATAGATTTCCTTTGATGTGAATATGTACAGAGCACTCGGTTAGCATGGTGTTATAATTGTTTCATCTACCATGCCCGCAAAATCGAACAAGAATGAAATTAGAGAATTTAAGTTGACAGCAAAAAACCTCAAACGCTAAACAAGAAACGTGATAGCTAATAGGTAAAGTTAGGCAGTATGAGGAGCTCTCCCTGACTTCTCTTAAAGAATTTTCTGAAGTAGAGGAAGACTAAGACAAGCTCCATACCAATTAAAAGTGCATAACATTGATAATTCGCTCTACCTCTTTTTATGATTAAATGCCTTCAAGTCTAATATGACCTTCAATAATCCTCAGTATATTGCATCTATGATTGCAACCAAACCTCGAATCTCCGTGATTTGTCTCAAGTGCTTTACTTTCATAGCTGTAATATTAATTCTGAAGCTTTCTATTTATCTGCCACTTGATATTGTTTTCATCCTTTTTAATGCTAATTAGTCCATCCTTCTTGTTTGTACAAAGAAAAATGTAATGTAATTGTGGAAAGATGGAAAGATTAATGCCTGCATTTGTTTGAGTATTTATTCAGGTAGATTAAATTGCAGATTTATACCCTTATTTATTTATTTTTATTAACTAGGTGGAGCCTATGTTGTGGCCAGTCTTAATTCTGAATGAAATAATGATCTGTCTATCATCGGAATACTGCCCTCCGTTGCAATTGGGTGCCCCTTGGGATAGTTTATTTCTCCTACAAGTGACTGCCACCTTCAACCCCTGCCCATGATATGACCAAATCTAGCAAAGCGCAAATCTTTCTTCGAATTTTTTAAATCAAAAAGAGTTTTCATCACAACAAACTTGATTTTTATCCATGCATGATAGATATAGAGTTAAGATGAATTTATGCTAGTTTACATATACACACACGGGCTATGTCCCAACTCCATGTCGTGCCATGTGTCAACTCCATGTTGATCACAAAAAGAATTACACATCTCCCTCACACTAAGTAATATACTATTGAATGTTTTAAGTCTAGGAGTTTTTAAACTCTCAATTATTTTATATATATATATATATATAGAGAGAGAGAGAGAGAGAAGTGTTGTTCTAGATAAATGCTTTCCAAAACCCAATATAAGGAGATGTATAATACTTTCAATGCTTAAAATGGATATGACATGAATTTAAAATACATTTTAATAAGAAAAAATATCTCTATATACAATTTAAGGTGGATATTGAAATATTTATTTTGTTATTAAGATTTTTATGTAATTATGGATGATCCCTTTTGGAGAGATTGGTGCTAGAGTTTTGAGTGCACCATTTGACTCAATATGATACTCAAAAGATCTACCCTAATTTGCATTGACATCATGAGTCAGGGCTACTTCTCATTACTAGATGCATTTTTATGGATGAAGTGTGTCCTTGGATTCGTTGGCTACATGGTGTTTGGTCCAGTAGAGTCTTTGTTTGGTACCAGGTGCATTTTTATGGATGAAGTGTGTCCTTGGATTCGTTGGCTATATGGTGTTTGGTCAAGTAGAGTCTTTGATAAAATCTGGGTCTTTGTTTGGTTGGTGATTTATTAAGGTCTCCCCTCCAAAGGTTGGTTGGCCAAAAGCGGCTTTATTGATGCATTGTGCCAGTTTTGCTTAGAAATAGAAACAATGAAGCATATTGTATGAGAATGTTCCTTTGCAAGATCTTGTTGGGCTTAGCTTCAATTTTAGTTGACTTACATTTTACAGGTTTTTTTTATATTGGTAAGATGTTTGTTGAGAGATTCCAGATTGGTGATTTAGTACTCCTTGTTTAGTATTTCACGTTGTTTGAGAGTATCTGTTTTATATATTCTACTCTTTGGAAGCTCCATTGCAAATGCATTTTCAATAATGAGTTTAGTTCTGCAAGTGTTTTTTGTCAATTGTTATGGGATAAGATACACATGCAACTCCTAGACAAAAGAACATGGTTGATTAGAGGTGCCAAAGTGTTTAATCCTAATTTTTATTCAGATTTCTTAACTTTTTAGTTGCTTTGGGCAAAAGAATATGAATTCTCTGTATAAACCCTTTAGTTAGTCTCTTTTAACTTTTGATGTGTATACTTTTTGTACATAAATAAATTATTTAAAATTATTTTTGTAAATACTACATATTATAATTTAAAAATAACATGGAAAAATTACTCTCCCATATCTATCTAAAGTGCCTTCTGAGGATTGAAAAAATTAAACAAATTTTCTCATTATTTCACTTATTAATTAATAATTATTACTTTCCCTTGCTGACTTTTTCTATTATTTCACTTATTAATTAATAATTATTACTTTCGCATGCTGACTTTTTCTTTTATCCACTTCATAGTGGTTCATTATTGTTCTGCTACAATTGTTGCCGGTCCATATTAATCATTTTAATCAAATTAGCGTTACAAACTCTAATCTCACCGATTACAATTATTGGTTAAAGTGTTTTTATTTTATTTTCATGTATGAGACTCGTTAATCTTACCTTTATATGATTTATATTTTCACTTCACAACTATTAATAGAGGCCCCTGATCTGTACTACACATCTATTAATATAAGTCGCTAACCCTGTTTCTCTCCTTTGACATGGTTTTCTTAAAGTTATTTTTAACATTGTATGAAGGCAAATTTAAGGAAGGATTTTAAGGTGCAAAAGCACGAAGTCTGTGCTCAGCATTAGATCTTCTTCAAACTCGGCACAAATTCTGTGGGCAAAACTTGGCTGAACGTTGCCATGTAAAAGGGGATAGGCTAGACCTTTTTGATAAAAATCTTTCTTAAAGATCAACCATCTTACTCTTCCACACCAGCAAATGGAACCCTTATGTATTTAGTTTGGAGTTGAAAAAGACGTGTGAAGAGATGAAGATGGGTAATGGTTAGTAAGGTAGCTTTGAGAGCGCAACGCTCTCTCAAATATTATAGAAGGGGGCGATAGGTACAAGGGAACATTCGCGAAGAGGATGTCTTGAAAGGAGAACCAAACTTCCGTTTGAAATTGAGAAATATGCTTTTTTATTTTGTAAGCTTCAGGAAGAGATTTCTATTATAGCAAAAAGTTTACATCATCCATGAAAGATTTGTTGATTCACCCTAATTCTGCCCTTGAGACTGAGGCTTGTTTCATAAGTATGCTGTAATCTTCTAAAGATAAAAGTTCCAAAAATAGCTAACAAAATTAAGTAAAAAGAGCATGATTTAAAGATGCCTCAATGTCTATGCCAAGGTGCGAAGTAAATCTTGGTCCTAAGGAGAACATAGAGTGGATGTGGATTCATAATATGTCCATGCAAGTTCTTATCTATTAGTGCCATAAGTCTGACGACAACATACAAATAGCATCATAGCTACAATATGATGTTGGATGGAGCTTGTGAGAATACAATATGATGGATGGAGCTTGTGGGAATGGAATCTTGGTCAATGTGTGAAACTCCTTACACCTCATTGCTAGTCATAAGCTTCACGGGCAAAGATTGAGAATGTATTGTTCCTTCAGTGTCTTTGATCAGGAATCAAGCAAGCCATAGGTTCTTCAAATTAGAGAGTGGAGTATGCAGTGCCTGCTAAATTGCTTAAGTTGTTGACACATTTAAGTCCAACAATAGTTTCAATCTATTTCAGACCAGAAGATGTGAAAGTACTTAGGCCAAAATTCATGAAAGCTTATGATAAGTGTTTCATGCAAACTTGTGCATCTCAATATGTTAATCTATTGTTTATGCTCTTTTATGAAGTGAGGAGAAGGGCTCAACTTCCTTCAAAGTTGAAATTTACAAATAATGAGATTGACAAAATTGATAGCACTTGAGTGAAAATGACATTTGTGTATTTTTGTGGTTTTGTCGGCTTATAAAACATCATGCATGGTTTCCAGATCTACATGCATAAAAAATAATTTAAGTGGTATAGAGCTCCTAAAAATATTATTATGTATTCTATAGTTCTATGTATTGTTACAACATTGTTGTGATGTGCATCGTCTTATTTTGATCATTGCCATGTGATAAGATAGTGTGAATTATTTGTATAGCAATATTTATTGTATAGATTGAAGAACAAATGACATGATAAAAAGATAGAAGTTTAAAGAATCATAGCATAAGAGAATGAAAACTAGTAAATGTGTATGTAAGTATGTTATGATTCGTATAAGATAGTTAATCGAGCAAAAAGTTAAAAAACACATTTTGATTGCTATCAAAGCAAATGTATGTAGTGGAATGCAAAATATGTGGTTCAAGCACACGAGGTACAAGTCAATCATAAATACAAGTCTCATCAATTTGAACAAGCATTTTAGGGCCAATAAAGCTCATATTGTCAATGAGAATGTATTTGACATGTTGAAGTTATTGGAGATTTAGGAGGGACTAAGCTTCCAAAGGGTGCATAGAGGAGATAGGAATGCAAAGGCCAATGTATTGTTAGTGCATTTATGTGGAAGGTTGCAATAATTGTTGGAGCAAAGAAGAGTAGAGGGTTTTCTCTATAGGCATAGTTCGCTAGGAATGTATCCTTGAGACAATGAATTAGGAAAGACTTTCTTGTCCCAACAACACATTGAGACAACTAATTAGCTTATAGTTGGGGTAAAAGTTGAAGTAAATGACAAGGTTGTATCCTTGAGACAATGAATTAGGAAAGACTTTCTTGTCCCAACAACACATTGAGACAACTAATTAGCTTATAGTTGGGGTAAAAGTTGAAGTAAATGACAAGGTTTATATGGATGCAAATCATTTTTGGGACCTCTCTTATGGTAAATGCTATTAGGTTGAACTAAATTTTATGTTTAGAAAGAGTTCAAACTCTGTCACGTATCTTAGCTTGAGATGAGTTTTTGGATCCCTAAGACTAAGTAACACGAGTTCAAACTTTCATTGTGGGTGATGACACGTGTTTGACTCAGGTCCTGTTCATAGGTGACAAGCCCTAACAGTGTTCCAAATTTGGACATGTGTCATCACCCACTAAGCCTCGATATGCTAATAATTCATAGTTTATTTAGTTTTGCACTCATTATAGTGTCATGTTGAGTCTTCGTTCCTGTTAGCTCTGCTATTCAACGTTGATTTTCTAAGGTCAAAGACAAGCTTGGTCTACTTGGTTGTGCTTAAAAGGCTTCCACATTGGCCGCTTTCTCCTTTTTCCTTCTATACCGCTTTCTATCTGTCACCCATTCCTCTATTTCCTTTCTAAGCCTGATAGATTAAACTCCTTTGGCCTTCGCACCTCATCTCTGTCGTTGATCACCACCCTCCGATCTAACATCTCCCATCGCGTCTGATAAAGTAACACGCACGATTTTTTCTCCACCTTCCAATCATTTCCATAAAGATCCGACGACATACGTTTTTATCGCGCCCACAATTTGATCGAACGTTAGCGCGCGATGAGAGTGATTTTTCTCTCTCATTCGCCGCTACGTGTCGATCACTGAGTGGAATCACACGACCCCGTCATTTTACCGCTCAATGCCCAAAAGTGGTGCGATCAATACCATTTACCGCCTGATCATTTCGTCTCGCTCGTTAATGCCCGTGCAGCTTCACTGCCCGATGACCGTCCAATCCGCCCGCCAAAGATCTGATGACCCCAATTCATCCCGCTCTCACCTCGGCCTATAGCCTCTGTTGAGCCATCTCCGTCGTCCATTCCCTCGATCCGATGGCTATCCTTCCCGCTCATCCAAATCATTCACCTGCCCATGCATTCCACATCCTTCACCCTTCCGTTTGTCCGAAGAAGGAAGATAACCAGCGTACCAGTACCAATCACTGAGAAAACCCAACAACCATGTTTAATAGATAGTATGGAAAATGGGAAAAAGGAAAAGCATGACCCTATGACTGCATTTATCAGTTATGGAACCCCACTGGTACGAGCACTCCAACTGCCTAAGAGAACAACACAACACCTGAACAGATCAGATTCTTCCACTGAAGCAAGCAAGCACGTTCAGAGACTCCATCAGGCAGTTAAATGCAGTGGGTGATCAATTATGACCCCTCCATACCTAGAATGGCCAAGTGCCCTTGTAATGTAAATCTATAAATACCCAGAAGAAAGATATAATCAGGGTTGGTGGTTGGCATTTGATGTAAAGTTCAACTTCTGGAAATTGTAGATATTTTGTCACTTGCAGCGTCTCGTCTTCATTTTCAGCTAATATAAGCTTCTTTTGCTGTTAATTGTTCACTTTCCATTTCCCTCTGTTCTATGCTGTGCCTGATAAGCTATGTTCTTGATCTCTTGATGTTTAGCACTAGATAGTTGTCATCCTATCTCTGTGTTAGAATCTTGTATGAATCATTGAATAGGTGGTCCAGGTTTCTTTCTATCTAATATAGGAGAGTTGTCATTCTGTCTTAGCATTAGTAGATTAGATTTACAACGTTCTTTACTAGTTGCAGCCGGCCATCACATGGTCTTGTGCATCTGTAGGTGTGGTTAGTATTTGCCATATTCACCTTATACCTCGAGCTGTGAGCAATTGGTGGTCTAAAGCCTTATAGTCTGGGGGTGTTCACGCATGTCTGGAGTGAAACAAAGTAGAAGTGGTTATCTGGCTTGAACTAAACCATCAGTCCTTCCATTAAACCTGCAACAATAGTTGAATTTATATGTTACCAGGCATCTTCGAGCTACAACCTAGGAGAGTTTCTTGAAATCTTAACATAATTGGCGCTATTGTTGGGGAGAGGAGATTGAAGCTCAACTTCCCTAGGAGAACGACACAGATCCTACTTTGATGATAGACAAAGTCTGGACACATTTATGGTTGTAATCATCTATCTGGCGACTCTACAGGAGGACCAACCTTTTGGTGACTCCACATCACAGTTCTGGCTCAGTTTGTGAGGCATACCTAGAGAAATCTTCAGAAATCACCAGCTGACCTAGTGCCTGACCCTGAGAAGATTGTTAAGTAGAAAAAGGTCATTCAGAAAGGAGCATCAAGATCAGGTAAGCCTAAACAATCTTATGTATCTCTGCAAGAGAGGCTTGTGATTGAGCATATACATGTTGAAAATATAGAGCCTACCACTTTCAGTGAAGAAATAATCCCAAAGATTCATAAAGCTCCTTGTTCAAAAAGTTCCTCTTTGGATCTCAGTCCAAAGAAAACCTCCCCTATAGTCCATCTTATTCCTTTATCCTTGTCAGTCATTTGTCAGCTCCCTACCTTTCAAACTGCCAGTTTCTTTCCCTTTACCCCAGTGATGGCAGGCTCACAAGCACCTACCAAAATGGAAAGAATCATAGCTGCTAGGTATGGACCCCTGGTCCTGCCTATCCCTTTGAATGCCATGCCTGCAGGAGAATATCATAAATACATGCCTAAGTTCACTGGTACAGAGGGAGTAACCGCTGAAGAGCACCTTGAGTCTTTTTATAGCTATGCTGATAACCTAGATATCAGTGAAGATGATGTGTGGATGAGAGTATTTATCCAAAGCCTTGATGCAGAAGCTAGAAAGTGGTTCAGAGAGATGACCCTTAGGTCTATAGCAGACATTGAAGCATTAGATGATGTGTTTTTAAAGCATTGGGGAGATAAGAAAGACCTGCTATACTATCATACTGAGTTTGGCAACCTCAAAAGGGAAAATGGGGAATCATTGTCTGACTTTAATAAAAGATTCAACCATCTATATAGCAAAATACCTGCTGAAGTGAAGCCTACCCCCACTTCTGCCAAACTCACCTATGCTAATGCCTTTGATTCTGATTTCTGTCTGCTATTAAGAGAAAGAAGATGTGCCATTCTAGCTGAAATGCAAGATGCAACATTGGAGGTAGAATCCAATATCATCGCTGCAGAGAAACTCAAAGGCCATGTTGACAAAAGAAGGCAGAGAGGTGAGGCTTCCTCCTCTTCTTCGTCTTTAGAGCCTAAATTAGACAAAATGACTAAAATGATAGAGTCATTCGCTACCGAGATATCCAAGTTGAAGGTTGAGCAGAGTTCTGGGAAGGCAAGGCTACCTAGCACATTTGCTTCTAGAAATCCAAATCCATTCAGAAGAGCAAATGAACAATTACAGACCATTCAGAGGGGAAAAGAGGCCAGTGAAGAACAAAGGGTTAAGACTCCTTTCCAGAATGTAGTCTGATGAGCCCCAATTTTTGGTACAATTTGGGCTCATATTGGCCTACTTACCTTGTTCAACCATTCATCTTTTATTGCTTATGCATTCATTTCTTGGTTTATTCGTGTTGTTTGTAGGAAGAAGGGTAGGAATTCTATCTACGTGACTAATACATGATTATTTCAGGTTTTTGGCATTAAAAGGGAGCAAAGACCACGAAAAAGGAGACAAGGAGACAGTAAGGTGGCACTGCTGGTTTTTAGGAGAGGATGTCCACAGTCTTGGGGACCTTTCTCGTGATTCCCACCATAGCTCCGAGCTCCAACCAATCTCCCCACCGAGCTTAGAGGCAACCAACCGTTCTACAGGAACAGCAGTTACAACTGTTCTACAGGATCAGCACTTTAACCTTCAGTTGGACAACCGAGCTCCACAAATCAAGGAAACCTGTTGGATTATCATTTTGCATAAATACTGAGGCCGTAGCCTTTGATAGGAGCTTTTTGAACTTTTGCATTACTATTGTAATTTCGAAGTACGAGCTACAGCTCGGTGTTGGTTCTTTTTGTAAGCCAGTTTTGGCATGACATCAGATTTTTGGTTATGAATAAAGGCAGGAAGATTTTGATCTCATTCTGAGTTTCTAAGGGAGCTATAGCTCTCAGGTTAGGGCCCAACCTGAGAGCAATAGACCTCCTCTGTGTTGTAATGTTATTTGCCTTTCGTTCCAGCACTTTGTTTCTTTACTTTGACATGCAATTCGAATTTACAGTCTGCTGATTTAGTTTTCGTGTGATTGAGTAGGATTAGCTTATGGTTACTTTGCTTTTAGCTGCTTAGATTCGATAGGAGGTTTGTAATACACTGGAGCTCCAAGAAAAAGGTTGTTAGAGATCACTGCTATCTCTGCTTAGGGATTGGGGTGCAGTCCATATCAACCACCAAAAAGAAACACAGTCTTTTACTTCCATGCAAGCTGCAACATAGTCATTTTCGTTGAAGATCCATCCATGCACTTTTGATATTGAACCATACTTCTACATTTTTCATTCCATGCACGGCTTCTTTTCTCGGTTTTCCATTGCTGTTCATAGGTTTAATGGCACATGTATCATAGGTTAATGAATCCTCGTTGTTGGTGCAAGACATAAGTCATTTGTTTCATTTACACTGCTCCATATCATTCCACTTCCTTCTTCTTCTTCTTGATCTCTCCTCAAGCCACCTACTCGGCCTCTGTCCAGCTCATTTACCCTCCAACTCATCCATTGCCACGTAGCTTCATCTTCTTGACCTTTCGTTGATCCCATTCTCCCATCCACCAACCGACTTCATGCATTCTTTCTCTACCTTATTTTTCTGCCCCTGAGCCATCACAAGTTCCATTTCCACCTTACCTATCCACCCAAGCCGTTCCATCACTTCACCAACACACAAAACTTCCACCTACAGCACATCCTGTAGAAGGTAGCAGACTTCCTGTAGAAATTCCTTAGTTTCCTGTAGGATCCCCTGCAGACATCGTGTAGGAACCTGCAAACTTGGTTGCCGAGCATCCGAACGTTGTAGACTTCTGTGGACCAATGCTAGGGACCCTCTGGGACCTCTCCTAGCCATCCTGACCTTGCCCATGCTTTCCTTCCATTCGAACCGCTCCTGCACAGTCAAACCCTATTCAAAAGAATCATCACAATAAATCCAACCACTTAATGAAAAAATACAAAAACATGTCTTTTCAGATGCAAGTAGCTTAGATGCATGTATTTCAGCTCACTGCAAGTAATGGCATCATTGGTAGAAGTTTCATTCACAGTTTTGCATTGTAAGGGCCTAGCTAGTCAAATTAGGGTTTACTAGGGTTTTCATGCTTTGTTGGCTTTCAGTTTCTTTCTGCAAGTAGATTAGCCTCCTTTGAGTTAGCTTTCGTCCATCACTCATAAAGCTTCTTCTGTGAGCATATAGAAGTTGGCTTGAGCCCTAGCGGACTTGTGCCAGTTGACCAAGTGACAGCTGCGACAAGAGCTAGTACTTGTGCATACAACACCGTCGCTTCCAAGTTTGTACGAACTACTGGGTTGATAAAATTAGAGATAGGAAACTCCAGGAGTTGTAGCGTTATTGCTACAATACTGGAGCCCACCATCTTTTTGGCGCCATTGTCGGGGAAGCGTCAGAGTATTAGTAATTGTTGCTTTTCTTCTATTTTCTTACTCTTGCCTTCTGCTAAGTAGTTTATTTCATTTCCATTCTGCAAAAGTAGCATAGACATTTCCTGCTTTCATAGATTAGCATTTCCTGCTTTCATAGATTAGCATTTCTTTTCTGCAAGCGTAGACTAGCATTTCCATTCTTGCAATTTCATTTGAGCAAAGTAGATTAATTCTTTCCTGCTTTTAGTTTAATTCTGCATCTTTCATAGGTAGTTGTAGATCAATCTGTTTCAGTTTTGCAGGTACCAAAGGAAATAAAAGCAAAAACAATCAAAAGAAAAAGAAAGTCTTTTCCATTTCATGCCTCGTAGGAACCGAGATAGATCAGGCAAATTCCTACCAAACACCCCCACCACATCACTGAGTCACCCTTCGCTCTTCTTTGGTGACAGTGACCCAGACGAACCTATAGGTGAACATCCAGAGATATACAAAGATCCTATAGTAGAAGAAGGGTTAGAGACCACTCCATCTGAAGCTATGGCTGACAATAGAAGAGAAGATGAGATAATAGAAAGTGCCTTCCCCATCCGAGAGACCAATGGAGAAATGAAAATGAAGAACATTAGCCCCTCCGCCTTACCTCACTTCTATGGACTGACTACTGAAGATCCTGATACCTTCCTGTTTGAGTTTGTTGTCCTTTGTAGAACTTATGACTATACTGAAGATGAGCAAAAGATGAAACTCTTCCCTTCAACTCTTAAAGATGCAGCATTGCGCTGGTTCATGGGATTACCTGGGAATAGTATCACCACTTGGGCTCAGATGCAGCAAGCTTTCAATACCAAGTACCGGGATTATTGTAGGTCTAAGGAAACCAAGGGAGAAATATTTCGGATGACCATGGGAAATGATGAGTCCTTAGAGGATTATGAGGATAGGTTTCAACTAAGCTATAAGCGGGCCAGGTGCACACTTGACCCTGAATCCCTCAAGTTGGTCCTGCTCCGAGGAGTCCCTGAAGACCTCTTAGATACCCTTCACATGTTAGCTGGGGGGGACATTTACCAACTGCCTTATGAGGACATCAAGACTGTGTTTAGAAACCACTCCAGGGCAGCTAGGAAACGAGGTAGGGGAAACCTCTTCTCAACTAGTGTTCCTTTCTCCAAACATGAGCTTGCAAATCAATTAGAAGATCTCAAGAGTGAGGTGAGACAGACCATTGCCATGCAGCTGGACACATTCAGAATCCAGTAGAAGAAAGAAGAAGCTGAGAGAGCCTTGGCTGTCTTCTGCCCTAGGTGCACAAGGAGACACCCTAAGAACGAATGCCCATTGCATTCGGTTGAAGTATGTTTCGTTTGTGAGGAGGACCATCCTACAAATCAGTGTCCAACCTTACCTGGGTTTAAAGCCATGTACCAAGGGACAGAAGCTCCCACTGAACCTCTCTATTACCTCAACCAAAGGAGGCCACAAGGATCTAGACCTTATCAGCAGGGGATGCAAGGGGCATCTCAAGCTTATTACAACCCCAACCAATCGACTCCTATGCCTTCATGGGGTCCCCCTGCTCATCCTTCATGGTCCGTGCCTCCTCCCTGGTCTTATCCACCTCAGTACCCCGCTCAACCTACTTCTCATTCATATCATTCACATGCCCAGCCACAGCCTCAATGGAATGCACCTCAGTCGGGGTGGAGGCCCCAATACAACACTCCTCCTGCCATCTTGCCTCCACCACCAGTTCAACCTCAGCCATTACCTCCTGCTCCTCCAAGGCAACCTCAAATGCCTGTTCAACCGAACCTGAACCCCAACAATAGACAGGCCCAGTAGGTATACACTGGGGAAACCTCATGCCCTACCTATGCTATGGAGATCCAGGAGATCAATCTTCGATCTGGAAAGACTCTACCAGATCGCCAACCTCCTCCCCCAGAGGATGAGGAAGATAAACAAGAAAGCGAACCAAAGGCTATTCCACCCTTTCCTGAGAGACTAACAACCACCACACAACCCAACCCAGAGGAGGATGAGCTTCTGGGTGAGCTCAAGCAGTTGTGTGTAAAAATACCACTTCTCCAAGCCATCAAGGATGTGCCAATATACAACAAACTGGTTAAGGAAAAGTGCTTCAAACACCCAGGCAAGTGGAAGAAAGATGCTTCAACCATTAATGTCATAGGACAACTGTCTGACCTGATGCTAGGACAAGTCATCTGCCCAAAGTACCTAGATCCTGGAAGTCCTGTAGTAGATGTCCACATCAATGGCACCATCATACCTCACACCTTGATTGATCTGGGGGCTGCCATTAATGTGATGACCAGGGATACCATGCTCAAACTCAATCTTCAGGGTTCCTTGAGGAAGACCTCGACAGTACTGCAATTAGCAGATCGCTCCACCGTGACTCCCAAAGGGATTATGGAGGATGTCTTGGTCTCTATTGACTCTTGGGAATACCCTGCAGACTTCCTGGTTCTGCAACCAAAGGCAAAGCTTACTAGATATCCTCTCATTTTGGGAAGGCCTTGGTTAGCTACTGCAGATGCTTACATAAGTTGTCATGCAGGAAACATGACCATCAAAAATGGTCCCATGTCCAAGCAGCTAGTCCTATACCCTCCTGCCCAACTCTCCTTAGAGTATGACTTACCACTCTGGTTAGAAGAAGGAGAGGAAGACGAGGTGTACTCAGCACCTCTGTGCACCTTAGAGACCACTAGAATAGACCCCCCAACCGAGGATGACTTGATCGAGACCTTGATCCAGAATCCACCTTCCAGTGCACTACCCTTAGAGAAATTGGTGGAGGATGCCCAAGCTAGCACCTTAGTGGATCTTTGTACAACCAACCCTGTTACTCCCAGAGTCAAGAATGTGGAGTTCGGCCCTGAGAAAGCATTGAAGATCAGCTCCTCCCTATCTCCTTCCCAGGAAAAGGAGCTGTGTAGTCTGTTGGCCAACCACCTAGATGCTTTTGCTTGGAGCTATAAGGAAATGAAAGGAGTCCATCCTTCAGTCTGTACCCATCATATATACATCAAAGAGGATTGTAAACCAGTGAGGCAACCCCAGAGGAGAATGAATCCAGCTCTTAAGGACATTGTCAAGGAAGAATTGCAAAAACTGTTGGATGCAGGATTCATCTACCCCATCTCAGATAGTGAATGGGTGTCCCCTCTAGTGTTGGTTCCCAAGAAAAATGGGAAATGGAGAATCTGTGTGGACTAGAGAGAACTGAACAAAGCTACCAAGAAAGACCATTTCCCTCTACCTTTCATAGATCAAGTGTTGGATGGACTGGCAGGAAAGAAGTTCTTCTCTTTCCTGGATGGGTTTAGCGGGTACAACCAAATCCAAATCAGCCCGGAAGACCAAGATAAGACCACCTTCACTTGTCCTTGGGGTACCTTTGCCTACCGAGTTCTTCCCTTTGGGCTATGCAATGCTCCTGCTACCTTCCAGAGAGCTGTCTTGAGCATCTTCACGGAGCTGGGCCATGATGCAGTGGAAATCTATATGGATGACTTTACTCCTTATGGAGCCAACTTCCAGGAAGCATTGTCCAATCTGGGAAAAGTACTAACCAAATGCATCGAGATGAACTTGTCCCTTAGTCCTGAGAAATGTGAATTCCTAATGACTGAAGGGACCGTGCTAGGCCATACCATTTCTTGTCAAGGGTTGCAAGTGGATCCTAACAAAATTACTCTCATCAAGAGGGTTCCACCTCCTCAAAAGGTAAGGGATGTCCGAAGTTTCTTGGGATTAGCAGGATACTACCGGAGATTCATTAAAGATTTTAGCAAGCTAGCCTCGCCATTGTTTGGCCTGTTGGAAAAAGATGTGGAGTTTAATTGGACTGACGATTGTCAGAGGGCTTTAAATGAATTGAAGGACAAGTTGGTGTCAGCCCCAATCCTGAGAGGTCCAAATTGGGCTCTACCTTTCCACATTCACACTGATGCCTCGAACAAAGACATAGGTGCAGCTTTAGGACAGGTTGAGCAAAAACTTCCATATGCCATTTACTTTGTTAGCAAAAACTTGTCAAAAGTTGAGCTGAATTACACTATAACCGAGAAAGAATTCTTGGCTGTGGTCCATGCACTGAACAAGTTCCGACATTATATTACTGGTTACCAGACCTTTGTACATACAGACCATGCTGCAATTAGATATTTAATGAATAAACCAGATGTGAATGCTCGTATTATTAGATGGTTACTTTTATTGCAGCAGTTTGATTTGACCATTGTTGACAAACCAGGTAGAGAAAATGTTGTTGCTGACTTTTTATCTAGATTGGATTTGTCTGCAGATGAGGATGGAACAGTGGATGACCAGATGCCCGATGAACATCTGTTTGCTATTTCAGTACTCTCTCCATGGTTTGCTAATATAGCAAACTACCTTGTTTCAGCACAGTTCCCTCCGCACCTATCTTCTAGAGAGAAGAGAAGAATCATCAGAAAAAGTGCCTCATTTACTTGGATCGGGGGCAATCTGTTCAAGCTTGACCCCGATCAGATCTTAAGGCGTTGTGTAAGGGAGGAGGAAGTCTTTGATATCCTCCTCACTTGTCATGATGGGCCTTGTGGAGGACATTTTGCAGCAAAGAGAACTGCCTTCAAAATCCTGCAGGCAGGCTACTATTGGCCCACACTTCATCAAGATGTCAGAAGATATGTCAGCCAGTGTGACCAATGCCAAAGAATGGGGAAACTGACCCAAAGGGATGAGATGCCTCTCCAACCTCAAGTGACTCTTGAGCCATTTGAGAAGTGGGGCATGGAATTTGTGGGCCCAATCAACCCTCCTTCGAGGCAAAGGTCTTACATCATTATGTGTATTGACTATTTGACAAAGTGGGCAGAGACTAAAGCAATCAAAGCAGCAACAGAAGAAAAGGTGGCCGAGTTCCTAAGAGAAAACATCTTCTATAAGTTTGGCTATCCAAGAGAGCTGGTCACCGATCAAGGGAGCCAGTTCACATCCAACCTGGTTGAAGATCTACTAGCTCATCACAAGATCAAGCATAGGACTTCCACCCCCTATCACCCTCAAGCAAATGGGCAGGTGGAAGTCACCAATAGAGCATTAGAAGGGATCTTGACTAAGGTGGTGAGCAGCAGCAGAAAGGATTGGGCAGATCGCCTGGTTGAAGCCACATGGGCTTACAACACCACTTGGAAGACCACCACCGGCTTCACACCTTATGAACTGGTCTATGGGAAGAAAGCTTTGCTGTCCATTGAGTTTGAATACAACACTTTGAGGATGGCAGCTCAGCTGGACCTAGATCTCAGCCATGCACAACAAGAAAGGTTATTGCAGCTGAATGGATTGGATGAGCACCGAATGCAGGCCCTCCTTCACTCAGAAGTGGTTCAACTTTAGAGAAAGGTGTGGCATGACCAACATCTCCATGACAAGCAATTTCAGCCAGGAGATTGGGCTTTGTTGTATGACTCCAGATACAAAGATTTCAAAGGGAAGCTGAGAACCAGATGGCTAGGGCCATATTCAGTGGAAAAATGTCATGACAATGGATCTGTGCTTATTAGGACCATTGATGAGGAAGCCATCCCCATGCTTGTCAATGGGCATCGATTGAAGATCTACAGGAAACCTCCCTCAAGACAAGAGTTCATCAAAACTATGGAGAAGGCAGTATTGGTCATAGAGAAGGGTTCTGCCTCTGCTTTGGGCATACCCTGAAGAAAAAAAAAATAAAAAATAATAATAATAATAATAAAGATCCTTGGGTGAAAACCTCTCTGAGGCGCCCAAGGCAGGTGGTAGGGGTGAAAACCTCATTGAGACGCCCCTATTGTCTTTCAAAAAAAAAAAAAGGAAAAGGTTTGAAAAAGATCCTTGAGTGAAAACCTCTCTGAGGCGCTCAGGGCAGATGGCACGGGTGAAAACCTCTTTGAGGCGCCCCTGTTATCTTTCAAAAAAAAAAAAAAAAAAAGAAAAAAGAGAAAAAAAAGAAGAAAAAAACAATAAGCAAAATATGGTAAAATTGCATGCAGGTTGCAGATGTTCTATGGAGGAGAGGAAGCCTCTCAACTCAAAGCCAAGGGTCCTTATCATGCTGTCAAGGGACCTCACCAGCACCTCCTCCAAGGATACCCATGTTTTTCAAGGTATGTGCAATTTTATCATGGTTTGAATCTTCTACAGGAAGATGCAGTCTTTCTACAGGAAGACGCGGATTTTCTATAGGAAAGTGTAGACTTTCTACAGGAAGCCCGAACTTTCTACAGGAAGCTCTGTGTTCTACAGGAAACTTCTTGTAGAAGTTTGGGACGACCCAAAATTCATTTTAAAAGGAGATCCAGCGACTAAGGATCAGTTTGGACGCATGCAAGCCTCTGTTGGCACCCTTGCACATTGCTGTTACCTTGCTCCACCATCCTTGTCGACATGAAACCAAGTTCCCTGCACCAGCAAAGCAGATCGATGAGTTCTCGCGGGAAAAACCACTTTCAAAGATAAACAAGTGCTGAGATCTCATACCACAGGCATCAGAAGCTCCGGGAGCGTGATCGAAAGGCCAGATCCTCCGTCGTGCAACATGCACCCAAGGAGGAAGAATTGTTACGAGACACCCCGCGGGAATCCTGTAACAGTTAAATCTGCTAGAGTGGATACCATTCACAGCACCGCCATCTGTAATGAAACGCGGGCGCATGTAACCAAAGCATCCACTCCATCATCGGCAGCCTGTAACCATGAGCCTCCGGGTCTGTGTAAGTTCGCATGCAGCAGGTAGATCCACTCACCATCGTCCAAAAACTGGAAAAATCGTGTGCAGCCACGCAGGTAAGTGTCTCGACCCTTCCTTCCATCAAATCGCATGAATTTTACTTTGAATTGTTTGCACAGCGTAAAAGTGAATGGTTGAGCGGCCGTATGGCCAGTCGACTGGCCACGTTGGCTAGTTATGGTATAGTTGGATGTTTGGGTGGCGGCCACGACAAAGAGAATGAGCAGCACGCACGTGAGAACACTCCCGTCGGAAGCAATGAGTTTAACAGAAAGAGACGGCGACAGATCTGTGGGAATGGATGCGGCAGCAAGTGAATACGCAGGCGAATGACGGATGACGTTGCCCAACGGTCCGGCGGGGACAACTCACCCCCCGCGCCACGGATTGCGCCGATTCAAAATCTAATCGGCTAGATTGTGCGCATGCATTTATCAACCACCACTTCAAACTCGAGTGGCTATTCTGATCTCTTCTGCACTTTGATACGCCGAGCTTTTGGCTACCAGAACGCCGGTGAAGCACACCTCGAGCGCAGGCCAACTACAGTCCTCCCCGAAATTTGCGCACTGCTCCTACAGGAACACAGTTTCTACAGGAACGCAGTCTCTACAGGGACGCAGTTCTACAGGAAGGCGGGTTCCCCACGTAAAAAAGGTGACAGAAAAAGGTAACCCTGAAACTCTTCATGCAATTGGTTTTCAAAGGTGGCAGGATCATCGTCCACAGTCTGGTCATAAAGATATCGGTGAATTGTTGTTTGCTGTGCCTATACTGTCGTTCTACAGGATGTCAGTGTAATTAGACTGTGTTGAGATCCGCAGGGATAAATTTTTTGGATTATGTACATGCTCTGTCTCAAGAGACCAAATCTCTTTCGCATTTGCCACCTTTAGTTAAAACAACCGTGTTCATCATGCCGAGTGGGTTTATAAGACGGGAACCCACTGATTCAACCAAATTAAGGGAAAACCAGGAAGTGGTAGAACTCTTCACACGGGTTCAATGGATATCTTTTTGTGATAAATTACAGGGTTACGATGATGAAGTAGCAGAAGAATTTTTGCAGGCTCTGAGGCCGAAATCCAAGACACTGGCCACAGTGAATTTCAGGGGCCTAAGCCTCAAGCTCACCCCGTAATATATCAGTCGAATCACTAAACTTCCAATGGGTCTGCCGTGGGATAAGGAAGAACGGAAGTTGAGCCAGCAGGCCAAGAAGGAATTCTTTCCACCTGAGGAGGAATTCTCGGAGGACAAAAATGGGGTGCGAAGAACGAGTCTGTTGCCACCATGGAATGAAATCAGTTTGCAAATCATGAAATATATAACTTGTGAAGGCCGTTTTAGCATCGTGTATGCATATCACTTTCGGTTGCTCACTGAATTGAGGCACCGGATTGATCTTCCTGTAGAACAAAAACTGAGCATCCCTTATTTCCTATTGCAGTGTCTAATGGAGTGTGCCACCAAGCTAAAAGAGGGCATACCAGATCAGATAGCCCACCATGGGCTGATAAAGCTTCTTGTGGAGGATGCGCTGCATTCATATAAGGTTCCCCTCTCATGGGAATCATTCCGGAATTTGACAAGAGATGGAGACATTAAAATGTTGATCGAAGAAACGGGTTCTTCCAGTAGTGAGGAACAAGAAGCAGTGGCCGAGGAAAAGAGAGAAAAAGGCCAGAAGACCCCGACCACAGTGCAGAAGAAAGAACAAAAGAAGAAGCATGAGGAAAAGGATGACAAAGAAAAAGGTGGCACACCTATCTTGTCAGCAAGAGAAAAGAGGCTGAAGAGCAGAATGGACAAAGCTGAGGTGGTACACGTCAGCCCAAGTACCTCATCAGCACCTGCAACCAATGGAAAGCAAAACTCAGGCAGCTAAGCAAGCAAAGGTGGAGACACCTGTGTCTACAGGAAAGCAGAAACAGGCTTCTACAGGAAGCCCGAAAACAGAGACAAAGGCTTCTACAGGAAGCCCGAAATTGGAAAAAGGGTCTTCTACAGGAAGCCCAAAAATTACCAAAGCAGGGGCTTCTACAGGAAGCCCGAGAGTGGCTAAAACCAGGTCTTCTACAAGAAGCCCAAAATTGGTAAAGAAAGGATCTTCTACAGAAGGCCTGGAAGTGGGCAAAGCAGGGTCTTCTACAGGAAGCCCCGAAAAGGTGAAACCCAAAGAGAAGAAGGTGGATATTCTGGCACGGGAGGCAGCAGCTGTATTAGCTGGCCTCAGCATGCCACCTAAGCCAAAAGAAAAGAGGAAGAGGGAGGCCCCTCTATACTTCAAAGCTCGAAGAAGTGTTAGGATAAAGACGGGCAAGCCACAGCCTCAGTCCAGCAGCCCGATTGTCATCGAAGATACACCTGCTTCTCCCAAGGAAAAGTCACCCTCCAAGATCACAGTCACCTACGAGAAGGGGAGTCCAAAGAAAAATACGTGGCAAGAAAGGTTAGACCTGTTGACTAAAAAAACTCGGCTACAAGAAGCTGAAAATGTTCTACAGGACACTCTGGCCCGGCTACAGGAAACGGAAAAGAGGGAAGGAGAAGGACCCTCATCACCACTAAGGGAGGGTGAGGTAGAACCGCCTGAAGAGATAGATAGAGAACATATACCAGAACCTAGCCCTTCGCCTGATCTGAGTTCATACTACACCTTTTTAGAAGCGGGCAAAATCATATCGCAGAAATTTACTGTGCCTCTATTTTTCGCACTAGAGGAAGAAAGAGTCCGTTCCCACACATGGATGCAGATCGCCAAATCAAAGGGTGTGGCGGACATAGGCCCTTTACAAGAGCAACTCAAGGAGGTCAGGAGTGAATTCACCATGGCTAAACATGTGGTTAATTTCCAACGTGTGCTTCTACAGGAAGAAAATCAGAAGCTGAGATTGCAGCTACAGGAACTAAGGGCAGGGGCAGGAACATCTTCCAAAGACATCACAAAAGAACAACAAAGCAAAAAGGAGCTGACCACTGGTCTTGAAGAGCCAATGACACTTCTACAGGAAGCAGAACAACGAACAAAAATTGAAGTGCAAGCTCTAAGAGAACAACTGCAACAAAAGGAAGCACAATTGGCCTGCATGGCCAGTTGGGCCATGGAGGCAATACAGTGCCGACCACCTGCAAAATCCTATGGATTGTATTTAAAAGATCAATGGCTGCAGTTCCAAATAAACACCTTGGCACAAAGAGGTATTTCACATATCCAAAACCCACAACAATTTTCTGAATTGTGCAGTACTAGTTCGTCAGAAGACAAAGCCAAATTAGCAGAGTTTTACCTCCACAATTTGGCTTTGCCTAATGAAGTCTCCTGGGATCCCAATATTGCCTTGGGAGATATGCAATTGATGGCGTTCGCTTCATGGTTAAACCATGAGGATCAAAGGGCAGCTGAAGCAAAATCGGTCATGAACAGAGAAGTGAGCGAGCCACTGTTCATTCGAGCAGAACCAGAGGATCTGGTGGCACTCATCTCAGCCCACCAACAGTTGGCTACTGATCCCACAACTTCCTTGAGATTTATGAACCAACAGGCACAAGCCATAGCCCACTTTGAAGACATGGAAAGGTTGTTAGGAGAAAGTGCTGCCCAAGCATGTGCACACAGATGGAGTACCTTGGCACACAACTTGAAAATCCGAGAGTACCATACCCCCATTCGGATGAGGGAAGCTTTGGCACGGGTTGACCTTTACAAGAAATCCATGCAAAGCCTCCAGGCCAGCTGGATTGGCCTCAAACTCATCCCACCACTACTGCTAGGGTTGATTGAAGGCAATACAGAGGAGGATGACAGTCAACAATGGGAAGAGGTGAACAGGAAAGCAGGGTTTCATATCAACAGAGACGACACTACCACAGAACCTTGGGATGTAAGGGAAGCAGTGAAAGCAATGAAGGATGAAGATTTGGACTAAGTTGCTCAAGGATGAGCAAATAGTTTAGCTGGGGGGTGATGATGAGCCCCAATTTTTGGTACAATTTGGGCTCATATTGGCCTAGTTACCTTGTTCAACCATTCATCTTTTATTGCTTATGCATTCATTTCTTGCTTTATTCGTGTTGTTTGTAGGAATAAGGGTAGGCATTCTATCTACGTGACTAATACATGATGATTTCAGGTTTTTGGCATTAAAAGGGAGCAAAGAACACGAAAAAGGAGACAAGGAGACAGTAAGGTGGCACTGCTGGTTTTTAGGAGAGGATGTGCACAGTCTTAGGGACCTTCCTCGTGATTCCCACCATAGCTCGGAGCTCCAACCAATCTCCCCACCGAGCTTAGAGGCAGCCAACCGTTCTACAGGAACAACAGTTACAACTGTTCTACAGGATCAGCAGTTTAACCTTCAGTTGGACAGCTGAGCTCCACAAATCAAGGAAACTTGTTGGATTATCATTTTGCATAAATACTGAGGCCGTAGCCTTTGATAGGAGCTTTTTGAACTTTTGCATTACTATTGTAATTTTGAAGTACGAGCTACAGCTCGGTGTTGGTTCTTTTTGTAAGCCAGTTTTGGCATGACATCAGATTTTTGGTTATGAATAAAGGCAGGCAGATTTTGATCTCATTCTGAGTTTCTAAGGGAGCTACAACTCTCAGGTTAGGGCCCAACCTGAGAGCAATAGACCTCCTTTGTGTTGTAATGTTATTTGCCTTTCGTTCCAGCACTTTGTTTCTTTACTTTGACATGCAATTCGAATTTACAGTCTGCTGATTTAGTTTTCGTGTGATTGAGTAAGATTAGCTTATGGTTACTTTGCTTTCAGCTGCTTAGATTCGATAGGAGGTTTGTAATACACTGGAGCTCCAAGAAAAAGGTTGTTAGAGATCACTTCCATCTCTGCTTAGGGATTGGGGTGCAGTCCATATCAACCACCAAAAACAAACACAGTCTTTTACTTCCATGCAAGCTGCAACATAGTCATTTTCGTTGAAGATCCATCCATGCACTTTTGATATTGAACCATACTTCTACATTTTTCATTCCATGCATGGATTCTTTTCTCGGTTTTCCATTGCTGTTCATAGGTTTAATGGTACAGGAATCATAGGTTAATGAATCCTCGTTGTTGGTGCAAGACATACGTCATTTGTTTCATTTACACTGCTCCATATCATTCCACTTCCTTCTTCTTCTTCTTGATCTCTCCTCAAGCCACCTACTCGGCCTCTATCCAGCTCATTTACCCTCCAACTCATCCATTGCCACGTAGCTTCATCTTCTTGACCTTTCATTGATCCCATTCTCCCATCCACCAACCGACTTCATGCATTCTTTCTCTACCTTATTTCTCTGCCCTTGAGCCATCACAAGTTCCATCTCCACCTTACCTATCCACCCAAGCCGTTCCATCACTTCACCAACACACAAAACTTCCACCTACAACACATCCTGTAGAAGGTAGCAGACTTCCTGTAGAAATTCCTTAGTTTCCTGTAGGATCGCCTGCAGACATCCTGTAGGAACCTGCAAACTTGGTTGCCGAGCATCCGAACGTTGTAGACTTCTGTGGACCAATGTTAGGGACCCTCTGGGACCTCTCCTAGCCATCCTGACCTTGCCCATGCTTTCCTTCCATTCGAACCGCTCCTGCACAGTCAAACCCTAATCAAAAGCATCATCACAATAAATCCAACCACTTAATGAAAAAATACAAAAACATGTCTTTTCAGATGCAAGTAGCTTAGATGCATGTATTTCAGCTCACTTCAAGTAATGGCATCATTGGTAGAAGTTTCATTCACAGTTTTGCATTGTAAGGGCCTAGCTAGTCAAATTAGGGTTTACTAGGGTTTTCATGCTTTGTTGGCTTTCAATTTCTTTCTGCAAGTAGATTAGCCTCCTTTGAGTTAGCTTTCGTCCATCACTCATAAAGCTTCTTCTGTGAGCATATAGAAGTTGGCTTGAGCCCTAGCGGACTTGTGCCAGTTGACCAAGTGACAACTGCGACAAGAGCTAGTACTTGTGCATACAGCACCGTCGCTTCCAAGTTTGTACGAACTACCGGGTTGATAAAATTAGAGATAGGAAGCTCCAGGAGTTGTAGCATTATTGCTACAATATTGGGGCCCACCATAGTCATGGAAGAGGAACATTTTGATGAAGAGGATGAGATTCATTGCATAGAGGACAAGGGCAGTGCGTTATGAAACCAACTCACAAGAAGATAGAAAAGATAGCTCAACGCCTTAGAATTCAGCCTCTTCGAGGGGCAACCTCTTTTACATTACACAAATGAATGATTCTTTTATGATTTAAATGACAAAACCTCCTTTCTATAAATAGGAGTCTAAGGAGTCACAATATAACTGATCCAGGTGGATATTGGTGGCCACCTGCCAAGTCCACTTGGACCCCCACCATTGTTTCTCTCAGCATTTTCAGTTTCCTTAATTGTAGCACAACTTACTATTTTTAGCAGTTTTTTGGGTCTTGAACTTCTGGAGCTGTTTTGAGGCCCTAAACGACGTTTTTTTGGGAAATCTGGGGGCAACATGGGTCCATGGACCGATGTTTCCCTTCTCAAAGTGGTAGTGCTCGGATAGATCTTTCTAACGAGCTATTGTACGCGTCAAACGGAGATCGTATGCCAAAGTTACGACCCTCGGAAGTTGATGTACCAATTTACCCAAACGGGGTCCACAGTTTGGCATTTCATCTCCTAGGGTTAGGTTTTGGAATGTGAAGGGTTTTTCATTGTTTCTCAACAATAAATAGGCCTTCGAGCCTCATTGTAAGACAGTTCAGAGGCATGTAGCCACCACATCTCTTCTCAGAGATAAGCTACCATCGCCCTAGCTAGTTTATTTCTATTTCTGGTTGTAAGCATATTTCAGTATTTTCCATTAATGAAATGAAGTATTATTTCCACTGCATCTTTGTGTATATGGTTATCTCTGTAATTTGTTGCATTCCTATTTAAATCTGGATTAGTGGTATCAGAGCGGTCTACTTTTTCTCTGTTTTTCTTTGCATGTCCCCAACAAGGTCGGGATATAAGGAGTTAGGGCTTGAACTGGTTGAACCCTTGCAAGACCAGCCTCGCAAATCCCGACGGCCTCCCATGGCGGATGAGAAGAAAGACAAGGGGGCAGGAGATCTCATCAAAATCTTGCTCGAAGAAGCCCTCGAGCGACAATGGAACGCGATGATGGACAACGTTGCCCAAATCCTTCAGCGGCTACCCAGAAGCGACGCATCGGCTTCCAGCAGCTACTCTGGAAACGCCACACCTTTAAGGTACAAGTTAATTTTGAAATCCCCATATTTGAGGGTCAGATAGACGCAGATGCTATAGATAAATGGTTAAATCTGCTATAGGGTTATTTTTTGTTCATGAATTTTCGAGTCGGGAAAAGATTGTTTTCGCTCTTCTCAAAGCAGCCCCCCACGTCAAGGACTGGTGGGAAACCTACTGCGAGCAGAAGGATGAAAGTAATGGCTCACTATTTTCAGCCGTACCCACATGGAATTCGTTCCGGGATGCCATCAAGGAATAGTACTACCCTGTCGGAAGCTATGAGGATGAATACATAAAGTGGACCACGCTGCGGCAGGGAAGGGACCAAGACGTGCCAGAGTTCACCAATCTTTTCCATACCCTTCGCACAAAGTTGGGTATCAAGGATTCGGAGCAACATTCGATACTCAAATACCGTGGCTGCCTACACAAGTACATCCAGGAAGAAATACAATTCCTGAACATCTCCTCGCTCGGCGCAGCATACCGATATGCTGTCAAGGTCGAGTAGAAGTTTAAACAAAAGAAGCGAGACTTTGGATCTACGAATCCAAAGCAGGGGAAAGGTGCCCCTAAATCATAGAACAAAGGACAAATCCAAGGCGGGACAGCCCAAGACAACCCGCCGAAGCTGCAAGAAAGAACAGCACTGCGAAGCCGAAAAAGGACACTGGAAAATGGTGTGAGTTCCATAAGAGCTCCACTCACAACACAAGTGACTGTTGGGCCAAGCAGTCACTAGTGGCTGAGCTAAAGGTTTCAGAATCAGTTGCATGTTCCGACTCTGAGTCAGAACCCGATAAGGGGAATGGAAAAGGGAAGCAGATCATTGATGCGGATCCTAACGTCACTGTTGCTACCGCCAAGATCCAAAAAAATGAACCTGAAGATCCAGAGGAGGAGGAGCGTCTCTTCCACTCCCAGATGTGGGTAAAGGGCTCCCCGATACAGTTCATTGTTGATAGCGGGAATCAAAAGAACCTCATTTCGGCAGAGGTCGTGAAGCGGTTGGGCTTACCGACCACAGCGCATCCACAACCATACACCATTGGGTGGCTTCACCAAGGACGAGATCTTCACGTGAGCCAGCAGTGTCGCCTTCCATACAACATCAAGCCCTTCACAGATGAGGTATTGTGTGACATTTCTCCCCTTGAAGTTTGTGATGTATTATTAGGAAAACCATACTTGTGGAAGTGACATGCTGTGTATGAATCAAGGCCCCGTGCTGTTATTATTACATTGGGAAATAAGTTGTACAGGATACCAGAGGTAGCACCACCTACCACTATCTCTTTGATTATTGCAAAACAATGCAGTAAGATCATTTCCAAAACCAGGAAATTTGTTTTCCTGATGATACGCCCTCAAGGAAAGAAGAAGACGGTGGCCACGGCCTCCAAACGGGGTCCCTCTGCACGACAACTACAGATGGACAAGGTTGTGGAAGAGTACGAGGACATCTTCACCTCCCCTGCAGGGGTTCCTCTGCACTGTCAGGTCAAGCACTCCATCGATCTGACCCCAGGTGCGCTGCTACCTAATGGACCAATTTATCGGCGCTCCGTTTTGGAGAGCAATGAAATCAAGAGGCAGATTCAGGAGCTCCTGCAGAAAGGTCACATCCGTCCGAGTTCATCGCCTTATGGGAGCCCGATCGTGTTAGTACAGAAGAAGGATGGGACGTGGAGACTCTGTATTGACTATCGGGCACTGAACAAGATCCCTGTCCGTAATAGGTACCGATCCCACGGATTGATGACCTCCTGGACCAACTAAAGGGGGCGAAATATTTCAGCAAGATCGATCTGAAGTTAGGATATCACCAGGTACCAATCGAACCCTCTGATGTGTGGAAGACTGCCTTCAAATCCAAGGAGGGTCTTTTCGAATGGTTGGTTATGCCTTTCGGATTGACGAATGCTCCTGCAACCTTCATGAGGCTAATGGATGACATCTTGCGGCCATTCACCAACTCCTTCGTAGTAGTATACTTGGATGACATTCTGATCTTCAGCTAGAGTTGGGAAGAGCACCTCCACCACATCTGACAGGTTCTCCAAACACTGCGGCAACACAAACTATGTGCCAATTTGGAGAAATGCACTTTTGGCATGACCCAGGTTTAGTATTTTGGATACATCATTGATGAACAGGGGGTGCATGTCAATCCAACAAAGATCCAAGTCATTCGGGATTGGCCATCTCCAACCACTCTAACAGAGCTCCGCAGCTTTCTAGGTCTTGCCAACTTCTACCACAGGTTCGTGTTGGAGTTTTCTCATATTACTTGTCCCTTGAGTCAAGTCACCAAGGGAGGGGTGAAAGCAAAATTATTTTGGTCTGAATCTCAACAGAAGGCATTCATGGAGTTGAAGGATTGCCTCTGCACGACACCAGTGCTCGTGTTACCAGATTTACAACAACCATTTGAGGTCGAGACAGATGCCTCTGACTATCCTATTGGGGCAGTCCTTACTCAACATGGATATCCAGTGGCATATCACAGTGAAACACTTTCAGACACAATCCGAAAGTACCCCACTTATGATAAAGAGATGTATTCCATTGTACAGGCCTGCCGAAAATGGAAGCATTACATTTTGGGGAAGGAAACGGTCATCCACACAGACCACCGACCCCTGCAGTTCATACAGACCCAAGGGAAATTGCAGAATGATCGCCATTAGAAGTGGTCTACATACTTGCAACAGTTCCACTTGAATATCAAGTATAAGAAGGGCAACACCAATAATGTTGCAGATTGCCTCAGTCGACCACCGATCATGGCGTTAACCACCGTGCTCAACTCTTGTGGGCATGAGACTTCTGATTGGCCACTTCTCTACAAAAGCGACCCAGAATTCAGCCACACATACCAGATAATCTTGGAGGGTCGGCATGTTCCAGATTTTCACCTCCAGGATGCCCTATTATGCCACCTGGGTCACCTTTGTGTTCCTTCAAGCGAGTGTGCCAAGATGATTTGGGAAGCACACTACAGTCGGGCTGCTGGGCATTTCGGGGTCGAGAAAACAGTGGCAGTACTGCGAAATTATTTCTATTGGCCGAATCTTTGACAGGATGTTGGGAAGTACATCAGATCATGTACTGCATGTGCCATTGCCAAACCGACCATTAAGAAGCACGGCCTCTATACCCCGTTGCCTACCCCTAGTCGAACTTGGGAATCCATCTCCATGGATTACATGTCAGGCCTTCCTTCCACTAAGCATGGAAATGACTATGTTTTTGTGGTCGTAGACAGGTTCTCGAAGATGGCCATTATGGCGGCCTGCAAGAAGAATATCACAGCAGAAGCCACTGCTAAACTCTTCTTTGAACGAGTGTGGGTGCACTTTGGGATCCCACAGTCTATCATCTCAGATCGGGACAGTCGGTTTCTCAGCACATTTTGGTCCAGTCTCTAGTCAATGCTGGACACCAAACTCACGAAGTCCACAGCCTTCCATCCTCAAACTGATGGCCAGACAAAGGTTGTCAATAGGATGATTGTGCACATTCTGCGCATGTATAACTCAAAGCATCCACGCACATGGGACGAGAGCCTCCCCTATGTTCAACACAGCTACAACCGAGCTCTTCACAGCTCCACTGGCCATAGCCCTTTTCAGGTGGGTTTGGGATTCCAGCCGCTATGCCCCACTGATGTGGCCATGCCACTTGCAGCTACTCACATAAATTCAGTTCATGTCCAGTCCGAAACAGATAAGGCCACCAGCTTCATTGAGCGCATCCAACATATTCACTAGCAGGTCCATGAAATTCTTGAGAAATCAAATGCCAAGTACAAGCAGCGACATGATCAACATCGGGTCCCACACAAGTTCCAGGTGGGCGACAAAGTCTGGTTGCATTTGCAAAAGGAATGCCTTACTGGAGCCTATCGGAAATTGAGACCACTCTGATATGGTCCTTACACCATTACTAAGGCTATGGGAGACAATGCATTTGAGCTCAGCATTCCCCCATTCCTTGGCCTGCACCCGGTGTTCAATGTGGACCGCCTTCGGCCATACTTTCCACCATTGCTAGACACATCCGACATTGCAGAACAGCTCAAACCCACAGAACTAAATCCAGATTGCATGGAACAAGCTGCAACTGATCGAATCATGGACACACAGATCAAGAACACTCGCCAACAGAATATCCAACTGTATCGAGTTGTCAAAGCAGGCCAACTCCTTCAGCAGGGCAAGTGGCTCACCAGGGAACAAGTTCAGCAAAAGTTTCCTCATCTCATGGAGGAACTCAACGCAATGGGGACCATTGCTTCCTAAGGGGGGAGGAATGATCCAGGTGGATATTGGTGGCCACCTGCCAAGTCCACCTGGACCCCCACCATTGTTTCTCTCAGCATTTTCAGTTTCCTTAATTGTAGCACAACTTACCATTTTAGCAGTTTTTCGGGTCCTGAACTTCTGGAGCCGTTTTGAGGCCCTAAACGACGCTTTTTGGGAAATCTGGGGGCAACATCGGTTGGGTCCATGGACCGATGTTTCCCTTCCCAAAGTGGTAGTTCTCAGATAGATCTTTCTAACGAGCTATTGTACGCGTCAAACGGAGATCGTATGCCAAATGTACGACCCCGGGAAGTTGATGTACCAATTTACCCAAACGGGGCCCACAGTTTGGCGTTTCATCTCCTAGGGTTAGGTTTTGGAATGTGAAGGGTTTTTCATTGTTTCTCAACAATAAATAGGCCTTCGAGCCACATTGTAAGACAATTCAGAGGCATGTAGCCACCACATCTCTTCTCAGAGATAAGCTACCATCGCCCTAGCTAGTTTATTTCCATTTCTGGTTGTAAGCATATTTCAGTATTTTCCATTAATGAAATGAAGTATTATTTCCGCTGCATCTTTGTGTATATGGTTATCTCTGTAATTTGTTGTGTTCCTGTTTAAATCCGGATCAATAACCCAACCGACCTAATAATAATAATATAAAAGAACAAAAATAACAATAGAGAGATTCTAAGGGGCACAATGATAACAATATGGCGACAATAGGGGCACAACAATATTAATAAGGAATACAACTACAATAGTAATGGGGTAATCACTAGTATTATAGGGACCTAATATGCCCCTCCTTAAAAAAAGTGTTGTCCTCAACGCTTGAGTAGTTCTGGATGCTTCTGCATAAAATTCTCATACTCCCATGTGGAATCTTCAACGGATAAGTTCTTCCACTTGATGAGATACTCTGAAATTGATCGATTTTGTAGCTATCGAGTTCTTGTTTTTGTGACTGCTTCTGGTTCCAATATAATTTTTCCTTCCTCGTGAAGTTCTGGCAATATTGTTTGAACTGGGAGCTTGTCGCCTATGACCTTCTTTAAACATGAAACATGGAAAACTGGGTGCACTCGAGAAGCTACAGGAAGCTCCAGTTTGTATGCCATAGTACCAATCTTTTACAACACCTTGTACGGACCATAATAATTTGGTGATAAATTATTATCCTTCTTAGCTTACTTGAGGGACATTTGTTTATATGGTTGTAGCCGTAGGAATACCCAATCACCTACATCAAAACTTCTTTCGTTGTGATGTTGATCTGCTTGTTGTTTCATTCTATTTTGCACCAACACGAGGTTATCCTTTAAGAGTTGGAGGACTTGTTGTTGATGCTTGATGTGATGTTCCATTTCTTGAACCTTAGAATTTTCTCTTAAATATGATGTGATGGATGGTGGCTGATATTCATAAAGTGCAATAATTGGGGTCATTTTTGTTGTTGTATGGAAGGAAGTGTTATACCACCATTCAGCGAGAGGCAACCATTTGACCCATTGTGTTTGTTTATTAGATACAAAGAAACGAAGATATCTTTCCAAACATCTATTTACTATCTCAGTTTTCCCATCAGATTGAGGATGATTAGATGAGCTATGAGCTAATTGAGTACCGAGACAAGAACATAATTTTGTCCAAAAATTTCCAGTGAAAATGGGATCCCTGTCACTTACAATAATCTTTGGGTTTCCATGTAGCTTTTGAATTGTTTCCATAAATGCAGTAGAAACTGTACTGGATTTAAATGGATGTGATAATGCACAAAAGTGTGCATGCTTGGTAAGTCTATCAACTACCACCATGATGACACTCTTTCCCTCAGAGTTGGGTAAACCTGTGATAAAATCCATTGGAACCTCCTCCCAACGTTTGTTTGGAATGGATAAAGGTTGTAATAGACCCGGGGTCTTAATTATTTCAACTTTATTTTGTTGGGAAATCAAACATTCCGCCACAAACTTTTGAATATCCGATTTAAGGCCATCCCAAAAAAATTCCTTCTTAACCTTGTGGTAAGTTTTTAAAAATCCCGAGTGCCCTCTTAAGGGGGAAGTATGCAATTCCATAAGAATCTTTTGTTTGAGTTGGGAATTCTTACATAGGTATAAGTGATCTTTGTACTATAACGAATCATTTTTCTAGCTAAATGTCTCAGATGTACTGAAATCTTCTTGTAACTTTCGAATAAGTGCCCACACTTCTTCATCATTCTTCCATTCCTCCCTTGCTTCGTTTATCCAATCTGGTTGGATAATAGAAATGGTGCACAACTATGCTTCCACATCTTCATCCTTTCTTGAGAGTGCATCTGCCACCACATTTTGCTTCCCTTTTTTGTAGATGATTTCAAAATCATAACCCAACATCTTTGTGACCTACTTTTGTTTCTCTTTAGAGGATAATCTTTGTTCTAAAAAGTATTTAACGCTATCATGATCCATTTTTACTTTGAAGTGTCTTCCCATTAGGTAGGGTCGCCATTTCTTAAGTGCATGTAGTATTGCCAACATTTCCTTCTCATCAATAGCTTTGTGTAAAAACTTTCCCTTGATTGGATGACTTTCAAAAGCAATGGGTCTTTCATTTTGCATTAAAACAACACCAATTCCATTTCCTGAAACATCACATTCCACAATAAAGTTTTTGTGAAGTCCGATGTAGTTAAGACCGGTGCTTGGCACATTGCCTCTTTAAGATATTCAAAGGCCCTTGTTGCTTATGGAGTCCATGAAAATGCATCTTTCTTCAATAATGTTGTTAGAGGTGCTGCTATTCTCCCATAATTCTTAAACAACTTGCGATAATACCCTGTCAAGCTGAGAAATCCTTGCAGATGATTTATGGATGTGGGGATTTTCCATTCCTTTAATTTTTCTAGGGTCTACCTTAACTCCTTCATGAGATACAATATGACCAAGATATTCCACCTCTTGTACACCAAATAAACATTTGGATCTTTTTGCATATAGTTGTTTCCCCTCCAATAGTTGTAGCACCTTGTCAACATGTTCAACATGATCCTTCCAAGACTTGCTGTAGATTAGTATATCATCAAAATACACTAACACAAATTTTCTAAGGAAGGGTTTGAAAATGGAATTCATCAAACTTTGAAATGTAGAAGGTGCATTGGTAAGGCAAAAAGGCATGACCAAAAATTCATAATGACCCTCATGAGTTCTAAATGTTGTTTTCGGAATGTCTTTAGTGTTCATTCTGATTTGATGATATCTTGAACGAAGATCCAACTTGGTGAAGTAAATTGATCCATGCAATTCATCCAGTAATTCATCAATGATAGGAATGGGAAACTTATCTTTAATAGTGAGCTTTTTGAGCTCCCTAAATCCAGACACATGTGCCATGATCCATCCTTCTTGTGCACCAATACTACTGGAGCAGAGAAAGAACTTTGACTAGGTTGAATTATATCAGCCTCTAGCATTTCTGCAACCATACGTTCAATTTCACTCTTTTGGGCATAGGGATATTTGTACGACCTGATGTTTGGAGGAACACTTCTTCGAATCAGATGAATAGCATGATCATGATCACGAATAGGTGGGAGACCTTTGGGAGTCTCAAATACCTTGGAATGATTATCCAAGACTTTTTGGAGATCTAGAGAAATAGACGATTTCTATGTGGAAACATCTAGCGAATATAATTGTGCAATTACACCTCTTTGTTCCTTTTTTAGAAGCTTTGTCATACTGTTAGCGCTGATTATCTTTCCCGGTTTCCTTGCAATACCCCTTAATTCAAATTCCTTTCCTTCTGCATAAAATTTCATGAAAGTTTCTTGAAAATTAAAAGTTATTGTACCCAAGGATTGTAGCCATTGGACTCCTAGTACAACATCAACACCTCCCATTGGAATGGAAATCATTGGGCTAGTCCATACATATTCTCCCATGGATAGCTTGATATTATGGCACTTTCCAGAGTAATTTATTGTTCTTCCATTTGCAACTATCACTTCACACTCTGGTGTTGGATATAGGAAGCAATTCAATTCTTTTTCTACCTTACAATGAATAAAATTGTGGGTACTTCTTGAATCAATCAACACTATTACCTTTTTATTCTTAATTTGTCCTTATATCTTGATGGTTTGAGGAGTAATTCCATCCAATGCATTACAAGATATGGTCGGATTCATTTCTTCTTATCTAGGCTTTGTTCCTGCAGTATATCATTTTCTTTTGACCTTTCTTGCTCATTTTCTTCTTCCTCTTCACAATCTATGTAGAATAATTTCTTCTTAGCACACTTATGACCTTTAGTGTATTTGTTGTGGTGTCAACCTTATAGGTTGTGGAAGACTAGGAGCAACAATACTTTCATTTTTATAGTTGTGAGTGGTATGCTTCCTGGTTGCCATAAATTTTCTTTCGATTTTTCTTGTTAACCTGAATGCCTTCTCTAATAAATCAGGTTCCCAAAGGTGAACATCATATTGGATATTATCCTTTAAAGTCCCTATGAACACATCAATCTTATGCTTTTCTAGAATAACCTTATGTTCAATTTTCGGAACTCCTCAATGTGCTCCATTATTGAACCCTTTTGTTTGAAACTTATCAATTGGCTAAAAAAAATGTTGCTTTTTGTATCCTCATAATGTGTTGTCAATTCTTCCATAAAAATTTACCAAGTGATAATTTGTTTACGAGAGCAAAGCCATTGATACCATACAAACTGATTTGGTTCCAAATATAAAGTTGCAATACGTGCCTTTTGTGTGCTTTGCACATTATTGATATCGAAAAATTGCTCCATCTGTAATATCCATGTTGCGGAATCCTTGCCATCAAACTTCCTCATATCGATTTTTGGAATATGGTGAGTCTTCAATCCAACATTAGAGTATATGAAATCATGATTAACATTTCTTTTTTTCGCATCATGAGTTTCCTTTACTACCCTTTCACCATTAGTAAGTATTTGTTGTAGAAAATTTGTCAAATCTGTCTTCAAATCTATCTTCAAATCATCAATATTAGCTTTCACGCCATTCATCTTAGCTTCCACGCCCTTTATTTTACATTCCACGCCATCTATCTTAGCTTTTGTTAGCTTTTGTGACATTGAAATTTTTTTCACTTGGTCTTGCACTTTTGATATATCATGTTGCATTTCTTCCTCTTCTTCATGAATCATGCTAGAGCTTTCAAGTTGCTTACTAGGTGTTTGAATTTTCTTTTCTTGAGGCATCAGTTACTGATAATTATTCTCTACTATGCCCTTTGAATTCCTTCAAAATAAATTTTCAAACCAAGCTTAAGCAAAAATTTAAAAAAAATCTACACACCTTTTTTCACTTTGTAGGAGCTCGATATTGCCTCTGATGTATCTCTATAATTTCGGATCATCTAGTTTTGAAATTGCGACCTGCAGTATCCATCTGTGTCCTCTTTCCAATGCCACCAGTCTGATCCCAATTGGATTCTCCAAGGAAGAGTTATGCCAAATCTCCCACAGTGACCTGATTATAGACTAGTTCAGTAGAGCGCACTTGTACGACGTGTCACGTGTCCTTGTTTTGACCTTTGGCTTTGAAAAATATATACAAGAAAATGCAGTCTCTTCTCTTTCTGTACCCTCTTACGAAATTTCAATTCGATGCTCAGAGGGAAAGTTATGATGATTTTCCCTAGATCATCTATTTGGAATGTAATTCAGGAGTTTGCGAAAAGACCAACTTCCTCAGATCATATCGTTGCAAATATAGCACGAAAAGCTCTGAAATTTAGACTCGAGCTTCAGTGCAATTTTGTCTCAAATGGGTTTTTTTGTTTTTTTTTTTGTTTTCTCTCTCGCTTCTGAAATGTCGCAGAAAAAAATTTATAGCGAAAATGCCACAATGACCTATTTGGAACAACGAAACCCTAGAATCCAAAGCTCTGATGCCAAATGTTATGAAACTAGCTCACAAAAAGATAGAAAAAAATAGATCATTGCCTTAAAATTCAGCCTCTTCGAGGGGGCAACCTCCTTTACATTACACAAATGAATGATTATTTTATGATTCAAATGAAAAAACCTCCTTTCTATATATAGGAGTCTAAGGAGTCACAATATAACTCAGCGACCTAATAATAATAATATAAAAGAATAAAAATAATAATAGAGGGATTCTAAGGGGCACAGTGATAACAATATGGGGACAATAGGGGCACAACAATATTAATAAGGGATACAACTACAATAGTAATGGGGTAATCACTAGTATTATAGGGACCTAAGACAATGCTACCTTTTTGACATTCGCTGCCTATGAAGAGTCATTACTCAAGGAACAGACTAGTCAGGAGTGGGACAGAGATGCTGTTCTACAGACTGAAAACCAACAAAGATACAAATTTAGGTCAAGGACGATTAATGTCAAAGAGAATCCTGCTGAAAGAGCTGCTGTCCCCACAGAGCAGCAGATCAGCAAGCAGAAAAAACCGACAGTTGATCGAGTCATCCTCAAAGCACTAGCTCAAGAAGTAAGAGGCCCTGACAAGTTCCCCTCCCCTTTTAGTTTTGAATCAGAAGTCTAGAAGTTAAAAATATTTATACCTCTGATAGAACTTGTAAGGAGTGAGGTCTTTAGAAAGCCTATCCTTGATGCCCTTGAGCTAAAAGCCTCACAAGCATCCAATGACTATGTGAATTTACAAGATGATAAACCTACAGTTGTGCTTAGCCCAATGACCGAGCCTTCTGATAATAGCTCCTCATCATTTTATGTCTCTTTAACCATTCATGACAAAACCCTCCATAATCGTCTACTGGACACAGGAGCAAGCCATAATCTAATGCCCAAAGCTGTCATGGAAGAGTTATGCCTTGACATCACTAGACCTTATCATGACTTATTTTCCTTTGATTCGAGGAAGGTGAAATGTCTGGGATTAATCAAAGACTTGGCTATCACCCTGACTTAGCTGCCCATGAAGAGCATGATGATGGATATTATGGTAGCAGATGTCCCTCCTAAGTTTGGAATGCTACTTTTTAGAGGGTGGATTAAGAGGTTGGGGGGACATTACAAAATGACTTATCTTATGCCACTGTCCTAGTTTTTGGAGGAGAAAGTAGAAGACTGTACAGGGAAGCCTAGATGGCCTATATCATCAGTGATTAGAAGAACCCCACTAATCATATTATGTATGCTGTGGACACTGACTTTGGGGCATGCATTCTTCAAATTGAAGAATCCCAGAGGGCCTCGGTGCAGCTCAAGAAACCAGTAGGTCAGGCCATGGAAGAACAAGGAAAATAGGTTTGGGATATGTTCTTTGATGGAGCATGTTCAAGGGAAATTGTAGGAGCATGAGTGATGCCGATATCTCCAAAGCAAGAAAGCACACATATGTCTTTCAAGCTGACTTTTCAAGTCACCAACAATATAACAGATTATCAGGCTCTGATATTGGGCTTAAACGCTGCCAAAGACATGGGAATCAGAGACATAAGGGTGTTTGGAGATGCTAATCTCATCATTCAGCAAGTGAATACAACATTCCAAACAAGACACCCAAGGCTGAAAGCATACAAAGATGAGGTATGGAGACTCAAAGATTCTTTTGATAGTTTCTATATCTCATATATTCCAAGAGTAAGAAATCATCTTGCTGATTCCCTTGATGTATCTGCTAGTATGTTCATCCCTCCCATGCCCCCTAACTTGGTTTATGAAGTCCAAATAAAGTATAGACAATCCTTGCCTGATATTTTCCAGCACTGGAAAGTATTTGAGGATGATGATGAAGTAAATAGGTTTCTGCAAGTCATTGATGAATTCTCTGAAATGCAAATTGATCAAGAGAATGAAGCCTTGGAGGAAAGTCCCTAACCCAAGCTAAAAAACGGAATTGGCAAAGACAACATTGTTCAATTGGCTAGCAATTATATACCAAAAGGGCTAGTGCCACTAGAGACGTTGTTTGACCATAATGATGTGCCTCATAAGATTTCCCAAAAAAAAGATCAATTTGTAGTCCGTAGGCATAACATAGGGAGCCCAGATCATCCAAAGTATATAAATATGTACACTCATTTGTTTGCTGCCCAAAGTTCTGAGTTCTGCACCTTAATGAAGCAATTTGCTGATGTCTTTGCCTGGGAATATAGTGACCTCAAAACTTATGACAAAAAAATCATCCAGCATAAGATCCCCTTGGAGAAAGAAACCATCCCTTTCAAGCAGAAGCTGAGACCCATAAACCCTTTGCTCCTCCCTTTGATTGAAAAAGAAATCAAGAAATTGTTAGCTGCCAAAATCATAGTTCTTCTAAGGTATTCAAAGTGGGTAGCCAACTTGGTAGTGGTAAGGAAGAAAAGTGGAGAAATCAGGTTGTGTGTTGATTTCATAAACCCAAACAATTGCTCTAAGAAAGACTATCTTCTGCCCAAGATAGAGCATTTGCTGTAGAAAGTCTCTGGAGCCAAAGTGATGTCTTTCCTAGATGGATTTTCAGGATATAACAAAGTTGCTATACATCCAGATGACCAAGAAAAGACTGCATTTACCACTCCTTGGGGCACTTTTATGTACTCCAAGATGCCTTTTGGGCTGATGAATGCTGGAGCCACTTTTCAGAGAGTTATGGATATAACATTTGTAGGAGAGAAGGATAAGTTTGTCCTTGTCTACCTAGATGATATAATAGTATACTCCAGTAGCCATCAAAACCATTTGCAGCATTTAAAGAAGGTGTTTCTAAAGTGCAGAAGGTTTGGGATATCAGTGAATCCTAAGAAGTCACAATTTTCTTTAGAAGAGGGCAAGCTTTTAGGACACATTGTTTCTGTTGCAGGTGTCAAAATTGACCCAGAAAGAGTGAAAGCAATACAGACCTTGTCTATCCCAAGATCAAAAAAGAACATCCAATCCTTTCTGGGCAAAATAAATTTTGTAAGGAGGTTTATTCTTAATTTTGCAGAATTAGTAAAGCACATCACCTCCATGCTAAAAAAGGAATCAGAGATCAAATGGACTGATGCAGCAAGAAGATCTTTTGAATCCATCAAAAGAGCTATTATAGATGCTCCCACTTTGATCAGCCCAGACTATAGCAAGGAGTTCCATATCTTCTCTTTTGCTTCAGGTGAAACCCTTGCAACAGTCTTATTGCATAAAGATAACGAGGGTTCAGAGCATCTAGTGGCATTCTTCAGCAAAACATTAAGGGATGCTAAACTAAGGTATGATATTATTGAAAAACAGGCCTGTGCTCTTATCAAATCTTTAAAAGCTTTCAGAATATACATTCTACACTCCAAGGTAATTGCACATGTGCCCTCTGCTTTAGTAAAGGATGTCCTAACGCACCCAGATGTTGATGGAAGAAGGGATAAATGGATTGCAAAGCTTATTGAATTCAATATAGAATTGAAGCCCACCAAGCTTGTCAGAGGTCAGGGTCTTACCAAGCTGATGGCTGAAGAAAATTGCAGGGTGCTGGACATAAATTTGATAGGCACAAATTCAAAGGGTGGACAGATAGAAGAAGCAAAAACAAGACATGACCATTCATTAGATGAAACTTTAGCTTCTTGTGAATAGTATTCTACAATAGCTCCATTTTTACTGAAGTTAGAAGTTCCTCCAGGCCTAAGTCCAAGCTAGGCTAGAACTATTAAGCTCAAAGCAGCCAAGTATTGCATTCATAAAAACCTGTTGTATTGGAGGGATCCATCTGGAATCCTTTTAAGATGTCTCGACAAAGAACAATCTGTGGAAGTCATGCATCAGTTTCATTCCAACATTTGTGGAGGACATCACTATTGGAAAACCACAACCCACAAGATCCTCAGAGCTGGGTATTATTGGCCCACTTTTTTTTCTGATGTCTTTTCATTTGTAAAATCTTGTGACAGGTGACAGAGGTTTGAAGGAAAGAAACAGTTGAAGTCTTTGCCCTTGAAGCCAATACATGCCAATGGCCCTTTCCAGAAATGGGGTTTGGATTTCATAGGGGAAATTAATCCACATTCCAGTGGCCAGCACAGATGGATCTTAGCAGCCACTGACTACTTCACTATATGGATTGAGGCCATCCCTACTAGGAACATTGATCACCATGTGGTTATAAAGTTCTTGACAGAAAATATTTTCACCAGGTTTGGCTGCCCAGACAAATTAGTTACAGACAATGCATCAGCTTTTAGAGAAAAAGAGTTGGTGGACATGTGTGACTCGATGGGCATTAAGCTGGTGCATTCTACCTCATATTATCCTCAAGGTAACGGTCTAGCAGAATCATCTAACAAAAGCCTAATAAGGATAATAAAAAACTGCTGGAAGACAACAAAAGGAACTGGGATTCCAAGTTGAAGTATGCATTGTGGGCTGATAGGGTAACCACCAAGAAATCCATAGGGAATTCTCCCTTTAAGCTGGTATATAGCACTGAGGCCACATTCCCAATTCAGTTGACCATCTCTGTGGCTATGTTCTTGCAGGAAGAGCAAAATGAGGAAGATGACATGGCAAAAAGGATTAGTGACTTGGCAGAAGTTCACTAGATCAGGGATCAGCTGATTGAAAAGTCTGCAACACATCAAAAGAGAATCAAGGAAGGCTTTGATAGAAAGGAAAAGATGGAAAATTTTCAAAGTGGAGACTTGGTGCTCAAATGGGATACATTGAAGGAAAAGAAAGGAAATCATGGGAAGTTCGATGCTCTGTGGACTGGACCATTTGTCATTGCTTAGATCCAGGGGAACAAAACTTTCATACTGCAAAGTGTGGAAGGAAAAACAGTTTTCGATGGCCCAGTGAATGGGTGGTTTTTGAAAATTTATGGTGTTTAAGGCCTCCAGACCTCAACATTGTAAATATGTTCTTTTTACAAGTTTTAGTGTAGGCTTAATTAGACTCCATGCCCAATGGAATACTAGACAGTGTTTTTTATCTTGTTTTTATATAAAAGGCAGTGATCTACGGTTCTTGAGACCTCACAGGGAGGATCTCATCCCTAGAAGGAGCCAGTGTTAGCTCTGCTGTTCAATGCTGATTTTCTAAGGTTAGAGACAAGCTTGGTCTACTTGGTTGTGCTTAAAAGGCTTCCACATTAGACGCTTTCTCCTTTTTCCTTCTATCCCGCTTTCTATCTGTCACCCATTCCTCTATTTCCTTTCTAAGCCCAACAGATTAAACCCCTTTGGCCTTAAGCCCCGAGAACAAAGCCTCAAATAAACCATAAAACCTCACCCACATAACCTCGCGCTTTTATAACCCATCACGCCTCATCCCCGTCGTTGATCACCACCTGCCGATCTAACAGCGCCCATCATGTCTGATAAAGTAACCCGCATGATATTTTCTCCACCGTCCAATCATTTCCATAAAGATCTGATGGCATTCGCTTTCATCGCGCCCACAATTTGATCGAACGTTAGCACGCGATGAGAGCGGTTTTTCTCTCTCATCCGCCGCTACGTGTCGATCGCTGAGTGGCATCGCATGACCCCGTCCTTTTACCGCTCAATTCCCAAAAGTGGTGTGATCAATACCATTTACCGCCAATCGTTTCTTCTCGCTCGTTAACTCCTGCATAGCTCCGCTATGCGATGACCATCCAATCTGCCCGCTGAAGATCTGACGGCCCCAATTCATCCCGCTCTCACCTCGGCCTATAGCCTCCGCCGAGCCATCTCCGTCGTCCATTCCTTTGATCCGACGACTATCCTTCCCGCTCATCCAAATCGTTCACCTGCCCATGCATTCCACGTCCTTCACCCTTCCATTTGCTTGAAAAAGGAAGATAACCAGCTTACCAGTATCAGTCACTGACAGACCCCAACAACCATGTTTATGTTGGGTTGTGTTATATTTTGGACCCTATGTTAGGTTGGGTGGACCCACCTATGGTTTTGTGCATGATTTTCACACATGTTTTTGGACGCGATGGTTTTCAGTCCATGGTTTTGGACACGATGGTTTTCGGTCCATGGTATTGGATGCTTTGGCATGTATAAATATGTATTCTAACATTGAAAGGAACATAATGAAAAATCAAGCTAGTAGTCCCGGTTTTGGTATCCAGGGGAAAATCTCTGTGTATATGTGTTTTATGTGTTATGCTCTTGCATTTTTTATTTTATGTGTTTTAGAATTCGTATGCAAGAAAAATTTTTATGGGGTTAAAACCTACATTTGGTATCAGAACAGTTTTGGCTTCAAGGGGACGCCTTTTTTGCTGAGGGGTTTCGCTCGAGCTTGTGGTAGACCCTGTTCAGTGGGAGATCTGCGAGATTGATTCTGGTGGTGAAAGAAGATGGATAGCAGTGGAAAGATAGAGATAGATAAATTTAATGGTCAGAGTTTTGAGTTGTGGAAACTCAAGATGGAGGATCTGTTGGTGGATAAAGATTAGTGGATCGTGGTAGATCCAGGTACTAAACCAACAAGAGTGTCCGATGAAGAATGGAAGAAGTTGGATCGAAAGGCAAAGAGCATAGTATGATTGTGTGTCTTAGATTCAGTATTGTTGAATGTATCAGGGGAAGCTACAACAAAGGCTTTGTGGGACAAGTTAGGGACTTTCTACCAATCTAAGTCTTTGGTGAATAAACTGTTCCTGTGGAAAAAGCTGTATAACCTGAGGATGAAAGATGGAGACTCAGTACAGAGCATCTGAATGCATTTAATACTGTGGTAAGTCAATTAAAATTTGTTGATATTAAAATTTCAGATGAAAATAAGTGCATCAGTTTGTCGCGTTCTCTACCAGATTCATGGGATAGTATGATTGTTTCAATAGGTAGCAATGCAACTGCCTTGCATTTTGATGAAATAGTCTCATCCTTGCTGATGGAGGAGACGAGACAGAAAAATATGGAGAGCCAAAATGGTGATGCCTTGTCTGTACGAGGGCGGACCCAGGACAAAAACAAAAATAAGTCATCGAGTGGGAGATCTAAATCTAGAGGGAGATCTAAATCTCCAGGAAAACCTGTAAAGGTGGTGTGATGGAAATGCAAAAGGAAGGGCACTTCAAAAGGGATTGTAAATCTAAAGCTCCTGATAAAGGAAAGGGATCTAATGATGCTCCTTCTGCAGAGGTGAAAATCACCTCAGATGAAGGTGGGGATGTGTACTTAGCTTCTTCAATTACACATGTAGATCATGAGGCATGGTTGATTGACTCAGGTGCATCCTTTCACTTCACTCCCCACAAAGAGTGGTTCTGCGAGTATGAGAAATACGATGTTGGTGATATCTTCTTAGGGGATGATAGGAAGGCTAGAATCATTGGTTGCAGAAAAGTAAAGTTGAAATTGCAAGGTGGAAGAGTTAGAACACTTCCAGGTGTTCCGCATATTCCTGCATTGGCCAGAAATTTGATTTTTGTAAGCACGTTGGATGATGCAGGTGTAAAAACAGTGTTCGAGAAGGATACCTGCAAGATAGTTTGAGGAGCACTAGTATTGATGCGGGGAGTTCGGATTGTAACTCTATACAAGCTACAAGGTAGCACTGTTATTGATGGGTGCAATAGTTCTGTGGTTCCTAAAAGTGGATCAGAAGATCCAGTGGTCACTGGAAAGAAGACCATGCTATGGCATCAAAGGCTTGTACATATTAGAGAGAAGGGTCTGCGAATACTTCATGGTAAAGGTATGGTAAAAGGTATGAGTAATAGCTCTCTGGATTTTGATTTATGTGAAAATTGTGTATATGGGAAGCAGAATCGGGTGAGTTTCCCCTCTGGTAGTAAGAGGGCGAAAAAAATATTAGAAATTGTGCACAGTGATGTGTTTGGACCTGTGAAGGTTCCATCACTGGGTAAGTCTGTGTACGATGTATCATTTATAGATGACTTCTCAAGGAATACATGGATATATTTCCTTAAGAAGAAATCTGGAGCCTTTGACAAGTTTAAAGAATTTAAGGCTATCATGGAAAATTAGACAGAGAAGAAGATAAAGGTGCTGAGGACAGATACTGGTGGAGAGTTTTGCAGCAAGGAATTTGAAGAATTCTGTAAGAAGTGTGGTATAGCACGACAGAAGACTAGTCTATATACACCTTAGAAAAATGGAGTTGCAGAAAGAATGAATAAGACATTGATGGAAAGGGCAAGAAGTATGCTTAGTGGTGCTGGGTTAGGACAGGAATTCTGCGCAGAGGCTATGGATATTGCATGTTACCTGGTCAACAGGTTACCTTCATCAGCGTTGGAGGATAAAACTCCACAAGAGGCATGGACTGGTAAGAAACCCTCTCTTTCACATCTGAGGGTATTTGGATGTGATGCATATGTATATGTTCCAAAGGAGAAACAAACCAAGTTGGATAGTAAATCTGAAAAGTGCATCTTTATTGGGTATAAGGATTGTTTAAAAGGTTATAAGATTTGGAACCCAGTCACACGGAAGGTTGTGTACAGTCGAGATGTGGTGTTCAGAGAGGTAAAAGATGTTATTAAACATGAAGTCCAACCGAAGGAACCTGAGAAGATAGAGTTTGAGCTAAAGAATGAAGAATCGAACTCTACAACAGAGGAGGTATCAGAAGATGAAGAGCCACAAACTCCAGTTGTGAGAAGATAGTTTGAGAAAGAAAGTAGCCAGAAAGGTATAGTACATTTGATTTCTATTCAAATTTTGCTTTTTCTATTACTGATGATGATCCCAGAATTGTGAAGGAAGCAATGGATTCAGAGGATGGAAAACTCTGGAAAGAGGCCATGGTTGATGAAATGGAATTTTTGAACAAAAATGAGGCTCGGGATTTAGTGGTGTTGCCGGCTGGAAGGAAACCCATTGGCATCAAATGGGTGTTCAAGAAGAAGATAAATGCAGAAGGAAAGGTGGAGAAATACAAATCTCGGTTGGTAGTAAAAGGTTATTCCCAGGTGTTAGGAATTGATTTGGTGATATTTTTTCTCCTATTGCCAAGGTAACTTCTATTAGATTACTTTTATCTGTTACTGTTGCTTTTGATTTTGAGGTAGAACAGATGGATGTGAAGACAACATTTCTTCACGGGGATCTGGAAGAGGAAATATACATGAAGAAACTTGAAGGCTTTGTGGTGAAGGGTAAGAAAGCACTGGTATGCAAGTTAAAGAAGTCTCTGTATGGATTAAAATAGTCACCAAGGATGTGGTATCAGAAATTTGATACATTTATACGAGGACTTGGCTTCACCAGAAGCAAAGTAGATCACTCTGTGTATTTTAAATTAATTAGTGACCATGTTATTTATCTGGTCTTGTATGTGGATGATATGTTGTTGTTTGGAAATGATAAAGAAATTATCCTGGATTTGAAGACCCAATTGTCCTCTAAATTCGGCATGAAAGATCTTGGTGCTGCAAACTATATTTTGGCCATGGAAATTAAAAGAGATCAGACAAAGAGGAAGCTTTGGTTAAACCAGAGTAAATATGTCGAGACAATATTGCAGAGGTTTAATATGCAGGATAGTAAACTGGTGAAGGTTCCTATTCCTGTAGGTGTCAGGTTATCTATTGAACAGTGTCCCAAGGCATAGGAAGAGGACGAGCACATGTCTCGTGTTCCATATACAAGTGCAGTTGGTAGCCTAATGTATGCAATGGTCTGTACTAGACCAAACATTGCACCTGCAGTGGGAGTATTGAGCAGGTTTATGTCAAAACTAGGAAAGGATCATTGGACATCAATGAAGTGGGTTTTCAGGTATTTGTGTGGCACTAGTGATTATGGTTTGTGCTACCAAGGAAGACCAGGATTGGATAGAATGTTGGATATTCGTGGCTTTGTTGATGCAGACTGGGCTGGAGATCTGGATCAGAGAAGATCTACAAGTGGGTATGTGTTTAACCTATTTAAAGGTGCAGTCAGTTGGATGAGTAAGAAACAATCTATAGTGGCACTATCAACTACAGAGGTAGAATACATCACAGCCACTCATGCAAGCAAGGAAGAAGTTTGGTTGCAGAGATTGTGTTCATGTATGGGGTTAGTACAAGAAGCTATAAGGATAGACTGTGATAGCCAAAGTACAATTTTCTTGGCAAAGAACCCTGCATATCATTCAAAGACAAAGCACATTGATGTTCAATATCACTTTGTGAGGGACATGATAGAAGACAAAAAGGTGTTGCTGGTAAAGGTGGACACTCTGAAGAATACTGCAGATGCATTGACAAAATCTGTGAGCTCTGAGAAGTTCTCTTGGTGTAGAGAGACAATGGGCGTTTCAGGGCTGGAAAAATGACTAAGTTCTCTTGTGGCCCCCTGTGGAAAGAAAGCAAAAAGTGGGAGAATGTTGGGTTGTGTTATATTCTTTCCACGTAGTTAAGAGGGGGTTTGAGGTGTACCTGTAACCCCACTTTATGGGGTCTCGGGCACCGCCTCAGAAAATTTTGGTTTTGGACCCTATGTTAGGTTGGGCGGACCCACCTATGGTTTTTTGCATGATTTTTGCACATGTTTTTGGATGCGACGGTTTTCGGTCCATGGTTTTGGACGCGATGATTTTTGGTCCATGGTATTGGTTGCTTCGGCATGTATAAATATGCATTGTAACATTAAAAGGAACATAATGAAAAGTCAAGCTGGTAGTCCCGGTTTTGGAATCCAGGGGAAAATCTCTGTGTATATGCATTTTATGTGTTATGCTCTTGCATTGTTATTTTATGTGTTTTAGAATTCATATGCAGGTAATTTCTGTACGAGGTTAAAACCTACAGTTTAACAGACAGTATGGAAAAGGCGAAAAAGGACAAGAATGACCCTGTGACTGCATTTATCAGTTATGGAACCCCTCTGGTACGAGCACTCCAACTGCCTAAGAGGACAGAATAGCACTTGAACAAATCGGATTCTTCCACTGAAGCAAGCAAGCACGTTCAGAGACTCCATCAGGTAGTTAAATGCAGTGGGTGATCAATTATGACCCCTCCATACCTAGAATGGCCAAGTGCCCTAGTAATGTAAATCTATAAATACCTAGAAGAAATATGTAATCAGGGTTGGTGGTTGGCATTTGATGTAAAGTTCAACTTCTTAAGACTGTAGATATTTTGTCACTTGCAGTGTCTCGTCTTCATTTTCAGCTAATACAAGCTTCTTTTTCTGTTAATTGTTCACTTTCTATTTCCTTCTGTTCTAAGTTGTGCCTGATATGCTATGTTCTTGATCTCTTGATGCTTAGCACTAGATAGCTGTCATCCTATCTCTATGTTAGAATCTTGTATGCATCATTGAATAGGTGGTCCAAGTTTCTTTCTATCTAATGTAGGAGAGTTGTCATCCTGTCTTTGCATTAGTAGATTAGATTGACAGACTTCTTTACTAGTTGCAACTGGCCATCACATGGTCTTGTGCATCTGTTGGCGTGGTTAGTATTCTCCATATTCACCTTATACCTCGAGCTGTGAGCAATTGGTGGTCTAAAGCCTTATAGTCTGGGGGTGTTCACGCATGTCTCGAGTGAAAAAAAGAAGTGGTTATCCAGCTTGAACTAAACCATCAGTCCTTCCATTAAACTTGCAACAATAGTTGAATTTATATGTTACTAGGAATCTTCGAGCTATAACCTAGGAAAGTTTCTTGGAATCCTAACAGTTCCCATTATAGTTGAATGTAGGATGGTCATGCCTTTGAACAATATTGATACCATACTTACATCTACACTCAACCTTGTCAATCTCTATTGCACAATTCACCTTAAGACCAGGTCAAACTCTATCACCATAACTGTCATGAAAGGCTCCAATTCACCTAACTTGCAATCTTTGTAACCAAGATTCTACACCTTGGAATGTAGCTTCACAATTCCTCACAAACTTTCTCATGGCTTGAAAACTTCACATTTCGTGCCTACATAGTTTTTACACAGCAGCTTCATGGCTTAATATTATGTGCAATGTAACTTCACACTCTCTCTGCAGCTCCATTCACTCCGTACCCTATGACACCTCACACTCTTTACTGCTTTTGATTTGCATAATGGGCATGCTATAATCTTCAAGGAGGGCCAAAACATCCTATATCCGTAAGTTCTCCACATTCCTTTAGATTATTAGACTCTTCAAGAGGAGCATATGACTGCTCTTCACAAGTAGAATTGGGAAGCTGAAAACAAATTCTCTTAGCAGTCTTCCTAAGGACTGCATCTTGGGCCAAGTCATGCGAAGTACAAAGATTTTAACCCTGCATTCACAACTCTAGGCACTTATTTTCTTTCAGAATATGTTGTTGATGTATGGGTTGAGATGTATTAATGCTAAATGAACCCCCAAATTCAAGATCAGATTCATTAGTTTCTGGTAGTATTTTCTCATACATGCCTAGACGTGTTCAGGGTCATAATGATAGAGCATAAGGAGATGTGCTTGTATTGCCACGGAATCCTCTTGGATCTTAAACACAACCTCATCTCCTTTAGAAGAAACCGTCCTTTTTTCCAATAGAGTAACACTAAAGAAAGCCTTTTCCAATTATGGATCTATATGGGTAACAGATACTGCATTCTCAAGTTGCGCTTGCAAGTAGATCTAAAAATGCAATTTGGGTACCTGAAATCCAATGATGTCATCAGTGTATGTGTAAAAGGGGATGGGCCACTACAGGATTTATTAATGCATATCTAAAAAGGATTATCATGAATATTTTGGAACCATGAAAAGCCTCCCACGTCCGATATTCTTCCTCCACCTTGTCAAAAAATCCAAAACACCAAACAAATTTCTACTGCATTTTGGAGGTTCATTGCCAGCAATCAAGACATTCTCGTGCATTTGAAGTTGTGTTTGTTGACTGAATATAAATTGTTGGAGCTAGAAATTCATGATCATGCAAGTGCTATCCAAATGTATTTAATATAGAACATCGTACAAAACATGAAAATTCTGTACCCATAGACAAATTTTCAATAGGGGATGATGCAGAAGTTGTAGGCTAGAGTTGACATCTTATTACTTGTTTCTACCACGACTGCTTGTCAGAATTTTGAAATAGTATGCAAATATACATCTTGAGATGCAAGAAACACCACAACATGTTGCAGCACTTCCTTATCAGTGGGTTCAACCTCAGCTGATAGCACCTATCCCTTCACATACTCCTCTTTTAGTTGAAACTTTTCATCGATGGAATATTTAGTCTGAACTCCCTATGATTGCAGCTTTTAGAATAGAAATATATTATGAAGATGAAACCTTCCATGGATCCCAGTCATCATTTAGTAATTTACAATCATTTGTTGTAAAGCTCTCTCCAGTTCAACAATCCTTTTTACTAGAATGAAGTTGCAAGAAAACTTATTTTTGTATGTTTTTAGACTTTCCAAATTGGCCGCGGGTAAGAATAGCACCCTGAGCATGGTTATTAAGTATATGCTGTTGTATTCCCCTAGAACAGAAAACAATATGTCCAGCAATGCCCTCCAACAACAAAACCAATGAATGTGAAATGCACGGTGTCCAAATATTTGTGGGAACTCAGTTTGGATGAATGTTCCATCCAATTTGCATAGAAACAATGCATAGATTACTATTTGCACTCCATTTGTAGGTTCAAACTATAAGACTGTAGTCTTCAATTCATGTGAAATAAATTCCTCGTTCTCGTCTTTTTAGGTGTGTTCAACTGCTCTCAGAAGCACCACTCTTCTGGGACTTGAGTCAAGAACATGAAAAAGATTTCAGCTACTTGTATCATTCAACAATCAACACAAAGAATAGTACAACCCATATGAGGCCAAGACCCACGTGTTGGTGGCAAAGCAATGTACTTTTTAGTTTTCAGTCATAGAAGATTTATACCCTGGCCAAATGCTGCAATTTCTTTGACCATGTCATGGAAGTAGAGAGATCAGTCCAGATTGAAAGACGGTCCATTTGCCAAGAAAAGCTCCATGCCACTATATCATCTTCCTTTTTTGTAAAAGGCTCCCACGGACATGTCGGAGGATTGAGATCTGTCATGCTTGACTGATTTAGACTTCCCTATCTTATCTTGGAATTTTTAGCAATGCATTCATGTTCCAAGAGATGAAAAGTCTCTCAAAGACATGTCAATTGCTGGGCAGCTTTTACCTCGGACACTTGTAACTCCAAGAAGATGAGCCTTTACACGCGAATATAACATATGTTGGAATGATTACATTTCCAATGCTCTTCCTTTATCAAATTCATCAAAGAAACTTAACGTTTCCAATCCCATTGTTCTGGTTCCGAAGACTTTATTATTCTAATATTTGATGAAGGAAACGTAACTAGGTTTGGTCTTCATAAATGTATTTTTGATATTTGTATTTATTCAAGAAAAGAAATATTATTTTTATAATATATGTCAATGAGTTTCTTGTTCATCACAGTAAGTCTAGCATATGTTAAAGTGCTATAGGTAAGTCGTAAGACCTTAAAGGCATGTTACGCATTGTATTTACGTATGAAAGTCAAAGAAGACACCTCCAAGCAAAGTCAAGGCTCCTCCTAGCAAAGACAACATCAAAAGAAGCAATGGCACCATTAAAAGCACCTATCGAAGCAAAGGAAGTCAAGTCAGTCTCAAGGTAGCAAGGCGGCCTACAAGTTGGCCTAAAGGAGGGACAATCCTCTATATATAGAGGTTTTCCACTTTCTCTCAATGTCAATGAAGCATCTCTGAAATCAGTGAAGATAGACGCTGAGAAGAAGTGAAGGGAAACAAGTCTAAAGGGTCTCTAAAGGGCAATGAAAAAAGGAGGAAGAAAAGTGAAGGTATATGATTGTTTTTAGGGCTAGAAATAGTCACATGTGAAAAAAAAGAGGTTAAATATGCGGGTACAACAAAAACGAGAGAACAGTCCGAGAATCATCATTGTTTGGGTTAGAAGTTAGGCCTATAAGGCCTCTCAAGTCAAGTGAAAAAATCTCTCTCCATTGAAGGAAAAATGACCCTAATTCTCTAGGGTACCTCTCACACATGCGAGAATTAGGGTTGTAGTGCTGTCACACTAAGCCTACCACTATACATCAAGAAGGGGCTCGGTTGATCAAGAGAAGAGTATCCTTAGGTGAAAGATATCACTAAGTACAAAAGATAAGCATCTCTTCTAGAAGGTCCACTAACAGTGGAAGGAAGAACAGAGTGCCAGAAGAAGGACGAAGTGTCGGGGATCGAAGTGTTGGAAGGAGGTGGACAAAGTGCCAGGGAAACAAAGTGCAGATAAAAGGAAGGACTTGAATCATGCTTGGAGGATCTTCTAGTCAAGAGTCTAGGGTTTGGCATTGATCAAGAAAAATGCTTCAATACAAGAAAACTTACCAAAGGGCTTTCCTCTCAAGAGAAGAGAGGTTTTGGCCCTGGCAGAGAGTCAATATCTTATGTTCTTGTTTTATGTTTTTGATAGCAGTTTGATGAAGTACACACACATGCATTAATAAGAGAAGAAAGAAGATTAAACTAACAAAGACAAATTGTAAAAAGACTTCACAAATTGTTATCCAGTCTCAAAGAATCACTCTACATCGAATTACTCTAGATTCTTCAACATGGTATCAGAGCTAAGGTGACACAACAAGCAAAGGGCGTCTCAAGAACAATCATAAGGTGACATCATCAAGGAAGGACATCTACAAAGTTGAAGCATCAAGCCAAGAAGTCTCAATCACTTCAAGGACAAGAAGGCCTACTATCTATCATTCATCAAGGAAGACTACATAGCAAGAAGAAGAGCCTTACATAAACACACCTACAAAGAAGAGCAGATCAAAGAGGAACCTACATCATCTACAAGTTACCAAGAAAATCTCATCATCAAGCAAGTCCACTTGGAGAAGGAAACTTGAAGAACATCAAGATCCTAGGAAGGCAAACTATCAAGTCTTCAAGGAGAAAGCAAATCCACTACATCTAAAAAATATATCAAGTATATGCCCCCTTCTAAATATACATTAATGCCTTTTTGCAAGGAAAGCAAAAAATCGGTATGTACCAATAAATTTCTTTCATGGAAGAAGAGATCTGATTTACTTCTCAAGGAGAATGAATTTCTAGAACATGTGAAAGGTAATATCACTATCCCTGCTAAGGAACAAACCCAAGCCTTATCCAAGTACAATAAGGATGAGGCAAGAGATCAAAGGATTCTAATAGAATCAATCAAGGACTCTCTCATTCCTTATGTCTCCAAATTTGAAACATCAAAAGAAATCTATGATAAACTAGTAGAGCTACTCTCAGTAACCACTGCTGGAGAAGTGATATCTCTAAGAAATGAATTGTACAAGATGAAGATATCAAAGCAAGGAATAGCTCCCTACTTCATGAAGATTTCTAAGATGAGAGATCAATTTCAAGATGTAGAAATTCTCATTGTAGATTAAACTGATTATGCAATGTACTAAAGAAAAATACTTAATCTACTTCTACAATCAAACTTGCGGAAGCTTAATCGATTTTGAGCAAGATCAAACAGAACACATTTAATAGAGAAGAAGATTCAATCACACATGAAACACATAAGAATACTCCGGGGAAAGCCTTAGCTAAAAACTCAACTATTTGTATTATCATATAAGTGGAAATATCTCAGGATTACACAAAGCTTTAGCTCTCAAGCTATCCAGCTCTCAGTACAATCCCTCACTGCTGCTCATAGTCATAATAGACAACATATATGCCTTCCCTCTATTATCCAAGCCTCCTATTTCCTTGCGTAGTTTCTCTTGGGTCCTCCAGATGCCACCTGTGTAATAATCACCTCACACACTGCTCTGACCTCTGTAGTAACTGCGTAATCCTCAAGGAGTGAATTCCTTCTGCATGCAAGAGATATTCACATGGTAATAATCTAGCAACTGATAGTACATTGTCCATGCCTTTAATCTCAACTAGGTCTTTTTCTGAACTAACATGCATGAGTTATTTATGAGAGAATATTCAGTTATCTGGAGAACACTAGTTGCATGCATGCATGCATTAACTGACTGAACTCACAATTAGTTCCACAATCTGTTTGGAACTAATCTAAATGGACTTAACTCAGTTAACTGAGCTAACTAATTACAACTAAAATACAACTCATCCTTATCTCCTTAATTAAGGGATAACTTCCTCAATCAAAGGGATAACTGTTGCATGTTTTCACAAAGACTTCATGTTCAAATTTCTTCAACTAATTAAATCAAGATGAATTAATTAATTGTTTTTTCAATTATCTAGTGAGACTAAATTCGAATTTTAATTCAAGGACAAATTAAAATTGGAATATATCCTGAAATTCTATCTATAGAAATGCTATTTTTAGCATTACTTGTTTCTATTTTCAACACTCCCTCTCAATAAGAAAGGGATTATCTGTCACCCTGATCCTGTCTCTGTGGAACTCGAATTTACACTTTGACAATGCCTTAGTCAAAATTTCAGAATCTTGCTCCTCGATCGAAATAGACTGCAACAACATGATCCTCCTCACCACACAGTCTCTGAGATGATGATACCGAATGTTGATATGCTTGGACCTGTCACGAAATAGTGGATTCTCAGAGAGTTTGATACAACTCTGATTATCACAATAGATCACGGTTGGATCCATCCTTTGATCAAACAAACCAACTAGAATTTTCGCATCCAAATGGCCTCACATGCTTCTTGGCTTGCAGCCATGTATTCAACCTTTGCTGAGCCAAGTGCAACTGATCTCTATTTCCTGTTGTACCAAGAAACTGCAGTTGAACCAAGGTTGAAAATTCCTCCTGATGTGCTCTTCTGATCTGATGGACTCCCTGCCCAATCTACATCTGTGAAGCCCTGTAGCTTCACTCCCTTTGACCGTTTGTACCATAATCCATACTGAGATGTGCCTTTGAGGTATCTCAAAACATGCTTCGCTGCCTTCCAAAACAACTTGGTAGGCTGAACCATAGCTTGACTCAGTTGGTTCACTGCAAAGCACAAATCTGGTCGCGTGTTCACTAAATACATCAATGAACCCACAAGCTGCTGATACACAATAGCTTCTACTACTTCTCCTGAAGTAGCATCCTCCTTCCTCTAGTTACCTGCTAGAGGAGTTTGCATGGGCTTTCACTTCTCCATGTGGAATCTCCTGAGTATCTCATTGGCATACTTGCCTTGAGACACAAACACTTCCCCATCCTTCTACCACACTTCCATGCCTAGAAAGTAGTGCATGAGACCCATGTCTTTCATCTCGAACTCTCTTGCAAGGTCCTCCTTGCAAGACATGATCAACTGATCATCACCTGTCAATATCAGATCATCAACATAAAGAACAATGATCAACTGCTTACCGTCCACCATGATGTGGTATAAGTTCACATCCGCTTCACTCTTTGTGAATCCCAACCCAATGAAGTAGTTTTCGATCCTAGTGTACCAAGCACGAGGTGCTTGCTTCAGCCCGTACAAAGCTCTCTTGAGTCGGCACACATGCGACTCATGATCGAAGGTCTCAAATCCTTCCGGCTACTCTATGTACACCTCTTCCTCAATCTTGCCATTGAGGAATGTAGTCTTCACATCCATCTGATGGATCTTCTAACCCTTTTGTGCTGATAGTGCCAACATCAATCTAATAGATGAGTACCTTGCTACAGGAGAAAAAGTCTCATCATAGTTGATCATGTCGACCTATGAGAAACCACAGGAAACAAACCTTGCCTTATGTTTCTCCACACTACCATCAACAGCTTGCTTTACCTTGTAAAGCCAACAGGAACTCTCAACTGAATTGTTCTTCGGTCTTGGAACAACATCCCAAACACTATTCCGGACCATGGAGTCATACTTCTCCACATAGCATCAACCCAAACTGGCTGCTACACTACTTCCTCAAAGGAAGATGGTTCAGTCTCTATACATTCCCCAACAAGGGCCATGTAACCAGTGTACCGCTCAGGTGACCTCCTCTGTCTGTGATGAGAAGATGGCTCTCCCACATTCTCTCTCACATCCATCAACAATATGTCAGCTTCCCTTGAGTGTTTCTGCCCCTCACTGGAAGATTCTGCATGAGTGGATGTCTCCACTCCTGGATCCTCTGCATGCGGCTGCTCCACATCAGTTTGAGACTCCTCCTCCTTAGGAACCAAAAGTTCCTCCTCTGCCTGCAATTTGAGCTCCTGTAGAAATTTTGAATAATATGACACATATTCACAGAGATTATCCTGATCATAGAATTATAAGTGGAACATGTATAATACATAATCTCCTCTACATTGATCATCAATTTACAGAAGCAGAAACATTCACAGGCGCACATAGAAGCATCAATCAAACTCATTAACACAGTATGTATCCCGGGGAAAGCATCTCACTAAAAACCCAACTATCTGTATATTATATTGATTGAATCATGTAACATTACAAAGTACAATTCTTATCACAAGCAATCCAGTACCAGCTCCACCTGTTACACACAATACAGCTCAGATCTGATCTCCAAATCTAATCCACTGCTTTCCTGCCTCCACTGCTCAATACCTGCTCAAGAACTGATGAGAATGGCTTCCCAAACTTGTATTTCACCTCAAAATAATCACTCACACTTTTTTGGACGTGAGAAAAGGCTACAATACTGGGCAAATACGTGAGAAAACTCATTGGCATACTCAATCCCTTGATTGTGCAAGATCTGGAGCACAACTATAGTCACAACTGATAGCAATCTGATTCTCTACCACCTGTCCCTGTTGAACTGAACATGCACTGACATGTAACTGAGTTAACTGATGTATTCTATAGTTGCATTATGAGTTAATAACTTGTGAATTAATTAATAACTAATTCACCCAACTCATCTCCAGTCTATTGATCAGTTAGACTAAATACAACCAGTTTAACAAAGCTAAACTGAACACAACTCCATCAACTGCACCTCCAGTCCACTAAACTCAACTCACTTGAGTTCTAACTGAAGTATTGCATGCAAATATTAGTCATCCCATAGGTAACCACGTATTTCCCTCTGGGGTCTGCATGTACCGCATCCGTAGCTCATCCTGAAGTGCTCCAAGAGAATAAGATCAAGTTTATAGTCCAAATATTATTATGAGACAATAATATTTGACTTTTCTATTTTTGACAGTCAGTCTAAAAATTCACTTTGATAACTCACACTGTGATCACTCACACTTTGATAAAAAATAGAAGTCCATCTATTTTTCCCAACTTGACCAATCATCCATAAACAACAACCTGCAATCCATAGACATGATCCATATGTCTAAAAATAGACATAGTCTAAAAATAGACTTGCGCCAAAAATAGCCTATGGGCCCACTTAGTGAAGGCGACTCTTTTCACTAAGCTCCATCATCTTGTTGCACTCTCAACAAGCATTTCTTGTTGCACACTTTTCAACACTCCCTCTCAACAAGAAAGGCTTCCTCTCAAACCCGATCCTGTAACTCTGGAATGTTCTCCATGCAACACATCTGGCCGGTCCACTTGCTCTGTCATCAAAGTCTCTGACTGCTATTGCCTCTGTCGACTGAAACTCTGCATCTCTGTGCTCTTCAGAATCTGACTGCTCTAGCCTCTGTCACTTTGATCTCTAACTGCATCCGTGCTACTGCTGGTTCTATCTCCCAGCATTGCATCCGCATTGCACCTCCCAACTGACCTCCTTGTTGGACTAGAAACACCCTCTGATGCTGAAGCTCTACCTGCTGCTGACAAGTGCTCCCTCTCTGACATCTGCGCTACTGCAACATCTCCATGCATCTCGCACCATTGTACACCTCTCTGTGCCACCTAGCACTGTGCAAAACACTTGTGCCCCTCGCATTGCTACAGCCTGCTAGCTATGCGCTGTCTTGGGATTCCCTGCACTGTCGCTCTCTCTGCCGCTCCATCCGCATCTGTCTCTACCCAATCAGTCAGTTCCTGCTACTACACATCTGGGGCTCCTGTAGCAAGGTCTCATCCAATAGGTTGGGTACCTCAAGGATCCCGCCCCTCCTCCTTGGGACGATCAATCCACATCACCCCACCTCCTACCTGGAGGTATGGCTGCATGAGATCCCTCAGCCCACCTAGCTCGAAGTTTCCCGCTACTGGAGGTCTCTGGATGAGTAGATGTCTCTACTCGATCTCCTCTCAGCTTCCCCTATTGTGTCTCCTCCACAACCTCCTGAAGCTACTGCACCAATCGTGGCTCCTCCACAATTGTTTGAGACTTCTTCTGGCTCTGCATGTTGAGAGGTAATGTATGCTCCCTCTCAACCACCAAGTCTCCATCATGACAATGAAAGAATCACACTTTTGATTTGTCAACCTTCTTCCCATCACTGGAAGAACAAGATTCTGAAAGAGAAACCTTCTCCTTCCCCTTCTTCGCCTTACTCGCTAAGGCACAGTTCTCCTCATCCTGCATAGATGAAGAACCATCTCTGGTGCTTCGTCTAATCTCCTCCTGCATCAAATCCGACCATGGTCGTTCCCAATTTGACAGTTTCTCCCTTCCATTCGCCGAGTCCTGGTAGCTATTCCAACTCTTAGGAAGGTGAAGGAGTGCTAGACTCACCATCCTCATCCTCAACAGTTACCCCCACACTTCCCAGCTCATCCCGGCATTGGGTGAACTTCGTGAGTTACCTGGGCATACTGTCTCCATTCTCACACTGAATGTTTCTGAGTTTCTCTCTTGCTTTGGAATTAAATTTGAATTCCACCAGCTCAAAACTCAACCGCTTCCGATCTAGAATTCGTGAGAACACAATATTTCTCCTACAGAGATTGACTGTATGGGCATTTGCCGGATATCTCACCTTCAAAAGGAAGGATGAATCCAGAGGCTACCTGGCTCGATTATAGACTCTGCCTGAAGAAATAGAATGTAAACACTTCCTGAATAGTAGATCTGATGATCAATCCTCGCTTGATATCCTGTAAAAATCTCTTCTACAAATCAAGCAGCTCTGATACCATGTAGAAACTTTTTCTACAATTATCTAGCTCCGATACCATGTAGAAATTTTGAATAATATGACACATATTCACAGAGATTATCTTGATCATACAATTATAAGTGGAACATGTATAATACATAATTTCCTCTACGTTGATCATCAATTTACAGAAGCAGAAACATTCACAGGCGCACATAGAAGCATCAATCAAACTCATTAACACAGTATGTATCCCGGGGAAAGCATCTCGCTAAAAACCCCAACTATATGTATATTATATTGATTGAATCATGTTACAAAGTACAATGCTTATCACAAGCAATCCAGTACCAGCTCCACCTGTTACACACAATACAGCTCAGATCTGATCTTCAAATCTAATCCACTGCTTGCCTGCCTCCACTGCTCAATACCTGCTCAAGAACTGATGAGAATGGCTTCCCAAACCCGTATTTCACCTCAAAATAATCACTCACACTTTGTTGGATGTGAGAAAAGGCTACAATACTGGGCAAATACGTGAGAAAACTCATTGGCATACTCAATCCCTTGATTGTGCAAGATCTGGTGCACAACTATAGTCACAACTGATAGCAATCTGATTCTCTACCACCTGTCCCTGTTGAACTGAACATGCACTGACATGCAACTGAGTTAACTGATGTATTCTATAGTTGCATTATGAGTTAATAACTTGTGAATTAATTAATAACTAATTCACCCAACTCATCTCTAGTCTATTGATCAGTTAGACTAAATACAACCAGTTTAACAAAGCTAAACTGAACACAACTCCATCAACTGCACCTCCAGTCCACTAAACTCAACTCACTTGAGTTCTAACTGAAGTCCTGCATGCAAATATTAGTCATCCCATAGGTAACCACATATTTCCCTCTGGGGTCTGCATGTACCACATCCATAGCTCATCCTGAAGTGCTCCAAGAGAATAAGATCAAGTTTATAGTCCAAATATTATTATGAGACAATAATATTTGACTTTTCTATTTTTGACAGCCAGTCTAAAAATAGACTTTGATCACTCACACTGTGATCACTCACACTTTGATAAAAAACAGAATTCCATCTATTTTTCCCAACTTGACCAATCATCCATAAACAACAACCTGCAATCCATAGACATGATCCATATGTCTAAAAATAGACATAGTCTAAAAATAGACTTGCGCCAAAATAGCCTGCGGGCCCACTTAGTGAAGGCGACTCTTTTCACTAAGCTCCATCATCTTGTTGCACTCTCAACAAGCATTTCTTGTTGCACACTTTTCAACAACTCCCTCTCAAGCGAAACTCGCATGGCCTTCATCTCATCGAACTTAAGATCTCTACAAACCATTGTCCTCTGACTGGTAGGAAAATACACCCAATAGTTGTGGGGAGTATCAGTGTACCCCACAAGTATCCCCAAATCTACTGTCGGCTCTAGCTTCTTCTGGGCATCCTTGGTCACATGGCAATAAATTGATGAGCCAAAGATCCTGAAGTGACCCACATCTGGTCTCTTCCTGGAGAAAGCCTCCTCTGGTGTCTTCATCCCAAGTATGCGATGCAGGATTCTATTATGCAAGTAAACCACTGTGTTGCATGCCTTAGCCCACAAATGAAGTGGTAGGCCTTGGTTACGCAGAATCACCCGAGATGCTCCCACAATCATTCTGTTCTTCCTCTCAGCCACCCCATTCTGTTGTGGGTTATGAGGTGCCTTCAAAACCTGTTTAATTCCTTCTACTGCATAGAAGTCCTTAAACTCTTGAGAGACATACTCTCCATCATTGTTGCTTCTTAAGGCCCTGACCTTTTTTCCAGATTCTTTCTCAACCAAAGCTTTGAACTCACAAAACCTTGAGAAGGTTTGATCCTTCTTCTGCATGAAATAGATCCAACATCTACGAGAAAAATCATCAATAAAAATCACATAATACCTTTGTTTATCGATGGAGGCTGTCGAGAATGGTCCACACACATCTGTATGAACTCACTCCAAGATTGCTTCAGCTTGATTATCTCGATCATGAAAGGAAGATTTTGCATACTTACCCAAGGTACAATCTTTGCATGTGTCCACTTGCTCAAGTTTACCTTTGGGAAGTCTGGTAGAAATCTGCTGCATTATCTTCAAGGCCCCATGGTGCAAGTGGCCCAACCTTCTATGCCATAACTCACCAATATCTTGGCTTTGCACCAATTCTGCTTTGGAACTCAATGTAGCATAGTCATCTACCTCCAGCTTATAGAGATTCTTCACTTGAATCCTAATCCTCTTGGTTTGTCTCATGGCTATGTGTCTCAGGAACACCTTTCCTTTATTGAAGACTACATCATAGCATTTGTCTTCCAATATTGCGACCGATATCAAGTTTTTCTTCAGTCCAGGCACATACTTTACATCGAACAAGGTGAGAGGAGATCCATGCTCTCTCTAAAACAAAACCGTACCTTCACTTGGAACACGGTACCTTCCATCATCACCCATATCTATGCGCATCTGGAGGTCTTTCTCCTCCAAGGTACTGAATAAACTCTTATCGTCGGTCATGTGGAATGAGGCTCCACCATCTAGGTACCAAACACAACTCACTATCGATGAAACCATGCATGCGATGAGGGTAAAATCCAGTTCGAACTGTGAGACCAGTGCCTCACCATCTGATATTTTCGAGGATCCCTTCTTGGATTTCTTCAATGGACAATTATTTGCATAATGGCCCACCTCATGAAAATTAAAGCATCTCACTTTAGATTTGTCAATATTCTTCCCACCAGGGGAAGAAATCGATTTGGAATGGGAAGCCTTCCCTTTCCCTTTCCACGACTTACTTGCTAAGGCTAGATTTTCTTCATCATCATGCTTAGATGAAGAACCATCTCTGGTGCTCCTCCTACATCAGATCTGGCCACAATCGTTCCCAATCTAGAAGTTTCTCTCTTCCATTCACTGAGTCCTGGTAGCTATCCAAGCTCTTAGGAAGACCGAGGAGAGCAAGACTCACAATATTATCATTGGTTGTCATGATTCATACACTTCCAATCTCATCTCTGTAGGTGGTGAGCTTGTTCAGATATGTAGAGATTGTGTTGCCCTTTTCACACTTTATTTTACAAAGCTTGTCCTTTAGCGCCAGCTTCCTCTGGTCGTTGTTGTTCTGATATATATCCTTCAATGTCTTCCACATTGAAAAATAAGTCTCCTTCCCATGGAGACTCGAGACAATATGGTCTCGAACTCCCTCCAGAAGAATCCTCCTCACTCTCACCACACATTTCTTCCATTCCACCAATTCTTGGGCATTTTCTGTGGCTAGCTTGGGGACTTCTTGATTAATGAAGTCCTTCAAACCATTGTCCTCTAATACCACTTCCATGCGATCCTTCAATGCTGTGTAATTTGAGCTTCCATCGAGGGCATACTCGAGTCTCAAGCCATTGAACGCAATTGGTGAACTTTAAGATGTGATAAGAAATTGATTTTGTACCTACAATCAAGAACTTCAAACTTCAAACTTCTCCCTTTGTATACTGTTCTCCGCTTTGATCACCTTTGCTCTGATACCATGTAGAAATTCTCACTATAGATTAAACTGATTATGCAATGTACTAAAGAAAAATACTTAATCTACTTCTATAATCAAACTTGCTGAAGCTTAATTGATTTTGAGAAAGATCAAACATAACACATATAATAGAGAAGAAGATTCAGCCACACATGAAACATAGAAGAATACTTTGGGAAAGCCTCAGCGAAAAACCCTGCTATCTGTATTATCATAAAAGTGGAAATATCTCAGAATTACGCAAAGCTTTAGCTCTCAAGCTATCTAGCACTCAGTACAATCCCTCACTGCTGCTAATAGACAGAATAGACAACACATATGTCTTCCCTTTCTCCTCCAAGCCTCCTATTTCCTTACACAGTTTCTCCTGGGTCCTCCAGATGCCACCTGTGTAATAATCACCTCACACACTGCTCTGACCTCTGTAGTAACTGCGCAATACTCAAGGAGTGAATTCCTTCTACACGCAAGAGATATTCACATGGGAATAATCTAGCAACTGATAGTACACTATCCCTGCCTTTAATCTCAACTAGGTCTTTTTCTGAACTGACATGCATGAGTTATTTATGAGAGAATATTCAATTATCTAGAGAACACTAGTTGCATGCATGCATGCATTAACTGACTGAACTCACAATTAGTTCCACAAACTATTTGGAACTAATCTAACTGGACTTAACTTAGTTAACTGAGCTAACTAATTACAACTAAAATACAACTCATCCTTATCTCCTAAATTAAGGGATAACTTCCTCAATCAAAGGGATAACTGTTGCATGTTTTCACAAAGACTTCATGTTTGAATTTCTTCAACTAATTAACTCAAGATGAATTAATTAATTTTTTTTTCAAACAGCTGGTGAGACTAAATTCAAATTTTAATTCTCAATTTTAATTCAAGGACAAATTAAAATTTGAATATATCCTGAAATGCTATCTATAGAAATTCTATTTTTAGCATTTCTTGTTGCTATTTTCAACACAAGAGCTAGGGAAGTCATGCCCAACAAAGAAATGACAACTATAGTACTCAATGTTCTTCCTGAGGATTGGGGCAACTTCACATGTAGCATATAGGCCAAGAAGGAAGCTATCACACTAAGTGAAATGTGGTCTCTATGCAAAAAAAGAGGAAACCAAACTCAAAGCCAAGGAAGATGTGGGATCAAAGGAGAAAGCATTTGCTACCATGGCCAAGAGAAAGGGAAAATTTGGCAAATTTGGTCCACGAATAACAAACAACAAAGATATGTCCAAAATCCAATGCTATGGATGCCAAGAATATGGACACTACAAAAGGAGTTGTCCTAAGATTAAGAAGGACAACAACAACAAAAGAAAGAGGAAAGAAGCTCACATGACTCAAGAGGTGAAAGAAGAAGAAAAGAATAAAAAGAAGGAAGATCCTCTGGATCTCTACTATGACTAAGTCAAACTCTTTACTTAAAGTCTTCTTTTAAAGTTTTAAGTAGGATAGGAGCATGTAGGAATAAAATAAAATTGTATGGCTAGAAACATCTTCTAGAATCTAGAAGCACGAAGAACATAAAGCTCTAGATACCCATGTAGAAAGAACATTATAAATGAGAACAAAATGCATGGTTAGAAATATCTTCTAGAATATATGAGCATGATAGACATAGCTCAAGATATTCATGTAGAAGGAGCATACCTAGAATAGACCTCATCCACAATGAAATAGAATTGATCATGATTAATAATCTTAGAAGACATCCATCATCAAAAGGAAAGAAACATTTGCAAGGCAAGGGTATTTAAGATCCTATGATGGAATCTTCAAAAAAATGTTCATAAACCAAAGCATATGTCTCATTGGGAATCCCATTCATGGGATTCAAGAAAAGGATGATATGCAAGCAAGCTAAGATGAATCAAGAAGGGACACACCAAGGACAATCAAATGAAGCTAAGATGATCAAAGGAGAATCAAGATCAGGTATGTACGCATCAAAGTTTAGTCATGTTATTATATTTATATTATTGAGTCATGGGAATAGTTCTATGACATGATAAAGTATGAAAGAATCTCCTTCATCAATGACATGCTCAAAGGCATGTACTACAATGCAATGAATGTAAACAAAAGGAAAAACTCACATAAGGAGTATAGGATTGATGACTAGGAAGTAAAGAAGAAATGCTAACTAGTCCTTGAAGCAACCAATGAAGAAGCGCTCTCACAAAGAGAAGAAAGTGGTTGATCAATCTATCCAAGAAGAAGCAAACGAAGAAAGAGATCAAGCATGTGAATAACACCATGATCACCAAGAATCACTCTATGACAAGATACTCTGAAGACATCTCCCGAAAAAGGCATGACAACTCTGACGAAGGAAGAAAATGATTAAAGGACCCTTGACACCTATGAAGGCCTTGGAAATATGAAAGGTGTAGGTAACTGATTCTACTCTACAAAGATGTCACGATGAAGAAGCCATCCAACAAAACTTAATGTTGAAGCAATAACATGATGAAGTCATGAAGGGATACTTGACCGAAGCATGGGAACAAGAAAGTTCAATGAAGCATCCATGAGAAGAGTATTCTGAAGCATGGAAAAGATAACAAAGGAGTAGCTAGATGACAAGAGATCCTGATATATGACAAGAATACCACCTTCCACAAAGGAAGCAATGACATGACAAACCAGGAAGGAAAGCGATCTATGGATGGTGCCCTACCAAAAGGAAGTTTGAACCAAGAATTCATGACATCGAAGGAAATAAGAAGATCAAGCCACTGAAGGACCCATGAAGAAGAAGTTGTTGATGAATGGACAAGTACCTAGCTAAGAGGTTGTTATAACAAGTTCTCAATTACAAAGGAACAAGGAAAAGTACGTTGTCAAAGAATACTTGGGCACGTATTCTTCAATTGAGAGGAAGTGATAGTCATAACAATCTTGTCTTCACTTGGGAAGAAAGAATGGGAGGACTAGGTAATCATCTGGCATCCGATACTCTTTGAGGATGTGTAGGGCATCCAATACAAGAGTAGGCAAGAGGACCGATATTCTTTGAAGGCTGGGAATCCAAGACGAGAATAGTCCTAGAATGTCATACTCAATGAACACCCAGGTGGGTATGTACGTTGAGAGACAATGATGAAGGTGTCTATAAATCATTCGCCTCGCCAACATTGTAGCTCATGGTCTCATGAAGAGATGGATCTATTAGTCAAGGCCTCACACTATGACAATGCTGATTGATATGATGCTATAACAGATGGATTGAAAATCCGGTTTCTCTTTTGTGAATTCTTCAAGATTGATAATAGCAAAACACATTGTAATATTGTATGAATACCTCCCTAGTTAAGGGGGAGTGTTGAAGGAAATGTAACTAGGTTTGGTCTTCATAAATGTACTTTTGATATTTGTATTTATTCAAGAAAAGAAATACTATTTTTATAGTATATGTCAATGAGTTTCTTGCTCATTGCAGTAGGTCTATCGCATGCTAAAGTTCTATGGGTGAGTCAAAGAGTCAAAAGAATTATGTTGAAGACCTTAAAGGCATGTTACACATTGTGTATTTATGTGTGAAAGTCAAAGAAGACACCTCCAAGCAAAGTCAAGTCTCCTCCTAGCGAGGATACCATCAAAAGAAGTAATGGCACCATTAAAAGCACCCATCAAAGCAAAGGAAGTCAAGTTGGTCTCAAGACAACAAGTCGACCAAAAGGAGGGACAATCCTATATATATAGAGGTTGTCCACTCCCTCTCATCGTCAATGAAGCATCTCTAAAATCAGTGAAGATAGAAGCCGAGAAGAAGTGAACGGAAACAAGTCTAAAGTGTCTCCAAAGTGCAACGAAGAAAGGAGGGAGAAAAGCGAAGGTATAGGTCTGTTTCTAGGGCTAGAATCTGTCACACATGCGAAGAAAAGGAGGGTAAATTTGTGGGTACAACAACAGTGAAAGAAAAATCCAAGAATCATCATTGTTTTGGTTAGAAATTAGGCCTACAAGGCCTCTCAAGTCAAGCGAATAAGTCTCTCTCTCTATCGAAGGAAAAATGACCCTAATTCTCTAGGGTACCTCTCACACGTGTGAGAATTGGGGCTGCAATGCTGTCACACTAAGCCTACCACTATACATCAAGAAGGGACTTTGTTGATCAAGAGAAGAGTATCCTTAGGTGAAGGATATCAGTAAGTAAAAAAGATAAGTATCTCTTCTAGAAGGTCTACTAATAGTGGAAGGAAGAATGAAGTGTCAGAAGAAGGATGAAGTGCCGGGGATCGAAGTGCTGGAAGGAGGTGGAAAAAGTGCCAGGGAAACATAGTGCAGAGAAAAGGAAGGACTTGACTTGTTCTTGGAGGATCTTCTATTCAAGAGTCTAGGGTTTGGCATTGATCAAGAAAAAAACTTCAATAAGAGAAAACATACCGAAGGGTTTTCCTCTCAAGCGAATAGAAGTTTTGGCCCTGGCAGAGAGCCAAAATCTTATGTTCCTATTTTATGTTTTGATAGAAGTTTGATGAAGTACACGCACATGCATTAATAAGAGAAGTGTTATCTCAAAATCAGGCCCTGGAAGGCTGCAGACCAGGAAGACTTCAAGTAACTGTTTCAAACCTACTTTAGGCTGAGGCTTAGACTCCCCAACCTGAGAGGGCTCTCTCAAAAGGATTAAAGGTTTTTGATTATGATCAAGATGGCTAACTCTTGTGAAACAAATGAAAATGAAAATGGTGGAAACACAACTAACAAGTATCCATTGGGCTTATGGAGTCATATATGATTCAGTATTAACAGTAGGGTTGCATTTGCATAGAAGTCAAGGCATTCATATTTCAACATATGTAGAGCACACCAAACACATAGAAAGGTAGTTTACGAGTATATGAAGGAAATTAGAGCACTGTTAGCGATTTCTAAGTAATCACATACTCATAACACTGTAGATAACATGAAAAGACAACAAAATAAACTCATCACATTGAACTCTTTATGATTCTTGAGAAGCATAAGCCAGTACTGTATTACCAAAAAAAATAGAGTCTTTACATAAGCCAAATATCAGAGCTTTTTTTTTTCCATAAATTTCCAACCCTTGGTACATTGCTCTTTCTCCTATATATAGAGTTCTTTTACAAGGCTGAGATTCCTCCTCCAACATGAGGGGAACTCGAATTCTACTTCTTATGACACCTATTCAATATTTTAACTACCTTTTAAATGTAACAAACTGCTAACTGGACTTTTTAGAGATCTAAGTCAAATAGGAGTCTAACTCCATATCATGCTAATAATAGCCTTAACTACAATCTATTCTCGTTCTTTGACAAGTGGTATTTTTTAGTTTGGCTGTGGTGGGTGTTTGTAGCTGCCTGCTGGCCCTTAATGTCACCTCTTCTCCATTACTCCTGAAAAGTAGGAAACTGCCCTTGTTTATCTGCTTTTGGTTGTCCTCAAAGATACTCGAAACCAATGAACCATGCCATTCTTCTTTGATTATACAAAAATATATTAGGATGCCACGTCCTTGATGTGTTGTCAACCTTTTCCATGTGTGAAGACAAGACCTCCTCCAAGCTGTCTGATATATCATGAACTATAGTAACTCTGATCACTTTATAACAGAAAGTTTAGAGTTTGAATATAGGTCTCTTCCACCTGTTTCTTCCTTTGTTGAATGTTGACACCTGTTACATGATCCTTTGAAAAGATTCCTTTTTCAAAAATTTCCCCTCGATTCCTCAAAATTGGTTGAATGCATTTTAATTTTGTAGCTACAGCAGTTCCGTAGCGCGCTATGAAACTGTTGTGCGTTAGGTATCATTTTCAGCAGTTTCGTAGTGCGCTACGAAAGTGCTGTGTAGTCACCAGAACACAGCCTAATACCAAAAATCTGCTATCTTGAGCTTCTTTATATTTAAACATCCTTTTCAATTGCTCCAAAGCTTTTCAAAACTGAGTGGAAATGTATGATTCTTCAAGAAAGATTATAACAAGGAAAACCATCAAAATTTGAAACATAACCTTGCTTGATGTGTGACTTCCTTAAGGAGATTCTTTCTGCTGGCTTAACTGTATCTTTAAGTCCTCAATTTGTTTCTTCATGACTCTGATCCCAGCTCTCAGGTTTGTATTGACTTTTCTGATGAATTGTGCTTCCTTTATTGTAGGGACAGTCCAGCTACGGAATTGAACATTACATTCAACCACCTCGGGTATTTGAAATGTTTTGTCTTCCCACCGAGCTTGCATTTGGTTAAAATAAACCTCCTTAATTGAAAATTTCCTGGAGGCTTTCTTCAGTCTAGCAATTTCAAAGTTTTCCAATTCTAACCTCCTTTTCAACTCTTCCACACTATCTTCTTCTTGAAGGGTAACTGCTTTGCCTTTATCTTTTCCTTCATGAGGTTGTGTTACCTCCCCTGTTTCATCTGCTCTTGGCAGCACCTCCTGTATGTGTTTAAAATTCCTTGTTATGGGTCTTCTTGGCTTAAAGATGAATTGATCAACCTGGTCATCAAACTTGAGTTTTTTCGAGGCTTTGACTCTCTTAGCCTTGTCTTTTCTTGACTCTATCAAATCTGCTTGAACCAGGGGTGATTCTTCAATATCAATGGCTTGCAGTAAGTCATTTAAGTCTCCTTTTGAAACAGGGCTTTCCTCAATAATCACTGACTTGCCTTTTTCTTTAGCTACCTGGCTCCTAGTCCTTCTTCTTTGGCTCCTAGTCCTTCACCTGTGTTTGATTCATGTGCACCTTCTTTAACCTGAGTTTTCTATTTAAGGGACTGCTGGGGTGTATCTTGAAAAACCAGTGGCTTGGTGGATTCCCTTACTTGTTTCCTAGCCTTCTACTTTGCAAACCTCCTGGATCTTGTTTTTACCTGATGACTAGTTGTTGTCGGAAGATCTTCTGCAGCTTGAGGACTGAGACCGGTCTCGTACTTGAAACCAGACATGAATATGAATGTGGGCCAGTCCCTACCTACTCTCTGGAGTTCATGTAGAATGATCAACTTAATTAAACCGTGGTTAAACAATGAGGTCTCACAGGCTTCTTTCCTTAGTTGTACCTTATCACACATTTTGCTTAAGCTACGAAATAAGTAAAAAAGTAAATCAAGGGATATATTTCCTGTAAAATGTAGCATAAGATTGAAATGATATGAATACACCTTATTATATCTCCCTTCACAGGCACGGTACCTCTGTATACAGGTAAGCAGATTGGCATATGAGTCCTTGACATAATTTCTAGGCATAGACTTGTTTAAATCTGAGTCAATGTACTCTGGCTTCAGAAATTCTTTGCAGGGGGTCATATCAAATTTGAAATTCTTAAACCAAGTTTCTTGTCCCCCTGGTATCTCAGTAACTGTGGATATTACCTCTGGTGAGACTTGCAATTCGAGCATCCAAACCTTTGAATTCATCCCTGTGAAATTCAAAGAAAATTCCTTGGTGATTTGTGCATGACCTCCCTGGAGTTTCTCACAAAAATTCCAACATCCAACCTGCTTGAATGCATGCTAAACTTCTTTTTTTTTCAAGATAATGTCTACACCTTCAGGTTCGTTTCTCAAACATCTGCCTGATCTGTGGTCTTTTCTTTCTGCAGATCCCTCCATGAGACCTCAGCGTAATGAAGGTTTGAAATACTAGCGCTGCTCAATCTTCAATCTCTGCCTCGCTTGAATGGCTGCCTCGCTTGATAACAATGCATTCAAATTGAAAACTTGCAGACTTGTTCCTCATGCAATGAATACAATCATAATTAAGACTGTGAATACCTAGCTTTTCTTGGAACTTGCAATCCGAGCGTACCAAGGTACCTAGCGGCTGTAATGATGGAGATAAGCGGTTGGACATGATATATGGAGTGTATAAGCTGACAGTGAATGATGCAACCATAACTGAACTTGACAGATTTGAAAGTTAGGAAAGATTTTCTACGGATTGCACGAATCTTCGATTTCATAGTGCAGCCAGTGTAAAATTTGAATTATGCGCTATGAAATCACCTAAAACATGTTGTTCTGCGAAACTGCTAAAAATGATTTATGCGCTGGGAAAACACTTCAAAATGATTTATGCGCTACGAAATCACCTAAAGAGATTTGTGGCACATAGCAACCTTTGAACAAAATTGACACATGGTTATGAGACTGGTGATGAATGAGAATGCATAGTTGACCTTTATTTAGTTATACCATCAAGACTCCTAAGACTCAGATTCTAAGGAAAACAAAAAATCAAACTTAGACTAGCACCGACCTTTACCATCAAACTAATGTGAGAAATTTGGGCATTAGAATTCTTAAGTGATAACAAGAAGAAAGAAGATTAAGATAACAAAGACGAATTGTAAAAAGTCTTAACAAATTGTTATCTAGTCTCAAAGAATGACTCTACATCCAATTGCCCTAGATTATTCAACAATATTACGGATAAATAGTACTCCTCTTCAATGAATCACCTAGTAGACATTATTTTTGAAACCTTCCCCATTTTTTCCACATAAAATATGTACAGTTGTATGATTCCCTCTCCATTATTCTGCAATATTGTATGAATATGAAAAACCCTCATCTTGAAATTTATATATTCTGATATTTACACTAATCCAAAATAGCAATGATCATCTGAGAATGCATAGTTGCTAGGCCCCATAATTGTCCCCTCAGCTATGGTTTCATGTGGAGTTTGTCATAGTTTCTCGGTTTACATTCTGCTGTAAAAATCTAGTGTGTAAAGGATTCTCCACAGGTGCAAGTGTAAATTTGTGTGAAACAAAACCATCCTCTGCCATTTACATTTTGACAAAATAACTCCAAGGTTGTCATGCACATTCTAGTCATAACTAAATACCATGTCATTCTGGCATACAACTTTTCATTTAGGTGTTTTCTGAAATACTTCGCATGAATTCTCCAAACTTCCACATTTCATATAAATATCAAGAAAAGTGCTTCCCAAAATAGTATATGACTGAAACCTTTTCTCAATAACAAGCTCATGGAATTGTATACCCATCCTACAGATCTTCCAACATGCCACATGTTTTAGCAATACCTGAGAATGTAAAATGGTCTAGCTTTATACCTTCAAGTTACATTTGGTGAAATAGTTTTAGAGCTTCACCCCCACATCCATTTTACATACATTCTGTAATCATGGCATTCCATGTAATGAGATTTTTAGACATTTTGTTGAACACTGTCTGTGAGTTTCTAGGCTTGAACATCTTGTTGGTTTTTAAGCCTAAAAAATAAGAAAGAAATGTACAAGAAACATAAATTGAACACACAACAATAGACACAAAGAAAATTACATGGTAAAACCCTAAAAATGTGTAAAGGAAACCTTCACGGGGCAAGGAATTGGAATTCTTAATGCTCCAGGTCAAAAATGATTCTCTAAAACATTACATCAAGTCTCTCGGGAAATCACCAATTTAATATGGACTATTTCGTTACATAACTTCCTATAGTTACAAAACTCATTGAATAATAACTCAATTTTTCTAATTACATTTAATGATAATTTGTTGTCATTTCTAATAATCTCCATATTGACAACAATTTTCATAATCCCTTGCCCATGTCCAATCATCATCTCTTCTGCAAGCCTAGAGTAGCCAAACACCATCGCAACTTCTCTACTAAAACTGGTTTTGTGAACATGTCTGCATGATTCTCCTTTGTATGGACCTTCTTGAGAGCTACTTATCCATCGATCACATGTCTTACAAAATGATATCTAACATCAATGTGCTTAGTCTTGTTGTGATAAGCCATATTTTCCAAATGAATAACGCTTTGACTGTTACAAAATACATTCAATTTCTCTTGCATACTTCCATGCTCATTGCCAGACTAGGAGGTAACTCCTGAAATCAAAACTCATATTATTCATTCAGGTTGTTCATTCTTATATGCAAGAGGGAGTGACTGTTCGGTTCATCTCCTGATGACTCTCTATCTTCTCTATTATTTATTTACATTAATTACAGCTGTACACCCAATCCCTCTGATTAGGTGTCAACATTCCCCCCCTTAATCTGAAGGGATGTTGGTGAGTCCAAGCATCATTCTGAATCTTTCAAGCTTTTCTCTTCCAAGTTCTTTGGTGAAGATGTCTGCAATTTTCTCATTAGTGGAACAATGGTGGAGATGGATTGTTTTGGCCTCAACATGATGTCGAATCAGATGATATTTAGTATTGATGTTCTTTGTTCGATCATGGAACTTTTGGTTCTTGGCCAACTTTATTGTAGCGGTATTTTCAATCATGAGTGGAGTCGATTGTACTTGTTTTACTTGCAAATATTCAAGAATTTTCCTGAGCCACACAATTTCTTTTGTTGCCTCAGATGCTGCCACATATTCTGCCTCTGTTGTGGAATCTGCTGGAACTGATTTTTTGCATTATCTCGAGGAGACAGCTCCTGATCCAAGACTCATAGCATAGCCTGAAGTAGATACCGTAGTTTCTTTGTCTCCATAGAAGTCTGAATCAGAGTATCCAATCAAGATGAAGTTGCCCACCTGTGTATACTTGATTCCAAAGTCTTGAGTTCCCTTCAAGTACTTTAGAACTCTTTTTGCAGTAGACTAATGTCCCTCACAAGGCTTTTGCAGAAATCTGGAGAGGATTCCAATAGCAAACGAAATGTCTGGTATGGTAGTAGTTAGGTATTTTAGACTTCCTACAAGCTGTCTATAATTTGTTGCATCCTCAAATTATTTTCCTTCAATGGATGTGAGCTTTAAGTTTTGTTCCATTGGAGTAGTTAGAGGATTGCATTCAGTCATGCCAAACTTGTTCAACAGATCTCCAATGTACTTCTTTTGAGAAAGGAATATGGACTTCGGATATTGAGTTACTTCAATACCAAGATAGTAATGAACATAGCCGAAATCAGTAATTTCAAAACCTTTCTTCAATTCCTTCTTTATGGATGCAATGTAGCTTTCATTGTTCCTTGTCATCAAAAGATCATCTACATATACCACAAGATATACAATTGTTTTTCCAACTTTCTTGACAAACAAAGTTGCATCATCAAGACCATAATGCTTGAAATTGAGTTTCAGAAGATGGGTCAGTCAGTTTTTCATACCAGTCTCGTGGTGCTCGTTTGAGGCCATACAAGTATTTCAAAAGTTTGCATACTTTATGTTCATGTCCTTTCACAGAAAATCCTTCAGGCTAGGACATAAAAACATTTTCTTTTAGATCTCCATTCAAGAAAGCAGGTTTTACATCCATTTGATGGACTTTCTAACCGTTCTGAGCTGATAGGGCAAAGAGTGTCCGGATGGTAGCCCATTTTGTTGTGGGCACAAAATTTTCCTCATAATCGACCCATTCCTTCTATGCAAAACCTTTTGCCACAAGCCTGGCTTTGTGCTTGTCAAGTGAGCCATTAGATTTATACTTGTTCTTGTAGACCCACTTGCAGCCAATTGGTTTAGTTCCCAATGGAGGATCAACTAGCTTCCAAGTGCCATTCTTTATCAGGGCATCATACTCCTTTTGCATTGTTTCTCTCCGTTCATCATTGTCAGGCCAGGCAGTAACTCCATAAGGAAAAATGATTCGACTGTTCTATTCCATCAGGTAGGTCTTCATTATATACATGAGGGAGAGACTGTTCAGTTTGTCTCCCGATGACTGTTCATATTTCCTATTTATCTATTTACATAAATTCACCCAATCACAAGGAGTAGGTGTCAACATTCCCCCCCTTAATCTGAAGGGATGTTGGTGAGTCCAAGCATCATTCTGAATCATTCAAGCTTTTCTCTTTCAAGCGCTTTGGTGAAGATGTCTGCAATTTGCTCATTTGTGGAACAATGACGGAGATGGATTGTTTTGGCCTCAACATGATGTCGAATCAGATGATATTTAGTATTGATGTGCTTCATTTGATCATGGAACTTTGGGTTCTTGGCCAACTTTATTGCAAAGATATTGTCAATCATGAGTGGAGTTGATTGTACTTGTTTTAACTCCAAATTTTCAAGAATTTTCCTAAGCCACACAATTTCTTTTGTTGCTTCAGCTGCTACCATGTATTCTGCTTCTGTTGTGGAATCTACTGGAACTGATTGTTTGCGTGATCTCAAGGAGACATCTCCTGATCTAATACTCATAGTATATCCTGAAGTTGATACCCCAGTTTCTTTGTCTCCATCGAAGTTTGAATCAGAGTATCCAATCACGCTGAAGTCATCCACCTGTGTATACTTGATTCCAAAGTCTTGAGTTCCCTTCAAGTACCTTATAACTCTTTTTGCAGCAGACCAATGTCCCTCACAAGGCTTTTGCATAAAAATGGAGAGGATTCCAACAGCAAATGAAATGTCTTGTCTGGTAGGAGTTAGGTAGTTGAGACTTCCTACAAGCTGTCTATACTTTGTTGCATCCTCAAATTTTTTTCCTTCAATAGATGTGATCTTTAAGTTTTGTTCCATTGGAGTAGTAAGAGGATTGCACTTTGTCATGCCAAACCTGTTCAACAGATCTCCAATATATTTCTTTTGAGAAAGAAATATGGACTTTGGATGTTGGGTTACTTCAATGCCAAGATAGTAATGAACATAGCCCAAATCAGTCATTTCAAAACTTTTCCCCAATTCCTTCTTTATGGATGCAATGTAGCTTTCATTGTTCCCTTTCATCAAAGTATCATCTACATATACCACAAGATATACAACTATTTTGCCAACTTTCTTGACAAATAAAGTTGCATCATCAAGATCAAAATGTTTGAAATTGAGTTTCAGAAGATGCTCAGTTAGTTTTTCACACCAGGCTCGCAGTGCTTGTTTGAGGCCATACAAGGAATTCATAAGTTTTCATACTTTATGTTCATGCCCTTTCACAGCAAATCCTTCAACTGGGACATAAAACATTATCTTTTAGATCTCCATTCAAGAAAGCAGTTTTTACATCCATTTGATGGACTTTCCAACTGTTTTGAGCTGCTAGTGCAAAGAGTGTCCGGATGGTAGCCCATTTTGCTATGGGGGCAAAACTCTCCTCATAATCGACCCCTTCTTTCTGTTCAAAACCTTTTTCCACAAGCCTAGCTTTGTGCTTGTCAAGTGAGCCATCAAATTTATACTTGTTCGTGTAGACCCACTTGCAGCCAATTGGTTTGGTTCCTAATGGAGGATCAACCAGCTTCCAAGTGCCATTCTTTATGAGGGAATCATACTCATTTTGCATCGCTTCTTTCCATTCATTATGAGAAGCAGCTTCTTTGAAGGAAGTTGGTTCAAAATCTGTAGACAATTTCAATTCACAATCATAAGAAACATCCATATCAACAGGTGAATGAGAGTCATCTTCATCACCTCCATTTTGTTGATTTGAATTTCTCGTTCCTGCCTTTCCAAATTCATCAGGATGAACACTTTCAAGTGTCTTTGTCAGCCACTTTGGGGGACCTTTCTCAGATGGTCCAGGCTGCTCCGTTGATTGAGTTGGGACTGAATCAAGATTGAGTCTCCCAATTCTATCAATCACATCACTTAAAGCATCATACATTGTTGGAGTTTCATGTGGGGGAGAGTGTTCTTTAGAAGAATATTCCACATGTTGATCTAATATAGGAATCCCCCCTTCAATATGTGGAATCTGATTATCGAATTCGTGAAAATATTTTTCTTTTGCAAATCTATCCAAGTGATCAAGTTGCCGCTCAACAACATTGTCAGTTTTGGATGATTCAAGAAAAGTTACATCTCTAGATACAACAAACTTTTTATTTACTTCATCATAGAGATGATATGCTTTGGAGGTGTTTGAATACCCCAGGAAGATACACTTGCGACTTCTAGCACCAAGTTTGTTTGTATGTACCTTTGGTATCAAGGCATAACACGTGGAACCAAAGACCCTGAGATGCTTTACCGAACGAACATGTCCATACCACATTTCATAAGGAGTCTTGTTTCTAATAGCATTAGATGGACATCTATTCTTTATATATGCAGCACATAGAACAACATCAACCCAAAACATTATCTTTACATTTTTAAAGAAGAGCATGGATCGTACCATATTTAAGATTGTCCTATTCATTCTTTCAGCTACACCATTCTGTTGTGGATTATAAGGCACAGTTGTTTGATGTTTGATCCCATGTTGGCAAATATAGTTTTCAAATTCATTTGATGTGTATTCTTTTCCATTATCAGTGCAAATAGACCCAATATGAGACTGTGCATCATTTTCAATCCATTTATGAAAATTCTTGAATGTTTGAAAAGCATCAGATTTGTTCTTCAATAAATAAACCCAACACATTCTGGTGTAGTCATCAATAAATGTCATGATATATTTATTTCCATTTGTAGAAGGAATAGGCATTGGACCACATAAATCTGAATGAATGAGTTCAAGTTTTCTATGTGCTCTTGAATGTGAATCATGAAAATACTGTTTGCTATGCTTTCCTAGAATGCAAGCATCACATTGCTTAAGTTTCCTAGGAATTGTAGGCAAACCAGCAACACCATTTTTTTTCAACAAGCGGAGACTGTCATAGTTCAAATGTCTGAATCTAGCATGCCATAATAAACTTGATGGAAGTGTACCTTCTTCATGGTGAGAATTGTATGAGAAATGTTGTGCATGAGCAAAGGTTCCTTGCAGCTTGAGAAGCCTTTCTTCTTCTATTACCCTCATGAAAAGTGAGTGGTCAGATGCTTTTCTTACCTCAAGCTTGCCATCAAACATATGAATGGAGTGACCTTGCTGGCAGATGTGGACCAAGGACATCAAGTTTCTCTTGAGCTGTGGGAGATATAGAACATGATGCAGAAGAAAGTTTGGAAGACCAGGAAGTTTAAGCCTGCTTGTGCCAAGTCCTGATGGCTTGATTTTTTATTGATCTGCAAAGTATATTGCTCCATCAACACTGTCAGTGAAATCTTCAAAAAAATATTTTCTATGATTCATGTGGCAGGTTGCTCCTGAATCAAGCAACCAATCATTTTTCCAAGAAGCAAGTGAAGCATTAAATAAATCTTCATTTACTGCAATGTTACATTGTGCCACAACATAGTGAGCGGATTTAGGTGCTTTACCTTTGTTTGTATCATCAGTTTTACCTTTCTGTTGGTTTCTTTGCTGCTCAATTTTGTCCCGTGGTAGTTTGTAGCACAAATCTGCCTTTTCTCCTTGAGAGTGTCTGCCCCCCTGCCTCTAAAATATCTTCCTCTTCCTCTTGAATGCATACTGTAACAAAAAAATACTTCTGCTGCAAAATTTTACTCTTAATGGGAAGGAAAAATATAGTGTTAATACACAAAACTCTATAAATATACAAAACTGCACAGTGTATTCAACTAGACAACGCTCCAACAAAGGTATATTTACATCTTCTCAATCACCAAAGGGAAGTGAGTGTGAATTTTAAGGCGCAGTTGGCATTTTCGGCTGGTGCACTCACATGAAAATGAGAAAACGAGTCTATATTCCCAATAAGAGACCCTGAGCTTTGATACCTCCTTGGAAATTTTAATAGATGAGGCCCACAAAATGTAACTAATTATGAAAACCAATCGAACTTCGAAGCATGTGTTTATAGTGAAACTCTAATAGAAAAAAGGCATCATCAAAATTTTCGCTTCAAAGTGTTTCATGGTGCCTCCACGCATGAGCTCAGAACCCTGGCGCTAAGGAAGTGAAACAGTGTGTTGTCAAAGATGAGGTCATGGGTTTACCGGCGTGGCGCAGTGGTAACACGACTGCGCTTTGTATCAGTGTTCAACTCGTCCAGCGTTCAACTCTATCAGCGTCCAGCGTTCAACTCTTCCAGCGCAACTCTTCAGCGTATATGGAGCAGTGCTTTGTATCAACATTCAACTATACCAGTGTTCAATACTTCTAGAGCAACTCTTCACATCCTACAAACTCTTAAAACAAAGAAAACCGGTGATCGAAAACCCTCGGGCTCAGCCTTGACGAATGTCATTTCTCTGTGGTAGGAATTATCCAAAGGCACATAACCCCCATGCCTCCTGACACCCAAAACCCCACCGACCAGATTGCAGACAGTCAAAACAATGGCCACGACAATGATGACATGGAAAATGAAGAGAAGATCAAGAAGCACCAAGGCGCGCAACTTGTACTCAATGGAGGGCACGCAGGGTTCAGAAATTAGAGAGCTACGAGCACAGAAAATTTTGATTAGAGAGATTTTGAACACCGAACAGATACCAGGGAGACAAAATGTTTGAGGTCACCGTGGCAAGGATCTTAGAAAAATGGTTTTATACAGGCTCCGATAAATTTTTTATATCCAAAGCATTTTAAACAGTAATATGAAGACAGACTTTCAACCATTTCATTTAACGGAAGCCATTGCTAATGGATACCGAAACATGTCAGACCACTGACACCAACATTTATGGACAGTGAATTATAGAAAAGCATATGGCCATTGGGTGGAGCAGGTCACTGCGTGGAGTAGGTCATTCAGGTAGTCAAACGTTTAGGCTACACAAATAGCAATTGAGACAGACATTAGACAGGGAAAATGGCAGTATGGATAACACCTTTGAATGGAGAGAAGAGGAGCAGAATAGGGAGTTACAAAGGACATAAAAGCTAAAAAAAGAACCTGGCTCTGATACCATGTCAGGCCAGGTAGTAACTCCATAAGGAAAAAATGATTCGACTGTTCTATTCCATCAGGTAGGTCTTCATTATATACATGAGGGTGAGACTGTTCAGTTCGTCTCTCGATGGCTGTTCATATTTCCTATTTATCTATTTACATAAATTCACCCAATCACAAGGATTAGGTGTCAACAATCATGAGAAGCAGTGTCTTTGAAGGAAGTTGGTTCAAAATCTGTAGACAAATTGAATTCACAATCATAAGAAACATCCATATCAACAGGTGAATCAGAGTCATCTACATTACCTCCATTTTTCCAGTTTGAATTTCTAGTTCCTATATTTCCAACCTCATAAGGATGAACACTTTCAAGTGTCTTTGTCAGCCACTTTGGGGGACCTTTCTCAGATGGTCCAGGATGCTCCGTTGATTGAGTTGGAACTAAATCAAGATTGAGTCTCCCAATTCTGTCAATCACATCACTCAAAGTATCATCTGTTGTTGGAGTTTCATGTAGGGGAGAGAGTGCTTCAAAACAAGATTCCATAGGTTGATCTAGTATAGGAATCCCCCCTTCAAGATGTGGAATCTGATTATCAAATTCTTGAAATGATTTTGCATTTATGAATCTATCCAAGCGATCAAGCTACCTTTCAACAACATTGTCTGGTTTGGATGATTCAAGAAAGATTACATCTATAGATACAACAAACTTTTGGTTGACTTCATCATGGAGACGTATGCTTTGGAGGTGTTTGAATACCCCAGGAAGATACACTTATGACTTCTTGCACCAAGTTTGTTTCTATGTACCTTTTGTATTAAGGCATAACAGGTGGAACCAAAGACCTTGAGATGCTTTACCGAAGGAATGTTCCCATACCACATTTCATAAGGAGTCTTGTTTCTGATCACATTAGATGGACATATATTCTTTATATATACAACACATAGAACTGCATCAGCCCAAAACATAATTTTTACATTTTTGAAGAACAACATGGAGCGTACCATATTTAAGATTGTCCTATTCATTCTTTCAGCTACACCATTCTGTTGGGGATTATAAGGCACAATTGTTTGATGTTTGATCCCATGTTGGCGAAGATAGTTTTCAAATTCATATGAAGTGTATTCTTTTCCATTATCAGTGCGAATAGAGCCAATATGAGATTGTGCATCATTTTCAATCCATGTATTAAAGTTCTTGAATGTTTGAAAAGCATCAGATTTGTTCTTCAATAAATAAACCCAACACATTCTGGTGTAGTCATCAATAAAGGTCATCATATATTTATTTCCATTTGCAGAAGAGACAAGCATTGGGCCACATAAATCTAAATGAATTAGTTCAAGTTTTCTATGTGCTCTGGAGTGTGAATCATGAAAGGATGGTTTTCTATGCTTTGCTAGAATGCAGACATCACATTGCTTAAGCTTCCTAGGAATTATAGGCAAACTAGTAACACCATTTTTCTTCAACAATCGGAGGCTGTCATAGTTCAAGATTCCAAATCTAGCATGCCATAATAAACTTGATGGAAATTTACCTTCTTCATAATGAGAGTTGTATGAGAAATTTTGTGCATGAGCATAGGTACCCTACATCTTGAGAAGCCTTTCTTCTTCTATCGTTGTCATGACAAGTGAGTGCTCAGATGCTTTTCTCACCTCAATCTTGCCATCAAACATATGAATGGAGTGACCTTGTTGGTGGATGTAGACCAAGGACAACAACTTTCTCCTCACCTGTGGGAGATATAGAACATGATGTAGAAGAAAGTTTTGAAGACCAGGAAATTTAAGCCTGATTGTGGCAAGCCCTGATGGCTTGAGTTTTGATTGGTCTGCAAAGTATACTGCTCCATCAACATTGTTAGTAAATTATTCAAAAAAATATTTTCTATGAGGTATGTGGCAAGTTTCTCCTGAATCAAGCAACCAATTATTTTTCGAGGAAGCAAGTGAAGCATTAAATAAGTCTTCATTTACTCCAATATTACATTGTGCCACAACATAATGAGCGGATTCATGTGCTTTACCTTGGTATGTGTCATTAGTTTTACCTTTGGGTTGGTTTCTTTGCTACTCAATTTTTTCCCGAGGTAACTTGCATGTGGAGGCATCATGTGATCCATTTATTTTGCAGTGTATGCAGTGCAAATCTAACTTTTCTCCTTGAGAGTATCTACCTCCTCTGCCTCTGAAATTTCTTCCTCTTCCTCTCGACCACCTATTCCTCCGGAAGAATAATGGGCACGATTATTTTCCTTATGAGCAAGGCACACAACCTCTTCAAAAGATTCAGGGGTTGTCTTCTTTCCAAAAGCTTTCTCTCTTTCAACAAATTTTTTCACAAGAGAGTCAAAGGTAATATTTTTGATATTTCCATTTGCTTGCAATGACTCAAGATAATTGGAGTATGTAGGATAAAGTGCCTTGAGAAAAGCGATCAGAGGAATATCCAATTCAACCTTAGTGACTTTGATATCATGCATTATAGATTTTACTTTGGATGCAAGAGAAAGAGGATCATTATTTTGTAATTCAAGGGTGAAGAGTTTAATCATGAGTTGAAAAAATTCAAGTGCAGAGTGTGAGTCATAGAGTTCCCTCAGCTTTTGTAAGGCTTCGAATGCATTTGAAAATGGAAAAATGTGTCGACTCACCTCTTCACTTACTGATGCTGCAATCAATGCATAGGCTTTTTTTTTCTTATTTTCCCAAATTGTGAGCTCCTTGTCTGAGGTAGGCTGGACTGGTGCTTTGTCTCCTTCTCCAACACACACTCCTTTCCATAACTCATTAAAAATGAGAGTGTGTTGGATTTTCTGCAACCATTCAAGATAATTCTCCTTTCCATTGAGAACTAATCCCACAATAGATATAATTGAATGCATATCGTTATACCAACAACGTTCAACTTAACAACATTCAACATTCACCCGAATATCAGAGTTTGACTATAGTTGTAGTTATTTGTTGCTTTGTGCAGCAGAGATGAACTGTTGGGTAGTGAATGCCCTGTGTAACGGTTTTGGGGCCCAAAGCCGACAATTTTGAGTAGTAGCATGGTAAAAGTTTTGTGAAGTGCATGGAGCACGAAAGGTAATAGATCGAGTCAAAGGGTTGTCTACCTGGAAATAATGTAAGAAAATAGAAAGTGAGTCGGCTTGCCCATGGTCCACGGACCATGGGAATGTATAAATAGAGCAAGGCTCTAAGGTTAGAAGGTAGTTTTTGAAATTATTGGATCTTAATGTTATGGGTTTGAAGAGGTGATATTCTCTGCGTCTGTAAGTCCGAGTCAAGGGTGTTGGTAGATAGATAGAGGCTCTGCAGCTGTGTGCACAGAGGCCTGAGAGAGTCCGCAGCTGTGTGCGCGGACCCCTGCAGCTGAGTGCACAGGGCGGATCTGGTTGTATTGACAGAAGATTAATAAAGATAAGTTGGCTTTGAAATACTGTGTTGATTTTGAATTATTGTGGTTCTGTTCCTATTCTGGGTCTTGCATTGGTTATCTAGATTTAAGCTTGTCTTTATGAATGATGATGATGCACACTTGGTATTATTGTTAAATGTTTGCTTAAAGACCGTAAGAAGCAGAGTAGATCTATAATAAACTTGTTAATAATAAAGAACATAAGCGCGGATCTACGTGAAAGTCTGATAACAGTACATAGTAGCACGAAGGTTGTGACCCCTCCAGTCCACCTCAACACATCCCAAGGGTGCGGAAACCTAGTTCTAGCACCCTCCCATACTACCTCGGGTGAGACTTCAGTCCGCGCTCCATGGACTATTGCCGAAATGGCCAATAGTGCGGGATTTGTTTGGCTCAATAACTCTTTCGAACCTGGGTTAGGCCCCAATAAGCCAACAAATGGTTCCATTGTTGGGACCGAGATCTGCCTAGGGGATCTCTGATGTCGGAACACCAGAACCCTACAAAGAAAGAGCTTGAAGATTGGTTGGATCAGAAGCTTCACGAGTTCGTGGTTCAGGAAAACAGAAATCCGTGGATATCTGAGAAAAGGTGGCTGGATCGCTACATATACAAAGAAATCCACGAGATCTTCTTCGCATCTTTCTCGACAGAGATGTATGAGTGGATCACATGGCTAGCTGATAGTCAGGGAAGGTGTAGACTGGATTAGCCCATTGTATGGACTCCAAAGTTGGTACGTAGGCTAGAAGTGTTTGAGGATAAAATCGCATGGGTAGTAGATCACTGGTTGGATCAGATAATAGGAGGGTTTATAACCGAGTTCACGATAGACACAACTGTGAGTTACAGCGAGGTAGAAAGGCACTTCCTCCAAGGACCGCGGGGTAAGTACATCAAATCGTTGAATGCTTGGATTAAAATGTTGTTATGTGAAAAATGGGTTATGCACATCCATTGATGTCTGGGGTAACAAGGAGTGGAAGAGGTTACCGAGGGACAAAAGGATTAGAAAACAATCCTCTAATTTCACTATTGCGAGAGAGTGAGGAGGAACTCACAGGGTTCTCTCCAAGAAGCGCAGTTCGATTAATAAAGCAGCACATTCCATTGATACCACCACCATCCACGCTGTCACCTACTTCACCTGCATCAAACCCATCTTCACCTACCCCACCCCCGCCACCATCGAGGGTTGGAATGGCGAGTGTGATCAAGTTTCTGTTATTCAAAGGTGTAGGAAATGAGCTACCAGATTAGCTCTAGTTCATGGTAAAGTCTGTATGGGAAGCCCAAGGTGTTATGGATGATAACATCAAAAAGGCCACTCTGGCAAGTGCGCTGCAAGACTGCGCGTTGACGTGGTATATAAAGTACTCGAGTGACCACCCGAATGTGGGAATAACGACGATCCAGGATGCATTGAACAAAGAATTTAGCCGACCAAAATCAGAAACACACTCGATCATCGGGTTCAAGGAAATCACGATGATGCTTGGTGAAACCCCATGGGATTTGGATCAGAGATTGAAGAGTACAATCTGCGAGGCTAACATGACACTGACAAATGCGCAGCACTGTGCATGGTTTGTGGTGTCCTTGACACCTCATCTGAGGATGGTGCTATCATAGTAAAAGATCTCAACCCAAGCTGAAGCATTAGAAACAACAATGAGGTTGCATGAAACTCCAATTCAGGATTCGGGGTTGGGAGTTCAGAAAATCCACATGCAACTACAAAACCTATGCTTAGAAATGCAAAGTTTGAAGCAAGATAAGGCACCCCGAATAGAGGAGCACGTAGAGGTGTGGTGCATAAAATGTAAAGGCCAGGGCCATGATAAAGATCATTGTCCGCTCTTTGCAAATTACTTGGTGGGGGGGGGACCAATGCTATTGCGACCAGAGGTGCAAGTAGGGCCAAGCACGGTGCCCACACTCTGGTGTGCGACCCGTCAGGTGGGAGGAAAGAATGCTACGAACAACTGTCATCTATTGCAGAACCTAAGACAACCCCCCCAACAATTATTTTGCAACTTTTGTAGGACGATGGGCCACGACGAACAAAATTGTCGAAGTTATGAGTTGTTGATGGATCGAACACCTACTTACAGGATGCAGAAAGAGGCGCGAGGTCAGGATCTAGTTGTAGCAATAGTGCAGGGCGGATTCCAGGGATGTGGATAGGGACGAAGTGGAATGGGACTTTGATGAGGACGAGGACAATTAATTTGCTATAATTGCAGAGGTTCGGGGCACTACGCGTGTGATTGCACGAACTTGACCAGAGTATGTTGCCAGTACTCTTACCAACTTGACCATGAAGTAGTAGATTTCCCCACACTAATTGTGCAGATGCGGGAAAAAGGGGTGCTTTAGGCCACTCCCACTCAGAACGTCCAAATGATGAAGGTTGAACCATGCAAGGAAGATCCTAACGTGAACATGATGTTGAGAAGTGGTGAAACTACAAGAGAGGATAAGGGGAAGCAACCCGGGGAGGATACATGGGTTTGCAAGGCCCCTACAAAGAAAAATGAATTTGATTTGGAATGCGCAAAGGAAACCTTTATGGAAGCTAAGAAGAGCTTTGTAGAGGCTTCTACCTCGGGTAGCAAGGATCAAACTGAGCCGGAGATGGATACTTCTATGTTAACTACCTTTTTAGAAACTTGTATGAAGCTACTATGGGACACTAAAGCAGTGAAGGGATTGCAAGAGTTGATAACTAGGTGTGCAGGGTCAGGTGAACCGTGCATGGTTCGGAAACTAGGCAAGCATGCTTTGCGCACCGGGTGGGAAATGCGGTTGACTGCCCAGATTGGGGACTACAAGATGGATCAGGTCGTTCTGGACTTGGGGTCAGATGCGAATGTCCTACCTAAACAGACCTGGGAGCACATGGGCAGGCCCGCACTACAATGGTCTCCTATCCAATTATGGATGGTGAACTAACAGAAGATCATGCCTATGGGGAGACTGCAAGGAGTTACAGTAGACATCGAAGGTGCAACCACACAAACTGATTTTGAGGTAATAGAAATTGTGGATGACAATAACCCGTACCCTGCATTGTTAGGGATAGACTGGGCCACAGATATGAATGGAGTCATCAACCTAAAGAGGTGAAAAATGATTTTCGAGAAAAAGTCTCTCCGCGTAGTGGTTCCATTGAACCCAGCTGAAGGGGCGCGCTACACTGAGCCTGTGTGCGATGAGGATAGTGACAATGAATTGGACTGTATCTACCAGATCATGGCACAAGATCAGGATCGGGTGAATCTGACAGCGGATGAGAGAATCTCATGGGAACACGATAGTTCCTGCACATCAGACTTCGATGAAGAAATTGAGTGATGGCAGAACCGATTGCATGAGGTAACAATGCTAAATTGTAATATGATGGTTAGATCACTACGCCGTGTAATGACAGAAGCAAGGGAGCAGCCAACCAATGAGGGTGCAATGAAAAGGGAGGAACCCGTAGACCACTACGAAATGGCTAGTCTGGAACAAAAGTAGCAGGGCGTGCAAATGGGGGCATGGTGCACAACGACTGCACAAGGGTAGAGCACACGCCAAAATATTAGGGGAAAATGGCGAATATAGAAGGCAGATGCACGTATGGTTTGGAGGACAAAATGGGATGAGCATCCATTGATGGCATAGGGTGCAGGTGTATGTTGTGCAGGCGTCTAACCAAAGAAGAATCAAAAATCCAAATTCATCGCAGCGATGCAGTCCGCTAGCTGTCCGTGACAAAGCTAGTAGGAAAATAGGGGGGAGCACAAACAACGTCCACCCGATAAGATGAACCATTGGGAATCTGCGATACCAAGGGTTCGATGGGCCTATACTAGGAGGGGGACGAAGGTGAGATTATCAATGAGGAGACGAGAGGGAATCCAGAATGGGCGCGGTAGCAGCAGGCTTCGTGAAGCCAATGAAGAATGGGCCCTGCTGAGAAGGAAAGGTGCGATGTCGAGGGAAGGAACCAACAAAATGAAAAGTGGTGTCACACAAGCAGGCCATGCGAATCTGCATATAAGGGAGTCGGGTCTGGCCAGGTCTACCTTGGTAGTAGAATGAGCTACGACCCTGCTATCATGGCTGCAACTGCCCCAACAGAGGAGTGTACCCCATAGAGTAGCACCTATGGAGCTAACCAATGCGAAGGCACTCGAAAGGTGCCCGCAACCTAGGCTAGCAAGAATGCTGAGACCTTGCACCTAGGGTGCAACCACCTGACTAGCTATGGAAAGCACAGTCCCAATGCCCCAAGCAGTTGAAAGAAGGTGCAGGACTATAAACAAGTCTACAGGAGGCCGGCGCGGCCAGAAGGTTCTGTGCAGGGCCATTTGGTCAACAAGATCACGGCAGCGCCGCAGGGGCTGCGCTGCTGCGTGGGAAGGTTGGGAGGTGACCGTTGATGACACTATTCCTGACAAGAAGTTCGAGTTACGGTAGAAAGGAGTGGGCAGCGGGTCATTAAGATAGGAGTTCTGAGTGAGATATGAAAAGATCTACCGCTTAGAAGATATTAATGAACTGGAAGTGGAGGGAAGGGATACATTCAAATTCATGCGTTCCTATAAGAACCCATGGACAACACTGCGATATTTGAAATTGAACTAGTAAAGACCAGCAAACACCCAACTACCAGGTATCCCATGAGTACCATGGTGAGAACCCAAGCACGGTTCGCGAAAGAGTTGTATACAACCCAAGAGGAGCCATTTGCAGCGGCTACGGGCCTCGAGGTTCTAAAGTCGTTGTGCACACTATGGCCTCGGAAAGACAAGCAAACAATGGGCTAGACAGGGTATCACCAAGATTCAATAAATCATCAGCCGCTGAAAAGGGAAAAGCCATCACCACCGAACTTGAGGAGGACGAAGAAGATTTGCAAGCCCCGATCGCTCAAATTGAAGCACAGGATGAGGAAGAAGAGGATGCTTTCCAACTACCTTCTCTAGCCCCATATATCTCTCCATGGAACGGGACGACCAAGATACCAAAGGATTTGGATGTTGCAAAGAGTACACTCCAGACCTCGCTTCTTCTGGACGAGATAAGGTTTGACGATTTGCTGCTAGGCTGAGTTTCGAGCATCAAGTTCGAAGATTGGGATCTGGCAGATAGCAAAAAGTTCCCCCAATTGGCCGAAGACAAATTATTTCTGCGGAAGTGGTTACTAGGTGTGGAAAAGGCGGGATTACTTAATCTAAGGTGGATACCCCACTATCATCACGCGGCTATCACCATTATTGTTATCCTCCAGTTACTATGTCTGGTACATGGTGGGTATCTTCTGTTGTGGGAGCCGATTTAGTACACCGGATTACCAGCCTGCCTATTAAAGGGAATGACCCCACAAACATAGCTGGGACAAGTAGCGATGTGGGTCTCGCAGAAGCAATAAGGCTAAATATAAGCTAGAGAAGTGAAAGCGTGGTTATGTAATAGCCAGCATCAAAGACCGAGGGGTGCAAGTCGCCACCCAGCTCCTAGCCAGTAAACTCATGAGGAAATGTCGTGCAGATGAGGTACCAGCCACTATCATTGCGCTTGCAGAGCAGTGTGCAGAAGGGGTTCAGTTCAACTGGGCGCAATTCTTATGCGACGAATTTTTGACCAATTGTAAGGAAGCACAGGAAAAAGGTAAGAATTTCCATTATGCATGGTTTCTACTATCAATCTTTCTGGTTGCAGGAGAATTGCTGCAGGGTAGCCAGTTTCCCAACATTGAGAACAACCTACCTGAAGCAGTGTGGTATACTTCGCTCTAGGCTACAAAGGACGCCACGAGGGTTCAGGAGATCAAGGTATTTTGCATATTCATGGAGGCGAGTATCCGGACATGGATCACTCATAGACCACGGATGTCCCCAACAATATACAACACTTTGCAAAGCACGATTGAGTTCAAAGTGGACATGCATAACCTATATATCTGGGCGCGGAAGGATCCAAAACAAACATGGCTCAAGCTTCTGTTCATTGCAACAGACGATGCAATTTATGAGGTTTTGGTAGCATGGCCTCCAGAGTGGTGTGCCCCGAATAGGGCCGCATTAGAAAAGATGATAGCATAGTAGCAAAAGAAGGAAATCTAGCCGCGACTCACCAACTTGGTGGAATGGACACGTTAGGGACAAAAGGCAGCTTCGCAGCAGGAGGCGACCCAAGAAATAATCGCTGAGGAAATCATGGAAGATCAGGAAATTTTCTCGGAACAGGACATACAGAGGGAAACAAAGACACAAGACTGCATGGACCATCCTACAGAATTGACCCACACCAAGAGGCTGCGCAGCAAGGAATTGCCACCCACATGCAAAAAGTCAAAGACAACAAAGACTTTGGAGAAATCATTTCTAGACAATAGCACGCCGACACGCAATATCACTACAGGTGCGTTGGAGGAACTAATGACCAAGCAGACCACTGTGTTTGGGGAGATCAGAGTGCAGTTGCAGGCCTTACAAGTGTGATCCCTAGGAGGGATGATCCTAAACCTCGCAGAGGACATAGCCACAGCCGAGTAGATGGTGCACACCCACACAATGAACACTTTAGTGTTGCCAGCAGGCTTGTCCTCGCAGAAGCCGAAGGTGACATGCATAGTTGGGGGTTGAATTTGGCCGCCCTTCCTAGAGAAACCCTATACCAACTACAGGATGGGGTCACCGCTAAGCTTCGTGCCAGGGAAGGCTGCGCCCTCCAAATCTTAAAAGAGCACAAGGCAAATTTGGAACAGGTCAGTCTACAATGAGATGACTTGGTTGCACACAACCAGGAAGTGGAACAGGCTGTGGCAGAGGCCTGCAGCAAGGTATCGGAGCTGGCTATTGCAGTAGAAATTCCAACAACTGACAAGATTCATCACACAGTCATAGGATTTCGTACAGCCCAAGAGGAGGCCACGAGAGCTCAGTGGGAATTAAATTTACAAATTGCAGAGCTCTAACTGAAGGTGCAACCACCCACACCCCGGAAGTTCGAGAGCAGCGCTACTGTGAAATTCAAGCAGGATTGGAAGTGATAAAGCGCGCCATCCAATATTTCTCTAGATTTTTAGATCAGTCCCTCTTATGCTCACATCCCTCCAGGAAGACCCAACACTACAACAGGTAGAGATAGAAGCATGGGAGTTACAGTAAGCTTATGACACAGTCTGGGGGACTGTGCAGATGGTCGTCATCATGCAGCGGTTGGCCAAAATGAGGGAGGCCCAGGTTCTCAAGGCCCAGGTTGACGCCGCTCGGCAAAAGGAAGCAGTGCTTAAAGAATGCATCTAGCCCTGGCTTGATGAGGCATTCGCAGTCTCCACCACCATTGAGGGAAAGTTAGCACACATGAAGGCAGTCTATGAAACTGGACAAGCAATTGAACTGAACACAGATGCATAGGTGGCTCGCGTACAATGGGTACAGAGGATGGCGAAAGAATTTGTTGTGAGTGTATGCGAAGTGTAGAAGTTGCTGGATGACCTTCGCGTGAAGATTGCCGCACCAGCCGAGTGACTCGATATGAGTCACGATGATTGTGTTGGGGGCCTGTTGGGTAGCGAAGGACCCGCGTAATGGTTTTGGGGCCCAAAGCCCACAATTTTGGGTCGTAGGATGGTAAAAGTTCCGTGAAGTGCACAGAGCATGAAAGGAAATAGATCAAGTCAAAGGGTTGTCTGCCCAGAAATAATGTAAGAAAAGAGAAAGTGAGTTGGTTTCCCATGGTCTGCGGACCATGGGAATGTATAAATAGAGCAAGGCTCTAAGGTTAGAAGGTAGTTTTTGAAATTATTGGATCTTAATGTTATGGGTTTGAAGAGGTGATATTCTCTACGTCTGTAAGTCCGAGTCAAGGGTGTTGGTAGATATATAGAGGCTCTGCAGTTGTGTGCGCAGAGGCCTGAGAGAGTCCGAAACTGTGTGTGTAAACCCTATAGCTGAGTGCATAGGGAGGATTTGGTTGGACTGAAAGAATATTAATAAAGATAAGTTGGCTCTGAAATACTGTGTTGATTCTTAATTATTGTGGATCTGTTCCTATTCTGGGTTCTACATCTGTTATCTAGATTTAAGCCTATCTTTATGAATGATGATGATGCACACTTGGTATTATTGTTAAATGTTTGCTTAAAGATCGTAAGAAGCAGAGTAAATATGGAATAAAATCATTAATAATAAAGCACATAAGCGTAGATCTATGTGAAAGTCTGATAACAGTATAGAGTAGCACGAAGGTCGTGACCCCTCTAGTCCACATCAAGACATCCCAAGGGTGAAGAAACCTGGTTCCAACACCCTCCCATACTACATCAAGTGAGACTTCAGTCCGCACTCCGCGGACTGTTGCCGAAAGGGCCAGTAGTGCAGGATTTGTGTAAGTTTTAACCTCGTACAGAAATTACCTGCATACGAATTCTAAAACACATAAAATAAACAATTCGAGAGCATAACACATAAAACACATATACATAGAGATTTTCCCCTGGATCCCAAAACCAAGACTGCCAGCTTGGTTTTTCATTATGTTCCTTTCAATGTTACAATACATATTTATACATGCCGAAGCATCCAATACCATGGAACGAAAACCATCGCGTCCAATACCATGGACCGAAAACCATCGCGTTAAAAAATCATGTGCGAAAATCATGCACAAAACCATAGGTGGGTCCGCCCAGGTACCCCTCAAACCCAATAAGCCAAAATGAATGATGGAAATGAACGAAGGAGATGAACAGAGGAGATAAGTAGAGGAGATGAACAGAGGAGGGTCATCAATGGTAAGCGAACAACGATTATCGCAAGCAAAACAAGTTGGGGCAATAACCACGGTTAAAGGCATATTTCGGGTTACAAGCGGGATTTTGGGCAGATAAAAAATGGTAAGTGGTATTGAGAGGGTAGCGCCCGATTCCATTAAGTGATGGACATGTAGAGACTAGGGGAGAGAGAAAAACCGCTCATATCGGGCGGGTAACTCTCGTGCAACTAATGCACCTGAAATCGCTATAAACCGTCGGATTTGTAGGTGATGATCAATGGTGGAGATTAAAAGGTACTTTTCGGGTGGGTAACCACCATGCAAGTGGTCCTCCCTGAAATCAATGTCAGTCGTCGGATCTGGAGGTTGAGATCAACGGTGGAGAACGAGTCAGATAAAGTGAAACCCCGGGAACTGTGTCCGAGTGGGTTTAATGAAGGGTATGATCGCATCGCAAACATGCAGCGGTATTGATCGGGGCAAGAGATTTGTGATATGTGATTAAAAAATGGACTCGACAATATTTATATATATGGGTTTATAATACTTGAGATCCAACTCAAGGGAATACGAAAGGGTATATATACCATACTCAGAGCAGGAGGAAATCCAAGTCATTACAATACCTTTGGCTTCAACAACTAGCTCCAAAGCAACGCACTTCAACAAACGTATTAAATGATAAATGAGATTTCACAGGGATTTGACAGAAATGTCAGCCTGCAAAATATACAAAACAAAGGCAAAACAGAATAGGAGTTACAAATTGAAAGGAAGACAAAAAATGGCACCTGCTCTGATACCATGTCAAACTAGGAGGTAACTCCTCAAATCAAAACTCATATTATTCATTCAGGTTGTTCATTCTTATATACAAGAGGGAGTGACTGTTTGGTTCATCTCTCGATGACTCTTTATCTTCTCTATTATTTACATTAATTATAGCTATACACCCAACCCCTCTGATTAGGTTTCAACACTCATCAAGTAGACCTTTCAACTAGATTGCCTCTTTACAGGCATCTGAAGCAGCGATATACTATGCTTTAGTAGTGGACAAAGCAACTGTTTCTTGAAGCTTTGACATCCATCTAATTGCTCCACCTGCAAGAGTAAAGACATATCTTGTAGTAGATCTCCTCTTGTCCAAATCACTTGCATAATCAATATCCACATATTCGTAGACTAAACCTTCACTACCATTAAAGATGATACAATGGTAACTTGTGTCTCTCAACTATCCAAGCACCCATTTCACTACTCCCAAATGTTATTCTCTTGGATTTTCCATGAATCTGATAGCAACTCCAACTGTATGTGAAATGTTAGGTCTTGTAGATACTATCACATACATTAAATTGCCTACCACATTTGCATATGGTACACGAGACATATACTTCTTTTATTCATCAGTTCTAGGACTCTAACTTGAAGAAAGCTTAAAATGGGAAGCTAAAGGAACAATAACAGGTTTCACATTGTCCATACCAAACTGTGTATCTCCATGCCCAAGATATGTTTTGCAACTCCAAGATCCTTTATATCAAATGTACTTGAAAGCTGAGCCTTTAACTTGTTGATCTCTTCCATGCTTTTGCTTGCAATAAGCATGGCGTCAACATGCAAGACTAGGAAAATGAATATGATATTGAAACTCTTAAAGTACACACACTGATCATACTCACTTCTAGTGAAGTTCTAGTTCACCATGAAGGAGTCAAACTTCTTGTACCACTACTTGGGAGACTACCTCAGGCCATACAATGATTTCCTAAGCATGCAAACTAATCTTCTATTGCGACCTTGTACAAAAACTTTTGGTTGTTCCATATAAATCTCTTCATCCAATCTATCCAAATCTCCGTGAAAAAAACTGTTTTAACATCTAACTGTTCTAACTCAATATCAAGTATTGTAGTTAGTGATAACATGGTACAAATAGAAACAAGTTTTACAACTGGTGAAAAAATATCATGAAAGCCAATACCTTCTACCTAAGAATACCCTTTTCCTACCAGATTCGCCTTATATCTTTCAATACTTCCATCAACATTCCACTTCAATTTGAAGACCCATTTGCAGCCGAAAATACTTCTTCCTTTAGGAAGTTCTACAAAATCCCAGGTTTTGTTCTTGGCTAAGGAGTCCATTTCCTCATCCATAGCCTTATTCCACTTTTCACTATCTGCATCAACCATTGCTTCCTGATAACAAGAAGGCTCCCCATCTATAGTAATCAATGCAATAGAGGAAGAAAAATCTTCATACCTTTTGGGTGTTCTTCTTTTCCTTGTAGACCTCCTTAGAGTGACTGGTTGCTGGAATGGTTCCTGAACTTCTATAGTTTCCTTAACATCTTATCTACCTTTTTCTTTAGAAGTCTCTTTTTCCTTTTGACTATTCGAAAAAGGTTGAGTCTCCAACTGAATTTGTTGATTTGGCGATACCTGTCCCTATTCAACTTTTTCAACATCTAATTTTAGAAGACAAGATTCATCAAATATTACATCTCTACTAATGATTATCTTACGAGAAGAAGGATCCCACAACTTGTATCCTTTCACCGTATTGTCTTACCCAACGAAGATATGACATTTTTCTTTTGGGTCTAACTTTGGATGTTGATTCTTTCAAATAAGAGCATAAGCATCACAACAACAAAAATCTAAAATGTGACTAATCACAAGACTCGCCCGACAAAACTTCTTCAGGAATTTTACAATTAATGGCAACTGAAGGTGATTTGTTTACCAAATAACAAGTAGTAGATACTGCTTCTGCACACAACTCCTTTTGCAAGTTAACATTGTTGATCATGCTTCTGACTCTTTCCATAAAAGTCCGATTCATACATTCAACAACGTCATTTTGTTGAGGAGTATAGAAATTTTTTTATGTCTAACAATCGTTTCATCTTTACAATATTGTTCAAATTCTAAGGAAGTAAATTCACCGCCATTGTCAGTTCTTAAACATTTAATTGCTTTGTCTATTTTCTTTTCAACCATAGTTTTAAATTGTTTAAAACATTAAATACATAAACTTTTCTTTTCAATTTATAGACCCAAAATTTCCTGGAGTAATCATCAGTAAATGTTATGAAGTAAGATGTACCTCCATAAGATACTGTAGGAGATGGTCCCCAAATATTACAATGAATATAGTCCAATTTTCATTTACTATTATGACTTCTGGTTTTAAATTTATGTTTACATTTTTTTCCATATACAAAGTGTTTGAAAAAATCCAAACTCAAGGATTTCAAATTAAGAAGCAATTTGTGATTCATCAGTACCTAAAGGCCCTTCTCACTCATGTAACCCAACCGCTGATTCCATAGCTGAGTATCTTCTCCTGCCTTCTTAGATACAGTCACTGCCTCACTGACTCGAGTACTTCCTTCAAGTCTGTAAATATTTCCGATCTTATCTTCCTTCATAAAAACCAGAGTGCCCTTTGAAACTTTCAGCAGTCCATTTTGACTTGTAAACTTGTAACCTTCCGAGTCCAATACTCCCAAGGAAATAAAATTCTTTCTAACCTCAAATTCATGTCTAACATCAGTCAACGCTCTAAATATATCATCATACATTTTAATTATGACATTTCCTATCCCAATAGTTTGAAAAGATACATTATTACCCATAAACATAGAACTACCATTCACAACTTGATATGAAGTGAACTAATTTCTGTGTAGACTCATGTGATGTGAAGCACCATAATCTAACAACCAATCTTCATAATTATGAGAAACATTGCAAATAGGCAAAGCTTCATCTACCATACCTAATTTAGTAGATCAAACTTCATCAATCATACTTGAATTAAATTGATTTTCTTCCTTCTTTGGGTTTTCAATGGACTCTTTTATTTTCCAACAATCTTTCTTGAGATGCCCTGTTTTGTTGCAATACCAACATTTGACTTTTCACTTCTTGCCTTTTGACTTTGATATGGAAGAAATTCTTGCTTTCTCTCTCTTTCCTTGGACCAGCTTATGGCTATCATGGCTTTTGGTGTGGAAGTTTCAATGCTAGACTTCCTCCATACTTCTTTAGATATCAAAGCTCCCACAAAAAAATCAAATTGCAAAGGTTCATTTGTGCTCAAACTAATAGAAGTCACAAAGTGATTCCAAGACTCGGGAAAGGAACATAACAAGGTAATAGATTTATCTTCTTCTTCAAACTTAACATTCATGTCTAACAACTGACAAATATGTGTATTTAAGTGTTCTCCTATTTTAGTATTGTTCTTCATCCAAAAGCTATACATTTGCCTCTTCAAATAGATTATGTTGGTTAAAGACTTGGTTATATACAATGTTTCCAATTTTACCCACAATCTTGTTGCTGAGGTTTCTTCAACAATGTTAAAGAGAAATGTTGAAAATGAAACAAGAAAATTTTAATTTAATTTTGTACTTGAATTAAATTAGGAATTAAATTGTAATTTCACATCTCATGAAAACTTGTAATAGTTAACTAAGTTAATTTGACTTAGTTAGTTCAGTTAATTCGAGTTGAGGGTCTAACTTGAGTCATGTAGAGTGTCTCCTACTTTATAGGAGCCTTGGTTGAGTTTATTTTGAGTTGTAATTATTTAATTCAGTTTAACTGAGTTAAATTCAGTTAAACTAGTTCTAACTGATGAAGGAATTAGTGGGAGATCTAGTAGTGGGGTGTAGCCTACAATGATCAACCAGTGAAATGAAGATTCACTCATAATTAACTCATGCATGTCAGATCAGCGAAAGACCTAGTTGAGATTGGAGTTCAGGGATAATGTACTATAATTTGTATAATCATCTGAATTGTACAGGTGGTGCATGCAATCAGAGGAAGGCCTACAAGGATTGCACAATTCATAATTGTGAAATTTCCCAATTAAATATGGGCTAATTCCAAAGGAAACTGTGGAAGGAAATAGGAGTTTAGCAGGCAACAGAATTGACTTGAGATTGTCTGGGAAGCAATGAGATAGATAGAGATATTTCAGACGTTGCTCGGGCTTAAGAAAAACATTGTGACCTTCTCATATTTTCTAATTAATGTAATATATGAGTTTTTTAGATGTGGCTTTCCCCAGAAAATTATTGTGTTATGTGTGATTGAATTATTTCTTTTGTATGCTTTGTGATTTCATCAACTGTTTATTATTTCCACTGATGAGTAGAGTAAATTCAAGTCAATTATTTTAGCATATTACAATCTACAGTTTTAATCTACAAGGAATTTCTATATGGTATGAGAGCAGAAATCACTATAGAAGAGGAGAATACGAGTATGTCCTTTGCAAGAGAAATCAAATTTGCAGTATCATACATCAGAGCCAGCAGGATGTCGTTCTACAGATTGAGACTTGAACATTCCCTTCAGCATAGTTCGAACTATATTGCTTGGAAGGACATGATGGAGGCAGTGTTGGAAGATAACGAGCTTAAGGAATTCATAGACAAATATATTCCTAAGACAACTCACGTTCAAGATCTGGTAGAGTGGAGAAAATGTGTGGCAAAAGTGAGAAGGATTATCCTATAAGGAGTTCGAGATCATATTGTCTCAAACCTCCATGGTAAGGAAACTTCATTTGGAATGTGGAAGGCCTTGACATACCTGTTTCAAAACAACATTGACCACATGAATATGGCACTAAAGGACAAGCTCAAAAAGATCAAGATGGAGAAGGGAGAAACAATACCAAAGTACTTGACCAAGTTCACCAAATTTTGGGATGTTCTTGGAAGTGTCAGTGTTATAGTTTTTTAAGATGATCTAGTGATCCTAACACTTTTGGGGCATTCCAAGAGCTGGCAAAACTACTAGGATTCAATTATTGGGAGGGAGAAGTTACCAGAGTGGGAGCGATTGTGGTCTGACTTAGTACAAGAAGAGATTCGACGGGACACCACAGATTGATCCTCATGTAAGCATGGTGATGAGGAGAACTATGATTTATCTAGAAAGGCAAAGAAGGGAAGGAGAAGTCATCCCATTCCAAATCAGATTCCATTCAGGGTGGCAAGAATAAGGACATGGTGAAGACTAAATGTTTTCATTGTCATGAGTTGGGACACTATGCCACAAAGTGTCCTCATAAAAAGGCCAGTAAGAAGCCTTCAAGAGGAGCGGTAGGTGATGCTTTTGCTTCAAAATTAGAACTGGATTTCACCCTCATTGCTTGCATGGTGACATCGCTGATGGGTAGTGTGTGGTACCTGGATAGTGGAGCCTTATTCCATATGACCAGAAACAAAGAGTTCTTTAGTGACTTGGAGGAGGAGGACCTGCAGATGCACATTGAAATGGGAGCTGATGGGAGATATAGCATGATTGACATCAATACTATTACCTTTTTGAGGGAGTCTAGTTCTCCTCTCACATTAAAAGATGTCATGTATGTTTCGGGTTTGAAGAAAAAATTGGTTTTAGTTACCATGCTAGAGGACTGTGGCTATGATGTGATATTTATCAAGGGAAAGGATTTCCTTTGTCACATAGCCTCAGGACAGTGAAGCAGATCGGGGTTCAGGTGAAGAACCTCTACAAATTGGATGTAGAAGATTGTGCTGCTTTGAGGACAAAAGCATATAAGGTGCAGAGCTGAGACATCGGTGAGTTGTGGCATAGAATATTGTGTCATTTGCACCACAGAGCTTTGAAGATCATGCAACAAATTTCTACAGGACTTCCCAAGGTACACTAGAGAAGAGAGACATGCAAAGGGTGTACATTGGGGAAGTACACCAAAGCTTCCTTTCATGATATAGACATTCGACCGCAAGCGATCCTTGATAGAGTTAACTCAAATGTGTGTGGACCGTTCATGACAGTATCCACGACCAAGCACAAGTATTATGTAATATTTGTTGATGATTTTTCTTGTAAGTGTTGGATTTTATTCATGCATAAGAAAGATCAGACATTCGCTAAATTTTGTGAATTTAATGCACTTGTTGAGAAAGATATTGGTAGAAAAGTTAAAGCTCTTAGAAGCGATAATGGTGGAGAATATATGTCGAATGAAATTAAGAAATTATATACATCAGAAGGAATTTGATGACAGTTAATAACACCTCATAACCCACAACAGACTGGGTGGCTGAAAGGAAGAGCATAATTATTGTTGGAGCTACATAGACGATGTTACATGATCAGACCCTACCATTGTATTTATGGGTTGAAGCATGCAACATATTTGTTTATTTGCAGAACATAAGCCCTTATCAAATTCTTGGGATGAGTACACTAGAAGAAGATTTTCAGGTAAGAAACCATATGTGGCACACTTCAAGATATTTGGTTCATTAATCTACTATCATATTACCAAAGATGCACAAAAAAAGCTACAACCAGCAACCGATTTGGGCATATTTGTGGGGTACACTGATACACCTCACAACTATCGGGGTTACCTGCCATATAACATGATGAAAATGGTTCGTAGAGATGGGAAGTTCAATTAAGATAAGGCCATGAGATGTTCCCTTGAGAGGGATTTTCAGATACATGCAAATGATGATATTTTAGCTCCAAAGGAGGAACCTTAGGATGATGTGTAGCAGCCACATGCAGAGGATCAGGGAGTGGAAGCACCCACTCATGCAGATACTTCTAGATATGGAAAGAAGTACACTAGAGAGGCTGACAGATTGATGCATGATGCTATAGAGAATGTGGGAGCACCCACATAACAACATAGGCAGAGGAGGTCACCAAGTCAGTACACTGGCTACATGGCTCTGATGAGAAAGAGTGTAGAGGTTGATCCATCCTCATTCAAGGAAGCAGTGCAACAACTAGTATGGGTTGATGCCATGGTTGAGGAGCATGAATCCATTATCAGAAAAAATTCTTGGTAAGTGGTCCCAAGACCAGTAGACAAGTCAATGGTGAGTTCTAGATGGATTTACAAGGTAAAGCAAGTAGCAGATGGGAGTGTGGAGAAACCCAAGGCCAAATTGGTGGCCAAAGGGTTCTCTCATGTGGAGGGAATTGATTACGATGAGACCTTTTCTTTAGTAACAAGGTACTCTTCAATTAGATCTATTCTAGCACTGTGAGTGCAGATGGGAAGGAAGATATATCAGATGGATGTGAAGACAACATTCCTCAATGGTATGATTGAGGAAGAGTTGTATATTGAGTAGCCGGAAGGATTTGAGACCTTCAGCAGAGAGTCACATGTGTGCAGACTCAAGCAAGTGTTGTATGGACTAAAACAAGCACCTCCTGCTTGGTACACCAGAATTGACAGTTATTTCACCAAGTTAGGCTTCACCAAAAGTGAAGCATATGCATACCTTTACCATATTGTGGTTGAAGATAAATTGTTTATTATAGTAATTATATGTCGATGATTTGATTCTAACAGGTGACGAGACACTGATAAAATATTACAAAGAGGATTTTGCAAGAGAATTCGAGATGAATCACCTGGGGCTCATGCATTACTTTCTTTGTATGGAAGTATGGCAAGGAGATGGGGAATTGTTTGTCTCTCAGGGAAAATATGCCAGCGAGATACTGAAGAAGTTCCACATGGAGAGCAACAAACCCATGGAGACTACTCTAGAAGGTAAGGAGGATACTACTTTAGGTGAAGTAATGGATGCTACTATTTATAGGCAGCTTGTGGGTTCACTTATGTATTTGGTGAACGCACGACCGAACATGTGTTTTGCAGTTAACCAACTTAGTCAAGATATGGTTAAGCTAACCAAACTCTATTGGAAGACATATAAACATGTGTTGAGATACCTCAAAGGAACTACTCAGTTTGGTATTTGGTACAAATAGATAGAGGGAGTGAAGCTTCAAGGATTCACAGATGCAGATTGGGTAGGAAGCCTATCCGACAAGAAGAGCACATTAGGGGGAATCTTCAGTATTGGATCAACAATAGTTTCTTAGTACAATAGGAAGCTGAGGTCAATTGCACTAAGTTCATCATAGACAAAGTACATGGCTGTTAGTCAAACAACTTGTGAGGCTATCTAGATGAGGAAGATCCTTGTTGGGTTATTTGGTCAGCAGATGGATCCTACAGTACTGTGACAATCAGAGTTGTATCAAACTCTTTGAGAATCCAATTTTTCATGATCGGTCCAAGCATATCGACCTTTGGTATCACCATCTTCAAGATTATGTGCAAAGGAGAATCATGTTGTTGGACTACATTCCTATAAAGGAGCATGATGCATATATTTTGACAAAAGCACTAGCAAGACACAAATTCTAGTTTGACAAAGGCATGATCGAGTAGCTGATAATCCATTTCTTGTTGAGAGGGAGTGTTGAAAATGCAACAAGAAAATCCTAATTTAATTTTGTCCTTGAATTAAATTGTAATTCCACATATCATGGCAACTTGTAATAGTTAACTAAGCTAATTTGACTTATTTGGCCAAGTTAATTTGAGTTGAGGGTCTAACTTGAGTCATGTAGAGTTTCTCCTACTTTATAGGAGCTCTGGTTGAGTTTATTTTGAGTTGTAATTATTTAAATCAGTCTAATTGAGTTAAATTCAGTTAAAATAGTTCCAACGGATGGAGGAATTAGTGGGAGATCTAGTAGTGGGGTGTAACCTGCAATGATCAACCGGTAAACTAAGGATTCACTCATAATTAACTCATGCATTTTAGATCAGATAAAGACCCAGTTGAGATTGGATTTCAAGGACACTGTACTATCAGTTGTATAATCATCCAAATTGTATATGTGGTGCATGTAGTTAGAGGAAGGGCTACGAGGATTGCGCAATTCATAATTATGAAATTTCCCAATTAAATATGGAATAATTCCCAAGGAAAATATGCAAGGAAATAAGATCTTCGAAGGCAACATAATTGGCTAGGTATTGGCTTGAGCTTGTCTAGGAAGCAGTGAGATAGATAATCATAGTGCAGAGGTTGCTCAAGCTTGAGAAAAGCATTGTAATCTTCTCATATTTTCTAATTAATGCAATAGACATATAGCAGATGTTTTTAGCTGTGGATTTCCCCAGAAAATCATTTTGTTATGTGTGATTGAATTCTTTTTCTTGTATGCTTCCTGATTTCATCGATTGTTTATTGTTTTCGTTGACGAGTAGAGTAGATTCAAGTCAATTGTTTTAGCATATTACAATCTACAGTTTGAATCTACAAGGAATTTCTACAAGAACTTCATTCGCAAGACACAACCTGATAGTACTGAGAGCTTAGGCATCCAAGTCCTCCCAATCCAAATCTGTCATGCCAGTAGGTTCCTTCCTAACACCATCTAAAGCTTTGTGTAACCCTTGTTGCACCAACAAATCCCATACTCTCAATTTCTACAATGAAAAATTGTTCTTATCGGTGAACTTATCCACCTCAAACTTAGCATTAGTCATTTTCTCCATTCCTTCATAGATGGGTTCTTTCAATTTTTTTTATTAATGAGAGAATTATGTTGAGTCCTCCAACTAGTGTTTTTCCAAATTTCTTTCTCACTAGGGTTTTCTCAAATTTCTATTTGACTAGGATTTTTCCAAATTTCTTTCTTCTAGTTTTTAGGGTTTCTCTTTTTTAGTAATAGATTCCCAAAAAAAACTTCAAACTTCTTACTCCAACCAGCAAAAATTTATTTTTAACAATTTTCTGAAATAATTTTCAGAACCCAACAATGATGATTACACTCCAAATGTTTTATTTACTTTTCATAAAGAATTCTTCAAACCCAACAATGATGATTAATACTTCAAAGTTATTATTTACTTTTCAAAAAGAATTCTTCAACAAACAATTTTTATTTTTATTTTTTCTGCCAAAAAATAAAAAATACCCTCGACTTCCTTGGCGACTGAACAATTTCCAGAAATCTGCTCGCGAGGTTGTCTCTCCTTCATCGAATTTCTTTTTCCATTTAGTGGGGGGTGAAGTCTACTCCCAAATACACGACTTTCCTTAGCGTGGGTCAGCGGCAGGGTTGTATCTCCTTTGTTGACTTAATTTTTCAGTTAGCGATAGTGGTAGGACTATCTATCCTTTTGATTCTCACGGTGATATTCACAGGCACGGTTGTTGTCATACCAGACATATCAGTGTAATCCTCACCTGGTGAAAGAGAAGGTATTCAAAACCGAAGTGCATCCAGTTGTTATGAAGGAGTGCGTGGGCTCTTTTTTATTACTATTCTCTACCCAATTGTTCAGGTGAATGATAGTTCTGTATTTGGCTCTCATACATAGAGAAATTGATTTTCTCCCAGGTGGTTCTATGGCTCTCATACACAACTTTGAATCGACCCTTAAAACAATCAATAGTATGCAAACCTGAGCGACGACCATCAAAAATTAATTTGCTCTAGATAGGGTTGAACAATTTCCTTGGCATAGACCCTTCTTGAAAACAACAATAGTTTGAATCTTCACTATGGATTAACCAAAAAAGATGACTCCTTTATTCTCAGTCATCGTAAATATCTGCCCTTCGATTTTTTTTTGATAGCTTCAACAAATTTCCTATAGTGATTGTGGAAAGCAAACAAACTCCTCACGACTCTCACAACCAAGCTATGATACCACATGCTGGTTTTCAAGCCCTAAAAATAAGAAATAAATGTACAATAATTAGAAACTGAACACACAACAAGAGACACAAAGGACACTATGTGGTAAAACCCTGATAGTGTGTTAAGGAAACCTCTACGGGGAAAGGTATTGGAATTATTATTTCTCCAGGTAAAAACTGACTCTCCAAAACATTACATCAAGCCTCTAAGCCAATCACCAATTTAATATGGACTATTTCTTTATGTAACTTCCTATAGTTTCAAAAATAATTGAATGGTAACTCAACTTTACTAATTAAATTTAATGACCATTTGTTGTCATTTCTAACACATTTTGTATACATGTCAACAAGAAAACTGTTCACAGAGACATCTATCTCATATCCCATTTTGATGACTTTATGCACTTTCAATGCATATTCTAGAGATGTGAGACCGATACATGTTATGGAGATAGTAGTGAAGGTGAAAGGATTATATTTTACTCCTATCTATGGAATTTCAAAAAACAATTTTAATGCTTGAAAATTATACAATCTTCCAACTAACATGTCACTTCCTCCCAAGTTATTTTGTAGCTCAACCCAATTTTTGGCATGGGGGATCAATTTCCCACGGGAGGACAAAGTATCCTATCCAACCCCGTAGGCTATAGTCTTGATAAAAGGGGGAAAAATAAATTATCTAATGTTTAGGGAAACATTGGGAAAATTGTTGCGTCTGCTGACGCAAAAAGCCCAAATTGGGGGTTGCACTTTAAACCCCTCACATGAGAGTAAATACCATAAGAAAATACATAAATAAAGGGGAGTTGGAATCATTTTGGGATCATCAATTTGGGAAAAAACATTTTTGATTTTCTTGAGCTTGAGGCTCTAAGGATTTTAAGAACCCTTTTTCTTATCTAGTTTTGGTGGTGAAATATTTCACCCTAGCTAGCCTCTATTGATTTCAGTCATGAAAGATTTGACCCTAGTCAGTGATCTCTCTTATTCTCTTATTTACTATCATTCATCTAGGATAGTTTATGTACCAATCATTTGGCACCGATTTGGTTAACTAAAGGATTCTGTTGCAGCTCGTTGGAGATAGCTTGATCAGTGGCTTAATTGGAGGGTAGTTTTAGGAATTCATGGTTGGAGGTCACAGGAAAAGGTGGTAGAGGCCACAGGGCCACAAACTAGGATTGCATGGCCACCGGGTCGTAGGTCAGGTCCTCAAGGTCGCAAACCAGCTTGGTCGTAAACTGAGACAACGTCCTGCAATGTAATGATAATAGTAAATAGGGGACCGTCAACATACTAGATAGAAAGAATTAACGAGGCAATCAAACTTCAGAAGCAAGAAAATAAGGGAAATAAGAAGGTCTTATCATTAGGGAAACAAATTGAACTAGGTCAACTGTTATGTAATCCAAATTAATTTTTTTTGTGGAATCGTCACACTTAGTTTGATTTTCCTTATTTTTATTACAACTAGGAATTGTTCTTGTTGTGAGCCTCCTAGTCATTGGAAATAGCCTTAATCTATTGTAGTTTGGAAAAAGACACTAGAAAACTATTGTGGGATCAACACTGTTTATCTTTAGCTAGAGTACAATTGATGTTTTATGATACTTTTTTATCTATTTGATACTACATTTTAATGGTTATTGTAAAGATGTAAAATTGTTGTGATATTAGTGCAGTATATATTCCATGTTTTGAAACCATAAGGGCCAAAAATTACCCTAGGACATTACAATTGTATTAGAGTTGTCTCACCCTGCTAGCCTATGAGCAATTGGGTTGATGTTGTGGATATAGGGTCTTTAAGTAAGGCTCAATGGAGAACGGAGAGTTTTGGAAAAAGTGATGGCAACAACAACAATAGGTGATGTCTTAGCTACTAGCACCACTTGAGATTAATGCAAACATGAATCACCATGTTCCTAGCATTGGATTAGAGATTGCAAAAGATTGTAAGGGGGAAAATCTAGCCAATATTTCAATGAAGGGACAAAATTTTGAATTATCACCATATGGTCAATCATCTCAAGTTGTTTCTCTGGTTGGGTCAATCCCATCATTAGGGTTAGATATTACATATGAATCAATCATTCCTCTAAGAAGTACTTAGTCATTTGGAATGTTTCAATATTCAATACCAAACTTTGGCCAAAGAACTCCTACTTTTGAGAGCGACCTATTCTCTAGCATCACATAAGTGATAATGTCACAGAGCAATCTAACAAGCCTTGTACAATCAACTCCTACCCTGTTCAATGGCCTTCAATCACCAAATCCTTCCAAGAAACAGGGTGCATTTTTTTTGGGTGTTTTAGTTAGGCACAAGCAGTCACTTCCGGTGCTTTTGGTGGCATACCAATTCCAATTTTTGGGAAGAGCACCTTTGGGCAACCCACTATGTAGAATATAATTGCTATCACACCCGTGACTTCCAAGATTGAAGAAGCACCTAAATTGGAGGATAAAGGAACATAGTGAAAAGTAGTCACGAGGAAATGAAATGATTTTTGGTCTAGTTGTAGGAAAGAAAAACCTTATAATATAGGTTATAAATTAGTGACAAAAAATAGGGCACTAAGGTAAAGGTGGACAATGATGTTCCAACAAAAAATGAAATTGGAGTTTCACATGGCAAGCACATTTTTCCTGTTGTTGATTCCATGGATGTCCCACTTAAAAATTTGGATTGTCCTACCAATGAAATAGTAAAAAGAGTACAACCCTTGTTTGATAATTTAAATTTTGGTCAAAATAAACTAGAAAAACTTGGAAATTCAAATGTTAAAGGGTGGTCTCTGTTGATGAATTTAGGCAAGCTAATGTATGCATAAATCAACGGAATTTTGCATCAAATATTAGTAAACTAGCATATGTTTATTTAGCACATAAATGGGCTTGTGGTCCCTATTACCACAAAATCGAGTAGGCCTTGGAGAGGGATACCCTACAAGACAAAAGCTAGACAAAGTGCTAACAATGGGGTAGAGGTCCAATATCACCTTAGTTTAAAGCCCCTTCTCTCTACAAAGTTTCACTGATGGGAGGAGGTATGGTAATTAAGCTAGATCTCATTCAAGAGAGAGGCTCAATGGTACAAGGCTTCAAAGAAGCAAAACGCTCTCAAATAAAAACTCAAGAAAAGAAAGCTCAAGACCTAAGGTTTTGATATTTTCAATGGTGATACGTATTCACAAGATGAAGGCCCAAGAGAAAAGGCTTGTTGAGATAAACTTAAAAAAGTACTAAGCTCATACAACCTTCATGGAAATCAAATTGAGGGGAAAATAACTAGGGTTTCCTTCTTGGAGAAACACCTAAGGAAAGAGATTTTATGGATGAAATTTGAGTGGATGCCCACCAAATTGATAGGTTAGGTAATGTAGACCTATCTATTGATGTTTAGGCTCTCAAATCACCAAAAATCCTCCTCCCTAAAATCCCCCCCTAAGCCTTGTCACCACAAAACATAGTAGGGCCCTAATGGGGAAAACCTAAGTGAAAATTACTAGACGAAGTGAAAATAATGGGATAATGGCCCGCTATCACCAAAAACAAGGTCCTCTACTCTTTACAGAATTTCACTGATTGTAGGAGTCTCTATATGATTGTGATCACTTATAATAGATATTCTAGGTTTGAAGGTTCAAGGTGATGGAGCTAGAGCTCATTCAAAGAGAGGCTCAATAAAGAGGCTTCAAAGAAGAAAATCACTCTCGTAGAAAAACCATAGAAAACAAGGCATAAGACCTAGGTTTTTGAGGTTTCTCGGTGGTAATACACATTCACAAGGGAAAGGCCTGCGAGAATAAAGGGATTATTATGATTTATTCCAATGAATACTAAGCTCATACAATCATCATAAAAGTCTCAGAGGCGAGAGAGAAAGATCTAGGTTTTCCCTCTTGGAGTAGCAGATAGGGAAAGATATTTTATGGATGAAACTTGGGTAGATTCCCACCAACCTTGGAGAATAGGTAGCCTAGAATATAAGCTTTACGTTTGGACCCTTGGATTCCAAAAACTCACCTCCTAAAATTTTGCTGCAAGCCCTAGATTTTTGCCCTACCTTTAGCGAGTTGAAATATAGGAGGAGAAAATATGGAGAAAGAGGAGTTAGATCTCCAAAATCCTTGGAATAATTCCTAATAGTTTGGGCAATGGATTATTGATATTATTAAGATAAGATAAAACATCTTCTAAGGAAGCTCGAAATCGGTGCCCTAGGTACCAATTTCAAACATTTACCCTCTTCAAGATATAATGGGGTTTCATGAAGAATTCAAATATAGTCATTCACCGAGATATTTAATTACATGCCTTGCATTGGATAACATATGAAATACTCTACTAGAAAAGCTTTCCAAATTTATTTCAATAATTAGGGCACAAATTCACATATTCTATAGAAAAAATTCCATACATTAAACAACTTTCAAAGAAAAATTCCATCAACACGAAGCACTTACAAAGAGACATGCAATATATCCATCCATCATTTTTATAATTTTTCTTAAGGTGACATTGTTCTTTGCTATGATAGTTTCATTTCATCATTAATACATTAAGTTCACCCCATTTCATCATTAAATTATTCAAATCTATGCCATTATACATCAACATACACAATTACATAGGAAGAAACAACATCACGATCATCATTAGTGCAATGGAATATAAAGGGATAGTAGAAGAAAGCATGGACACACATAGAGACACCAAAATTGTTCCGATACCCAGGAAAAACCCACTATGGGGAAAACCCTTGAAAATATTCTTCTTCTTAGATCATCATCAAATGACGCAACAAAATAGAGTACAATGATCCATCACTTTATCTATGCAGCAAAAAAATAATGATATATATGAAACATATCTAATCATGCTTGGAATGAAAACCTCATACTGATGACTGTAATGTGTTGTCACAAAATGATGTCAACTGGTGTCACTATGTCGAATGCTACTAAGTATTACTTCCACTGTGTCAAATACTGCTGAGTACTATTGTAGGGAAAATTTTAAGAACCTCCCCTAAATTTATAAGTATAATAAATGGGCGAATCTCCATGGTATATAGGAAAAATGGAAGGCAATTTTATCAATAATATATATATATATATATATATATATATATATATATATATATATATATATATATATATATATATATATATATATATCTAATTTTTTCGCGAATCTCTGACCGGGCATGGCAAATATTTTACTCAATTATAAAATCTTGTAAGATCTTGGTATTACCATGGGTCAATACCATGGGTTATCATAAACGTGGAGCTTAAAAATTACTATTACTAATTTATAAAAATTAATAAAATTAATAGTTGATTTTTATTTTATTTTTTATTTTAACCAAGCTAAAATGTTTAACATACATTAAATTACAACATCCATTTTTACTCTTGATCCACCCCGGAGAGGGATCAAATATTTTTTCACTCTATGCTAGTTTGCATATCATGATATTTGATAACTCTCGGGGGTTAGTAGATCCAGAGTAAAGATGAATCTATGCTGGTTTAATTCCCCCATTTAAATAGGCTACATTCCAGGTGAATACCATGGGTCAATACCATGTGCCATTTTGGTGAATACCATGGGTCAATACCATGTGCCATTTTTATTTTTATTAATAATAATATTAGGGTTAATAATGTTTTTTTGCATGGTATTAATAACAATCTAGTCCATGGTATTTGTCCCATAGTATTTTGCCCATAGGTTTCACCTAAATATAACGCATTTTTTGAGTGTCCTTAAATATAAGGTGACTTATGGAGTAAATATAAAAAAATGTTTTATTTGTTTACCATACCTATGGTTTATCTATATTTTTATTAATTTACCATACCTCTTTTACAAATATGGTATTTGGCCCATAGGATTGACTTAAGTAAAACCTCTTTCTTGAGCCTTCATAAATAGAATGAGGGTTATGGACTAAATATAAAAAGAGGTTTTATTTATTTACCATACGTCTAGTTTATTTATATTTTTATTTATTTATCATACCTTTTTACAAATATGGTATTTGACCCATAGGATTCACTTAAATAAAACCTCTTTCTTGAGCCTTCGTAAATAGAATGAGGGTTATGGACTAAATATAAAAAGAGGTTTTATTTATTTAGCGTACCTCCACTTTACTTATATTTTTATTTGTTTACACCCTTGCATGTATATAAGGTGACTTATGGAGTAAATATAAAAAATGTTTTATTTATTTACCATACCTCTCATTTATTTATATTTTTATTAATTTACCATACCTCTTTTATAAATATGGTATTTGGCCCATAGGATTCACTTAAATAAAACCTATTCTTGAAAATGGGCGAATGGATTCACTTAAATAAAATCTATTCTTGAAAATGGGTGAATGGAAGGCTGTAACTAAATTTACATTTTTTACCCTCTCACTTAAAATAAGGTGGGCTATTTGAGGTGATTTGTAAAAATGTACTATGATACAAAATATTCGGCCACTAAAAATTTAAAAGCCCTTAATTTCGCCAAAGGGCGAACATTCGCCCCTAAACTTTTCTATGGAAGGTACACTTCCATCAAGTTTATTCTGGCATGCTAGATTTGGACATTTGAACTATGATAGCCTCCACTTGTTGAAGAAAAATGGTGTTGCTGGTTTGCCTACAATTCCTAGGAAATTTAAGCAATGTGATGTTTGCATTCTAGGAAAGCATAGCAAACAGTCTTTTCATGATTCACATTCAAGAGCACATAGAAAACTTTAACTCATTCATTCAGATTTATGTGGTCCAATGCCTATTCCTTCTACAAATGGAAATAAATATATGATGAAATTTATTGATGACTACACCAAAATGTGTTGGGTTTATTTATTGAAGAACAAATATGATGCTTTTCAAACATTCAAGAACTTTCATAAATGGATTGAAAATATGCACAATCTCATATTGGGTCTATTCACACTGATAATGGAAAAGAATACACATCAAATGAATTTGAAAACTATCTTCGCCAACATGGGATCAAACATCAAACAATTGTGCCTTATAATCCCCAACAGAATGGTGTAGCTGAAAGAATGAATAGGACAATCTTAAATATGGTACGCTCCATGCTTTTCTTCAAAAATGTCAAAATAATGTTTTGGGCTGATGATGTTCTATGTGTTGCATATATAAAGAATAGATGTCCATCTAATGCTATTAGAAAAAAGACTCCATATGAAATGTGGTATGGGAACGTTCCTTTGGTAAAGCATCTTAGGGTCTTTGATTCCACCTGTTATGCCTTGATACCAAAAGTACATAGAAACAAACTTGGTGCAAGAAGTCGTAAGTGTATCTTCCTGGGGTATTCAAACACCTCCAAAGCATATCGTCTCTATGATGAAGTCAATAAAACGTTTGTTGTATCTAGAGATGTAATTTTTGTTAAATCATCCAAAACTGACAATTTTGTTGAGCAGCAACTTGATCGCTTGGATAGATTCGTAAATGCCAAATCATTTCAAGAATTTGATAATCAGATTCCACATCTTGAAGGGAGGATTCCTATACTAGATCAACATGTGTAATCTTCTTCTGAAGAACTCTCTCCCCCACATGAAACTCCAACAATGGATGATGCTTTAAGTGATGTGATTGATAGAATTGGGAGACTCAATCTTGATTCAGTCCCAACTCAATCAACGGAGCAACCTAGACCATCTGAGAAAGGTCCTCCAAAGTGGCTAATAAAGACACTTGAAAATGTTCATACTGATGAGGTTGCAAAGATAGGAACTAGAAATTCAAACCGGCAAAATGGAGGTGATGTAGATGAATCTAATTCACTTATTGATATGGATGTTTCTTATGATTGTGAATTTAATTTTTCTACAGATTTTTTACCAACTTCCTTCAACGAAGCTGCTTCTCATGATGAATGGAAAGAAGCGATGCAAAAGGAGTATGATTCCCTCATAAAGAATGGCTCATGGGAGTTGGTTGATCCTCCATTAGGAACCAAACCAATTGGCTGCAAGTGGGTCTACAAGGACAAGTATAAAGCTAATGGCTCACTTAACAAGCACAAAGCCAGGCTTGTGGCAAAAGGTTTTGCATAGAAGGAAGGGGTCGATTATGAGGAGAATTTTGCACCCACAGCAAAATGGGCTACCATTCAGACACTCTTTGCCCTAGCAGCTCAGAACGGTTGGAAAGTCCATCAAATGGATGTAAAAACTACTTTCTTGAATGGATATCTAAAAGAGAATGTTTTTATGTCCCAGCTAGAAGGATTCGCTGTGAAAGGACATGAACATAAAGTATGAAAATTTGTGAAATCCTTGTATGGCCACAAAGAAGAACCGCGAGCCTGGTATGATAAACTAACTGGGCATCTTCTGAAACTCAATTTCAAACATTATGATCTTGATGATGCAACTTTATTTGTCAAGAAAGTTGGAAAAATAGTTGTATATATTGTGGTATATGTAGATGATCTTTTGATGATAGGGAACAAATAAAGCTACATTTCATCCATAAAGAAGGAATTGAGGAAAGGTTTCTAAATGACTGATTTGGGCTATGTTCATTACTATCTTGGTATTGAAGTAACTCAACATCCAAAGTCCATATTCCTTTCTCAAAAGAAGTACATTGGAAATTTGTTGAATAGGTTTGGCATGACAGAATGCAATCCTCTTAATACTCCAATGGAACAAAACTTAAAGCTCACATCCATTGAAGGAAAAGAATTTGAGGATGCAACAAAGTATAGACAGCTTGTAGGAAGTCTCAACTACCTAACTACTACCAGACCAGACATTTAGTTTGCTATTGGAATCCTCTCCGGGTTTATGTAAAAGCATTGTGAGGGACATTGGTTTGTTGCAAAAAGAGTTCTAAGGTACTTGAAGGGAACTCAAGACTTTGCAATCAAATATACACAGGTGGACGACTTCAACTTGATTGGATACTCTGATTCAGACTTCGAAGGAGACAAAGAAACTGGGTTATATACTTCAGGTTATGCTATGAGTCTTGGATCAAGCGCTGTCTCCTAGAGATCACACAAACAATCAATTCCAGAAGATTCCACAACAGAAGCAAAATATGTGGCAGCAGCTGAGGCAACAAAAGAAATTGTGTGGCTCAGGAAAATTCTTGACTATTTGCAGGTAAAACAAGAACAATCTATTCCACTCATGATTGACAATACCTCGGCCATAAAGTTGGCCAAGGACCCAAAGTTCCATGATCGAACAAAGCACATCAATACTAAATATCATCTGATTCGACATCATGTTGAGACCAAAATAATCCATCTTCGCCATTGTTCCACTAATGAGAAAATTGCCGACATCTTCACCAAAGCACTTGGAAGAGAAAAACTTGAACGATTCAGAACGATGCTTGGGCTCACCAACATCCCTTCAGATTAAGGGGGGAATGTTGACTCCTAATCATCATAATTGGGTGAATAAATGTAACTGATGTAAAAAAAATAAGAAATATGAATAGTCATCAGGAGATGAAGTGAACAGTCTCTCCCTCATGTATATAATAAAGATCAACCTGAAGAAATATCTATAAATTGTTTTGAGGAGTTACTGCCTGGTCTGACAGTGCTTACTTGAAGGAACACAGATATGTCCTAGGTGGCATAACAGTGCATCTTGAAGGTGAAAATTTGGAACTTGCTTCCTTTCCAGGATTGTCTGTTATATGCTGTCGAATTCTTATTGCTCTTGTAAATATGTGGTGACCTCGATGTCTCATTTGCACAAGAGTCGAGCACAGTGATTAGCACCATGAACAGTGGTCAGATGAGACTATTAGCAGCATTGTTGGTGTTTCCCTTCTTATACTTAATGTTCAAATGGAAATGTTTCAAATAGGTGGACAATTTCTGATGGTGATCATTCTGCAACTTCCCTTGTGTTTGCATGAAATGTAGAGGTCGGTGGTCTGTGTGGATGATCATTTCCTTCCCCATAATGTAATGCTTCCATTGACGCTAGACCTACACAATGGAATACATTTATTTTCTGTAAGTGGGGTACTTTTAGACTGTGTCTGAAATTGTCTCACTGTGGTAAGCCACTAGATGCCCATGCTGAGTAAGAACTACATCAATAGCATAGTCGAAGGCATCTATCTCAATCTCAAATGGTTGTTGCAGGTTTGGTAATGTGAGCACTGGTGCAGAACAAAGGCAGTTCTTCAACTTAGAGAACGCTTGTTGTTGGGTTTCTAACCAAAAAATATTTTCTTTCACTCCACCCTTGGTGACTGGACTTAAAGGCCAAGTGATATGAGAGAACCCAAACACGAACCTAAGATAGAAGTTGGCAAGACCCAAAAAGTTGTAGAGCTCTGTTAGAGTGGTTAAGGATTGCCAATCCCGAATGACTTGTATCTTGGACCACATGTACACCCTCCTCATCAACGATGTACTCTAGATATTGAACCTAGGTCAGGCCAAAGGTGCATTTCTCCAAGTTAGCACAAAACTTGTGTTGTCGCATGGTTTGAAGGACCTGTCAAATATGGTGGAGGTTCTCTTCCCAACTCTGGCTGAAGATCAATATGTCATCTAAATACATCACCATGAATGCATTGGTGAAGGGTCACAAGATGTCGTCCATCAGTCTCATGAAGGTCGCAAGGGCATTCGTCAGTCTGAACGGCATGACCAACCATTCGAAAAGGCCCTACTTGGATTTCAAGGTAGTATTCCACGCATCATAGGGTCCGATAGGCACCTGGTGATAACTTGACTTCAAGTCAATCTTGCTGAAATATTTGGCTTCCTTGAGTTGGTCCAGAAGGTCATCAATTTACAGGACTGGGTACCTATTCCAGACAGTGATCTTGTTCAGTTCCTGATAGTCAATACAAAGCCTCTAGGTCCCAAGGTGATGAGCTTTGCCTAATGTGCCCTTTCTGCAATAGTTTTTGAATCTGCCTCTTGATCTCATCATTCTCTAGAACATAGCATCAATAGATCATTCCACTGGGCAACGGTGCACCCGGGGTCATATTGATGGAGTGCTTGACCTGACAGTGTAGAGGTACCTCTGTGGGTGAGGCGAAAATATCCCTGTACTCCTCCATGACCTCGTCCATATGTTGTTGTTGTGCAGAGGAGCCCTTCTTGGAAGCCGTGGCCACAACCTTCTTCTTTCCCTGGGGAAGAATCATAAGGAAAACAAATTTCCTAGTCTGGGAAATGATCTTACTACATTTCTTTCTAATGATCAAAGAGATGGTGGTAGGCGGGGCTATCGTTGGTATCCTGTAAAACATATTAGCCAAAGTAATAATCATAGAGAAAGGTCTAGACTCATATACATCATGTCGCTTCCACAAGTATGGTTTTCCTAATAATACATCACAAACTTCAAGTGGAGCAACGTTACATTGTACCTCATCTGTGAAGGGCTTGATGTTGTCGGGAAGGAAGCACTGCCAGCTGACATGAAGATCTCGTCCTTGCTGAAGCCACCCGATGGTGTATGGTTGTGGATGTGCTATAGTCTTTAGGCCCAACCGCTTCATGACCTCTGCTAAAATGAGGTTCTTTTTTCTCTCGCTGTCGACAATGAATTGTAGCAGAGAACCCTTCACCCACATCTGTTAGTGGAAGAGGCGTTCCCTCTCCTCTAGATATTTAGGCTCAATCTTCTAGATCTTGGTTGTGGCCACGATAGCACTAGGCTCCGCATAAATGATCTGCTTCCCTTTGTCAGTTCCCTTATCGGGTTCTAATTCAGAGTCAGAACCTATGTCTAATTCGGAAGCCTTCGGTTCATCCACCAGTGACTGCTTGGCCCAAAACTCACATGTATTGTGAGTGGATCTCTTATGGAACTCACACCATTTTCTCGTGTCCTTCTTCATCTTTGTGGTGTTTTTCTTTTCTTGTGGCTTTGGCGAGCTATCCTAGGTAGCCCTGCCTTGGCTTGGTCGTTTATTATGTGGTTTGGGGGTGCCTTTTTGTTACGTTGGATTTGTAGATCCAAAGTCCTGCTTATTTTTTTTAAACTTATGTTCAATCTTGACAACATACCAATACGTCGTGCTGAACAAGGAAATGTCCAGGAACTCCATCTCATCCTCGATGTACTTCTGTAGACAACTGCGGTACTTGAGCACCAAATGTCGTTCAGTATCCTTGATACCTAGCTTCGTGCGAAGGGTATGGAAAATATTTGTGAACTATGGGACATCTTGGTCCCTTCCCTCCCATAGCATGGTCCACTTTATGTATTTGTCTTCATAGTTCCCGACAAGGTAGTATTATTCCTTGATGGCGTCTCAGAAACTTCCAAGTGGGTGCGAAAGAAAATAGCGAGGGTTCACTCTCGTCCTTTTGTTCACAATAGGTTTCCCACCAATCCTTGATGTGTGGGGTAGCTTTGTGAAGTGAAAAAGTAATATTTTCCCTATTGGAAAAGTCATGAACTGAAAAATATCCTTCCAACAGATTTAACCATTTATCTACAACGTCTGCATCTATTAGGCCTTTGAATATGGGAATATCGAAGTTAACGTGTACCATAAAAGGAGTGGTGCCTCCAGAGTGGCTGCTGGATGAAGTTGCATTGCTTGTGAGTAGTCGTCGAAGGATCTGGGAAAATTTATCCATCATCGCGTCCCTCTGTCACTCGAGGGATTCCTCGAGCAAAATTTTGAAAGGATATCCTACCACCTCATCTTTATTTTCTTCTGCCATGGGAAGTTGTCAGGTTTTGCGAGGCTAATCTTGCAATGGTTCAACCAGATCAAGCCCTAACTCCTTATACCCTGACCTCGTTGGGGACATGCAAAGAAAAATAGAGAAAGAGGAGGCTGCTCTGATACCACTGATATGAACTTAAACAACAACTTACAACTTACAACTATAATCATAAACACAGAGATGCAACAAAAAAACACTTCATTTCATTAATATAAAAATATTGAACTATGCTTACAAATAGAATGGAAATAAGATAGCTCGGGCAATGGTAGCTTATCTTTGAGAAGAAATGGCAGCTACATGCCTCTGAACTGTGCTACAATGAGGCTCAAGGGCCTATTTATTATTGGAAAACATGAGAAAACCGTAAGTAACCAAAACCCTAACCCCAAGAGATGTAACACCAAGAGTTTATGGGCCCCGTTGGGGTTAGTTGGGCAGCCAACTTCCCTGGTTCGTAACTTGGTCATATTATCTTTGTTTGGCGTGTACGATACCTTGTTGGAAAGGTCTCTTCGAGTACTACATGCTTCGTCGCAAATCCCTATGTATGACAATGGGCCTACCGCGGACCCCAAAAAAATGTCTTTTTGGGCATTAAAACTGCTCCAAAAGTTCAAGATCCGAAAAAATGCTAAAAATAGTAAATGCTGAAATGAACAAGGAAACATATGAAAATGACTGGGGGGTCTAGGTGGAATAGGCAGGTGGCCACCAATATCCACCTAAATCATGTGAAGCCCTACCCGAAGCATTTGAGAAAATCTTCATTGCTATCCCTACTCACTCATCCACTACCAACAAATTCCTTCTTATTGTTGTCCTCTATCAATTCTTCCTCTTTGTCTTAGGGTGTATTCCACCACAAGAGATTTATCTATTAGTAGAAAAACTCTGACATGGATGGGCTAGCTATAATCATATTTTCGCGTGGGTACTATAAACCAAAACTAACTCATCACGGTTGCTCTAAATGAGTTAGGTAACTTTTCAAACAATGAGCTCTAGGGCGTTGTTCTCCACCAAGGTGTCCGTGAGCACCTAAGTAGCCTCCTTAATCCCTCGAATTCTCAAACTTGTAGGTCTATGCCACTTAATTTTTTAGAGTGAACCCCTTCCTAGTTCCATGACCATTTTTTCCTTATTGCTTTGATGCTTTCACCATGTGCAAGATCTAGTAAATCTCTTTTTGGTTCAATGTGACAAATCTTCCTTCATGCTCCCAACTTCATGATATTTGAGTTAACTACCAGATCCAAAATTTTCCATACTCGCTTGCCTCTCTCAATTACCAAATCAAAATATACCCTTGGTAAGAGAGGAATCCTCCTAAGCCAATTCTTGGCTATGATACCAAATGTAGAAATTTACAATAGAGAAAATAAAAATTAATAAGGCAATTAACAATAAACCAAAAAAAAAATCATGAAACATAAACACCATGCCATCAATGTTTATGTTGGGAAAACCCCAACTCTAAGGAGAAAGCTAGCTAATAGAATTCCATTAGATCCTTGGCCTAAACTTGGCTAAGCCGACCAAGTGAGCCTCCACCACTCACCTCCCTAGCATTATGATAGAGTTTCTCCCAACCTTTAATGTGATCCATAAGAAAAAAAACCATGGGAATCCAAAAATCCATGGGCCCAAAACCACTACTATTGATCCAATCAACTTTTACTCTTTCCCAAAGTCAAATTTACTAAACATATCAATTGTCAGCATTCGGGCTTGTGATTTTGTTCACAACCAATTTCTAAACTCTTATTCGATATGTCGAACTATGACATACATCGGTATGATTCAATATACATAATCTGTTTGAGCCTCTTTCCCAATATTGAGATCTGTTGCTTTCTAGAAACAAGAGAATTTTTTTTAACTGGTGGATTCCTTTATGGGAGTCCTATTGAGGAATCAATAGTTTGTAACTTGTATGAAAATTCCCTACATTTCGATAGTCCAAACATCATTGACAAGTTGGGGTATGCTGCAAAATATACTGTTAGTCGACATTTGGCCTTGGTACTTGAAACTTTAAAAATGTAGTGTAGTTCAAGATCTGATCTGAAACCACCAACTCATCTCCATAGCCTGTAGCTTTACGTTTTACGTATATTCATGAGGATCAATGTTTTTTTGTGTGGTTATATGCAAATTCTTTATAAGAATTGAGAGGTAGGCTTGAAGGTAGTTGTCCTGCAAAGAAAAAAGCACAATAGCTCATTAGTCTACCTCTATAACACAATAAAGTTGTTTATGAAATATATGTTAATGGTGTCCAACACTATGCCAAGAAATAGGACTTATAACTAATAAGATTAACTAACTTGACCTCTATTTAAACCATCGTTAAAATTTATGATGGGCAACTCAAATAGCAAAACTTCAAATTCAAGGTTGCTTCCCCATTATCATTTTTCGCAGTAAAGTCAACCTATCCCCTAGAAGAGATACTTGTGAAATGGTGGGTAAGGTGGAGCAGTGTCACAAATACCTATCCCCTATAAGAGATACTTGTGAAATGGCGGGGAAGGTGGAGCAGTATCACAAATACCTGTCCCCTAGAAGAGATACTCGTGAAATGGCAAGGAAGGTGGAGGAGTGTCACAAATACCTATCCCCTAGAAGAGATACTTGTGAAATGGCGAGGAAGGTGGAGCAGAGTCACAAATACTTATCCCTTAGAAGAGATACTTGTGAAATGGCGGGGAAGGTGAAGCAGTGTCACAAATATCTATCCCCTAGAAAAGATACTTGTGAAATGGCAGGGAAGGTGGAGCAATGTCACAAATAAGAATTGTATTTATATAAAGATTTAAAATTTTAGAATAGTGGCCTTCTGGGATTTGGGAGAGACGACTAGCATTTTGGGGCTCTGCGGTAACTATGGCGCTCAGACTTACCTGCGTCTGCCAAACCCCCGGTGAATCCACAAGCAAGAAGCCTGCATTCATCATCTCCGCGTCGCCGAGAGAAAGGGCTTTTTGTTATCTGCTACAGTCAGGGTTTACAAGACGAACAGAGGCACGAATCCGGCCAGACCTGTTGCATAAGGCGCTCTCTCAGGCGGCGAAGACAACTGAAAAACCCCCGAACGACATTCATGGGTTGGCTGCGCACTTGAAATGCATGCGGATCGGGCACTTGACAGACGAACCTGTGGCAGAAATTGCTTCTGAGAATACGCTTTGGGAGGATATTGACTCGAGCAAAAATGGAACGGAATTATTCCTTCCCTTCACGGTTCAGGATGCTCCATACAGGACGGATCTGGTTACCATTTTCCACTGCTCTTGGCTATTTGCATCAAAACAGTCGGATCCCAATCAGTATCGGATAGTTGCGTTTCCCCCAGCGAGGGTTATGCCCGGGATAGGAAGCAGCGCCTGCGTCTTTGGGAAAACGATCCGGCAGACTGTTCCTCTACCCCCTCTCGGAAAGCAGCGGGCCCGATTTGACACATTCTGGCAGCTCTCAACCAATTTGTTTGCAGACCAAGCATGGGGCGAGAGCTTGGCTCTGGATCCCCTGCGATCTACAGTACTTGGCCACAGATCGGGTCATAGGCTTTCAGATCTAGACCTCTGTAGAGCAGATCTACCCCTATGCAGGTCAGATCTGGAAACGCACTCACCGGAAAAGACGATTAAAGATAAAAAAAAGCCCTCTCTTTATTAGATCTATGGGAGGGAACACAATATGCATCGAAATAGGGATATGGGAGGCAACAGAAATCCTCAAACAGAGGATACATGAAAAGACTGGAATCCCACCATGCAAACAACTCCTCCTCTACGCAGGGAAGGTAATTCAGGAGGGGTTCAAACTAATGGAATACGGTATAGCAAAAGACTCTACCATCTGTCTCAGCACAAGATTGCGCGGAGGCTGCCCCGGCTCAAATTCAAAAGGACCTGTTTCCTTCAAAGATGCAGTCAAAGGGAAGATGGAACCACAAAAGAAACCAGAACCGCAAGCTACAACACCAGGGGCATACATTGTTGAGTAGACAACACAGAACCCTGCATTAACAATCTCCATATCAGAGGTAAATGAAATACAAACTGATTATTCAACTAAAGCAGTGATATGCAGGTTCAATGGATTTTGGCCCAAACCGGAAGCCCTTCGTCAATGGATCTACTCCATATGGACAGAAAATTGTGATATCCATCTCTGTTCAAAAGGATTCTTTATTGTCAAATTTGACACCATAAAGGACAAAGAATATGCCTTGAACGAAGGACCATGGTTTTGGGGAAACGTTGGCCTTTTCTTGAAACCTTGGTTCCCGGATTTCGATCCAAACAACATGGTGGTCACCAAAATGCCAGTTTGGGTAAAATTGTTTAACCTTCCTATACACTTTTGGCACTACAAAGTACTGGAAGGAATAGGCAATACCCTGGGATCTTTTTTAAAAGTAGATCATGAGCGCCTATCCAAGGATATCTACACATTTTCCAGGATATGTGTGGAGGTAGACCTCAGTCAAGGCCTACCAGAGCACATTCTCCTAATACATAATGGAAAACAATGGGCACAACCACTGGATTATGAAAACACCGCCTTTCGCTGCCGCATATGTCGACAAACAGGTCATCTTCAGAGTGCATGCCCACAAAACAAAAAAGATAGGAAAAGGAGACAACCACCAAAGCCGAAAGGATGGCAATTTTCAGCCACATGGGCAGAGGATGTAGAAGAGGATATAGAAGAGGAAAGGAATGCAGGAACCACCAGCAATCTACAAGAAGATGAAGACGGAAGGAATAACCCAGAAATCAGCAAAGAAAGCTATCCACACCACCTACTGAATAATGAAAATCTGATCGAAGGAGCAATAGACACAAATGCAGGTAACCCACAACAGCAATATGAGAACACCAGGCAGGAAATTGGAGGCAGCAAACGAGCATACTCGCCAACAAGCACAGATTCTGAAAAGGACATCATGGCTGCCACAAATGAAACACAAATGATTATTGTAACAGCTCCGCCTAACAATGAAGGTTGGCGGAAAGTGGAAAAAAAGAAGGGTAGGAAAGCCTAGATTGACTATTTGATTGATTATTAGCTCCTGATTAGCAGGACAAGTTTTGTTACAGCATATGCTATTCAGCATCTACAACATGTAATTTTACTCATAATGAATAAAATTACGATTTTTCCAGTGGAAAAAAAGATTTAAAATTTTAAAAATGTATTTTAAATGTTTTATTATTTATTTATTTATATTTGGATAGTGGTTAAATTTATTTAACGTTAAATGTTAATAGATAATGGAAATATTTATTCAAAATTATTTATTTAAAGAAAGTTATATTATTAAAAAATGTATTTTTTCAATTAACTAAAATTAATTTAACTATTATTTTAAAATAATCAATTTGAATGCTTATTTCAAAATAAGTTTAGTTATAAGTTTTAACTCTAAGATTAAAAAAATAATTTTGACTTTAAAGTTAGAATCTCATCCATGAAACTAAATATCATTACGGGTGGTAATTAGACTTTACAACTTTATAGGTAAGGGAAAAAAAAACTTGATTTAATAAATTCTATATATTATTGATGATGATGGTGTTTGGTAATAAATGTAGCATTTCTTATAAAAGAGAAACTATTGACATGTGAACTACTATGACATGCATAAAATATATGAGTAAATAATCTATAAAAATAGAAAGCATAGTAATTATGGTGTTTGTAATAAATGTGATATTTCTTATAAAAGAGAAACTATTTATATTTGAACTACTATTACATGCATAAAATATATGAAGAGTAAATAATCAATAAAAATCGAAAGCATAGTAATTATTGTGTTTGGTAATAAATGTAACATTTCTTATAAAAGAGAAACTATTGATATGTGAACTACTATGACATGCATAAAATATATGAAGAGTAAATAATCTATAAAAATAGAAAGCATAGTAATTATGGTGTTTGGTAATAAATGTAACATTTCTTATAAAAGAGAAACTATTGATATGTGAACTACTATGACATGCATAAAATATATAAAGAGTAAATAATCTATAAAAATAGAAAGCATATTTAATTAAGGAATTTAATTTTTATTTATATTTTTTTAAATGATTATTAAATTTATTATAAGTTGGTTGTAAATAGATAATAAAAACAATGATAAAAAAAATCATATTATTTAAAATGATTAATTCCAGATTATTAAAAAAACTAAATTTATCTTAATTAATTAAAAATAATAAAAAAATTATTTCAAAATCAATAATTTAAAATTTTATTTAAAATTCAAATTAATAATTTCAAAATTAATTCTAAAATCAATATAATAATTTAAATCTTATTAAAAAAACTATTTTGATCCACTCATAAATTAGATAATATTAGGGTTACGAGGTCGAGGCGGCAGAAGGGCAAGATGAATAGCCCCCGCCAACCAAATACTTCCTGGTTGGGCGTGTTATTTCAAAGAGGAAGGTAAGAGCTCCATAACCCCTATCTACGAGTTAATTAGCTTCAGGTCCTTTTTTTTCCTTCTCAGGACCCTTCCTTCTCTCACTTCCCCTTCCTTCTGAGCGAGCCAGCCCCTTATTTGGTTCTTTTTCCTCAGGTCCTTTCTCCTTCTCAGGACCGGAAAGAAACACGCACACTTTATCAATAAAAAAAAGCAAGTAGCCGCCTCTGAAAATATATTAAAATATTTTGATTTTATCATATAAATAACATAAATATTATTATAATGTAATGAAGTGAATTAATTTGTTAAAATAGGAAATTACAATATTTTAACTCATAGATATCGAGCAGATTTTAATAATAGAAAAAACTTTCTAGCTTTAAAGGCAAAGAGGAAAAGTTTAAATTATAGTCTTGGGAAAGCTAACCAAAACTATTCTGGTATGTTTTTGTTGTTTAATTCGGTACACAGAGGGGAGTCAGAATCTTGATTTAGAAGAGAGAGCATGGAGCGGCGGATTGAGAATGAGGAGTGCATGGAAAATAGATGGGATAAACTTCCTCGCGATGTGCAATTGATGGTTTTGAAAAGGCTTTCGCCCATGGATTTACGGAGACTGCAATTGTCATGCAAATATTTTGAGTCTAATTTATTGTCAAACTTGGAATTTGTGATTGATTATGATCAAAGGAACCGCCCTTCTGATCACCAGGTGGTTTCCATTCTTGGATCCTTTTGTTATTGCCGATTCCTGCAAGGTGTGCCGGACGTTATCCCGCACCTTTACTTTTGGGAGGAGGGGAAGCATGTTATGGGCATTTGTCATAACCATTTCTGCAAGTTGCAGGGTTTATCGTGGAGGCTCACTACGTACGGGGAGGGCTTCTTGTGCTTCCAGATGTACAAAAAAGAGTCTTATCGTGGGGACAGGACGTTTCTCGTGTTCAACCCTCTCTTTTCCGGAGAAGGCCAGAGTTTGACTTTTAGCGTGCCTGTCACTGATCGTTTGACTTTGACTCCACCAGTCATTGACCGCGACGGGACACAGCCTGATTATTGGACTTTGAGTCAACCTGTCACTGACGACGGGACACATTTTGCAGAGATTTCAGGAATCATCTTGGATCGGAAAAAAGGTGCATGCAAGCTTGTTTTGTGCGGGTATTTCAATCCGTTTGTGTGTAATGTTACAAGGATGACTTCTATTTACAACTTCAAAGAGAAAAGGTGGACAAAGATAAGGGAATTCAATGAACTTACTACTAAAGTTAAAATTGGTTTCCCCTTAAATGATAATGCTTTATCTGTGAATGGCCGTTTTCTGTGTTGGTTGATGGATGGTGCTCCATTCTTGGACGTTCCAGATATGGTGTTGGTATTTGACTCTGAAGAGGAAGCGTGGTGGGAGCCAATCATTCTAGGCCACGAGTTGTTTGATCCCCGTTGTATTGCAGAGCATGAAAATGAGCTATGCGTCATAAGCCTGACGAAGCAGAAAAAACTGCAACTTTGGAAATTTGATATGCAGAAAAGAATGTTGAGATCATTAGCAAAATACATGATTTCAAGCCCACCTTTTCCAATACCAATACCATGTTACCTCCACGGAGGTCGGGGTGTTGTGCACCTCATTTGCTCCCACAGATATAACGGAGTTTTGGTGAAAGAGTGTTTATGGGTTTATGACATGTCACGTCATTCCTGGAAAAATTTAGGCACCTCCTTAGCTATACCAATTGATCGAGAGGAGAATGGCAATGACGGAGAAATAGACGCTGGTATAGGGACGCTCTTTGAACCGACCCTCTTCAGAATCTCTGACACCTCCCATTGATTGGCACCGCCTTTTCTTATTACTCATTCAGTTTTTGGTGAAATACTTCCTTCCAAGTGTGGTTTTCGGTTTTGTTGGGCGTACATTGTGTTTACTTTGACTCTGTAAGTCATTGCAATAGCTATTTATGGATGTCCCTTTTTGTAATTTACCCAAGGTACATATCATTACCTTCGATTTTTACGGTGGTACTTTAATTTAGAATATTTTGATTTTTAAGGAAAATATCAAATTAAGATAGGGGATTGGTGAGTAGGGTTTGTATTTAAATGAATGTTTTGATTGTGAAGTATCTGGTTAGATTTAATTGGATGTGAAATATTTTATTTAATTAATTTTGTCAAATACATTATTTAACACTGGGGTTTACATAGAAGTGTAGGTAAAGAAACAATATTTACTCTCTCATTGCTATACACCATTTTTTTATTCATAATAAAAAGAGATTTTAACTTTTTCTTATCTATATATAGTATATACAAATAAATAATAAAAATTTATTTATAAAAAAATAGTTTATAACATTTTTATTATTATTTTGTAGCTTTTATTATGATTACGGCTATCCAATGTCCATTACTTCCACAAAAATTGTCACCATTAGTTGAACCAAACTCAAATTCTAAGTTTAAACTATCATAGGAGTAGATTAACAACCTGTGATTATGTATAATAAACATATTTTTAGATTAACAACCTGTGATTATGTATAATAAACATATTTTTAAAATGTTCATTACTTCCACAAAAATTGTCACCATTAGTTGAACCAAACTCAAATTCTAAGTTTAAACATATTGTAGGAGTAGATTAACAACGTGTCATTATGTATAATAAACATATTTTTAGATTAACAACGTGTGATTCTGTATAATAAACATATTTTTAAAATGTCCATTACTTCCACAAACATTGTCACCATCAGTTGAACCAAACTCAAATTCTAAGTTTAAACATATTGTAGGAGTAGATTAACAACGTGTGATTATGTATAATAAACATATTTTTAGATTAACAGCGTGTGATTATGCATAATAAACATATTTTTAAAATGTCCATTACTTCCACAAAAATTGTCACCATCAGTGGAACCAAACTCAAATTCTAAGTTTAAACATATTGTAGAAGTAAATTAACAACGTGTCATTATGTATAATAAATATATTTTTAAATTAACAGCGTGTGATTATGTATATTAAACATATTTTTAAATTAACAACGTGTGATTATGTATAATTTTTTTATATATGAACAAATTTTTTAAAAACAATAATAAAAATTTACAACAAGTATATGACCCATTTATTTTGAATAAAATGAAAATAATTTATAGAAAACTCATAGAAAAAACGCCAAAAATGAGAGGAAGTTTCTAAATTTGGCAAACCAAATAATCAATGGGACATGCAAAAGCAGAGGAGAATCGAAATTAAATTTAGTGCGGAAAAGAATCGCAGGGGAAAACAAGGAGCAAAGAGAAACGTGGAAATCATGCGGAACAAATTTCGTTATTCACGCATATGTGGCGATAATATTTACATGACGATTGTAAATATTTACATAGTCAACAGAGTCAAAACGTTTACCTGACGATTGTAGTTCGCGGAGAGCTTTTCACTACCATTTTCCACCATCTCTTTCTTCTTCTGAATCTAAATTTTCAGGTACCAATTTGTTTAGTTAATTGATTTTGATATCCTAAAATGGTTTTCTTCACATATATCGGAAATTATTATAATGTTTATTTTGAAATAAGATTTTTATCATTTTAATTTAGTTATTAAATGTTGGTATAGATTTATTTTTTATAAAATATTTTAATATTATAGACAAATCAAAAGTTAAGATTTATTTTCAAAGTAGTTATATTTTTTTTTGTTTTATTAAATTGATTAATTAAAAAGAATGTTACAAGAATAAGTGTCATATGAAATGAGTTATAATTTTTTGGGCATGTGTTATCCATGATCCATGGTATTGGCTCATGATATTGTAACAAAGCTTATTTAGAAATCATGTTATAAGTTTTTTTTAAATGTATATATATTTAACCTATATATTAATTTAAGATTGAGACTTTCACTTTCCAACATAGTAGCTATCATTTTCAGGATTATTTAGGGTTGCAAGATAAGTGGGCTTCATTGTGAGGAAAACTTCATGGTAAAGTTCCCTTGAGCGAGAGGAGTCCTTAGATGGTGAGTGAAAGCCTATTTGGCGAATAAGTATAAAACAAATTTTTGAAGTAGCACTACAAGACTTTTCACATTTTTGGGAGTGTCACGGTATAAGGTATCATTGTCATGACTCTCGCATAAGCCTCTCCAGGGCCCAACTGTTAGGTTAGCTAGAAGTAGCATTGACAATTACTATGTATGTCGATCTATGGGTTGATCTGGCAGGGATTTTTTCATAGCGAATATAGAAAGAGTAGATGATGAGCTAGGGCCTGCAAGTGAAACCTTGATATGGGTATCCACATCAAAGTTTAAGGCAAAAGCAAAGGTTGATCGAATGGGTTCAAAATTAAGAATTGAAACCAAAATTGTCCCCGAGCTAGCCCTAGTGATCCATGGAAGGCTAGCAAGAGGCACAAAAGAAGTTTTTCAAGGGGCGATCTCTCTCGGGGAAAACATTCATGAAGACCTAGGCTTTTGGACAATTGAGTTGGAGAAAAAATGTTATAGAGGCATCATGGGTCTTGTTGAAGAACTCATCCCACTTTGGTTTAAGCCCTACTGGATTTCATCTATCCTGATACAAAACACCAATGCCCTCTCTAATATCTTTATGGAACCATGTTTTGGTGAGCGTCTCATTTTAAGAGGGGTTTCATCAATCTATGCTCTCCCAAATGGGCCCTCACCATAGTAATTGACTAGTTGCTTATTACATGATGTACTGGTATCGGATGAGGAAAAGGGTCAATACCCAAAATCTAAGGGGAGAATCAAGGCTCAGAAAGAATCTAAATTACTATCTACCAGGAAACAAGAATGAAAGAATAGTCGAAAGAAGGGGGCTAAGAAGAAGAAATACCAATTCATCAAAAAAGTAAGCAAGGTGAGATCATTGTTGGTGCTTGGCATGGGGGCTCCACTGGGGGAGCAAGACCATACCACGTGGGTTCATATTGGGGGATACTTATTGAGGAAAAATCTCATAATATATTGGAGGATATATAGGGGGTTGAGGCTTTTTATATTGGCATGTATAAAAAATGGAGTCCAAAGTTAAAGAAAATATATAAAGGGGTATAAAAAATGTTAATGAAAAAATGAATACCTACAATATCTTATGAAAGTAGGGGTTTTTAAATTGGGAGGGTGTATTAGGTTTGTATTGGTAAGGGGTTAAATAATATGATTTTTAGAGGTATTTTCCAATATGTAGTCAAATTAAGGGTATTATTTAATATGCCATGAACCCACGTGATATGTCAGAGGTTCATTGACTAAAGTCCCCATGGTGCTGGGTAGGGATGTCCCCCTCGAAAACGCCATAGACATCGCTGAAAAATACATGGTGGGGAAACCTAATGGTATGCAATTCAACTTTGAATTTATAAAATCATGGGTCAAACAAGAGATTTCGCTGGTGGTTCAACACCCTTTAGAGGTGATGTTATTAACAATGGGTTGAATTCATATAAGGTTCGAGGATGTAGGGGAGGCCGATCGAATCAAGCAGAAGGCATGGAAACTTTTCTGTTTAAGTTTTGGACCCCCTTATTTAATGCAAAGAAGGAAATGCTAGATGAGGCCCCAATATTGGTTAAATTGCTTGGATTACCATCCAACTACTGGGATACTTGTATATTTGAGGATTTTGGAAATTCTGTAGGTAAATACCTCTATCATGACTCCTCTTACATAATGTTAAGAATCCTAATTGTAGCCTATATATTAGTGCTCTTAGATATACGAAAGGAGTTACCCACGGTCTACCAGAAAATATTGGCATTGGGTGTGGGTCAGAAAATCTTCAAATGTTGGACTATGAAGGGCTCCCATTTCATTGCAAGAGATGTCATAGATATAGGAATCTGGTAAAAAATTGTGAGCTCCCATTCCATGGAAGAGCCCCGTCACAACCTTCAAAGATGAAAATTTCTAGTTCAAAGGGTATGGAGACTATGGCTACAATGGAGGACACAGTATATCTAATGACATATGATCAACTAGGGATGAGTAACACAGAAAGGGGAGTTTCAAAGACAACACCTCCATAACTAGAGTTAGATGCATTGATGGGAGGTAACCCCTCTCCCTCTCCTCCCTGTTCCATTTCCCTTGTTTTTATTGTTAATAATTCCTTATTTGTCTCCTCTCTTCCTCTTCTTGGGCCTCCCTCCTTCCCGATTACCCCTTATCTACCTCCTTCTTCTTTGTCCCAGTTGATTTTCTTTAGAAGGCTTCTAATCTCTTGTGATTTCATCTTCTCCATCCCCCTCTAATAATTTAGGGGCAGGCGAAAGTAGCTATAACCTGCAATCATGATCCACCTTGCCACCCCCAGAAGGGTTGGCAAAGGGATTAGGGAAGCTCCAAATCTCATCCAAGGATCCTAGATAATCGAGTAGAAAATCCATGCTAATGAAAGCTATGGAATAAGCCCATGAGGATTTACCTGCGACAAGACAACAAATTATTCAAAGGGTGCTTAGAGTGGTTAAATTCGTTAGAGGGGCTTCTAAATGAAATCCTTTAGAGGGGTTTCTAAATGAAATTTCTCTCCCTTAATAGCTGAGGGTTACCATGCCCACGGGGGCTTCACTGACAACGCAATACCATATCACATGCATTCATATTGGGGCATAAAAAATGACGAAAACATGAAATAATATATTGAGCATATAATAGGGGGCTAAAGGGTTTTTATATGTCATGTATTAATGTGTGTATTATAAAGTATTGTTTATACAATACATTGGCCATGTGAAGGAAAAAAACAAGTGGGCTAGAGAAATAGAGATTCATGAGTATTGTGGGAGTATTGAGAGTGGGAGGGAGAAGGAAAAAACTATGGTAATATTAGGTCGATAGTAGTCTAATATTCAAACCTATGACCCTAGTATTGAAATGAAATTCATGGTAATATAAATTCTTAAAGTAAAAGTGACATTCTCTTTTATCCTTCATTTTCATTCTTTTACTTAAATTTTTAACATTGCTATGAAATGACTGAGGATGTTTCAAAGTGGTTTCAACCTCATTAGATTTCATATGGAGAAAGTATAAATTTATATCTCACTCAAAATCCAGCAGAGTTATTAGTTTTTCAGAATTTCAGGATTAGGGGGTGTTATCACATTAACTCTGTTTTTTATTTTTATTTTTAAAATGCCGACAGTTTCGATGTCAACATTTTAATTGTAATAAACAGGGAAATCACCAAAAGGGGGGTTATCAGCATTTTAAGTGTTCAAGTTATATTTTTTTGAAGAAATCTGCTGATAATGGGCTTATCAACATTTCCGATAAAATTGGTCGGCCAATTATTAGTACCAAAAACAAATTTCAAATCAAAATTTGGAATTACATTGACCACATTAGCGTCAATGATGAGGTTTGCAAGTGTGGCGCAGGTAGGTGTGATGTTAAATCATATATTTTTCTACTGCCATCGGTGTATGGTTTATCAATTAATCAAGTTTTAAAACATATTTTCCTCAAATCGTAAGGATTTTCCCGAATTGTAATGTTTTCCCTGCTCCACTGTTAAACTCATTTCATTTTGTAAATTCGTGTTTTCATTTGTAAGTTTGGTAATTTTTTTGTTAAATTGATAACGTTTTACAAAAGAAATGCTTACATTTCCACTATCAACGAATTCTAAAAATAGGCAGAAAGGAAATGCTAACAGTTAGTCTATCAATGAAATCGGCAGTTAAAACTCTGTTTTTCCTGTACAAAACAATAATTTTGGGTATGATTTCCATACAAATGAGAACACATTTTATGATGTTGAAAGATGTTTTTGTCCAAAACGGACTCATTTAGAAAAGCCAATCTCAATTTACTAACAACTATCACGGTTTTGAATTTTTGTAGGGATCATGAGACCTTATTTTTCAGGATTCCGTGAGGAAAAATCTCATGGAGAGTTGTTGACTTGGATGCCACCTCACAAAATTCGACTTTATTGTGCTCATCGCTAGCCATGAATTCAACAAAAACATGATATTTAGATGTAGATAGGATTAGAAATTTATATATGCATGTATTTGAGATGTACATTATTATTATTTTTATGTTTCGTAGTTAAGTTTTGCTAGAAAATTGTTTTAGTTATTTTTCCTTTTCTATAAAGACAAAAACAACAGAGGAAGTGAAGATTGGATTTTATGTTAAAAACATTAGCATTCAGGTGTATTTGAGTAGATGTTAAATATATTACAATTTGAAGAGCGTTTGCAAAAAATTCATGTGTTATAGTTCCTTGTCCATTATTTCTTTGTTTATGAAAATTCTTCTTCATTTATGGAAACTTTAGTATCTGAAATTGAGATTCTTTATGCTATGGTTTCATCATTTCTCAGTCACTATTACTTGTTGCTTCCATCAATTATAATATTGTTTTCTTCTTCCAAATTTGTCAAAGGATTTGTTGCTATCATGCTTTTTATATCCTGCTCATTAGTTATGTAGCATTATTTCTTAGAACTGGACTCCATGCCCAATGGTGCATTTTGTAAAAAACCCAACCAATTTTTATCCATATGAACTAAATCTCGCCACAAAGCTTAAAGTGGAAAGCCTACTACTAAAGTGACCTAGAGTAGTTGTATTTTAGGGAGAGATCCCTCTCCAGATTGAATGGGTCAGCTTTCAACCTCAAAGAGGTTCGAGGTTAGCTTGGAGGTTTTCCTACAGCCAGGTTTCCTCTAAGTGATAACCTTTTGGCATCATTGCAAGGGAAGGAAGGTGATATCATCCTTGGGTAGTACGACGAAAATCCAAATTTGATTACTGATGGTGAATAATTTTTAGACATAAGAAAGTTATGCATCATTCACCTGACAACTCTAATCAAGCTTCAAAATCAAATTCAAAGACTCCACTGGAGGACGGGCCTTATTGACAATGATCAGGTGCTCAAAATATAGCTCAAATTTAAAAGAAATTGGATTGTTGTGGAACCTAGATGATCGCGTAGTGATCATCATACTAAATCTGGCATAACTCGTTTCATGCGAAACAGACTTCGTATGTCTCCAGAAACAAGTTCTGTTTACTTTCCGAAACAGGGCAATTTAAAAAAAAGGACAGCCCAGTCAGTAGTCTATACGAATAATGTGGCACTGACTGGACAGGTGATTTGGACATTGACTTGGTCAAAGGGATCCTTGGCTAATGAAATCGTACCAAGTGGCAGATTTTGAATGGTCGAAATTTCGTGGTTATTATTGGTTGGAATGATGGCCAACCATTGGTTGACATGTGGCCCAGCTGAAGGCTTCCACGTGACAGCCCGGGAGGTCACAAAAATGTTTCCATAGTCTGGGCGGACACAACGGGGGTCATACCAAAGGGAGAAAATTTAGGCACCTTCTCAGGTATACCACCGGGAAAGGAGAATGACAATGGTGTAGAAAAATATGCTAGTATAAGCATGTTTTTTGAACCCACCCTTTTCAGAATCATTGGGACCTCCCATTGGTTGGCTCCACCATTTCTTATTACTCATTTGGTTTGAACCGATATTGGGGCACTTTTTATTTTTAATGAATGCCATCTACTCACGGTTTTGGTGAAATACTTCCAAGTGTGGTTTTCTATTTATGTTTGTTACTTTGACGATTATTGAGAATTTTGATTAAAATTAATCAGAAAAATACTTCCATTTTGTCTATAAGTTAGATTACACCTTTAAATTATTATTATTAATTATGTTATCTTTAAATTATTATTATTATTATTAATTATAAAAAAATATTATATAAGTTAAACATGTATATATTTAAAAAAAAATATGTAGCGAGATTCTTAACTATGGAAATGTATTCCAATGTTGTCATGGAGATTTTTAACTTGTCACATTAGAATATCATGGGCCAATTCAATGGTTTACTAATACCACATGCTAAAAAAAGGATAATTCCTATTCATATGACATTTCTTTCTTTTAATTAATAATTTTAATTAAAAGGATGAAAGCTTTTAAAATAAATCTGAATCTTTGATTTTTGACTACTATTAGCTCTTACTTGTGACTAAACTTTTTGGTATCCCTCTAATATTAGCTCTTGCTATCATGTCTAAGGACTCATACTATTACAAACATCTTCCTCAATTTAATATGGAATTCTCAAAATCATTTTTTGTGCGATTGGTGGTCTTTTTCTATCGACATTGATACTCATCTTCCATAATCGAAGTAGTTCCTTGGTTCCTCCCACCTTTTGAGAAAATATTGGGTGGCACAATGGGAATCATTATTTCCCTTTGATATCATTGGTTTTCCTAACACTCAACACCAACATAAGTTTTCATGTCCGGGTAGTATCATACTTAATGATTATTGTTGTTCTCTCATTTAGTGAAAGACCCATGCATCCAATCAAACCTCATTTAGTAGTGCTTTATATTTGATGTATGGGGGCACCTAATTCAGTTGATTTTTCAGACATGCCCTTGAGGGAAAAAGAAGTTATCTTCTTCAGCCATTACCATGTCAGCCACATTAGCATTGAGTTAATATAACCTTTCTTGTATGATTGTAGTACTTACTAATAGTCATCATAATGCGCATGGCACATGCCCGTTTCATATAAACACATTTGTATCAATATTTCTTCGGAGCATGGTTTTGTTTTAGTTCTCAGTGAAGGATCTTTCCCTAATCATATCCGCAACAAGTTTCTCTATCTCTCAAGAAGTACGAAAGACTCATCATCAAAATAAATTTAAAAAACATGATGTATTTCAGCTATATGTTTGCTCCTAACCTCACATATTAGGGGGCAATTGTTATTATGAGAAAATAGTACACTCATTTGTACACAACATAAGACACTCAGAGTTAGTAAACAACATGTACAAGGGTTAGATTTTCAATTGGAAACATCATGAAGAGAAAAAAATCAAAATCTTTCCTAAGGTTGAATTAAAAAATCAACCCTCACAAGTTCTCCAAAGCCAGAAATTCACTATATCACGAATTTTTCTTTGATAGCCACAAGGTTTTCGAGAAGTTCGATGTTTACTTCAAAGTTGTACTATAAAAACCTTGCTCTAAACAAGGCTTTGTTCCCATGTCCTTTCCCTATCCAAGCTTGGATTCGAGGGTTGTGAGAGTAGAATTTTACTAAATTCATCATCATCCTTCTTGGCGACAATATTGGGGAACAAAGTGGTCATTTCCTAGTTTAACTGGTTATCTTGATTTTATACTATTTGACCTTGACGCGCTTGTATTTTCTTCATTTGTCTACTAATTTTATTGTTGGTTTGATTATTTCAGTTAGATCTTTTAACAAGATTAATTACCATAGTTTAGCCCTTTAGACCAAGTATAGATCAGGATGATACAACTTTCTCATTATTGTCTATAGTTAAAGCAACAAGAAAAACAAATATAATCAAGGTCAATTACTTATTTTTTATGTTCTATTAGTAATATATTTATCTGAAATATTTTCTTTTCTTGATTAAGTCGATTAAATTTAATCTCATTCATAACCAAACTAGCCTTGTTCCAACTTAATATATTTTAAAACTTTAACGATTAGAACAATATCTTTGCTGGTTGTTGGCTTGTTGGGGCCTGACCCAAGTTCAGAGTTAATTAGCCAAACAAATCCCTGTACTACTGGCCCTTTCGGCAACAGTCCACGGAGCGCAGACTGAGGTCTCACCCAAAGTAGTATGGGGGGGTGCTGGAACCAGGTTTCCGCACCCTTGAGATGTCTCAGGGGTTGATTTGGTCCAACTGAGACTCCCTTCATGCAGGTTACTTCGTACACTTCCCTATCCTTTGCGCCCTGATATATTCACCTTCGCGCAACCCTAACCAGGGGCTGTGGGGCTTTCGCGCTGCTGGAGCAGCGATCTACGCTATTTCCCTAAGTCACACCCGAGATCTTATTTATCTTCTTATAACAGTTAGTTATCTTCACATAAACATATAATTTATATTATATTTACTTATTCAGCACGTTCATATGAGTTCGCGCAGTAAATAAATAGTAAACTTGCAATTCATACCCAATAATACATAAACCGGGAAAAGATACACAAAAATATGGTAAAACTTCTCTTTTATTAATTCTTCTCACGGTTACAGAATCAACCTGTCTTGTGCATTCAGCTGCAGGGGTTCGCACACTCAACTGCAGACTACTAGGCCTCTTCACACTCAGCTGCAGAGCCTTCTCCTACTCTACGACCCAAAGACATGACTTACACTTTGACTCAATGCTTCATCCATTCCTTAGATCCATCCATGCTTATCTTAGATTAGATTTCTTTTACACTTAGAGACTCACTTTATTTATACAATCCCATTATCTGCGAACCATCGGTAGATCTTTCAAATCGATAATACATTACAAAAACAAGGGCGGACAACCCTATGACTCTATTACGACTTTGCTTTCCATGCCCACAATTCGTGGAGTCTTTACAATGGACTTAGTCAAAACATGGGCTTTAAGCCCCAAAACATGCCTTGGGGGGGATTCCACACCCAACAGGCCCCCAACACAAACGTCGTGACTCACCCTCGAGTCACTCTATAGGTGTGGAGATCTTTGTGCGGAGATCCTCTAACTCTACTCGGATGGCTGGAAGGTCAGCAGCGCACTGAACGACTACCTACTAAATCTCCTGTACTCGTCGTTCCAAGATTGCGGTGTTGGAACTACTCCCCTGCATTTGTTCCTGCATCCCTTGCATTTGCATGAGCTTGCCTTCAATTGTTGGTATAATGACAAAGGCCTCATCAATCCAAGGTTGAATGCATGCCTTCAAAACTGCTTCTTTGTGTTGCGCTGCATCTACTTGCTCTTTAAGTGCTTTGGCCTGTTGCATTCCCGTGAGCCTCTGAGTGAGGGCCACCATCTGCGTAGTCCCTTTGACGCTATCATATTGCTATTCGAGCTCACACATCTCTGTCTCTAAGCGTTGGATGTTAAGGTCCTCCTGTAGATTGGTGAGGACCTCGAATGAATCTTCCAACATTTTGGTGCGGTCCCTTACTGCAATGCTGATATCCTCCATCCCCGATGTAATAGCACTAGCGTGCTATTCCCTTGCTTCTGGAGGAGTGGACGGTTGCGCCTTCAATCGCAGCTCTACTATCTGAAGGTTCAGCTCTACCTGAACCTTGCCTATTTCTTCTCGTGCCTTGCGCATCGTTGTTGCTAATCTATGGATGCACACCTCTGCTAGTGCTTCTGCTAAGATGGCCAGCTCAGGGACCATGTAGTAGGCTTCTTCTAGTACTTGTACCATCTACCTATTCTGTGACATGACCTCGTCACGTTGCAAGCTCAACTTCTCCATCTTGATCTTCTGCTCACTCAGCACCTACAACGCATGGCTCTCCCAAGCCTGTAGCTCTGTAGTAATCCCATCCTACAGAACATAGAGTGTCTCTTGTGGGAGTGTAGCCATGTTGATCCCTATCCCTTTTAGTGCACTAACCGTAGGCCGATCAACCTCATTTGTTGTAACTAGTGCCCCTTCTGGCAGCACTATTGTGTTGATTGTGCGAACGCACAACATTTCCTCAGCTACAGCTGTCCCTACTACAAGGTTGGCCGAAAGAGTACAAGCCTGAGGAGTGCGCACTTGCAACTCCTGAATCTGTGCTCGGAGGGCCCCCAACACAATTTGATTCTCCTCCGTGAAGTTCTGAAGGGCCTCGGTGGTGACATTGCGCACCAACTCTCCTATGTCATGCAGATCCTTCTCAGTAAGGGTGATCGAGTTGATAGACAGTTTAGATGGTTTTACCTTCTTGTGCAGCCCCGTCTGCTCACTCAAGCATTGGAAATTTCGTTGTGTTTACATTGTTTGTGGGTCCGCACACCCTCTTATTCCTCTATTTCCATCTCCTTCTCCTGCTGAGGTGAAGGCGACTTCTGGCCCTCACACACCTTCTCTGTTACTGCTGCTGCGGCCTTTTTATGTTCTGTTGCTGCCTACGCAACATCCTGTGCCTCCTGCAATTTTGATGCCACTTATTCTTGCCTTCTCTTTTCTACCCATTGTGCCATCTGTAGTTTGGCATCCTTATTCTTCTTCTGCACAGTATACTTTTCCATCGCGACGATGTCTGTGGCACGCCATTCCAGCGGCCACGTCTCTAGTACATCGAAAATCAAATCATCGGTGGCTATGAAGGGTAACTCGCTCCACTTCTTGGCAGGGTCGTTGCATGCCCTGAGGTATATGTGATGAAAGTCCACCTTAAATTCTGCAAAACTTTGCAGGCTATTGTAGACAATGGGTGATAATCGCAGCTTGCGGTTTAATCCCCATTCTGATTTTCATCTCCACGAACACCCAAAATATCTTGCTGTCATGGATCCACTTCGAGTCCTTAGTGGCCCATAACGAAGCGTACTTCGCAGCCTCCGGCAGATCCCTTGCAACCATGGGGAACTGGCTGTCCTTCGGTAATTCCCCCACCACCAACACTATGGAAAATAGAAGCCATGCATAGTGGAACGTTTTCCTTATTCTTGTGCCTCACGATAATTCTCCATGAACTCTTTGCACAAGAATTCAGACCAGTTAAAATGGAGCCCTTCTGCGCATTTTTCAGTAAGTGCCACCACCAGCGCGGGTACCTCATCTACGTGACACTTCCGCATGACCTTACCCACCAGTATCTGAGTCGCCTCCTTGACTACGTTTTTGTTGATACTAGAGATCGCGTAGCGCCTCTTCTTCTTTTCCAACTTGTATTTCTTCTTCATGGCCTCCATGATGGCCAAATCACTGCTCTTTGCCTCCGAGATGTCTGCGCGGTCCTCTCCTTTACACGGGAGATGGTTAATGCGATGGATTATGGGGTATGTGATGGGGATGGGCTCCTCTAGCCACAAAGACCCACCATGCACTAGGCAGAGGAGTTTCCTAATGATGAAGATCGTCACTGGGGCATGGTGGTAATGCGACACCCAGAGTAGGTTTAATAACCATACCATTTCAACTCTGCATAACCACTTTCGCATCTCTAATTAGATAACCCCTGCCGCAGTGTTCTACTTGGGATTTATGATCTGCACAGTCTCTAAGTGATAGAATTTCTCATGGTGAACGAGATCCCAATCTTCAAACTTCAAGTTCGGCACCCATCCTAGGTGTGTTCCCTCAAATATGATGTCATCTGGGAGGAGCGAAATCTAGAGAGAGCTCTTGCTCTCATCGAGGTCCTTGGGCACTTTTTCCTTCCCCTTCCACAGGGGGATATACGCGGGTAGCTTTGTTGGAGGGTGCGCAGGCTCAGTTTCTTCCTCCACGCCCTCATCCTCGTCTTCTTCAATTATGAGGTCCTTGAGGTCTTCTTCCTCCTTATCAGTTTGCAAGTTAACTACTTCCCCTTTTTCCTCCATCGTTCATCTGTTGCGTAGCAGGTTTTGAGGGGACACATGCACCAGAATCATTGGTTGTTTGTCTTTCTTCAGTATCTGTGTGGATGGTGATTTAGGGATTTCCACAACAATCTCAACGCCTTCAGGGGCATCTTCTATAGTCAGGGCCTGTGTGGCCTCTTCGGTGGTCATCTCTACAATTTCCCTAGCTTCTTTAGATGTTGCCATCTTTCTCGTCTAGAAATCTCTCAATCGCTCAATCAAGGGCTCAATCAATGCTCTGCACAAGGTAGCCAAGTCTCGGCTCAGAATACGTGGGGCATACGATGAATCAATTCGAAAATGACCAAGTGTTATTTTTTGGGTAGCCCTTTGTAATTTATAGTGCCTTTTGAATTTGAATTCGACCGTTCCCCCCAAATATGGTCCATTAATGCTCCCTTGTTCCCAAATCTTGCCCATAAAGCGCGTCTTAAATGCCTGTCTCTTGCTCTATTTTGTCTCAAGTCAAGCATCACATCGTGAATAGTGACTACAACGGTCACTTTCCAGCCAACCTGCGTAGTAGCGCAACCCCCCTTGTGTGGTCATATACCTTGTGAAATTTTGCTCCTGCGTGCAACCTCGACAATCGCGCAGCTCCTGGGTAGAGTAGTTTATAGTCCCACGCCTTATTTCAACTACCTGGAGTGCTAAGACTATACTTCCCACGTCTAGTTAGGTGGTTACGCCACCTATATAGGGTTTCAATCGGTCATCCATCACTTTTCCTAGAAAACATCCACCTTCGATTGTTACTTGTTGTGTCGCACACTTTATCATCTGTAGCATGCCACCATGGGTGATCCCTTTAGTAACATGCGGTATAATCTAAGGCATCAGGCTGATCAACTCTTGGTAGTAGTCCCCAAATTTGTCAATGTAATCGTGTGCACCCTGTTTTATCACCTTGGTTTTCTTATCGATAAAATCTTTATTTATTTCGTCCTTCCGCTTTCACCAGAGCGCTTTTCTCCCTTAATTGCACCCTTTCTTTCATAATTTATTGGAGCCTAAGATCACCCTGTCATATTTCTTTCTTAGATCCTAAGCGTTCTACTTCATTCAGTTGTGTGATCCCTTTTTCCAAGACTCTGCGAGCTGTCATATCTATCGGCACTTCTATGCGCAGACTAGGAATTTTATACTCTATGGGGATCCCTCCATACTCTAGCCTCGGAGGTGTCTACTCCATTAGTTTCTTGCACATTGTCCTATAGGCCCATAGAACAACTGGTACCCGTAGGTCCCAATCAGTCCATTGCACCTCATATACCTTGTTCAGTGCTTCGCACACTTCGTTAAAGGCTGCTGCGTGGATAACCTTCTGCACACTCATTTTTTCTATACTCCATTGTTCCAATCAGAGGGGTCATTCACACAATTGCCTTGCCCAAACATGCATATTGACCATGTCTCCTTACGCAAAGTCTATGTGCATCTGCATAGGTTTTTTAAGATATGCCTGTATCCATTTGGACAGGTGCACGCACGGAGCATTCCATCTGGAAATCTTGTCAGTTAATCACATATGAGACTTCTCGAACTGCATGCACATCATTCTCCTGCATTCGCACTAGTCCTCAAAGCTTCCTTGGTGCATGCCCCACCACCTCATGCATAACACACATTACCCATTTCAAAGCCTCAAAATTTTGCTGTTCTGGTACTTCTGTTTCGAATTTGTTCAGGAAAGCATCTACCTTGCTTAACCGATAATACGTAAGAAAATCTCTTACTTCCATTGATATGCAGCGCAACGATCTTGTCATCATGTTGTAGTTCAGCGTGGTTACCTCATGTAACCAATTCTACCATCGCTCTATCTCTTCATCTAAATTTGATGTATAGGAGCTTTCACGCTCCCATGAGATTCACCCATCCGCGATGGGATTTATGCAGTCTTGCTCTTGCGTGGTTATCTTGTAGATGCAGTCTATATTGTCATCACTTTCATAGTCATGCATTAGCTCTGCGTGTGAACCTTCTGTAGGGTCCAAAGGTACAACTATGCGCAAATACTTTTTTCTCAAAAATCATCTTGCGATTCTTCATATTTATCACCCCGTTCATGTCAGTGGCCCAATCGATTCCTAATTGTTAGAGCCTAGATTTGTCTCAGGCTGAAAAGACAAGGTTCTAGGTCCAGATCAAACTTCACTCAACCTCGTAGCTAGCTCTACGAGGACAGGAGAGGGCTCTCTCCGGGTCATCTCGGCAATAGGTAATCGATGAGGCTTGAGATGACTAAATTGACAATTGATCTTAGGCTAGGTATGAAGTACAAGGAGTTTGAGGTTGATTTTTGAGGCTTTTGTTAAATCAAAGGAAAAGGCAATTTTAGGTGCGGGGATGAGACAGTTTTTGCAGAGGTCTACTTGGGGAAAGTTAGGCGATTGTCTTGATGCTTTTAAAGGAAATGAATGGCTAGATATGACTGTGAGAAGCTAAGGAGAGCAAGAAACTTTCAAGGATTCTCCTTAAACAGATGAAAACATGGAAAATTAAACAAATTCAAAGGTAGAGCATAACAATCTATGGATTCTACCTTAACACTTCATTTTTTCAATTGCAGAAGATGATAGAAGGAAAATGATACACATAACAACTTACAATTACTGAAAGAAGCACACCATCAACACATAAAACCACATGGATCCCAAACAGTGCTGCAAACCCTGGTCTTTCCTTTGCCAAAAATGTAGAAGTGAATGTACAATAGAGTGTCAAGCTTTTCCTAAGAGTCCAACCCTGAAAATGACTTAGAAATTACATAATATAGGCAAGCCAACCTCTTCCCTTGCCTCTAGGGGTCGATCTCATCATTCTAGGAGCTGTTTCAACCAATTCTAAACAAAGTACTAAAATATAACCAGTCAAAACAACTTGCCTCTATAAGGTAGGAAACTGATTCATTCATTAAATTTTCACTCTTTGGTGAATGAATATTCTAGAACAAGTAACTAAGTGCCAAAATTACATCATTTTCATTCAATTACATCGAGAGAAGTCAAAAATTACATCACAAAGTAAAACTAGTCAAACTGGCCGAATTTCTGAGCTGAAAGATGAAAAGCTGGGCAAAAAATCTATATGCGCCGCGCTACTTACCCAGTGCACCGTGCAAGGTATATGCGCCGCGCTGGTTCACTTTTGAATTGGCTGGAAATTCTGTGTGCGCCGCGCAAGTTCTATGCGCTGCGCAGGCTGTTATATGCACCGCGCAGGTGAAATGGGGACCGATCTCCTCCAAAATGCACAAATTCGACTTGGAATGATTTTCTCCACCTTTGGCATGCACAATGACTTGAAAATTCATTGAAAACTCTTTACATAGACACCAATTTGATTTTTTCCTCTTCCATAACCCACTTTGTTATGTTTTGCAATTGACACTTTTTCAAGATTAATAGAATTTTGACCTTTTTGTTTCCTCCTTAAATTCAGTTGAAATAATGATTTTCTTTGACAATTTTTTGCAGGGATAGCTGTGATATGATCTGGAAAAGGAGACCAGGGCTGCGCCTGGATAATTCAAGAATTGAAATTTTTGAAAAATTATTACAAAAACGAAATGTCGACTTATCTTCAAAACAGAGTTTTGAAGAGAAGTCATAATCTATCCATCTGACGATAAAAATCTTTGAGATAACAACATATTAAGGACCTCCCTCTGGCCTGCTGGCTTTATTATACTTTTTCAAAGACCGAATGGACTTAACCCTAGACCTAATGACCGAAAAAACTATTATGACCTAGAAACTGAAACAAGACTGCGAATGAATTTTCAAGACTTGACTTTTATGAACAGACCTGAGCCAACAGTGCCAAGCACGAGGGGAATGAGGGACACAAACCTTTCCGTCAGATTTATGACATGCTCCTAATGAAATGCAACTGATCGAAACTGATGGGACACCTAAACATGAAATGCAAAAAAGTGTTTTGATCTCTGACGGAGGGATAACCAGACCGACTCTAACACTAATAATGCAGGGTAGGGATTGTTTTCGTCAACAATCTCTATCACTTCAAAGTCTGCTAGCACACTTGTTCCTTCGATATCTACAGTGATTCCCTGCAATCTCCCCATAGGTATTATCTTTTTTTGGTTTTCCATTCACAGCTGGATAGGAGACCATTGCAGCGTAGGCCTCCCCATGCGTTCCCATGTCTGCTTTGGCAGAACGTTCACGTATGATCCTATGTCTAGAATCACTTAGTCCATCTCATATTCTCCAATTTGTGCAATCAATCTCATTTCTCTTTCCTTCCTCGTCACATGCTTTCCAATCTTCCGGACTACATGTGGTTCTCCTGGTGTAGTCCCAACACATCTATTAATGTGTTCCTGCAATCCCATTACAACCTTACTGTCACGTAGTAGCCTCATGCATGTTTCTAGGAATGTTGTGAGCATCGATGAGTCCATTTCTAGCTCCAGTCTATCTTTGCTTCCTGAAGTGGAGGCATCAACGAAGCTCTTCCTAGCTTCCATGAAGGTTTCCTTAGTGTGCTCCAAATCAAACTCTGGTTCTTTTGTCGGAGCCTTGCGAACCCAAGTAATATCTTCAAGCTGCTTGCCCTTATCATCTCCTATCATAATTCCACTTCGGAGCACAATGTTCACATTAGGGTCTTCCTTGCATGGATCAAACCTGATCATTTGTAGGTTCTGAGTCGAGGGAGGTTGGAGCACTCCCTTGTCGAGGAGCCTCACTATCACTATGGGACAATCCTCTGTATAATGATTAAACAATGTACAACAAAAGCATGAGGGGCACGTTGGATTCATACAATCATGGGCATAATGACCTAGCCCCCTGCAATTGTAACATATCAGTTATCTGTGACCTCTTTCAGGTCCTCCTCCACCTTGGCCTTGTTCGCGCCCCTGAAATCCAATTCGTTCCACTCCTGTGTTCTGGTCAAGGGGCCGCATTTTGGCCTGAACTCTACAGGTGGGAGTCCTATCCATCATCAGCTCATAAGTTCTACAGGTGTGCTCATCATGTCCTTCTAACCTAAAAAAATTACAGAACAACTGTTGTGAAGTCTATGTGTACTTCTGCAACAAATGGCAGTTGTTTGTAGCATGTTTTCCTCCTATTTTAAAAATCATGCACTACAAAGAAAGCACCACGCTAGGTCCTGTTTGTGCCTCTGGTCTTAACAACATTGGTTGATCTGAATTGGATCCACAAAAGACTGTTGAGAACCTTGACTATATCGAGTTGAACAAATCCTTGAAAATTCAAAAACAACGATCAAAGATGCCTTGAACCAGTGGGAATGGCCGCCAACGTAGAACGACCAGGACCTTGGTCAAAGCATGCTAACCGAGACCCATGAAGACTATGCAGGAGGTCAAAGCAGCCCCTGGGAGCCCCGGATCGGGAAAAAAAGGTGATTTTGAGCTAGGCAAACATGGGCAAAGTGGAAGAGCCTTAAGCACTCGGTCGCGTTGGGAGCCGGAGAACCGCGGGAAGAGAAATAAAAAAGCACTAAAGGACAAAGGCGGGACCCACGCTCTGGAAAACCGGCGGTATTTATCGGGGTGCCCTTGAATGGTAAGAGGTTTTGGAGGAGAGCGGAGCGATCCCACTCAGCGATCGACAAATGGTAGCAGAGGTGAGAGAAAAACCGCCGTTGATCGTGTGCTATCGGTCAAGCAAGTCAACCACGCTCGACGTGTGTATGACGTTGGATCTGGAGGAGCCCAGATCAGATGGCTGAGATTGCACCCGATGGAGGAAGCGAAACCGACAGGGGATTAAGCCGAGTTCTAAAGAAATTTGGAGTTCGTTTGATTGCCACGGTGGAGAAAGAATGCATACATGACGTAATGGAAGAAACGAACCGACGGAGCGTGCTGGCACCAGTTAGATGGAAACACGTGGCCACTGCCTGAGCGTTTGTGCTGACGCTGAACAAGGAATTCCAAGCACAGCTGCAGAAGACGAATCGCCGCAGGTGGGAGAGGAACCGAATAGGCATAGGGCTCGAATGACTAAAGCCATGAATAGAGACAGTTGGAACAGAGATAGAAAGAGAGACAGAGAGAAGAGAAGAGTAAATTGGAAACCCGAATTGAGAGGAGTCCAAGCAACTAAGGGAGAAAGTGAACACAGAGAGCAGTAAAGCCAAGCAGAGGAAACAGAGGGCTGAGTTGACCACATGCAACATCGAGCACTAGAGAGCTTGAAGATTCAAGACTTCCCATAGAGGAATTTGTCTAGATCGAGCATCACAGTTGGCTCTTTCCACTGTAGACCAAAGTTCACAGAGCTGGTAGGAGGAACAAGAGTCTATGTACTCCGAGTGGCTTGGGGAATCCAAGAACCACCCTGCCAAGCAAACCTACTTTGGGAGAACTCGCATTGAGTCCCTGTATGTGTAATACTCTTCTTAAAGACATAATAAAACAAGGCCACCATTGAGAGCTGGACCGGAGATGTAGCCCTAGAGAATAGGGTGAACTCCTTATTAAAAATTCTTGTGTCTTTATGTTGCTTACTGTGTTTCTCTGTTGTCTTTCCACTTATTTTCTGTGTATTGGCAATTTGATTGATCTGTTGTTTCAATAACATAGAACACACACACCAGCACATGAGCCTGTAATACCTTTTGTTTAATAAATTTTCAAACTGAGGTCACTCATAGGGTGATTATCAGATCAAGTGGTATCAGAGCTCTAGGTTGTAAATTTAGACAAAATTGTGTTGGTTTAGCTGTGAATGCTCACTAGATCAAATCTCAAGTTAGGAGAAGGAGAGTTGGTGGAAACTAATCCTGAAATTGGGAGAGTCTATTCTCGGAAGCCAATGTCAGAGGAAGGTTCTATAGGGCCAGACCCTCAATTCATAGAGAGTTTCCTAGCTATAAAGTCTATGGTAGAAGAAATGTATAGGGACTTTAGAAAGCATAGGGATGAAGATTCATCAGGCTCTAAACAAGATAAAGAAAACTATGAGTCTCATTTCCATGACCACTCCAAAGGAAAGGGGAAAGATGAAAGCTTTCTCACACCTCCTAATAGCCCTCTGCATAATAAGAAAGCATCTTTGATTAAGTTAGATGTTAAATTTGATTTGTCTATATATGATGGAGAGCTAAATGCTGAAAAGTTGGATAATTGGATAATACAAATTGATGTGTATTGCAGGGTACAAAACATAGACTCAAACAAGAGTAAGATTCAGTTGGCAAGCCTATGCCTAGGAGGCACTACCTTGGTTTGGTGGGAAGGCAGAACCCAAGCTAATATGAAGAAGCATGTTAAGACCATCTCTATCTGGAGTGAATTTGTTGCTGCAATCAAAAAGCAGTTCTATCCATCGGCCTACATGCAACAAGCCATGATGAGTTGGCAAACTCTTCGGCAGTTGAAAGGGAAAAGTGTACAAGGGTATACTCAAAAGTTTAGAAAGAGAGCATTGATGTTGGGTATCTCATTATACTCACCAGGGACTCTTTTGAAGTACATTGGTTGTCTACACAGCTACATGAGGCATACCATCCTCATGTTTAATCCCACTAGTATAGATGAGGTATCTGTACAAGCTACTCATCTAGAAGCCAGAGGAAAGAATGGAAATCCAGAAGTTGGGGGACCATCCCAACCCACTGTAAGCAAGAGCAAGGAGAAAAGGAAGCAGAAGTGGAAATCAAGGAAGGCTAACACTACATAAAAAGGCAAAGCTTCATGCACTCACTTAAAAAGGAGGGGTATGATGATAAGCAATGTTGGATTCTGCATCCATAGTTGAGACCTAAGAAGTCCGAGGGCAAGAATAAGAAGACTACTACAGCTATTCAGAAAGATTTGCGGTCAGACTTGGGAGATGAAACAATCATTGCAGCCACAGGTATAAAAGGTAAGAATTCTGAAGCATCTACTAGTAATTCTGCTCAATCTGTTATTGATGAAGAACATGAGAGAAAAAGACATGAGCTTTTCCATATTCGAGTTGTTTCCAAAAATCAAAAGATTGATACTTTTTTTGATAGTGGCTCACAAGTAAATCTGATTTCTGAAGCAATTGTAAAGAAATTGGGATTAGCAACTACACCTCATAAGAAGCCATACCCATTAGGATGATTGAATGATAAAGCGCAACTACAAGTGGCTAGACAGTGCAAACTCAAGTTTTCTTTTGGGTCAACATTTGTAGATGAGGTTGAGTTAGATGTAATTCCTTTAGATATATGTGGAATTGTTTTAGGAAGTCCCTACTTGTATGATAGAAAAGCTATTTTCTATAGAGCCGAGAACAAGTATCTACTTGTTAAAGATGGAATCAAATACTTTGTAAGGGCTCATAAGCTCAAGAATATCTATACTCTCATCAACTCAGGATAGATGAAAGGAATGATAAATTCATGCAAACAGTTCTTACTAATGGTTGTAAAGGAAAAGAAATTCGATAAAACCAATGTATTTGGGGGCTGTAATGCTGATCAACAAGTTGATATAGAAAAGATTGTTTCAGAGTATGATGTCTTATTTCAAGAACCTAAAGGTCTACCACCCAAAAAGAGAATAGTACATGATATTATTTTGCAGCAAGATGTTCCTTTGCCTAACATTGGGATGTACAGGTTGTCTGCTTTAGAGAATGCTGAAATCAAGAAGCAGGTGTAGGAGTTTCTCGAGAAAGGGTTCATCAGGCCTAGCACATCACCATGTGGGTCACCCATCATCTTGGTGAGAAATAAAGATGGCTCATGGAGAATGTGAATTGACTACCGAGCACTAAATAAGATAACAATAAAAAATCGTTATCCCCTTCCTCGCATAGCTAATCTTTTAGATCAATTGAAGGAAGCTGTTTATTTCACCAAGCTGGATTTGCACAGTGGATACCATCAGGTCAGATTTGCAGAGCAAGATGCATGGAAGACTACTTTCAAAACAAAGCATGGATTGTATGAATGTGCTGGTTATGCCTTTTGGCCTAACTAATTCTCATGCTAATTTCATGCAATTAATGAATGATGTACTCAGACCTTTTCTTGATGATTTTGTTATTGTGTATCTGGATGACATTATGATTTTTAGTAAAACGTGGGAAGAACATTTAAATCATGTTAAGAAGACATTAGATGTTTTGAGAAGAGAAAATTTTTATGTTAAACTCTCCAAATGTGAATTTGGCAAAACCTCTCTAAATTATTTGGGTCACATAGTAGGGGGAGGTAAATTGAAAATAGATCCCTCTAAAGTGGCAGTCATTCTAAACTAGCCTAAACCCCAGTCTGGTATAGAAGTGAGAAGCTTCTTAGGTGCAACACAATATTGGAGGAAGTTCATTTCAAAATTTTCCTCAATTTCTGCTCCCTTACATGCTTTGAAGGGATTGAACAAGGTATTCCAGTGGGGAGGCAAACAGCAGAAAGCCTTTGACACCTTGAAAGAAAAGATTAGTACAACACCTGTACTAGCACTGCCAGATCTACAAAGACCATTCGAGATCCAAACTGATGCCAGTGACTATGCCGTGGGAGCAGTTTTGACACAACACACTAAACCCATATGTTATCATTTTGAGACTTTTAATCCTGCAGTAGTTAACTATCCTACCTATGATAAAGAATTGTATGCATTAGTTCAGAGTGTGAAAAAGTGGAAACATTACTTAATGGGAAAGAAACAGTAATACACACTGATTATCAGCCACTTCAATATCTACACTCCAAAACTAAGATGCAACAATCAAGACATTACAGATGGATGGGATTTCTACAGCAGTTTCATTTAGTCATCAGATATAAAAAGGGCATACATAACAAGGTTGCAGATATGTTATCGAGACCCATTATAAATGCATCTACCACACATAAGCATAATTCTATGCTGCATGAAAGCTACATAGAATAGTATGCTCAGGACATGGACTTTCAAGATGTATATGCAACTTTGAGTCAAGGCAAAAGAGTAGAAGAATTGGACTATCATGTGAAGGACCGACTCTTATATCATTGAGGGAAACTCTGCATATCACAAACTGAGAGAGTAAAGATAATTAGGGAAGCCCACACTTCTTTGATATCAGGTCATTTTGGGGTAAGTAAAACAGTTGCACAGTTGCAAAGGTTTTGCTATTGGCCGAAAATGAATGAAACATTTTCTAGATATGTAAAGGGGTGTGCTATGTGTGCAAAAAGAAAGCCTAGCAACATAAAACTAGGATTATACACTCCATTACAGGTTCATTCTCACCCTTGGGAAAGCATTTCCATGGATTTTGTTGGAGGACTGCCCAAACCTATGAAAGGTCATGATTATCTGTATGTTGTTGTGGATAGATTCAACAAAATTTGTATTTTGATACCCTGTAGTAAACTAATTACAGCTGAACAAACTCCAAAATTATTCTTTGAACATTTATGGGTTCATTTCGGATTACCCACTTCTATTGTATCTGATCGAGACACCTGATTTATGGGAAAGTTTTTGTCAAGTCTGTGGGAACTAATGGACACCAAGTTAAAGAAAAGCACATCTTTTCATCCACAAACAGATGGCCAGACAGAAGTAGTTAACAAGACGGCGATCCAGTTACTGAGAGGATATTGCAACAAACACCCTAAGCTTTGGGATGAACACTTGTGTTATGTGCAACATGCTTACAATAGAGCCAAACACTCATCTACACAGAGATCTCCTTTCAATACCTACTTTGGCTTCATACCAAGGTCTCCTTTGGATTTTGTCTTTGGTAAAGATACCATGGTTGATAGACACAGTGATGTGGACAAGGCAACTAGGTTCATTGAACAGATCCAGGAGATCGACCAAGCAGTATAGGAACAACTGGAAAAGATCCAGGCCAAGTACAAGGCTAGGCATGATAAGCATCAGATGGAGCATAGTTTTCAAGTTGGAGACCAAGTTTGGCTGTATGTCAGCAAGGACAGGATGCATGGTGAAGTTAAAAAGCTAAAACCTATCAAGTATGGACCCTTCAGGATACTTGAGAAGGTTGGCGAAAATTCCTTCCGCCTTGAGCTACCAGCTTACATGCACATCTACTCAGTCGTAAATGCAGATTGTTTGAGGTTGTTTGAACCTTCAATGATTGAGGACCCCGAAGAGCAGAGTCAATTACCTTCTGTTGACGACCTACTACCTGAATATCTTAATGAATTGTAGGAAGATACAGTGCTGGATAGGAAGGTAAGGACGACGCGCAGTGGAAAAGTGGAATACCTCAGGATTGGGCTTAAAGGTTCGAAGCCGAGCAGTGTGAAGTGGATTGAGATTGGACAAGTGAGACAACAGTTTCCTCACTTAGTCGATGCTTGAAGAAAACCAACTTTTGGTGGTCCAAAAGATTTTTCAGTGAGAATGCCGTGATCTGAATTGGATCCACAAAAGACTGTCGAGAACCTTGATTGTATCGAGTTGAACAAATCCTTGAAAATTCCAAAACAATGATCAAAGACACCTTGAACCAGTGGCAATGGCCGACAACATAGAATGACGAGGACTGTGTAGGAGGTCAAAGCAGTCCCTGGGAGCCTCGGATTGGGAAAAGGAGGTGATTTTGAGCTAGGAAAACAGGGCCAAAGTGGAAGAGCCTTAAGCACTCGATCGCGTTGGGAGATGGAGAACCGTGGGCGGAGAAACAAAAAAGCACTAAAGGACAAAGGTGGGACCCGCGCTCTGGAAAACCGACGGTATTGATCGGGGCACCCTTGAACAGTAAGAGGTTTTGGAGGAGAGCAGAGCGATCCCACTCAATGATCGACACATGGCAGCAGAGGTGAGATAAAAAGTGTTGTTGATCGCACGCTATCGGTCGAGCAAGTCAACCATGCTCAACGTGTGTATGACGTTGGATATGGAGGAGCCCAGATCGGATGGCTGAGATTGCACCTGATGGAGGAAGTGGAATCGACAAGGGATTAAGCTGAGTTCTAAAGAGATTTGGAGTCTGTTTGACCGCCACGGTGGAGAAAGAACGCATACATGACGTAACGGAAGAAATGAACCGACGGAGAGTGCTAGCACCAGTTTGATGGAGACACGTGGCCACTGCCTAAGCATTCGTGCTAATGTTGAACAAGGAATTCCAAGCACAGTTGCAGAAGGAAAATCGCCGCAGGCAAGAGAGGAACTGAACAAGCATAGGGATCGAATGACTAAAGCCATGAATAGAGACAGAAAGGGAGACAGAGAGAAGAGAAGAGTTAATTGGAAACCCAAATTGAGAGGAGTCCAAGCCACTAAGGGAGACAATGAAAATAGAGAGCAGTAAAGCCATGTAGAGGAGACAGAGGGCCGAGCTGATCACAGGTAGCATCGAGCACTAGAGAGCTTGAAGATTCAAGCCTTCCCATAAAAGAATCTATCCGGATCGAGCATCACAGTTGGATCTTTCCACTGTAGACCAAGGGTCACAAAGCTGGTAGGATGAACAAGAGTCTGTGTACTTCGAGTGGCTTGGGGAAACCAAGAACCACCCTGCCACGCAAACTTGCTTCAGGAGAACTCACATTGAGTCCCTGTATGTGTACTACTCTGCTTAAAGACACAATAAAACAAGGCCACCAATGAGAGCTGGACCAGAGATGTAGCCCTCGAGAATAGGGTGAACTCCTAACAATGTAAACTTTGAAACGGGAACTGATACTGTTACCCGTTTCGTAGAGATAGCAAAAAAATGACCCGATTTTCAAAAGTGGTGATGCAGAATACACATGTTTTTTTTAGAACATGGTTTTTGGAACTTTAATTTTTTTTCATGTTCAAGGATGAAATCAAGTTTTAGAATCGTAGTGATTTTCATGCTGATTTTAAAAAGTAAGTATTCTGCATCACACCCTTTTTTTAAAAGACCTATTTTTTGACTTTTAATTTTCTAGTGTGTGAAATGTAAAAAATTATTTTCTAAATTTGATAGTTTTTGAAGTCGTCATTTTATTCATATTTTCTTGTTCTCTATCTTAATTTTTTTTTTTTAGGGGGGTTTTTATTGTTTTGCGTTTTTAAATTAGAAAGTCGATCGTTTGAATTTTAGATAATCTACATATTTATACATCCTTAATTAATTTTTCAATCCACATGAAATAATTGTTTCTAAAAAACAACATTTTTTAACAATGGACATAAAAATAACCATTTTTAACATAAATATAACAAAAAAACTAAACGTTTTGATAATTTTTTGCTAGAATTAACATGTCAAAATCACAAATTTTATACAAAAATATTAACTAAAAACGGTCAAATAATAGTTTTTTTTTATGAATTTCATGTCAAAAAAATAATAATAACAACTTTTTTTTCAAAAAATAATAATTAACTTAAAAATCAATGCGAAAATCACAAATTAAAAATATTGAACACATAACAACTTTAATTCATTGATTATTCTTTTCATGAAATGTCAGAGTCAAAACATTGCAAAGCTTGATTTCCAGGTATAACTTAAATTTAATCAACAATGTCACGTAATCCAAACTCTTCGTCCTCTAGAGTTTCATCATTGTCATCTTCCACAATATTTTCTGCTTCCTTTTGCGCAATTTCCTCTTCTAATGGGTCTTTGCCACCTCTAACGGGCAGGCAGGTCGATGGGCGAGCGGGAGGTCAGGTGAGGGATAATGAGGCTAAGTGGACATTTAGGCAAGTATGGGCGAGCCCCTACCCACGCGCCCCCCACAACCCGCTCCCCGGCCCCCCCTCCCCTTCCCTCACCCTACCCCCTACCGTCCCCCCACACTCCCGCGCCCCATCCCCCCTCGCCCCCCGCCCCCAAAACCCCCTCCCCCCTAACCCCCGCCCCCCCCATCCCCCCAAACCCCCTACCCCCCCCAACCCCTCCCCGCGGCCGCCCCTCCCCACTGCGCCCACCGCTCCCCACACTGCGCGCCCCCCCACCCTTCCCCACCCCTACCCCCATGGCCTACCCCATCCTCGTGCCCTGCGCCAACCCCCCCACCTTCTGCCCCTAATCCTACCCCCACCCCACCCAATCCCCCTACCCACCCCCTTCTGCCCCTACCCGCGCCCTACCCCTTACCCTTACCCCCCCCCATCCCCCCCCCCCCTACACCCTACCCGCGCCCTACCCCCTTACCCCACCCTCCCCCCCGCCACCACCCCCTACACCCTACTCATTGAAAGTGAAGAGTTCAATGAGTCAGACTTAACCAATAGTAGGCTATCAAGATGTGTTATAACTAAATCACTAGGAGGAAAAGACGTTTGATTCTATTCAAGTGCATTTTGTGCCATATATGAGTAGAGTAGTTGAGAGTGGATAAAAAGGAAGGAAACATAGAGGACTTGTGCACTATAGTAGCCCACAAGCCACATGCCTCACTTTTTCATACTTTCATCCTTTTCCCATTCAAAGAACGAGTGTATGGTGGTCTCGCCTTCCAGTTGGGTTCTCTCTCGAAAATGCTTCCCAAGGTATATATTTTGTTAATTTTTTGATATACAAGTTTAATTTTACTATTATTTGTTTTCCACATAATTATAATTTCCATGCATATGCAATCATTAATAATTAACATATTCCTAAATCTAAAGAGAAACAAACCATCATGGCGTAGATTTCAGATTTTCTAATATATTTTAGTAGATTTATTGTGACAAATTGTCTAATATAATATTAATAATAATATACAAATCATCACAAAAATTCTTATTATTACAATAACAAAAAAATCTCTTATTATTACAATAACAAAAAAAATCTCAAACTATTTGATAAATATATTAATTATTTTATACATTAACCTATTTCCTTATATTTCAAAAAGACAAATTCATAACTAATTAAAAACATTTTTAAATATTATTTCACAACCAAAAAACTGTAGTTAATTTTACAAAACCTACTATTTCTATTATGACATATTGTTAATTAAATTGACCCCATATATATAACCAAAAACAATTATCATGTGAATACATTCTATTCAATTCATCATTATAAATTGACGTAACAAACAACTATATTCAAGTCATTTCATCGTTTTAGGTGGACCAAATGGGCAAAGTATTTTGCTTTTATCACGTTATACCATGCTCACAGCCATATGGGAGGACTCTCACTCTAACCAAAACAACCATAATTGGTAAACGACCATTCATGAAATGCGATAGGTTTAGTTCCATAATTCATTAATGAACGAGTACATTAATACTTACCATAACATAACATAAAGATGAATTTGATATATAGTTTACTTTTCATGAATTCCAGAGCAGGTATATTCCGGGAATCGACCTACTCTGGAATCCCATTCATAACATAAAGATGAATTTGATATATTGTTTACTATTAATAATCCCACGTTGTGGACATGCTCTGGAATTGCAGTAACATCAACTTTCAATTTGTTCTCGGTTTTGAGTGTCCACATTCTTGTTTTTCTTTTCAAAGGATGGGGAAGTTTTAGTATATATAGATATATTCAAAAAATATGATGGAAAGATTAACTACGTAGACCATGAAACAATAATTCGGTCACATTTTCCTAAAAAAAAAATAAGTCACTATACAGTTTTGAAATACCCAAATTGCAAAGTTGAGAATATTGCAATCTCCATATCACAATTTGAGTTGAATCCTCCATAAAAAAAAATATGGGAAATTAGGACTGACAGTTTCACCATGTGCAAATTTTATTTCTTTTCCCATGTAAATGTAAATGAAGATTATAAAACTCTTTTACAGTTCCAATTATTAGTCTTTTGGTAAATTTTTATATAAGGTTAATTAATGTTATTAATAATGTATATGTAAATGCCTTATATATAAACCTTTTAAATTATAAATTTTTTATTGATTGATATATAGTTTACTTTTCATGAATTCCAGAGCAGGTCGATTCCGGAATCGACCTGCTCTGGAATCCCATTCATAACACAAAGATGAATTTGATATATAGTTTACTATTAATAATCCCACGTTGTGGACATGCTCTGGAATTGTAGTAACATCAACTTTCAGTTTGTTCTCGGTTTTGAGTGTCCACATTCTTGTCTTTCTTTTCAAAGGATAGGGAGGTTTTAGTATATATATAGATATATTCAAAAAATATGATGGAAATATTAACTACGTAGACCATGAAACAATAATTCGGTCACATTTTCGTAAAAAAAAAGAGTCACTATACAGTTTTGAAATACCCAAATTGCAAAGTTGAGAATATTGCAATCTCCATGTCACAATTTGAGTTGAATCCTCCATAAAAAAAATATATGAGAAATTAGGACTGACAGCTTCACCATGTGCAAATTTTATTTCTTTTCCCATGTAAATGTAAATGAAGATTATAAGACTCTTTTCCGGTTCCAATTATTAGTCTTTTGGTAAATTTTTATATAAGGTTAATTAACGTTATTAATAATGTATATGTAAATGCCTTATATACAAACCTTTTAAATTATAAATTTTTTATTGATTGATATAGAGTTTACTTTTCATGAATTCCAGAGCAGGTCGATTCCCGGAATCGACCTGCTCTGGAATCCCATTCATAACACAAAGATGAATTTGATATATAGTTTACTATTAATAATCCCACGTTAAGGACATGATCTGGAATTGCAGTAACATCAACTTTCAGTTTGTTCTCGGTTTTGAGTGTCCACATTATTGTTTTTCTTTTCAAAGGATGGAGAGGTTTTAGTATATATAGATATATTCAAAAAATATGATGGAAAGATTCACTACGTAGACCATGAAACAATAATTCGGTCACATTTTCATAAAAAAAATAAGTCACTATACAGTTTTGAAATACCCAAATTGCAAAGTTGAGAATATTGCAATCTCCATGTCACAATTTGAGTTGAATCCTCCATAAAAAAAAATATGGGAAATTAGGACAGTTTCACCATGTGCAAATTTTATTTCTTTTCCCATGTAAATGTAAATGAAGATTATAAGACTCTTTTACGGTTCCAATTATTAGTCTTTTGGTAAATTTTTATATAAGGTTAATTAATGTTATTAATAATGTATATGTAAATGCCTTATATATAAACCTTTTAAATTATAAATTTTTTATTGATTGATATATAGTTTACTTTTCATGAATTCCAAAGTAGGTCGATTCCCGGAATCGACCTGCAATCCCATTCATAACACAAAGATGAATTTGATATATAGTTTACTATTAATAATCCCACGTTGTGGACATGCTCTGGAATTGGAGTAACATCAACTTTCAGTTTGTTCTCGGTTTTGAGTGTCCACATTCTTATTTTTCTTTTCAAAGGATAGGGAGGTTTTAGTATATATATAGATATATTCAAAAAATATGATGGAAAGATTAACTACGTAGACCATGAAACAATAATTCGGTCACATTTTCGTAAAAAAAAAAAGTCACTATACAGTTTTGAAATACCCAAATTGCAAAGTTGAGAATATTGCAATCTCCATGTCACAATTTGAGTTGAATCCTCCATAAAAAAAATATGAGAAATTAGGACTGACAGTTTCACCATGTGCAAATTTTATTTCTTTTCCCATGTAAATGTAAATGAAGATTATAAGACTCTTTTCCGGTTCCAATTATTAGTCTTTTGGTAAATTTTTATATAAGGTTAATTAACGTTATTAATAATGTATATGTAAATGCCTTATATATAAACCTTTTAAATTATAAATTTTTTATTGATTGATATATAGTTTACTTTTCATGAATTCCAGAGCAGGTCGATTCCCGGAATCGACATGCTCTGGAATCCCATTCATAAGACAAAGATGAATTTGATATATAGTTTATTATTAATAATCCCACGTTGTGGACATTCTCTGTAATTGCAGTAACATCAACTTTCAGTTTGTTCTCGGTTTTGAGTGTCCACATTCTTGTTTTTCTTTTCCAAGGATGGGGAGGTTTTAGTATATATATAGATATATTCAAAAAATTTGATGGAAAGATTAAATACGTAGACCATGAAACAATAATTCGGTCACATTTTTGTAAAAAAAAAATAAGTCACTATACAGTTTTGAAATACCCAAATTGCAAAGTTGAGAATATTGCAATCTCCATGTCACAATTTGAGTTGAATCCTCCATAAAAAAAATATGGGAAATTAGGACTGACAGTTTCACCATGTGCAAATTTTATTTCTTTTCCCATGTAAATGTAAATGAAGATTATAAGACTCTTTTCCGGTTCCAATTATTAGTCTTTTGGTAAATTTTTATATAAGGTTAACTAACGTTATTAATAATATATATGTAAATGCCTTATATATAAACCTTTTAAATTATAATTTTTTTATTGATTGATATATAGTATACTTTTCATGAATTCCAGAGCAGGGAGAATCCCATTCATAACACAAAGATGAATTTGATATATAGTTTACTATTAATAATTCTGGAATTGCAGTAACATCAACTTTCAGTTTGTTCTCGGTTTTGAGTGTCCACATTCTTGTTTTTCTTTTCAAAGGATGGGGAGGTTTTAGTATTAGTATATATATATATATATATATATATATATATATATATATATATATATATATATATATATATATATATATTCAAAAATATGATGGAAATATTAACTACGTAGACCATGAAACAATAATTCGGTCACATTTTCGTAAAAAAAAAAAAGTCACTATACAGTTTTGAAATACCCAAATTGCAAAGTTGAGAATATTGCAATCTCCATGTCACAATTTGAGTTGAATCCTCCATAAAAAAATATGGGAAATTAGGACTGACAGTTTCACCATGTGCAAATTTTATTTCTTTTCCCATGTAAATGTAAATGAAGATTATAAGACTCTTTTTCCGGTTCCAATTATTAGTCTTTTGGTAAATTTTTATATAAGGTTAATTAACGTTATTAATAATGTATATGTAAATGCCTTATATATAAACCTTTTAAATTATAAATTTTTTATTGATTGATATATAGTTTACTTTTCATGAATTCCAGAGCAGGTCGATTCCCGGAATCACATGCTCTGGAATCCCATTCATAAGACAAAGATGAATTTGATATATAGTTTACTATTAATAATCCCACGTTGTGGACATGCTCTGTAATTGCAGTAACATCAACTTTCAGTTTGTTCTCGGTTTTGAGTGTCCACATTCTTGTTTTTCTTTTCCAAGGATGGGGAGGTTATATCTATATATAGATATATTCAAAAAATATGATGGAAAGATTAACTACGTAGACCATGAAACAATAATTCGGTCACATTTTCGTTAAAAAAAAAAAGTCACTATATAGTTTTGAAATACCCAAATTGCAAAGTTGAGAATATTGCAATCTCCATGTCACAATTTGAGTTGAATCCTCCATAAAAAAATATGGGAAATTAGGACGGACAGTTTCACCATGTGCAAATTTTATTTCTTTTCCCATGTAAATGAAAATGAAGATTATAAGACTCTTTTCTGGTTCCAATTATTAGTCTTTCGGTAAATTTTTATATAAGGTTAATTAACGTTATTAATAATGTATAATGTATATGTAAATGCCTTATATATAAACCTTTTAAATTATAAATTTTTTATTGATTGATATATAGTTTACTTTTCATGAATTCCAGAGCAGGTCGATTCCCGGAATCGACCTGCTCTGGAATCCCATTCATAACACAAAGATGAATTTGATATATAGTTTACTATTAATAATCCCACGTTGTGGACATGCTCTGGAATTGCAGTAACATCAACTTTCAGTTTGTTCTCGGTTTTGAGTGTTCACATTCTTGTTTTTCTTTTCAAAGAATGGGGAGGTTTTAGTATATATATAGATATATTCAAAAAATATGATGGAAAGATTAACTACGTAGACCATGAAACAATAATTCGGTCACATTTTCGTAAAAAAAAAAAGTCATTATACAGTTTTGAAATACCCAAATTGCAAAGTTGAGAATATTGCAATCTCCATGTCACAATTTGAGTTGAATCCTCCATAAAAAAAAATATGGGAAATTAGGACTGACAGTTTCACCATGTGCAAATTTTATTTCTTTTCCCATGTAAATGTAAATGAAGATTATAAGACTCTTTTCCGGTTCCAATTATTAGTCTTTTGGTAAATTTTTATATAAGGCTAATTAACGTTATTAATAATGTATATGTAAATGCTTTATATATAAAACTTTTAAATTATAAATTTTTTATTGATTGATATATAGTTTACTTTTCATGAATTCCAGAGCAGGTCGATTCCCGGAATCGAAGACCTGCTCTGGAATCCCATTCATAACACAAAGATGAATTTGATATATAGTTTACTATTAATAATCCCACGTTGTGGACTTGCTCTGGAATTGCAGTAACATCAACTTTCAGTTTGTTCTCGGTTTTGAGTGTCCACATTCTTGTTTTTCTTTTCAAAGGATGGAGAGGTTTTAGTATATATATAGATATATTCAAAAAATATGATGGAAAGATTAACTACGTATACCATGAAACAATAATTCGGTCACATTTTCGTAAAAAAAAATAAGTCACTATACAGCTTTGAAATACCCAAATTGCAAAGTTGAGAATATTGCAATCTCCATGTCACAATTTGAGTTGAATCCTCCATAAAAAAAATATGGGAAATTAGGACTGACAGTTTCACCATGTGCAAATTTTATTTCTTTTCCCATGTAAATGTAAATGAAGATTATAAGACTCTTTTCCGGTTCCAATTATTAGTCTTTTGGTAAATTTTTATATAAGGTTAATTAACGTTATTAATAATGTATATGTAAATTCCTTATATATAAACCTTTTAAATTATAAATTTTTTATTGATTAAGAAGCTTGTTGAGACTGATTTATCTAAGCTTCAGTCCACTGTTAAAAAAAATATTTAAAACTTTAAAAAACTATATAAAATTGGCATTGATACATATCTTCCACGTCACCAGCGTGTCGTTGGCTTGGATTAATTGATGCTGTAGGTACACACATTATCGTTGGCTGGAATTAAAGCGCCATCGACCACATTCCCGATGTGTCTTTGTGCTAGCTCGTTGGATATCGAAAGATAGAATAGCTGCGTCACACTTGCAAGTTGTAAATAAGACCCAAACTAAATTACTGAGACTTGCTAGCACCCACATTTCCTTCTTGTTAGCATAAGGTCTACGAAAATGAATATTTTTTGAAATCCAAGTCTTAACCATGAATAAAGCAACTTAGGTCATTTTATTTGGGTCAATCTAACTGTAAGTCAACCTCTTTGGACTCTGATAAAAACTGTCGGATGTTCTTCTTCCCATTGGATATACAGTTAAAAGCCTGACCATAATATTTCAAAAAAATACAATTATTAAGAAATCTGAACGGGCCGAACTCACGATCTGTTCCCTTCTATCGAACCTGCCAAAAAATTAAAAAGATTAAAAAACCCAGACGGCTTGAACCTAAAACCTGTCTCTTTCTTATTGTGAAAACAAGGGATTTTATATCTCGGGATATAAACGCCCACCATTCGATATATGAATGGGATTCCAGAGCAGGTCGATTCCCGGAATCGACCCGCCGTCGGTCGGGCGGGGCGGGGCGGGGCGGCCCGGGGGTGGCGCTGCCACGCAATAATTATCCTTAATTTAATATAATATAAAACAATATTCTTACATGTCAACTGATTAGAATTTTTAACATCCTTGCTCTCAAAAGAACTGTGCATTGCTGATTTGGTTTCTAAATATACACACCGTGATTCAAGCTCTCAATGAGGCACCCAAATCCTTCATAGCAAACTATCAAAACTCGAAGGACTAACTGTGAAATCTAACAACTTCTCAGCCAGTCTATTCGATCATATCTTGATCATGATATGAGCTTCGACGAGGCCTTGATACTTAGTCATAAACCTAGATATATAACTGCACAATCTTGATCTACTACTTCTAGATATTCAAGTTATGCTTGATTGCGAAATTTCTGTTTTTAAATTTTTTAAAAAGCTGTAGCACGCACCACAGATTGTTCTGCTACTATGATATAAGATTGGAAATGCACCAATAAGGTCAAAAGCAAACACGATATTGACAAAGGAGAACACCTGGTTGGAAATAAAGTAAGTTTATGCAGTGTCATGCCCTTTTTCTTGATAAAATAATGGTGGATTGTTAAAATCTAAATCCATAAAACTTATTGCAAAACTATGATATTATGGTGCTTTTCTCCTATGTTCTATTATATGCTTCCTCTCATTGGATGCTTTATTACATAATATATAATCTAAAAAATATCAGGTAAAGTGTTTCTCCTCCTTTAAAGGCCTTAATCATTAAAGTTATTGAAGATAAATAAATAATAATAAATGTCACTCGTGTATGTGAGAAAACTAATATTAATTATCTGTCCAATTAGAGTATATACAAAAATCGAAGCAGAATAGGGAGCCAAACCATGAGGTAAGTTTATAAATGAGTTGTATTGGATGTCCAGCCATGAAAAAGATTCCTTCAATGAAATTAACTATTTTGTATATGTATATGGTATGGTTTGGAATGGAGTAATTATTATATATTTTTTTATTTATATTTATAAATTTTGAGTGAGATTTGGGGTTTAGAACTTTATAGAGTTATTTAGAAATTTCAATCAACCAACACTTTTTTGGGTTAATATTTTTTTATTATAGCTCACAACTCCTAAACATTATTATGAAAATAAAGACATTTCTAACCATGTAAAAAGCACCAGCATTTTGACAACCATGACGTAACTAGATGGTGTGTTATGCCTCATTAGCCAGACATTTATGGCTAGCCATGTGTGGACTTCAAAGTTGAGGGTGAAGCATGCAAAAAACCTAATTTTAATATATTATTAAGCTATGTTAAATATAGGGCCAATAGGAAGAAAGGGATTCCATTTTTTAGCATTTTAAGCCTTCCATAGTTGACTAGAACATCTAGAAATGTTATTTGAGAGCATAAAGGAGGAAAATAATCTTTAGTTGTTATTCACACCATGGTGCCAAAGAAAACTCCATGGTGCGCGTCTCTTTCTTTGTATTTACATTCACATAACTAAAGGAAAAGTGGCAAATCATAGGCCTCACATTCTAGATAGGTTTTCTCCCACATCCATTTATTTGGCCACAAAATGTGTCGAATGAACAAGAGGAAGTAAACATTGTTGAACAGCAACAAACTCAAGGTATTATTAATTCTTCACAGGCAATGGAAAGAGAGATGTATATTGGTTCCAGAAGATCTCGTGCACAACGTGAAGCCATGGAAGACCTTTATAGGGGTTCAGTACATGATATTAAGGAGGGTTGCATGATTGCAGTGCTAGCAGATGGAGATCCCAAAGGCTATCCATTTTGGGTTGCTAAAGTTATAAAGGTCTTTACAGAAAATGAGGATGTTACAAGTGTTGAATTACATTGGTATACCACAAATACACACCCATTCAATGGTGTGTATAAGCCAGAGATGGTAGTTGACAAAAAAATGGTGGAAAAAGAAAAAGAAAGGGTACAAATATAAATCGCCGCCGCACAGACATATTACAATTGGAGGATGTTGACATACTTGTTTATGACTTCAATTTAACAAAGAGAGGAACTCTTCGCTTCAAGACGACAGAGATTCTGAAAAGGTTGTTACCAGAAGGAATAATGTTGACATGGGAGTCTGCTGAAACCAGTCGTAGATCTAGAATACTTTTGAAACCTGGAATGTTGGGCATGCATGTGGACTCAGATGGGGCACTAGTTGATGAAAGAGAAGAATATGGAACATCTTTATCAGCATCGAGTCACTCATCTGAAGATGCGAATTGTGATGGTGTGCAAGAAAATATGAGTGATTTTGAATAATTGTTTAAGACAGATTATATAACTGATGTATGCATCATATCTTCAAATAAAATTAATGTTTTCCATATGTTGTTAAATGAGAAATTATGAAGCATTTTTATGTTGTTGGATTATGTCTTAAGTATGATACATTTTATTGTTTAAATATCTACAATGCAATATCAAATTAGAGATATAATGTCTGTTTTATTCAGTATACAAATAAAGACTTTTGATTTCATTCAGTGATATAATTTGTTCATAATGTCATGGTTTTTTAATTTTATAGTTGAAAAAATTTCAATTTCTTTTGTATCTAGCATGGTGTGGTTAAAAACATGTTAAATTTATACTTAAGAAAGAAAAATGATATTCTACCAGAAACATTAATGTGTTTTTTCCTTAAAAATTAACTTTTTTTGAGACATAAAAAATTGGTTTTATTAGCTTTTTTTAAAAAGTTTGAAAATTGACCCTGAAAAAAAAATCATTATTCCAGTATCATCACTTTCGTTTTGAAGCTATATTTTGCATGAAAATTTCGTAGCAAATTTCGTAGTCACTGCCATTTTTAAAACACGTTCAAAATTGACACCTAAAAAAAAAAAACATCGTTCCAGTATACACACTTTTCGTTTTTAGCACTGTTTTTGATGTTTTTTTGGGGTTTTTTGGCCAGAGTTCCCGTTTCAAAGTTTACATTGTTTCCTTATTAAAAATTCTTGTGTCTTTGTGTTGCTTACTGTGTTTATTTGCTGTCTTTCCACTTATTTTCTGTGTATTGGCAATCTGATCGATCCGTTGTTTCAATAACACAGAACACACACACCAACACATGAGTCTATAATACCTTTTGTTTAATAAATTTTCAAACTGAGGTCACTCATAGGGTGATTATCAGATCATCGGTCCTCCTCTCGTAAGGTAATTCAAGAACACTGGGTGATGGTCCTTGTGATGACCCTGACCCTTACATTTAACACACCATACCTCGTCACGCACTTCTGGGCGAGCTATCCTATCCTGTTTCAGACTCTGCATCTCAAGGCACAAGTTTTTCAACTACGCGTGGATCTTCTGAACTCCTAGGTTAGGATCCTATATCGAGGTTTCATGCAGCCTCATAGCGATATCTAAGGCCTCGGCCTGAGTTGTTAGCCTCTGTTGTGACAACACATTCCTTAAAAGCGGTGTTAGCGATGGTACAAACCACTCGCGATGTTATCCTTCCGTCAAAGTCATATTAGCTTCGTGAATTGTGCACTTCAATCTCTAATCCAACTCCCAAGGAGTCTCACCTAGTAGCATTGTTATCTCCTTGAACCCAATGATCGACTGCGCCTCTGACTTCGGTCTGCTAAATTCTTTGTTTAGCGCAATTTGGATGTCTGCGATCCCCATATTTGGATTGTCGTTAGAATGCTTAATATACTAGGTCAGCACGCGATCCTGTAGAGTGCTGACCAACATTGCTTTCTTTATATTGTCATCTATAACTCCCTACGCTTCCCATACAACTTTTATCATGAACCAAAATTGGTCCAGATCTTTATTTCCTACTCCCTTGAACACCAACAACTTTATCGCACTTGCCATATTGACTTGCGGTGGTGGCAGAGGTGGTATGGGCGAAGATGGGGGTGAAGGCGATGAATCTAGTGGTGGAGTGGGTGGGGTGGTATGTGCGGAATTGTCTACCTTATCAAATTGATATCACTTCTTGGTGAGACCTTCATGATCTCTTCCTTGTTCCCTTGTGAAGGTGAAATCAAGGGGCTAGTTTCTAGTTCTGTACAGCCTTTATTTCTATAAATTCTCCCACTTCCTGTAGCCCTGAAAATCAATGTATTTGCATAACCTGCTTTTCACACAGTAGCATTTTAATCCAAGTGTTCAAAGACTTAATGTACTTACCTCGTGGTCGTTTGAGGAAGCATCACTCTGCCTCACTCAAGTAGACTAAAGTATCTACTGCGAACTCAGTGTGAATCCTCCTATAATTCGATTGAGCTAGTGATCAAAAAAACGTGCGATATTATCCTCTGATGCTTCCAATCTGCACACCAACTCTAGGGTCCACACAATAGGAGTGTCGAGCTTGCACCTTCCTTGGCTATCTGCTAGCTTCGTGATCCACTCATATAGCTTAGTAGGGAAAGATGCGAAGAAAATTTTGTGGATCTCTATGTACAAGTAGCAGTCTAACCACTCTTCTTTTGATAGTCACAAATTCCTATTCTCCTGCGCCGTGAACTTGTGAATTCTTCTGTCCAACCAACCTTCAATTTCTTTCTTAGTTGGATTCTAATGATACGACATCAAACATCTCTATGTAGATCCCAGTCCTGGAAACAAACCATTTGTTGGCTTGTTGGATCCTAACCCAGGTTCAAAGTTAATTATCCAAACAAATCCCTGTACTATTGGCGCTTTTCAACAACATTCCACAGAGCGTGGACTGAGGTCTCACCTGAAGTAGTATGGGGGTGAGGGGTGCCGGAACCAGGTTTCTGCACCCTTGAGATGTCTGAGGGGTTGATTTGGTCCAACTGAGAGTCCCTTCACATAGGTTACCTCACACACTTCGCTGGCCTTCGCGCCCTGATATATTCACCTTCGTGCAACCCTAACCAGGGGTTGTGGGGCATTCGCTCTGTTGGAGCAGCAATCTACACTATTTCCCTAAGTCAAACCCGAGATCTTACTTATCTTCTTATAATAGTTAGTTATCTTCACGTAAACATATGCCTGATATTATATTTACTTATTCAGCACATTCATATGAGTTCGCGCAGTAAATAAATGGTAAAATTGTAATTCATACCCAATAATACATAAGCCCAGAAAAGATACACAAAAATATGGTAAAACTTCTCTTTTATTAATTCTTCCCATGGTTACAAACTTGACCTACCCTGCGCACTTAGCTGCAAAGCCTTCTCCTACTCTACGACCCAAAGACACGACTTACACTTCGACTCAATGCTTCATCAATTCCTTATATTCGTCCATGCTTAGCTTAGCTTATATTTCTTTTACACTTAGAGCCTCGCTCTATTTATACAATCCCATGGTCCGTGGACCATGGGTGGATCTTTCAAACCGACATTACATTACAAAAAAAAGGGCAGAAAACCCTATGACTCTATTACGACTTTGCGCTCTGTGCCCACAATTCATGGAGTCTTCGCAATGGACTCAGTAAAAACTTGGGCTTCAATCCCCAAAACATGCCTTGGGGGGGAATTCCACTCCCAACATCAATCATTTTAATCTTTCCCTTGTACCACGAGAACTTGTGAAGAAATTGAAAGATCTTGGAACACAATACCACATGATATCAAAATTATTGACAAAAAATTCAACAAATGTATCCTGAGAATCCAACCCAATTGATTTATCACTGAAATATGTACACCCCCTCTTGTCCTTCCCGAACTTTTCACCTCTCTTTTGAAACCCCTTGTCACTAAAGTCCAACATGTCAATCACTTAGATTGAGAGTGTTAAACACACATGGAATGTAGACAGCCAAATAGGATAAACGTGAATACATTTCTATTAACAAATATGTACATTTATATTACATTCTTGTGGCCCTTGGTTTTCATATACCAAGTGGTCTATTTAACAAATCTCGAGAGGTTTTTGGAGTTAGAAAAATATTAGGATAGTTGTATATATCTTGAGAATTTTTTGGATATGAGAATCCTAGGGATTTACTAAGTGATAATTGTGTGGATCTGAAATATTTCTGGTTTTAATATCCTTTATTGTAAAATAATCTAATGAAAAAACAAAGAATGACATAGAGAGATAGTGATTGTAAGAAGAAGAGAAAGGAAGGCGAGGGTCGTGTGCATATATTGTGTATAAGGCCAAGTATAATGTATATCAAAATTTGATAGGAAATCATATTTACATGCTTTTGTATTGATGTAATATGTCTATTGTGTGTTGATATTAATGAATGATAGAGTTAATGGTTGTATAAATTGGAGATTACACCAAATTCCTACGAAGGAAATATGAGTGCAGGGGTTTGGTATTAGAACAAAAATTTTCAATAGACAATAGCTACATGAATCTGCAATTCCAGTGAAAATAACTAGAATGACTTAGAAGAATCAAATTGATGACTTGACTATCAAAGGTGGAGTTGATGACTTTGATATTAAACAAGTTCTATGAATATTAAAATGTTGAGGTTTGAACTTTATTAAGCGTACTATGCAGTGGAATGATTTTGTGAGGAGATTGCTCGTTGAGTAATATTGACAAGTTCTTTTGTTATAGAATGTGTTGGGTTAGTTAATGACACAGACATGATCAAGATCGAGAAACTAGAGTTTTATTATGCCATTCAATGTGTGTTAATCTGTCCTGGAAACAAAATATTTCTCTATGCTGAAATGATCGTGATACCCTATCCAAACAATATATGGGTAATAGTGGTGATCTAAAATCACATCACTTAACTCACTGGGGTAGAAACACTCTATGGGAAATGAAGTCTTTGACCCCAAGTTCCTCCACTATTCTGACCTTGACTTGGGATGGACCAGCATGGTCCGACCGGAAACAAGTATGAATAAGAGTTGAATTCCGACTAACAAGTAAGTGGTAAATAGAGACAACTTATCGATTTTCAAGTGGAGCTAATCAATCCGACTCTTGACCTTAATTGGGACCCATTCGATTGGTCAACTATTAATTTTTTTGGCGAAAAAATTTTGTTAGGACCATCCTGACCCTGACTAGAAATTAGTTTGGCCAAATGAAATTTGTTACACGAAGTTTATGATTGTTTAATATGTTATATTTATATCAATTGGCTAAAAGGTTACAAGGAATCCCCTACGAGAAGTATGACCTTATGTTCCAAACTAGAATTCAACTATTTTGCTTAATATAAAGGGATTATATCAACTTGATACTTCTTTGTGCTAACCATATTCTAATATTGTTGTTTAGGCGATGAAATGGAATGATTAGTCCAAGCCCCTTGAGTAGTATAAATCTTCAATGTCAAAGAAGCCTTTCTGAATCATATATATAAATTTTAGAATAGAAATGGTTAACCAACAAATGGATGTTTATTAGCCACTTATAAATTGATAACAAAGATAAAATATATGTTAGAATATAAAGGATAAAGGTGAACGATCACCCTAAATTGCTCATTCCTTCATCATTCATCAATGCCAATTCCATTGCATCAAAAAAGAACCACTTCCAACTATCAATATTATGTTGGATACACATTATGCTGGATACATGGATTATTACTTAAGTTTCATATTGGTAAATATTTTTGGTTGGCTAAGAGAATGGTGTTATTGCAGGTTTCATGAAGACATAGCTATTTGATGACATCGCAATTTGGAGACATGGCTTAATTAGTCACATAATGATGATGACTTCTTAATTTATGACGATACATTTTGTTGAGGAATCTGTGGCATTCATAATTAGGGTGATTCATCCTTACAAGATAGAAATTTGTGAAGTATTTAAACAATTTATCTTAGCTTGATGTTTACTTCATTATTAGCATGTGTATGTTGTTGAAAAGTGTGCAACAAGAAATGCTAAATTTAGAACATAACTCCTAAAAATAGCAGTTTGGCCAATGGACATTTTGGCCACCTTTGGTGAGAGGTGAAACTGCTAAAAATATGATCTTCTAAAAATAGAATTTCTAGGTCCCTTCCTATTTTTAGTAGTCCCTGGTCTAACTATTGGAAGTAAAAACGAATTTGGTCTTAATAGTAGTTTAAAATATTAATTAATTAATATCCATGAGTTAATTAGTTATGGAAAATTAAACTAGAAGTCTTTGTGAGAACATGCAATTAGTTGTCCCACCGATTGAGGAATTTATCCTTGATTTTCTCCACTGATTGAGGAATCAAGTATCAGTTCTATAATGAGAGGATCAGTTGACTTAAATTTACTTAGTCAAGTCCAGTTAGATTAATTTAACAAGTTGTTAAATTAATAAGATATAGTTTGTTAATGCTTGCATGCATGTGACAACTATTATTTCAGATAACTGAGCATTCCCTCATGGATAACTGACGCATGTCAGTTCAAACAGAGACCCAGTTGAGATCAGATGAGGGACAGTGTACTATCAGATGCTTGGATATTTCTAGTAAGTATTCCTTGCATGGAGAAGGATCTATTTCCAAGAGAAATACGTAATATAGGAGATTGGAGGACTTGCGGCCTATATATTGAGGCCTAGGTAGTCTATGATCTTCATCTTTTGATTGCAGAGAGTACATGATAGCTCTTGAGCTGATTCTTTTTGTAAACAAAGAGGATTTCCACTTGATTGATAATACAGATAGGGGTTTTATGCCGATGCTTTCCCCAATGATATATCTTCTGTTATGGTTGATTATTTCTCTTGATCAGTTATATGTGTTTATGCTTGATGTTGCTCATGAAATCAATTATGCTTCCGCTTAATGTTTTGTAGAACTAGATCAAGTATTATGCTTTAGTACATTGCATATATCAGTTTGATCTACACGTGCGAAATTTCTACATGGTATTGAAGCACAGGTGATCAAGGAAGAATAGTATACAAGCAATAGAAATTCAAAGTTTATTATTTGGGATATAGATCTCAAGTTATTATCACATCTATTTCACTGATGGCTTTCTATGGTTTGAGGCTTGAGTATGCCCTTGATGGCAGCTCAAACTACATAGCTTGGAAGGATCGCATGGAGGCAGTATTGGAAGTTAACGACCTTAAGGACTTCATTAATCAAGAAGTCCCTAAGTCTACTGATGCTACTCAACTAGTGGAATGGAAGAAGTGTGTGGCTAGAGCTAGGAGAATCATCTTGGAGGGAGTTCGAGATCACATAATTTTGAGCCTCCATGGAAGGAGAATCTGCATGCAATGTGGAAAAAATTGAAAGATTTATATCATAATAGCAGTGACAAGAGGAAGTTGGCACTGAAGGAAAAACTTCACAAGATCAAGTGTGAAAAGGGTGACACTATCTCTACGTTCCTGAACAAGCTCACAACCTGTAGGGATGAGCTTGCAAGTGTAGGGGTCGTGACTGATGATGATGATATGGTGAGTCTAGCACTCCTTGGACTTCCTAAGAGCTGGAATAGATACCATGACTCAGTGAATGGAAAGGAAAAACTGCTAGATTGGGAACCACTATGGTCAAATTTGATGTAGGAGGAGATCAGACAAATCACCAGGGATGGAGCTTCTTCATTAAAACATGATGATGAAGAGAACTTGGCTTTAACATCTAAAGCTAAGAAAGGGAAAGGGAATGCATCCTAATCCAAATCTTCTCAAGGAGGGAAGAAGTTTGACAAGTCGAAAGTGAGATGCTTTCATTGTCATGAGTTGGGCCATTATGCTACTAATTGCCCAAAGAAGAAGTCCAAGAAAGGTTCCTCCAAGGAATCTGATGGTGATGCACTAGCTTCACAGTTTGAGATGGTTTTCTCACTTATTTCATGCATGGTTTCATCCAACATGGGATGTGTTTGGTACTTGGACAGTGGAGCCTCATTCCACATGCCAAGTGACAAGAATATTTTCAGCACTTTGGAGGAGAAGGATCTCCAGATACGGATCGAGATGGGCGATGACGGAAAGTATCGTGTCTCAGGTGAAGGTACGGTTGTGTTTCAGAGGGAGCATGTTTCTCCCCTCACTATTTGTAATGTTATGTATGTACCAGGGCTGAAAAGGAATCTTGTGTCTGTTGCTATGCTTGAGGATAAAGGCTATGATGTAGTCTTTAGTTTGGGAAAGGTTTTTCTAAGGCATATCGACACTGGACAGACCAAACAAATAGGAGTTCGAATTAAGAATCTATATAAGTTACAGGTATAAGACTGTGCTGCATTGAGCTCCAAAGCAGAGATGGTGCATGGCCAAGATATTGGTGAGTTATGGCATAGGAGACTGGGCCACTTGCATCATGGGGCCTTGAAGATCATGCAACAAATTTCTGCGGATTACCCATGTGCAATCTGGAGCAAACGAGAACATGCAAAGGTTGCACCTTGGGTAAGTATGAAAAAGCTTCCTTTCATGATCAGGATAGTAGAGCAAGAGTAGTTCTGGAGCAAGTTCATTCAGATGTATGCGGGCCCTTCTCTACAACCTCCACGGCAAAGCATAGGTACTATGTTATTTTTGTTGATGATTTTTCTCGTAGATGTTGGATCTACTTCATGCAAAAGAAGGATCAAACATTCTTGAATTTTTGTGAGTTCAAAGCTTTGGTAGAGAAAGAATCAAGGATGAAAATAAAGGCCTTGCGCACTGATAACGGTGGAGAGTATGTTTCCCAGCAGTTAGGACATATGTGCTTCAGAAGGAATTAAACAGGAACTCACAGCACCTCATAATCCACAACAAAATGGGGTGGCAGAAAGGAAGAACAGGTCAATTGTGGGAGCAGTTCGAGCAGTGTTGCATGACCAAGGCCTACCACTTCATCTGTGGGCTGAGGCATGCAATATATCAGTATATCTTCAAAACAGAAGTCCTCATTGCATGTTGGAGATGAAGACACCTATAGAGGCTTTTTCGGGGAAGCGACCAGATGTGAGTCACTTCCACATCTTTGGATCACTAGTCTTCTGTCATGTGACCAAATATGCTCGGAAGAAGCTAGACCAAATAGATGAGTTGGGAATACTTCTGGGGTACACGGATACACCTCACAACTATCATGTGTTTCTTCCTACCAGTCAGAGGACCATAGTGCGTAGGGATCTGAAGTTTGATGAGCAGCGAGCATGCGAGTGTCACTTGAGAGGGAGCTCAAGTTGCATGGTAATGATGAGGAACTATTAGTTCCTAAGAAGGAGGAGCCTCCTGATGTGGATCAGCCACATGCAGAGATTTCAGTAGTGGAGATCACCACTGCTAGAGAGTCTTCCAGAGGATGGGAGGAAACGCTCATGGGAAGTTGACAGATTGATGCAGGATGCGAGAAAGAATGTGAGGCAGCCATCCTCTCAGTGCAGATAGAGGAGATCTCCTGATAGATACACTGGCTAAATAGCCCTGGTTGGGGAGTGTGTAGTAACCGAGTCTTCTTCTTTTGAGGAGGCAGTGCAACAGCTAGTTTGGGTGGATACGATGTGTTGTTGGGAAAAGTATCCAATACGGAATGACACTATCCCACTCTAAGGGTGATAGTACCTCAGCAACAACTGAATGCAAAGCTATTCAAGATTACTTCTTTATAAGATGAGAGAGGGAAGAGAAGGATGATCTACTAACCGTTATCTTGCGCTTAATAGTCGATCCAGTCTTCACTCCTTGCTGCTTGCTCCTAGCTCCTTGCTCTTTCACCAGCCCAGCTACACAAAGATCCTGTAAAAGCACAAGAAAAGGAAACTACAAGAAGCATACATCCATAATCGATTCAGGGATTAGCATAAATCAAATATACAAGCATCTATTCACCATAAAGACACATGCATATAGAAGAACCTCAAATACTTTATTAATGGAAGAAGTAAAGTTCTGAGAGAGTTACAACCATAATAGGCCCAATCCAGCAACACCTCCCATCAGAAAGAAATCTCCTCTTCACCTCCTTCAAGCAATCACCCAATAGTTCTATACACAAACCAACAACACTTCCTTGCTTGCACAAAATTCCAGCCTCCCTAGACCTCATGAGAGAGCTCTATATATAGGGTTTTGGAGAAAGGATGAGTCATCTTGAGACTGGCATGAAGCTGACTAGTGTCCTTTCCCACTTTAGTTAATCTTCAATTCTTGAGTCCACTTGGAGATTCTTGCTTCCACTTGGAGATCAAGACCCTCTTACTCATCACAAGGCGAATTCCTTGACCCAAGTGTCAGTTTGGAAGCTTCCTGGGCAGTTGACACCTTGCAGAATGACTGTGCCACTTGGCCAATCTTGCCCAGCGCAGGTAGCCTTCATTGGTTTTGACATTCAGCGCAGGTACAGAGTGGAGCAGTTGACATTCAGCGAAGATGCTCAGTGGAGCAGCTGACATGATCCAAGACCTGCTTGTTTTTGAGCATTTTCAGGTGGAGAACTGATTTTCAGTGCTGTGGTTTTCTGACCTTGTTCCTCTAGGGGTAAGAACAACATGTTTAGGGACTTTGGATCCCTCAGATTATTGACATTTCATGCTCCATGCTGTTAGGCACAAAAATGTCTATAACACGATGGTAGAGGAGTATGATTCAATCATGTAGAATAGTGTGTGGGATGTTGTCCCTAGACCAGGGGACAAGTCAATGGTTACTTCCTGATGGCTTTACAAGGTAAAGTAGGCAGCTGATGGAAGTATTGAGAAATAAAAGGCAAGGTTTGTTGCCCATGGTTTCTCACAGGTGGAGGGGATTGACTATGATGAGACCTTTGCTCCTGTTGCAAGGTACTCATTGATCAGATCGATTCTAGCACTATCAGCACAGATGGGCTGGAAGATCCATCATATGGATGTGAAGATAGCTTTCCTCAATGGGGAGATTGAGGAAGGGTATACATAGAACAACCTGAGGGATTTGAGACCTTCGATCATGAGTTGCATGTGTGTTGGCTCAAGTGAGCATTGTATGGGCTAAAGCAAGCACCCCGTGCATGGTATACTAGGATAGACAGTTATTTCACCGGGTTGGGCTTCACTAAGAGTGAAGAGGATGCGAACCTCTACCACATCATGGTAGAAGGTAAGCTATTGATTATTGTACTTTATGTCGATGATCTGATTATGACAGGTGATGATCAGTTGATCAAGTCTTGCAAGGAGGACCTTGCAAGAGAGTTTGAGATGAAGGACATGGGCCTCATGCAGTACTTTTTAGGCATGGAGGTGTGGCAGAAAGATGGGGAAGTATTTGTGTCTTAGGGTAAGTATGCCAATGAGATACTCAGGTGCTTCCACATGGAGATGTTCAAGCCCATGGAGACTCCTCTAGCAGGGAACTGGAGGAAGGAGGATGTTTTGAATTAGAAGCTGGAGAACCCACACTATTAACCATTTCTTTTATCAAGATTTCGAATCCCAATCGGGATCCATCATCAGGACAAACTTGAATGAAGAAAGAAGAAGAGCTTTAATTAGGGTTTAAATAGTTTTTAATAGAGATATGTCTGCTAGAATTTGTTGGCTGTTTGCTTGATTAAATCCTTTTTTTAATTAATTAATTTTTTTTTTAATGATATTTATTAATTAATTAATTATTTATTCAAAATTATGTTAACATGTTTATTGCTTGAGTTAATATTCAGAATATAAATATAATAAGTGAGTAATTCTAATTAATTTTTTTTTTAATATTAAAAATAACATTTAGTGTATTAAAAAAAAATTAAAATTACTCACTTATTATTATTAATATTTATATTCTGAATATTAACTCAAGCAATAAACATGTTAATATAATTTTGAATAAATAAATAATTAATTAATAAATATCATTAAAAAAATAAAATAAATTAATTAAAAAAAAAAAGATGTAATCAAGCAAACATCGACAAATTCTAGCAGACATATCTCTATTAAAAACTATTTAAACCCTAATTAGAGCTCTTCTTATTTCTTCATTCAAGTTTGTCCTGATGATGGATCCCGATTGGGATTCAAAACGTTGATAAAAGAAATGGTTAATACTGTGGGTTCTCCGGCTTCTAATTCAAAAGATATAAACCACAGAGGTCTTAAATCTAGGAAGAAGGATGCTACTTCAGGTGAGGTAGTAGCTACTACAGTTTATCGGCAGCTTGTGGGTTTACTTATGTATCTAGTGAACACATGACCAGATTTGTGCTTTGCGGTGAACCAGCTGAGTCAAGCTATGGTTCAACCAACCAAGTTATTTTGGAAGGCGGCAAAGCATGTGCTGAGATATCTCACAGGCACTACTTGGTATGGAATATGGTACAGGTGGATAGAGGGAGTGAAGCTCCAAGGCTTCACGGATGCAGATTGGGCAGGTAGTCCATCTGACAGCAAGAGCACTTTTGGAGGAATCTTCAACCTTGGGTTAGTTACGGTTTCTTGGTATAGCAGGAAACAAATATCAGTTGCACTTAGCTCAGCAGAGGCTGAATACATGGCTACTAGTTAGGTTACATGTGAGGCCATCTGGATGCGGAAGATTCTAGTGGGATTGTTTTGTTAGATGATGGATCCTACTGTGATATATTGTGATAATCAGAGTCACATTAAACTCTTTGAGAATCCAATGTTTCATGACAGGTCCAAGCATATAGATATCCGTTATCATCATCTATGGGATTGTGTGGTCAAGAAGATCATGATGTTGCTATACATTTCAACCGAGGAACATGAGGCAAATATTTTGACAAAGGCATTGTTAAAGGGCAAGTTTGAGTTCCATAGAGACATGATCAGGGTTGTTGATAATCCCTTTCTTGTTGAGAGGGAGTGTTGAAAAGTGTGCAACAAGAAATGCTAAATTTAGAATGTGCTAAAAATAGAACTTCTAAAAATAACAGTTTGGCCAATGACCATTTTGGCCACCTTGGGTGAGAGGTGAAACTGCTAAAAATATAATCTTCTAAAAATAGCATTTCTGGGTCCCTTCCTATTTTTAGCAATCCCTGGTCTAACTATAGGAAGTAAAAACGAATTTGGTCTTAACAACATTTTAAAATATTAATTAATTAATCTCCATGAGTTAATTAGTTATGGAAAATCAAACTAGAAGTATTTGTGAGAACATGCAATTAGTTGTCCCACTGATTGAGGAATTTATCCTTGATTTTCTCCACTGATCGAGGAATCAAGAATGAGTTCTATAATGAGAGGATTAGTTGACTTAGTTTTACTTAGTCAAGTCCAGTTAGATTAATTTAACAAGTTGTTAAATTAATGAGATATAGTTTGTTAATGTTGCATGCATGTGACAACTATTATTTCAAATAACTGAGCATTCCCTCATGGATAACTGATGCATGTCAATTCAAATAGAGACCCAATTGAGATCAGATGAGGGACAGTGTACTATCAGATGCTTGGATATTTCTAGTAAGTATTCCTTGCATGGAGAAGGATCTATTTCCAAGAGAAATACATAATATAGGAGATTAGAGGACTTGTGGCCTATATATTGAGGCCTAGGTAGTCTATGATATTCATCTTTTGATTGCGGAGAGTACATGATAGGTCTTGAGCTGATTCTTTTTGTAAACAGAAGAGGATTTCCACTTGATTGATAATACATATAGGGGTTTTATGCTGGTGCTTTCCCCAATGATATATCTTGTGTTATGGTTGATTATTTCTCTTGATCAGTTATATGTGTTTATGCTTGATGTTGCTCATGAAATTGATTATGCTTCCGCTTAATTTTTTGTAGAAATAGATCAAGTATTATGCTTTAGTACATTACACATATCACTTTGATCTATAGGTGTGAAATTTCTACAAATGTTAACTTCATCAAATTGCTATCAAAACAAAAGAGACGAGAACACAAGTAATTGGCTTTCTTTTAGGGCCAAAACCTCTCTCTCTTGGATATTAAAACCCATTCATAAATTCTTCTTATAGAGATTCCATTGAAGAATACCAAGACCATGACCCTTGACACTATTTGCCTCTCCAAGACCAAGCCATCAATCCTCTTCCTCGAGCACTACTGAAATCATTATCTTGCTGCTCCTCTGACATCATTGCATTAATGAGAATTTCATTGTTGTAGCAATATCATTTAATTTATCATTGTTTCACCATGGTTGTCTTTAGGATCTCTGCATCATGAAGACCATGAAATCACTTCACTGTACTGCTCTTTTCATTATACTTAGATTGTAATAGTCATGCCAATACTTCTTACAATTCTTTGTCTTTGAAATCATATTCATATGGAGATCACTAGATCTGAATATAGTAGAGACTAATGAGATCGTATATATCCTTCTACAGGGATGTTGAGTATTATCATCATCATCGAGAATTACTTCATCATTCTGGTTATGCTGAGACTATCACATATCTGGGAGGGATGTGATTTTCGTTGATCCTAAAGAGTAGATCTATTAATGCTCATTCTTGTACCTATAATCCTACAAAGATACCATGACTTCTCCTTGTCATACTTGTCCATGTAACGAAAATATTGTTACTATAAAGGTTAGGTCTCTATATAGTTTAGACCTTAATGCAGTAACCTAATCTGAGATCTTTACTTCCTTGTCCATCCGAGAATTGATTCATAGGTAGTATATATAGATCAGATCTGGGTCCATGTAATACTTCCAAGACTGGTCATGGCTGCACCTAATACCCTAGCCAAGGTGCAATCAGACTCTGCTTCTCCATGTGGTATATTCTTCTTTGATTGCATGCTTTCTGCCTCCTTAACTATGGCTTCCTAACTCGAGTCCTTGTCTACCTGTGGTGATACGAGATCAAGCTTCTGGAACCCACTCGAAGTACACCTTCCTACACCCTTATACCTTGTTGATATCTAAGAAAAATGCATGATCTTCTCTTACTATGGATCCTCTTCACTATAGCCATGACTTTGGCTGCGCCTCCTTAACTTTGATTGCATCTTACACATCACTGCGGCTCATTAGACATCTGAAATTTTCGACGCCTTTTTTTGTCTACCCTTCATGGGTATTTATAGTGGTCATCTATATATGTAAGCCGACCTTAACTCATGAACCGACGTGTCCATTATTTCAATCCAACATGACATGTATTTATAAATTTTAATTCATTTATTTGTAGCCAATGTGATCATCTCCTTATTGCTTCACTTGCAGACTTCATAGGGCTTGATTTGAGGCATTGATCTTGGTCTTGGAAGGCTGCTATACTAGTTGAAGACTTGTTCATGTTTACATGGACCCATGACATGATTCTTTGACATAAAATAAATTCTAAAGACATTAAGAAGAAGTCTTTCACCTAATGACATGTTGGGTCCCTATAATACTAGTGATTACCCCATTACTATTGTAGTTATACCCCCTATTTATATTGTTGTGCCCCTATTACCCCCATATTGTTATTTTTGTGCCCCATAGAATCCCTCTATTGTTATTTTTGTGGCTTTATATTATTATTGTTAGGTCGGCTGGATTATATTATGACTCCTTAGACTCCTATATATAGAAAGGAGGATTTGTCATTTGTATCATCCAAGAATTGTTCATTTATGTAATATAAAGGAGGTTTCCCCCTCGAAGAGGCTGAATTCTAAGCTGTGGATCTCTCTTTTCTATCTTTTTGTGAGCTGGTTTCATAACATTTGGTATCAGAGCTTTGGATTCTAGGGTTTCGCTGCTCCAAACAGGTCATCGTGGCATTTTCGCTATAACTTTTTTTCTGTGACGTTTCAGAAGTCGCAAACAAAACCCATTTGAGAAGAAATCGCGCTGAACCTTGGGTCCGAATTTCAGAGCTTTTCGCGCGATATTTGCGGAGATATGATCTGAGGAAGTTGGTCTTTTTGCAGACTCCTGAATTACATTCAAAACAGGTGACCTGGGGAAAATCGTCATAACTTTCTCTCTGGGGATCGGATTGAAATTTCGTAAGAAGGTACAGAAAGAGGACGGACTGTAGTTTCTTGTATGTGTGTTTCAGATTCAAAGGTTGAAACAGTGACTCGTGGCACGTCGTACAAGTTCGCTCTACTGAACCAGTCTAAAAGTAAGTCACTGTGGGAGATTTCACATAACTCTTCCTTGGAGAATCCAATTTGGCTCAGACTTGTGGCATTGGAAAGAGGACGCAGAAGGCTACTACAGGTAGCAATTTCAGAATTGGATGATCCGAAATTATAGAGATACATCAGATTCAATATCAGGCTTCTATAAAGTGAAAAAAGGTGTGTAGTTTTTATTTTTATTTTTGTGTAAGCTTGGTTTAACGGAATTCAAAGGGCATAGTAAAGCATTATTATCGGTAACTGATGCCCCGAGGAAAGAAAATGCAAACACCTAGTAAGGAACCTGAAAGCTCTAGCATGACTCATGAAGAAGAGGAAGAAATGCTACATGATATATCAAAATTACAAGAACAAGTGCAACAAATGTCACGCTCACAAAAGCTAACAGAAGCTAAGGTAAATGGCGTGGAATCTAAGATAAAGGGCATGGAAGCTAAGATGGAGGATTCGATGGCAAATTTGAAGATAGATTTGAAGACAGACATGGAAGAATTGAAGAAGTTGCTACAAGAAAGGGTCACTAATGGTGAAAAGGTAGTAAAGGAAACTCATGATGAGAACAAAAGAAATGTTAATCATGATTCCATAGACTCTAATGTTGGATCGAAGACTCACCATGTTCCAAAAATCGATATGAGGAAGTTTGATGGCAAGGATCCCGCCACATGGATATTACAGATGGAGCAATTCTTCGATCTCAATAATGTGCAAAACACACAAAAGGTACGTATGGCAACTTTATATTTGGAACCAAATCAGTTTGTATGGTATCAATGGCTTTGTTCTCGTAAACAATTTATCACTTGGGCAATTTTTACGGAAGAATTGATAGCACATTATGAGGATACAAAAAGCAACACTTTTTTTAGCCAATTGATAAGTCTCAAACAAAAGGGTTCAATAATGGAGCACATTGAGGAGTTCCAAAAATTGAACATAAGGGTAAAAGATATTCCAGAGGAGCATAGGATTGATGTGTTCATAGGGTCTTTAAAGGATAATATCCAACATGATGTTCGCCTTTGGGAACCTGATTCATTAGAGAAGGCATTCAGGTTAGCAAGAAAAATGGAAAGCAAAATTATGGCAACTAGGAAGCATACCACTCACAACTATAAAGACGGAAGTGTTGTTGCCCCTAGTCTTCCACAACCTACAAGGTTGACACCACAACAATTGGAAGAAAAAAGAGCAAAAGGGCTTTGTTACAATTGTGATAGCAAATACACAAAAGGTCATAAGTGTGCTGAGAAGAAATTATTCTACATAGATTGTGAAGAGGAAGAAGAAAAGGAGCAAGAAAGGTCAAAAGAAGAGGATATATTCCAGGAACAAAGCCTAGATGAAGAAAAAATAAATCCGACCATATCTTGTAATGCATTGGCGGGAATTACCACTCCTCAAACCATCAAGATAGAAGGACAAATCAAGAAGAAAAAGGTAATAGTGTTGATTGATTCAGGAAGCACCCACAATTTTATTCATTGTAGGGTAGCAAAAGAATTGAATTGCTTCCTATATCCAGCACCAGAGTGTCAAGTGATGATTGCAAATGGAGGAACAATAAATTGTTCTGGAAAGTGCCATAATATCAAGCTATCCATGGGAGAATATGTATTGACTAGCCCAATGCTTTCCATTCCAATGGGAGGTGCTGATGTTGTACTAGGAGTCCAATGGCTACAATCCTTGGGTACAATAGCTTTTAATTTTCAAGAACTTTTCATGAAATTTTCTGTGGAAGGAAAGGAAGTTGAATTAAGGGGTATTGCAGGGAAACCAGGAAAGATAATCAACTCTAATGGCATGACAAAGCTTCTAAAAAAGGAGCAAAGAGGTGTAATTGCACAATTATGTTCGCTAGATGTTTCCACATTGGAATCATCTATTTCTCCAGATCTCCAAAAAGTCCTGGATAATCATTCCAAGGTATTTGAGACTCCCAAAGGTCTCCCACCTATGCGTAATCATGATCATGCTATTCATCTGATTGTTCCTCCAAACATCAGGCCGTACAGATATCCATATGTCCAAAAAAGTGAAATTGAACGTATGGTTGCAGAAATGATAGAGGCTGGTATAATTCAACCGAGTCAAAGTTCTTTCTCAGCTCCAGTAGTATTGGTGCACAAGAAGGATGGATCATGGCGCATGTGTCCAGATTATAGGGAGCTCAACAAGCTCACTATTAAAGATAAGTTCCCCATTCCTGTTATTGATGAATTACTGGATGAATTGCATGGATCAATTTACTTCACCAAGTTGGATCTTCGTTCGGGATATCATCAAATCAGAATGAAGATTGAAGACATTCCGAAAACGGCATTTAGAACTCATGAGGGTCATTATGAATTTTTGGTCATGCCTTTTGGCCTTACCAATGCACCTTCAACATTTCAAGGTTTGATGAATTCAATTTTCAAACCATTCCTTAGAAAATTTGTGTTAGTATTTTTTGATGATATACTAATCTACAGCAAGTCTTGGAAGGATCATGTTGAACATGTTGACAGGGTGCTACAACTATTGGAGGAGAAACAATTATATGCAAAAAGATCCAAATGTTTCTTTGGAGTCCAGGAGGTGGAATATTTGGGTCATATTGTATCTCATGAAGGAGTTAAGGTAGACCCTAGCAAAATTAAAGCCATTAAGGAATGGAAAATCCCCACATCCATAAAGCATCTGCGAGGATTTCTTGGGTTGACAGGGTATTATCGCAAGTTTGTTAAGAATTATGGGAGAATAGCAGCACCTCTAACAACATTATTGAAGAAAGATTCATTTTCATGGACTTCGAAAGCAACAAAGGCCTTTGAACATCTTAAAGAGGCAATGTGCCAAGCACCGGTCTTAGCTACACCGGACTTCACAAAAACCTTTATTGTGGAATGTGATGCTTCAGGAAATGGAATTGGTGTTGTTCTAATGCAAGATGAAAGACCCATTGCTTTTGAAAGTCGTCCAATCAAGGGAAAGTTTTTAAGCAAAGCTATTTATGAGAAGGAAATGTTGGCAATACTCCATGCACTTAAGAAATGGCGACCCTACCTAATGGGAAGACACTTCAAGGTAAAAACGGATCATGATAGCCTTAAATACTTTTTAGAACAAAGATTATCCTCTGAAGAGCAACAAAAGTGGGTCACAAAGATGTTGGGTTATGACTTTGAAATCATCTACAAAAAAGGGAAGCAAAATGTGGTGGCAGATGCACTCTCAAGAAAGGATGAGGATGTGGAAGCATTGTTGTGTGCCATTTCTATTATCCAACCAGATTGGATAAACGAAGCAAGGGAGGAATGGAAGAATGACGAAGAAGTGTGGGCACTTATTCGAAAGCTACAACAAGATTCCAGTACTTCTGATACATTTAGCTGGCAAAATGATTCGTTATGGTACAAAGATCGCTTATACCTCTGTAAGAATTCCCAGCTAAAACAAAAGATTCTTATGGAATTGCACACTTCTCCCTTAGGAGGGCACTCAGGATTTTTAAAAACTTACCACAGGGTTAAGAAGGAATTTTTTTGGGATGGCCTTAAATCAGATATTCAAAAGTTTGTGGCGGAATGTTTGGTTTGCCAGCAAAATAAAGTTGAAACAATTAAGACACCAGGTCTATTACAACCTTTATCCATTCCAAGCCAACGTTGGGAGGAGGTTTCAATGGATTTTATCACAGGTTTACCCAAGTCTGAGGGAAAGAGTGTCATCATGGTGGTAGTTGACAGACTTACCAAGTATGCACACTTTTGTGCATTATCACATCCATTTAAAGCCAGTACAGTTTCTACTGCATTTATGGAAACAGTTCAAAAGCTACATGGAAACCCAAAGATTATTGTAAGTGACAGAGATCCCATTTTCACTGGAAATTTTTGGACAGAATTATTTTCTTGTCTTGGTACTCAGTTAGCTCATAGCTCATCTTATCATCCTCAATCTGATGGGCAAACTGAGATAGTAAACAAATGTTTGGAAGGATATCTTCGTTGCTTTGTATCTGATAAACAGACACAATGGGTCAAATGGTTGCCTCTGGCTGAATGGTGGTATAACACTTCCTTCCATACAGCAACAAAAATGACCCCATTTATGGCACTTTATGGGTATCAACCACCATCCATCACATCATATTTAAGAGAAAATTCTAAGGTTCAGGCAGTGGAACATCACATCGAACATCAACAACAAGTCCTCCAACTCTTAAAGGATAACCTCGTGTTGGCACAAAATAGAATGAAACAACAGGCAGATCAACATCGCAGTGAAAGAAGTTTTGATGTAGGTGATTGGGTATTCCTACGGCTACAACCATATAAGAAAATGTCCCTAAAGCAAGCTAAGAAGGATAATAAATTATCACCAAAGTATTATGGTCCGTACAAGGTGTTGGAAAAGATTGGTACTATGGCATACAAATTGGAGCTTCCTGCAGCTTCTCGATTGCACCCAGTTTTCCATGTTTCATGTTTAAAGAAGGTTATAGGTGACAAGCTCCCAATTCAAACAATATTGCCAGAACTTGACGAGGAAGGAAAAATTATATTGGAACCGGAAGCAATCACAGAAACAAGAACTCGACAGCTACGAAATCGATCAATTTCAGAGTATCTTATCAAGTGGAAGAACTTATCCGCTGAAGATTCCACATGGGAGGATGAGAATTTTATGCAGAAGTATCCAGAACTGCTCAAGCGTTGAGGACAACACTTTTTTGAAGGAGAGGGGCATGTTGGGTCCCTATAATACTAGTGATTACCCCATTACTATTGTAGTTATACCCCCTATTTATATTGTTGTGCCCCTATTACCCCCATATTGTTATTTCTGTGCCCCATAGAATCCCTCTATTGTTATTTTTGTGGCTTTATATTATTATTGTTAGGTCGGCTGGATTATATTGTGACTCCTTAGACTCCTATATATAGAAAGGAGGTTTTGTCATTTGTATCATCCAAGAATTGTTCATTTATGTAATATAAAGGAGGTTTCCCCCTCGAAGAGGCTGAATTCTAAGGCGTGGATCTCTCTTTTCTATCTTTTTGTGAGTTGGTTTCATAACATGACACCTCTTTCTCATGAAACCCAAGCAACAAGATTACAAAGATAATTTATTCTCTTTTATTACATAAAATACAAAGATCATGTCATTATGAAGACTAAACCTAGTTACACTTTCTTCAACACTCCCTCTTAACTAGGGAGGTATTCATAATGGTACTTGGTCATTCTCAATCTGAATAATTTCTCATAAGACAAATCGGATTTGCAATCCATCTATTATAGCATCATTTCAACCAACATTGTTTCCATTTAGCAAGGCCTTGACTAACAACTCTATCTCTCACTTAGATCAGAGAAAACAGTGTTGGCAACACCAATGACTGATACGCACACATCATCATTGTATTTCTTAGGGTCATACCCACCGGGGTGTTCTCTGAGCAAGCCCTACTAGGACTATTCTCATCTTAGGTTCTCAGCCCTCAAGAATATCAGTCCTCTTGCCCACTCTTGTCTTGGATGCCCTACCACATCCTCAAATAGTATCAAATTCTATATGATTACACAATCGTCCATTATTTCTCCAAACTGAAGACATGAATGCCGTGTCTAACTGTCCCTCTTAACTAGGGACGAGTTCCAAGTTTCTCTTTACTCATAAACTTTCTCGAGTTCCTTTTCTTATAGGAACTTCCCAGAGCTCCCTCTTACCTAGGGACTCTATCATCAATGCTTTATAGGGTATTCTATTTGACTGATGATTCAAGACTTCGATGTCATCAATTTATTCACATGTAGGATCAACTATCCATTACTTTCCTCCATCATGTCTTTCCTTATTTTCTTTAAAGTATCCTCCTTGGCTTCATATATGGGGCTTACTTTATAAGCTCATCAGTCTTCACCCTTCTTCCATAGTGACTACTCTAGATCACAAGGTACATAGTTGTGACATCCTTCAAAACTCTTCTTTCCTTGATCCTGCACACATACCCAGATTTTTCCAAGAAGTCAGACACCAAAAAAAAATCACTTTTTGGTGATGGCCTTCTTCCAGTGACATTTTCTTGTAGGTATCAATCATCCTGCATTCATGTTGACACATATCCCAATGATATCCATTGTCAAGGGTCCTCATCTATTCATACTTCCATCAAATCTTCACATCATTCTGGGAGGTTTCTAGGTCAAGTCTTCCCGATCCTCTTGGATGTTGACCGCCTTCGTCATGGTTGCATCTTTTACAATGTCTTCCATCCTCATGTCTTCCATTCCCAGGAACTCTCATAGTTCTTTAATGGTCATCAACTACCTCACTATATTATGAGGACATATTATGTTGATTTCATCTAGTCTGACTTATGTCTTTCTGCATCCTTTCAAAGGAAGAGATCCTTTCATGCTTGTTCCATTTTATCTACAACCATATATAATGACATTACAATATCAGATGAAAATACAAATACAATCATACATACCTTATTTTTCTTCCGGTATTTTCCTGCAGCTTCCTTGATTGAACGGATCTTCAATCCCTGGATCTGCTTCATCATGTCATTAGTTCATGATTTCCATAAGTTGGAGATCCTGATGAAACATTTTCTGCCTTCTCAGACTAGAAGATCCTCCACTAAAGTTTCAATCAGAGGTCCTTCAGGATCTAGTATGTCCCTCTCTGGAAAATTCTTCCTTTGACCTGGATGACTTCTTCCCTTCCTTTAATGTACAATGACATTCCCAAGAGCTATGCTCTTCATGGTTTCATACAAGCTCTTGCTTCCATCATGCCATAATGCATTTTACTATGATCATATATGCAAGGAATTATTATAAGATCCTTATAAAGGGACACCTTCTCATTCATAATGGAGATCTATTACTCCCTCTTTCCCTGATCCTTTCTTCAGCTTCTTCAATCCTTTCGGCAATACGGGTTCCTCTTCCATAGTACTGTTTTGTCTTATCAAACTTACTTATCTGCACTTATATGTGAATCATCACTTTGCCTTTCTCTATCTGACATAGAGACCATAGAGTGTTGATTAAGGTAACCTTTTTGTTCATGGACATCCGTTACCTTTCTTATCAATATCAAAATTAATGATGATTATTTTCTTTCCATTTTTCCCAGATCTCGTAACTGAGATCTCATGAAGAATTTTCTTCATTATTCTTTACTGCATTTCAGATATTATATCCCTATGCAACCTTATTATGTCTCCTTTCTTAATTCATAGGACCTTCATGACTTCAAAGCATACCTTGATGTACCTACTTCACTTCTTCATAAACAATTTTGTCAATCCTACTACAAGACCTTTGGATGACCTATCTAACCCATAGATCTTCTTACAATGATGAAACCAAAATTGATTATGAAATAAAATATACTTACTTGATACATGAAGATGATATCTTCACCTTGGTATATGCATTGATGCTTGGATAGGATCCTTGCTGAAGCTTATCTTCAGACCTCCAAAAATATTGACATGAATATCTTATCCTTGCAGCATCGACTAGAGGTTGCTGCAACATTTGATTTGAATACTGTCCATATGCTCTCGAATCAATTTGAAAGGTATTTAGTATCACACAGTAACTATCACTGAGATGTTGAAGGTGTAGCTGTGAGATTTGAAAAACTTTTGTTATTCAACAACCCTTACTGTTGTAGATTTGATGATGTATACTTCTTCTTGAATCTAGGTCTCGTACTTTGATTGTAGATCCTTCACCTAGATTGATGCCTTGACCTATGAATGTCTCTTTTCTACCCCTTTCCTTAAGTGTTGAACCTCCCTCTAATACCATGTTGAAGAATCTGGGGCATTCATAATTAGGGTGATTCTTCATTACATGATAACAATTTGTGAAGTATTTAAACAATTGATCTTAGCTTGGTGTTTACTTCATTATTAGCATGTGTATGTTAACTTCATCAAACCGCTATGAAAACAAAAGAGACAAGAACAAAAGTAATTGGATTTCTGCCAAGACCAAAACCTCTCCATCTTAGATAGGAAAACTGTTATGAAACCAACTCACAAAAAGATAGAAAAGAAAGATCAACGACTTAGAAATCAACCTCTTCAATGGGAAAAACTCCTTTACATTACATAAATGAAAAATTCTTGGATGATACAAATGACAAGACCTCCTTTCTATAAAGGAGTCTAATCAGTCCCAATACAATCAGAGCCTACATAACAATAATATTATAGGGGCACACCAATAACAATAATGGGCTTCTATGGGGTATAATAATAACAACATGGGGACTATATGGACACAATAATACAATAAGGTTGTTTGACTAATAAAAATAAGGATTTACACTTGTAGTATAGGGACCTAACATGCTCCTCTCCTTCAAAAAGTGTTGTCCTCAATGCTTGAGTAGTTCTAGTAGTTCAAGATACTTTTGTATAAAATTATCATCCTCCCATGTGGAATATTTAGCGGGTAAGTTCTTCCACTTGATGAGATACTCTGAAATTGATCAATTTCGTAGCTATTGATTTCTTGTTTCTGTGACTACTTCGGGTTCCAATATGATTTTTCCTTCTTCGTCCAGTTCTGGAAATATTGTTTTAACTGGGATCTTCTACAACTTTTGAATAAGTGCCCACACTTCTTTGTCATTGTTCCATTTATCCTTTGCTTCATTTATCCAATCTAGTTGGATAATACAAATGGCACAAAACAATGCTTCCACATCCTTATCCTTTCTTGAGAGTGCATCTGCAACAACATTTTTCTCACCTTTTTTGTAGATGATTTCAAATTCATAACCCAACATCTTTATGACCCATTTTTGTTGTTATTTTGAAGATAATATTTGTTCTAAAAAGTATTTAAGACTATTGTGATATGTTTTTACCTTTAAGTCTCTTCCCATTAGGTAAGGTCTCATGTTTGGAGGAACACTTCCTAGAATCAAATGAATAGCATGATCATGATTATGAATAGGTGGGAGGCCTTTGGGAGTCTCAAATACCTTAGAATGATTGTCTAAGACTTTTTGGAGATATGGAGAAATATATTATTTCGATGTGGGAACCTCTAGCAAACATAATTGTGCAATTACACCTCGTTGTTCTTTCTTTAGAAGCTTTGTCATTTCATTAAAGCTGATGATCTTTCTAGGTTTCCATGTGATACCCCTTAATTCAACTTCCTTTCCTTTCGAAAAAAATTCATGAAATGTTCTTTAAAATTAAAAGCTATTGTACCCAAGGGTTGTAGCCATTGGACTCCTAGTACAACATCAACACCACCCATTAGAATGGAAATAATTGGGCTATTCAATACATATTCTCCCATGGATAGCTTGATATTATGGCAATTTTGAGAGAAATGTATGGTTCCTCCACTTGCAACCGACACTTGACACTTTGGTACTAGATATAGGAAGAAATTCAATTCCTTGGCTATCTTACAATGAATAAAATTATGGGTACTGCCCGAATCAATCAACACTATTACCTTTTTCTTCTTGATATGTCCTTCTATCTTGATAGTTTGAGGAGTGGTAATTCTGGCCAATGCATTACAAGATATGGTTGGCTTCATTTCTTCTTTCTCTAGGGTTTGTTCATGGTGTGTATCCTCCTCTTTATAAATTTATTATTCCTTTTCTTCCTCTTCTTCACAATCTATGTAAAACAATTTCTTCCAAGAACACTTATGACCTTTAGTGTATTTTCTATCACAAATGTAACAAAGCCCTTTTGCTCTTTTTTCTTCCAATTGTTGTGGTGTCAAACTTGTAGGTTGTGGAAGGCTAGGGGCAACAACACTTCCATATTTATAGTTATGAGTGGTAGGATTCCTTCTTGCCATAATTTTTCTTTCCATTTTTCTTGCCAACCTGAATGCCTTCTCCAATGAATCATGTTCCCAAAGACGAACCTCATGTTGAATGTTATCCTTTAAAGTCCCTATGAAGACATTAATCCTCTATTTCTCTGGAATATTATTTACCCTTATATTCAATTTTTGGAAGTCCTCAATGTGCTCTACCATTGAACCCTTTTGTTTGAGATGTATCAATTAGCTAAAGAAGGTGTTCCTCTTTGTATCCTTATAATGTTCTATCATTTCCTCTGGGAAAATTGACCAAGTGACAAGTGGTTTATGAGAAAAAATACCTTTATAGAATAAAAAATGATTCAGTTCTAAATATAAAGATGCAATACATACCTTTTGTAATAGTTTCAAATCATGTAGATCAAAATATTTCTCCATCTATAGTATCCATGTTATGGGATCCTTGCCATCAAACTTCCTCATATCGATCTTTGGAATATGTTGGGTCTTCAATCCAATGTTAAATTCTATGAAATCATGATTAACATTTATTTTTTTCTCATCATGAGTTTCCTCTACTACCTTTTCATCATTAGAAGGCCTTTCTTGTAGCATCTTTGTCCCACCTTCCTTCAAACCTTCCATGTCTTTTTTCAAATCTTCCATTCCTTTCTTCAAATCTGCTTCCATGGAACATATAAAAATATTTATCTTAGCTTCGATCACATTCTTCAAATCATCCATCCAATTTTTCTTACCGGGAGTTTCTATTTTCTTGATTCGAGTCATTATTTTTCTTGCTTTTAGGATCTTGATATTGAATTTGCTGTATCTCTGAAACTTGGGATCTCCAAGGTCTAAAATTGCGATGTATGGTAGCTCTCTGCGTCCTCTTTCCAATGCCACCAGTGTGATCAATATTTGATTCTTCAATAAAGAGTTACGCCAAAGATCCTACGATGACCTGATTATAGACTGGTTCTGGAGAGTGAACTTGTACGACATTCCATGTGTCACTATTTCAACCTTCGGACCTGAAAGAAATACACTGAAAATTAAAGTCTGTCCTCTTTCTGAAACTTCTTATGAAATTTCAATCTGAAGCTTAGAGAGACATTTATGACAATTTTCCCAAGGTCACCTGTTTGGAATGTAATTTGGGAGTCTGCAAAAGCCCTACATGTCCTGGACTATATCTTCGAAAATATAGTGAAACAAGATATGAAATTTGGGTCTGAGCTTCACCATGGTTTCAACTCAAATGGGTTTTAATTTTAGAGTTCGAACCTTCGTAGAAAAACAATTATAGTGAAAATTCCACAATGACCTGTTTGAGATGGAATTCTGGAGCTTGCAAAAACTTTAAATTATGCAGATCATATCTCCGAAAATATAGCGGGTCAAGATCTAAAATTTGGATACGAGGTGCAAAATGATTTAAGCTCAAATGGTTTTTTTTTAGCTTCTTAAAATTCATAGAGAAAATGTTAAAGTGAAAATGCCACGATGACCTATTTGGAGCAGTGAAACCATAGAATCTAAAGCTCTGATACCAAATGTTATGCAACCAGCTCACAAAATAGAAGAAAAGAGAGATAAACGCCTTCAAAATCAGAATTACAAGACCTCCTTTCTATATATAGGAGTCTAAGGGGTCATAATATAATCAAAGCTGAAATAACAATAATAATGTAAGGCCACAACAATAACAATAGTAGGCTTCTATGGGGCACAATAATAACAATATGGGGACTACATGGGCACAACAATATAATAAGGCAGATGCACTAATAAAAATAAGGGGTTACAGTAGTAGTATAGGGACCTAACATATGATTTGAATATTGTCTGTATGCTCTTAAATCAATTTGAAATGAATTTAGTTTGAGAGAGTAACTATCACTGAGATGCTAAAGGTGTAGCTATGAGATCTAAAAAATTGTTGTTATTCAACAACCCTTACTGTTGTAAATTTGATGATGTAGACTGCTTCTTGAATCTAGATCTTGTCCTTTGATTGTAGATCCTTCAGCTAGATTGATGCCTTGACCTCTAAATGTCTCTCTTCTGCCCCTTTCCTTGAGTGTTGAACCTCCCTCTGATATCATGTTGAAGAATCTGTGGCATTCATAATCAAGGTGATTCTTCATTACATGAGAACAATTTGTGAAGTATTTAAACAATTTATTTTAGCTTTATGTTTACTTCATTATTAGCATGTGTATGTTAACTTCATCAAACTGGTATCAAAACAAAAGAGACAAGAACACAAGTAATTGGCTTTCTACCAGGGCGAAAACCTCACCCTCTTGGAGAGGAAAAGCCATGTTTAAATTATTCTTATAGATATTCCATTGATGAATACCAAGACCATGACCCTTGACACTATCTGCCTCTCCAAGACCAAGCCATTAATCCTCTTCCTCGAGCACTATTAAGATCATCATCTTGCTACTCCTCTCACATCATTGCATCACTGATAATTTCATTGTTGTAGCAATATCATTTAATTTATCATTGCCGCACCATGGTTTTCTTTAGGATTTATACACCATGAAGACCATGACAGCACTTCACTGTATTGCTCCTTTTATTATACTTAGACTGTAATAGTCATGCCAATACTTCTTACAATTATTTTTCTCTGAAATCATATTCATATGGAGATCACTAGATCTGAATATAGTAGAGACCAATCAGCTTGTATATCTCCTACAAGGATGCTAAGTATTGTTGTCATCATCGAGACTTACTTCATCATTCTATTTATAATGAGATTGTAACATATCAGGCAACAATGTGATCTTAATTGATCCTAAAGAGTAGATCCATTACTACTCATTCTTGTACCTAACATCCTACAAAGATACCATGACTTCTCCTTGTCATAGTTGTCCATGTAATGCGAAGGTTGTTACTATAAAGGTTAGGTCTCTTCATATTTTACCTCCTTGTTTATCTGAGCATTGATTCATAGGTAGTATATATAGATCAGATCTGTGTCCATGTTATACTTGCAAGACTGGTCATGACTGCACCTAATACCCTAGCTGAGGTGCAGTCAGACTCTGCTTCTCCATGTGAGATCTTCTTGTTTGATTGCGTGCTTTCTACCTCCTTCACTACGGCTTGCTAACTCGAGTCCTTGTCTGCCTATGGTGATACAAGATCAAGCTTCCTGCACCCACATGAAGCACACCTTCCTGCACCCTTATACCTTGTTGATATCTCAAAAAAATGCGAGATCTTCTCTTACTACAGCTCCTCTTCACTGTGGCCATGAATTTGACTTCGACTTACCCTTCACTGCATCTCATGAGACATTCGAAATGTTCTGTCTTTTTCATATACCCTTAATGGGTAATTATAGTGGTCATCCATATATCTAAGCTGACCTTAACTCATGAACCGAGACATGACATGCATTATACATTTTAATTCATTTCTTTGTAGTCGATGTGATCATCTCCTTATTGCTTCTCTTGCAGAATTCAGAGGGCTTGATTTGAGGCATTGATCTTGGTCTTGGAGGGTTGCTATACTAGTTGAAGACTTGTTCACATTTACATGGAATCAGGACATGATTCTTTGACATAAAATAAATTCTAAAGACATCAAGAAGAAGTCTTTGACGTAATGAAACCACTTGCTCATGAAACCCATGCAGAAGGATTACAAAGATAACTTATTCTCTTTTATTACATCAAATACAAAGATCATGTCATTATGAAGACTGAACCTAGTTACACTTTCTTCAACATGTTTGATACTCACATATGTTGATTATCATGGTTCATGCTGATCAAATGTGGGATGTTAGAAAAATCCTTAGTGATGATACATGGTTGATATATTGCGGGTTCTTGTGGAAATATCATGTAGTTCTTGCTACGATGATGATGATATGGTTATAGATGATGACTATGGTGGTTTCACATATATATTAATGGTTTTGTATTACTACTTGGAGATATGACATATTCTTAGTTGATTCATGGAAGACTATGTTAAGGATTTTTCTACTAAGGAAACAGAGCAAGTGAATCTTGATAAGATCAACAGGATCAGTTGTTATCTATATGCAGAATACTTAGTCACAGGTTGATGATATTAAAGCTACATTGACATATCTTGCAAACTGAAGATGGACATATACAGGTGGTTGTTCTTGATGCTGTTGACAGATGCTTATGGTGCAGATCATATATGATGTATGAAAGTTGTTGAGAATTATCATGATCTTGTTTAGGTTTTTGGACTTTGTTATAAATTTCATGTATATCATTTTATGAAAAGGTCATATAAAGACCTATGGTGTAATAATTGTCATATTCACTCATGTATGGACTTTTGAGATCATGTCAAATTTGATGTATCCCCACTTGCTTGGGAGATTGATGTATGTATGAGTCATTGGTGATAGGAAGGTCATACTCACATAGTTGAGTTATAGAGTCATGTTATTCTTTCAAAAATATTTCTGCAAACTCTGCATATGCCGATGCAGGAGCATCCGGACTTAGCCAGCAATGTGAAAGTTTGTTCACATGTTGTGGCTAAACAAGTTGAATTTCATTGATCTGATTGGTCAAAAGTCATTTTTACTGAGAGGGTTGGATTTGTCAAGAAATGAGTTGTATTTCATTATTGTAATAGTTAGAAATTGTCTTATTTTAGGTTCAAAGATAAGTTGTTAGCATAGGTGTGTGATAGAGCTAGGAATTAGAGATTTGTTGTTAGATTGATTAAAAATAGGGATTGAGTTGTTAGGCACATAATAGAGTGATATTAGATTGATAAAAAGAAGGGAAAAAATGTAATGAAGGAGAGGATTGAGTGGAGCAAGAGAAAGAATTAGTGTGTGTGGATTTCGTTGAAACAGAGGTATTTTTTATATGTTGTAATCGGGCCAAGGCCGAGACTCTATAACTCTTTTATATTGATGAATTGATGTTGTGTGTGATCATACATCTAGCTTGTATAAATTCCCATTTTTCTTTCATTCTTTGTATTCGGGGCAGAGTTGATTATCCCTTTGCTTGTTTATGTTTCACGATATAAATCGAAGGATTAATAGAAGAAAGAGGCCTTTTATATAAATAAAATTGGTTGATGTCACTTTAAATCCCAGCCATTGGATCATCGATATCAGATCGACGAAGTTATTTGACATGGTTTTGGTCCTACAGGCGAAAATCTAAGTTACACTACGAATTAGCGCAAAACACTTAGCAGATCCGAGATCCGGATTTGAAATGTTATACATAGAAATTTTGTAACTTGTTGGGTCCGTGAACCATTACCTATCACATCACAAGTTTTTTTAAGATGAAGTCAGATCCCAAGTCTTCACGAGTTGCGATTAGCGATTCCCGAAATATCGCATCACAATATTGGAGTAGCGTATGGTAAAGGCCCCACCATTGAAACATTGTGACATGCAACTGCTAACATATCGTATCAGAACATTTGAGTCAGGGCGATAAGGCCTTAAGACGGTGAAAGCAGCGATTTCTGATAAGCAATCAGCATGATAAATCACATTGGGACTTTAACAAAGGGAAGCTCTAAATCAAGACCCTTGTGACTTGTGACTTGTGATGATGCAATTTAATCTGGACCATTGGTTTAGTTAGAATGTGATCTCCAGTTAATCGCGAACATTTCTATTTATAAATCACAAATACATTGTTTTGGCCTTGTTCCAAAGGAATTTCAGTTCTAAAGGAAAAAGGCTGAATTGTGTAAAAAGGGTGAAAAGCGGGGTGATTGTTGGGGTTTCTTAAGCCATTGTTTCCGCTTGTGTCATTTGTGGTATCAGAGCAGAAGTTAAGGTGGATTGCAGAAAAAAATGCCACCAAGGAGAGGAGTTGGCATTGGTCGAGGAAGACCTTAAGCAAATGCAGTTCTACTGGAAGAGATCCAGAGTCTACATACGAGAATGGAAGCAATTGAGACTGCTCAGAGAAGAACACCTAATGAAGGAGCTGACAGTGCTAAAGAATAATCTTCTGAGGAAGAAAAAGAGGTGGAAAATGAAAATACCAAAGTTATCAAGATGTTGGTGAAAGTAGAATAAAAGCCAAAGATGGAAATTCCTATGTATGAAGGGAGTTTCAATGCAAAATAGATAATGGATTGGATCAATTCATTGGACAAATATTTTGACTATGAAGAGGAAGCTGACGACAAAAAGAAGGTGAAATTTGCAGTTACCAGATTGAAGGGTCATGCAGCTATTTGGTGGGATGAATTACAAACATCCAGAATGAGAAAAGGAAAGTCCAAGATCAAGCAATGGGACAAAATGGTAAGTAAAATGAAATCGAAATTTATGCCTAAAGACTATTAGTTAAATATTTTTAAACAATTCCAAAATTTAAGGCAAAAAGGAATGTTTGTTAAAGAATATACAGAAGAGTTTTATAGATTGAGTATTAGAGTAGGACATGCAGAAGATGACATGGAGAAGGTAGCTAGATATATCAATGGCTTAAGGTATGACATCCAGGATGAGATCAGCTTGTTGGGTCTGAAGACTATTGAAGATGCCTATCAAGCAGGTTTGAAGGTAGAAGAGAAGATGTTGAGAAAACAAAATCAGAGGAATAGTGGAAGAAGTTCAATAAGAGGTAGAGGAACTACTAGACCTAGAGGTCAACAAGATCAGCATGAAGTAGGAAGTTCAAGTATCAAATCACCACAGAGGGGAGAATTTAATAGAGGAAGATTTGTGCCCAGAGGAAGAGGCCGAGGAAGAGATATTCAATGTTACACATGTGAAGAATGGGGACATGTGTCATGGGACTGTCCTAATAATAATCCAACAAGTCAGAGGAATGTGAATGTGGCTGAGGCAAATCCAGAATCACCTCAACTTATGGAAAAGGAAGAACCCCCTGAAGTAGAAGAATCCCTATTATTGAAAAGGACTTTGCTTAAGACAGAGAAGGAGATTGAAGAACCAGTGCAGAGGAAGAATTTATTTAGAACTACCTGTAAATCAAAAGCTAAGTGTTGTACAATAATAATTGACAGTGGAAGCACTGACAACCTTGTTTCTACAGAGATGGTGGACAAGCTTGGACTAGCAAATAAAATAGACCCTACTCCTTATAGAGTGTTGTGGTTACATAAGGGACATCAGATTATTGTGACAGAACAATGCAAGGTTGAGATACAAATTGTACATATAAAGATGTGATATTATGTGATGTAATGCCCATGGATGTATGCCATGTATTACTAGGAAGACCGTGGAAATTTGATCAGAAAGATATTCATGATGGAAGGAGAAACACTTATACTTTGGAGAAGGATGGAACTAAACATACATTACTGCCATTGAAGGACAACGCTGACAAAGGAACACCTAGAAGTAGTATTATGATGATAAGCAGAAAGGAGCTGCTACAGGAGGCAGTGAAAAACGAAGAGTTGCATTTTGCTATTGTGGGAATACCAAAGGTAATTTTAACTTCCACAAACTTGGATGATTTTCCTGAAGGGGTTAAAATTATGTTAGATGATTTCGCTGATATTATTGTGGATGAGTTGCCAAATGCGTTACCACTAATCAGGAGTATTAGTCGTCATATTGATCTAATACAAGGAGCAAGTTTGCCAAATAAAGCAGCATACAGATTAACTCCTCAAGAGAATGCAGAAGTTGGAAGACAAGTGCAGGAGCTGATGGATAAGGGGCTAATAAGAGAAAGTCTTAGTCCATGTGTTGTACCAACAATGCTCAGTCCAAAGAAAGGAGGAGAATGGCGTATGTGCACAGATTCCAGAGCCATAAACAAGATCACTATTAGGTATAGATTTCCTTTGCCACGCATGGATGATTTAATGGATTTCTTGAGTGGATCAAAATATTTTACTAAAATAGATTTGAAGAGTGGATATCATCAAATAAGAATTCAAGAACGCGATGAATGGAAGACTTCATTTAAAACAAACGGTGGGTTGTATGAGTGGTTAGTGATGCCTTTTGGACTCACTAATGCACCTAACACATTCATGAGATTAATGAATGAAGTCTTGAAGGAATATGCAAGAAAGTTTGTTATTGTTTATCTTGATGATATTCTAGTTTTTAGTAAAAGTAAGGAAGAACATCTAGAGCATCTTAAATTGGTTTTAAGAACTCCACAGAAAGAGAAACTACTGATAAATCTGAAGAAATGTAGTTTCATGAAGGAAGAATTAATTTACTTGGGATTTTTAGTTTCTAAAGAAGGATTGAAAATGGATCCAGAGAAATTACAAGTAATTTGGAACTGGCCTATTCCCAGAAATATATTTGAGGTAAAGAGCTTCCATGGTATTGCAAGTTTTTATAGAAAGTTTATCAATGGCTTTTGTCAGATTTGTGCACCAATTCTTGAAACAAGTAAGGAGATCAATCAGCCATTCAAGTGGACAGAAGCAGCAGACAAAAATTTTAAATTGCTGAAGAAGAAAATCACAGAGGAACCAATTTTAGCTTTGCCTGATTTTAAAAAAGTATTTCAAGTTGAAATAGATGCTAGTGGAGTTGCAGTTGGCGCAGTTCTGAGTCAGGAACAAAGACCAATAGCATACTTCAGTGAGAAATTGAATGAAGCAAAGACGAAATATTCTTCTTACGATAAAGAGTTTTACACTATTGTACAAGATTTGAAGAAATGGAGACATTATTTGCTGCCAAAAGAATTCATATTGTATTCAGACAATCATGCCTTACAGTTCATCAATAACCAGCCGAACTGAACTAGAAACATGCCAAGTGGGTAGAATTTTTGCAAATCTTTAATTTTGTGATAAAACACAAGAGTGGTAAGTCAAATAAAGTCATTCATGCATTGAGCAAGGTAAGTTTTATTGTGAAAGAATTCAAAGTGGGCGTTGTAGGATTTGAGGAAATGATCGAAATGTACAAAGATGATGCAGATTTCAAAGATATCTATACAACAGTTCAGAATCCAATAGTTCATAACAAAAGTCAGTGGATGGACTATCTCATTCAAGGAGGCTTATTGTTTAAAAGCAACAAGTTGTGTATTCCCAAATGTTCTATAAGGGAAAACATAATAAAAGAGGAACATAGTGGAGGATTATCTGGTCACTTTGGACAAGATAAAACCTTTGCTTAGGTGAATGCTTTTTATTATTGGCCAAAAGTGCAGACTGATGTTAAGAAATTTGTTGAGAAGTGCAGGATATGTCAAAATGCTAAAGGAAGGAGCCAAAATACAGGATTGTATCAGCCATTTCCAATACCAGGCCAACAGTGGGATGCAGTTAGCGTGGATTTTGTTTTGGGATTACCAAAAACCTAGAGAGGGAATGATTCCATTTATGTTGTAGTAGATAGATTTTCCAAGATGGCACATTTCATTGCTTGTAAGAAGACTAGTGATGTAACACATATACCTAATCTATGTTTTTCATAAATTGTAAGATTACATGGATTACCTATAAGTATTGTGTTGGATCAAGATACAAAGTTTGTAGGGCATTTCTAGAGAACTCTTTGGAATAAAGTGGGAGTTAACCTCAGTTTTACTTTAGCATACCATCCTCAAACAGATGGACAGACCGAGGTAGTAAACAAGAGCTTGGGGAACATATTGAGAAATTTCGTGTATCAAAATCCTAAGTAGTGGGATTTAGCACTAGCCCAGGCTAAGTTTGCTTATAATGATACTCCAAACCAAAGTACTAGAATGAGTCCATTTCAGATTGTTTTTGGAATGAATCCAAGAGGTGTGTATGAGCTCAGAAATTTGGGTAAATAGGAGACAAGAAGTGCAAAAGCTGAAGATTTTGAAGAACAGATGCAGAGGCTAAAAGAAGATGTCAAAGGAAGATTGCAAGAAAGTAGCGGAAAATACATTCAGAGGGTAGATATGAAAAGAAGGGAGAAAGAATTCCAAGTGGGAGATTTAGTAATGGTGTATTTGAGAAAAGAAAGATTTCCTGCTAAGACTTACAATAAACTGAAAATGAAAAAGATAAGACCATGTAGAATTGTAAGAAAGTTTTCAGCTAATGCATATGAAATTGAGTTGCCATAAGGGATTGGAATATCACCTATCTTCAATGTTGCAGATTTGTATCCATACAAAGAGGCAGAGATAGAGCTAGAAGAGGAAACTATAGGAGATGCAGTTCAAACTATGAACTGGGAAGAAAAAATGCCAAAGAAAACTAAGAAAGAAGTGGAAGTTGTTTTGGAGAAAAGAGTATCCAAAAGAACTAGAGGACAAACTTATTTCCAATATCTAGTCAAATGGAAAGGACAACCAGTGGAGGATGCTAGTTGGTTGACAACAACAGACTTGCAGAAGTATGGAGTAAGTCCTAAAAGTTTGAAGGACAATTCTTTTCTTCCTCGAGAGTCTGATGCAGGAGCATCCAGACTTAGCCAACAATGTAAAAGTTTGTTCACATGTTGTGGTTAAACAAGTTGAATTTCATTGACATGATTGGTAAAAAGTCAGTTTTAATGAGAGGGTTGGATCTCTCAAGAAATGAGTTGTATTTAATTATTGTAATAGTTAGAAATTGTCTTATTTTAGGTTTCAAAGATAAGTTGTTAGCATAGGTGTGTAGTAGAGCTAGAGATTTGTTTGCAGATTGATTTAAAATAGGGATTGAGTTGTTAGGCACAGGATAGAGTGATATTCGATTGATAAAAAGAAGGGAAAAAATGTAATGAAGGAGAGGATTGAGTGGAGCGAGAGAAAGAATTAGTGTGTGCAAATTCCATTGAAACATAGGTCTTTTTTATATGTTGTAATTGGGCCATGGCCTAGACTCTATAACTCTTTTATATTGATGAATTGATGTCATGTGTGATCATACATATAGCCTATAGAAATTCCCATTTTTCTTTCGTTCTTTGTATTTGGGGCAGAGTTGATTATCCATTTGCTTGTTTATGTTTCACGGTATAAATCACCGAATTAATATAAGACATAGGCATTTTATATAAATAACATTGGTTGATGCCACTTTAAATCCCAGTTGTTGGATCACTGATATCGGATCGGTGAAGTTATTTGACATGGCTTTGGTCTTGCAGGCGAAAATCCAAGTTACACTAAGAATTAGCGCAAAACACTTAGCGGATCCGAAATCCAGATTTGAAATGTTATACATAGAAATTTTGTAACTTGTCAGGTCCATGAACCATTACCTATCGCATCACAAGTTTTTTAAGAGGAATGCGGATCCCAAGTCTTCACGAGTTGCGATTAGCAATTCTCAAAATATTGCATCGCAATATTGGAGTAGCGTATGGTAAAGGCCCCACCCTTGAAACATTGCGACATGTGGCTGCTGACATATCGCATCAGAACATTTGAGTGGGGGCGATAAGGCCTTAAGCCAGGGAAAGCAACGATTGTTGATAAGCATTCAGCGTGATAAATCGCATTGGGACTTTAACAAAGGGAAGCTCCAGATCAAGACCCCTGTGACTTGCGATGACGCGATTTAATCTGGACCGTCAGTTTAGCTAGATCTTGATCTCCAGTGAATCACTAACATTTCTGTTTATAAAGTGAAAATGCATTGTTTTGGCCTTGTTCCAAAGGCATTCTGGTTCTAAAGGCAAAAGGCAAAATTGTGTAAAAGGGGTGAACAACGGGGTGATTGTTGGGGTTTCTTAAGCTACTATTTCCGCTTGCATCATATGCTCAGGGGGAGCATGGATGGTATAGTGCATCTGAACATGTACTAAGGGGGAGTTTGATTAGAGAATTCACCATGTGCCTACGGGGAGTATGATCAATGTTTATATTCAGTAGTGCAGATATGGAATTCTTCGTTTAACTTTGGTCAGCCCTTTTCCCTTGATGTAAAAGGGGGAGAGTAGCTTGGTGTTTGGAGATTAGCTTGGGTGCTCGTCTTGATGTTATTTACAGGTTGTGGCGATCAAACACCAAAGTGGTCGCCATCAAGTCCAAAGAGGGAGATTGTTGGCATTATGATGCATGTGTTGTCATTGATGACAACTCACTTGTAGAAAAATAAGTATATGGTAACTCGATGAATCTATAGGACATATCAACGAAAAATTACTTGTAGCAGAATAAGTATATGGTAACTAGATGAATCTACATGACAGATCAGAGGTGACAGAATGATGGAACACAAAGATATCAAAGGTGACAAAATGATGCAACACAGAGATATCAGAGGTGACAGAATGATGCAATAGAATAATGTTTGATACAGGGAGATTTTGTTAGCGTTTTCCTTAATGACAACCTATTTGATGAATGGACTAGTTGATAAAGGTATAAACAGGATGTGATAGAATGCATGGAAATTATGTTTACAGATGTGACAAAATGCAGGGAAATTAAGAGGAATCAGTTCAGAAGTGATATGTGATGGCTTCTCACATTGTAACAAGTCAATTAAGAGGTAACATAGTAATGGCATAGAAGAACAGGATGATGGAACATAGGATTATAGATAAGAGTTCAGCAATTGAAGAAAAATAATGTTTTAAGTTGCATTAAGTTGTATGTGATGATTCACCTAGTCCAAGTAGCGTATACAAGTGGGTTCATACAACAAAAGGATTGTATACGTATGCACACACTTTCACAAGAGGAAAAGTGCGTATGGGGTTTAAAATCAAGGTTAAAGAATACCAAGGGTCCATACCATGGTATTATCCCACAATATTGAGTGGAATTACGAGTACTTCATCCTGTCTAAGAATACCATAGGTTCTAAATGTTTTTTTGGTCCGAGTTATTGAAAAATGATCTAAGTATATAAGGAGGAGTAGATGAAAGGGTTATGTGTGCAAGTTAAAGGGTTTTTTATGAATACTTCTATTTGAAGTATATTTTGGGTTGTAAGGGCTATGGTTATGATATAGATCTGAAATATCTTGTGCAACCTTGGATACAATGTTGGATTAGGATCATGAGACTTGAAATGACTTATCATTGTATGACCTGATAATGGATAGTCTAGATCTTATTTCTAATTCATGTTTTATCCTTTATATGCTATGATCTGGGTATATCTGAAGTCTGGAATAACTGCGAAGTCATAAGTTATTATTTGCATATCTATATGTTGGTTCACCTTGTGAAGGCATGTATACATGTTGGTTTAGCACTTCCAAGTAGTGTATACAGAAGAAAATATTGTTGTTCAGAGATGACTGATCTATCTGACCAATGTCGTTGTTTTACTGCTATTTGTCAATGATGTCTTCATAAATCTGAAAGTAAAACTGATTGTACAAGGAAATTGAGTTTCTTTGATTGATTAATTGAATAAGGAGGGTGATCTTTCATGCTATTTGTTTAGAACTCTGTAATATGACAGTAGATCTTCAGAATGTAGACATAAGTCTTCCAGATTAATCACATCGTTAGGATTTGGTTGACATTTCGAACCAACTAATGTGGTTCATCCTTAGGACAAGGTGAGAAATCAATCGATCTGAAGAAATAAATAGCATGGATGCATCATTGCCCAGAGTTAGCCATTGGTAAATTCGTTAATGAGGAAGGTAAAATATTATTTAAGAAAAAGTGGTAAGGGGTTATCTATTTAATTATTCAATATTTAGTTAGAAACTAGTTGTTATGTGATAATTAATTATTTAATTTCAATGTTATAAAAGAATTATTTAATGATATCAATTTATATAGTAATATTATATAAAAATAGTTAATTTACATAATATATTTTTTTTGTAAGCTTGGTAGGACTCTTCGATTTTCATGTCCATTACACACCCCACTATGGGGGAAGGGTAGCCCAAGATTTGAACCCAAGACTTCTGGTTCGGCGAGACTTCATTTCCACGACCATTGCCACTTGAGCTACCCCATGCGGACATTAATTTATATAATATTATTTTACTTATTAAATATAATATATTCGATTCAAAATTAGATATTAGGAATAATTCAAATTTAAAATAATATACTTTAATAATAATTTATAAATATTATTAAAATATTTTATTTCACTATATTTTAATGATAGTTTATTAATATTATCAATTTCTTTAATAAGAATAGTTATTAATGTTGTCCATTTAATATGATTATTACTTATTACAGGATAACGTTTTCTTAAATAGGAGGATAGCAGTGTAGGAGGAAAGTAGTGATAACCCAAAAAGGTTAACTAACATATTAATAGTTAAGTTGTATTATTAAGCGCAAAATGTAATTTAGTTGTAAAACAAATAGGATGCTAAAAAATATATAATATACTAACCATATTAGGCTTATGAAGTTAAATAAAATTAATAAGGATAATAGGGGATGAATCTAGAAGAAGATAGAAGAAAATAAGGAGGAAACAGAGGAGAAAGGAGAGAAAAGGAGGAAGGGTCATGAGGAGAGATCTAGAATCTAGCTTTTACTTAATTTCCACCCATCATCCCTATTAAGGTTACTAGATCTTCAGAATGTCATTGGTTGGTACAGTTTTTGGTTCAAAGGTTTTATGATTCGGTATCTTCAAAGGTATACGCAGGTTGGGTTAAAAAATGTAGCTATACATGCAGACTAGCTTCATTAATAACATATACATTCTCACATATGAATTTTGAGGTTGCAATTGATTTTGGTTGTTGATGCAGTGTTCTAAGTTCAGATCTGTGTTCTGGTTACAGTGATCTGAGTCTTCCAGTTGATTTGTTGAATTTTGATTAAGTGTTAGTGGATTGGATTTTGAGTGAATGATTAATTCAGTTGTATTATAAATTGTTGATTGGGTGATTCAGTTGTGTCTGAGGTTTCAATGATTATTTGATTCAGTTGTGTCAAAAGTTTCAATGATTGGTTGATTTATAAAGGGATGATTGGGTTTTAGTTATATCAAAGATTGATGATTGAGTTTTAGTGATTGGTTGATACAATTGTATTGCATGGTGATCGATTTTGAGCTTCAATGTTACTGATGGGTCCAGTATGAAAATTTGATGAAACATGGCCTTCATATTGTATTTTTCTGTACCAGGAGTATCCAATCTGAAAGTTTATGAAACGCGGTCCTTGGTTGAAGAGTGAAGGTAGTAACCTTCTGTAGGTTGGCACCTACGTACCGGTAAATATATCAGCTAGTACAAGATCTAGGGGGTTGGAGCTCCCTTCCAGTAACAGCTGGAGAATGAATGAAGGTTGTAGCCTTCTATAGGCCGGTGCCTACGTACTAGTAAACATATCAGCTAGTATAAGAGCTAGGGATTCGTAGCTCCCTTCCAGTAGAAACTGGAGAATGAGAGAAGGTTGTAGCCTTCTGCAGGTGGGTGCCTGCATACTAGTATGAGTCCGTGCCAGTACAATATTGTAAACAACTTATTCTTTATATTAAAAAGAAGATAGAGACAACAAAAACAAGTGGTTTTTCTCTAGCATTGGGTTTCCACCTTAAATCTTGGTGTTCATGTGTGTTTCTTATGTGTGATGATTTATTTATTACAACACATTGTTAATGTCTATCTAATGGTTAATAAAGCAATAATGCACTAGATGAAGACAAGCATATGATAGATTAAATGAATCATAAAGTCCCATGGATATATTATTATAGTCTTAATAATAGTCATGTACACATGCAGGTTCTATTCAGTAAAGTCGTGTATAGAAATTTGAATATGAAATGTAAAAAGTTATTGATTTGTAAATACTGATTCACCCTGCCCCCCTCCCCTCTCTATATTTTTCCCTGTTGGCATTATGAGATAAGTGTTGTCCTTGATGGCAAACCACACTGATGACAAATCATAGTGCAGAAGGTCAGCAGCAAGGAATTGATGATCAGACTATAAGAAGAAGAGAAAATTCATATACGCCGGTTCATTAAGCCCAAGTCGCGTATACACGCTGGTTCGCTATATACCAAGTCGCGTATACGCAGGTTCGCTATATACCAAGTACGGTATACACGCAAGTTCATGAACGGAAAAGAGCGTACGTGTCGGAAAGCTTACTTTTGGTCCGTGGTAGTTAGTCCTCGGTACTTGAGCCTATGTTTTTGGACCAAAGTATCTCGACAAACATGTTGATCCCTAGTATTGAGTTGATGGTATTGTTTTACTATGGTTTTGGACCGTGGTATTATGAAAGGCCTAAACCTATATAAGGAGAAGATCATTAGGCCAAAGGTGGAGTGAGTAATGAATATCTGATGGAGTGTGAGATCCAAATGCTGGTTATGGGTTGGTGATCTACCATGGTTTCACTCATGTGGAGGATGGTGAACTATGGAACGGGATCTCAAGGCTTGGAATGATTATCTTCATATGGTTTGACTATGGATAGACTATATCTATTGACGCATGTTTATTATTATGATCTGGGTATGTTTTGATGTTCGATATAGTTGCGGAATTATAAGTTAGGATTTGCAGATCTGTACGCAGGTTGTCTTTGGCAAAAGAGCGTATACACGCAGGTTGGGTTTGTCCAAGTAGCGTATACAATGTGAAGCATGATATTTGAAGATGAAGTTGGATATGGTTATTCTTATGTTGTCTATGTTGTTGACAGGGTTTCAATGATTCAGTATTGGGTGATTCAGAGATTGATGATGCAGGTTGTTTTATGGATCCAGTATGAAAATGTATGAAACATGGTCCCGGAAAGATCGTAGAGTTCAGTAGGCTGGCACCTACGTACTGGTAAACATATCAGCCAGTACAAGAGCCAGGGGGTTGTAGCTCCCTTCCAAGAGCAGCTGGAGAACGAGTAAAGGTTGGAGCATTCTATAGGCAGGCACCTACGTACTAGTAAATGGATCGACTAGTACAAGAGCTAAGAGGTTTGTAGCCCTCTGCAGGTTGTAGCCTGTGTGCTGGTAAAGGACTGCACCAGTACATTGTAAAAGAAGTTTCTTATTAAAGGAAGATAGAAAAAAATTGCAGCAGGTGGTTTTCAACCACATTGGGTTTCCACCTTATATCATGGTGTTCATGTGTGTGCCTTATGTGTGATGATCTCTTCTGTTATACTGCACTTGTTTACTGTTAATATGGTTAATAATGTTCTAATGCATTTACTGAAGATAAGCTAACTGAATCATAAGTTTTCTGGATATGCGCTAGTTGCTTTAGACACAGTAGCATATACACGCGGGTTCACTTAACTGAAGTAGCGTATATGTTTCTGATTATGGAAATGAAAAAGTTATATCTGATCTGATAATACTGATTCACCCCCCCCCCTCAGTATTATTTCCAACAATTGGTATCAGAGCAGGTCCTTTGATAGAAGCTTGATCGCTTGAAGGAGATCCGTGGAACAATGGGAAAGAAGCTTAAGAAGAAAGCTCATAAGAAGAAGAAGGCATTTCAGAAGGACTATGACAGTGGGAGAATCGATTGGGGATTAGGTATAAGAAGCTCTTGGGATTCAGAATCATTATCAGGTATGAATGTGTTATCCTCTGATGTTCCAACTATATTTCCTTGTGAAAGAGATGGAAATGATAGTGAAACTACTGATCTTGCTCTTATGGATGAACAAGAAAGATATCAAATAGAGGCAGAATTTAAAAGGCTGACAGAAAAAATTAGAGATCAACAAGCTCTATTGAACAAAAGGGAATGTGACTTCAAAGAAGAAGCTACCAAACTAAAGGCTCAACTTGAAGAAGGAAACAAGGTAAGAAAACTACTCAAGGACAAGGAAGACCAATGTCAAAAATTGCAGCATGAAGTGACGTCATTAAGAAAAGAAGTCAACGAAAGAAGCACAACCATCAAGAAACTCAAAGATAGATCTAGCTACTATGAAAATCTTTAAGCTACAATCCTCTCCCTAAAGGTAGATCTTGAAGAATCAAGGAAGCAGAATGAAGATCTACATCAAGCAATTGAAAAACAAGACAATGAAGTCATCAGCTTAAAATCCCAGCTGGAATGTGCCTTCCAAGTTCATCAAATGCAGCAGGATCTGAATGAAGAACAAGAAAAGGAGATTCTCAAACTAAGGGAACAAATGGAAGAAGGAAGAAAAGCTGAAGAAGATTTGAAAAGGCAATCTCTTGAAAAGGAAGAACAGCTTCAGGATGAGGTAAATATCTTGAAAGGTAAAATAGAAGAAAAGGATAAGCTTTTACGATTTCAAGATAGCTCTAAAGTCTTGGATGATATTCTTAGTAGTCAAAGATCTCCTGCTATAAAGACTGGTCTTGGTTTCCATGAATCTATTGAAGGTGAATCTAGTTCACAAGGTGAGGCAAGGAACTCTAAAGAGAAATCTAAAGTGATCAATGAAGAAATGAAATATCCATCTCATCATCAACCAAGGAAAGAGATTCTTCAAAGAAAATCTTTTACTCCTCCTATGAATAATGTTGAATGTTATGTATGTCATAATCTTGGACATGTTGCAGCCAGATGTGGAAGAAGAAGAGTTCAAGACCATCATGCAGAAAGATCATCACATTCAAGGTACTTTAATGGATATTTCTTTGCTTGCAATATGTTTGGTCACAAAGCTGCTGATTGCTACAGGAGGAATATGAAACATGTAAGATGTTATGCATGTAACAAACTTGGACATATAGCAAAGGAATGCAGGAACAAAGGATGGACATCACACCAAAAGGAGAAAACATCATCACACTTGAAGATATGGAAGAAGAAGGAAGTACAATCAGAAAGATGTGGCACAACACAATGTACTCAGATACAGCACAACACAGACATAACAGACTCAGAGGGAGCTGAAGGTGTAAAACTTCAGTGTCCTGAAACTCATACGCAAGTTTCATAAATTGAAGTCGCGTATATACGCGAGTTATACACTGCAAAGTCACGTATATGTCAGTCTGTGGAAAAGCAGTGGGGATAGGCTCAGAAAAGGAGTCTGATATGATTCAATCCAGTATCTGCTCTATTGGTTAACAATTACAGTCTGCTGAGAATATCTTGAAATGTCTTGATACTTGTAAGATGCTAGAAGTGCTTTAATCCTAACTTGATGATGATGATGTCTTGATGCTTACTACTGATGTATGCATGTTCAGATCTAACATCAAACAGATGGCACAGGTTGAGGGGGAGCATATGCCTTTAATAATTCATTGTTGGCATTATGGTTATTAGTCCTTGGTGATGATGCTTATGATATATCTTGCTATGAGTTGTCCATGATAAAATCTTGTATGATTCTTAGTTGATGTTCAGATCAGATTTAAGGTTGATTCTTTGATGATGCATATATGGTGCTTACATGGTAACCTTCATAAGGATAAGGAGAAGTACAAAGCTTGAATACACATCTTCCTCATTTGATGATGAGTCACTCATATGCTGCTGTCGTCATATGCATAAAGATCATACAGTTTTGATGCAGGAACTCTCGTGGATTGTTGCTGTTGATGATATCAATAAGTTTTTGTCAAATGAGCTTGAGCTCAAGATACATAATGCTGATACATGGATGACTACTCAAAGTTGCCTTGTTGGAGACATGGTGATGAGTTCTTATCTATATGATGATAGGTTGATACTTACATATGTTGATTGATGCAGATGTTCCCAAGTAATGATACTTGGATCATGTAGATCTTGACGTTGATGTAATGGCTATGGTGGTTTCACACATAATGTGAATGATTTCAGGATGATGTTTAAAAAGGAGGAGTTGACATCTATGTCCAGACATACCTTGTTGCAGGACATTTACAGGTTGCTGATATGGAAATGGTTGTACGCGAGTTTCATAAGGCCTATCCGCGTATATACGCTTGTTTATGTGGATGCAGACGCGTATATGGAGTTTTGAAGGAAATCAATAGGAACAGATGTTGGTTGCAGAGAGTCTAATATGGGTCTGACAGAGACCATCTGGCACAGGTTCAGGGGGAGCAGATAATCTTCCAATGATGTATTGTTGGCATTATCTTAGAAGCTTTTGGTTCTAGTTCACGGTTGTTGTTGGTTTCAGGTGAAACAAAGGCAAAAGGATCTCATGGTTGCTGATCTGAATCGACAGATGCTGGCGATATCAGTTATTGGTGACTTTCATAAAGTCTTGCTCTAGATATTTTGGTCATATATCTCTTTTGTGATATCTCTTTCATAATGTCAAGGTCATGTAACGGCCTATATTGGTTCCCCACTATGCCTGGGATGAAAATGTAATGCTCTTGCCTTATCATGTGTAAACTTTTGATGTATCCCCACTTGGTTGGGTGGATGAGTCAATTCTAGTATATCCCCACGTGGTTGGGAAATGGATGTATGTATGAGTCTTTGGTGATAGGAAGGTCTTTTATGATGTATAGAGTCATGTTCTTCTTGAAGAACATCTTTTGCAGATCTTGCCTACATTCAGGAAGAGCATGAACAGCACACTTCAACAGTACAGAGATTTGGCATGTACTCAGGAGGAGCATGGAATGATTGGTACACTTTGGCATATACAAAGGGGGATATCATTCAAAGATTTTAACAGATACTCAGGGGGAGTATGGACAGCGAAATTTTTAGCAAAGGAAGAGAACATCTTGGTCCACCCTTTGCCCTTGATGTCAAAGGGGGAGAGTGATTTGGTGTTGTTGCCATCAAGTCCAAAGGGGGAGATTGTTGGCATTATGATGCATGTGTTGTACTTGATGGAAACCCTCTCATAGAAGAACATCTCACTTATGTATAACTGGATGAATCTTCAGAAGAGATGTCAGATGTGACTGATGGAGGACAACTCAAAGGAATCAGATGATAGTTCTAAGCGTGACAAGTTAGCTTTGCCATCAAGTCCAAAGGGGGAGATTGTTGGCATTATGAGATAAGTGTTGTCCTTGATGGCAAACCACACTGATGACAAATCATAGTGCAGAAGGTCAGCAACAAGGAATTGATGATCAGACTATAAGAAGAAGATAAAATTCATCTACGCCGGTTCATTATGCCCAAGTCGTGTATACACGCTGGTTCGCTATATACCAAGTCGCGTATACGCAGGTTCGCTATATACCAAGTAGGGTATACACACAGGTTCATGAATGGAAAAGAGCGTACATGTCAGAAAGCTTACTTTTGGTCCGTGGTAGTTAGTCCTCGATACTTGAGCCTATGTTTTTGGACCAAAGTATCTCGACAAACGTGTTGATCCCTAGTATTGAGTTGATGGTATTGTTTTACTATGGTTTTGGACCGTGGTATTATGAAAGGCCTAAACCTATATAAGGAGAAGATCATTAGGCCAAAGGTGGAGTGAGTAATGAATATCTGATGGAGTGTGAGATCCAAATGCTGGTTATGGGTTGGTGATCTGAACCATGGTTTCACTCATGTGGAGGATGGTGAACTATGGAACGGGATCTCAAGGCTTGGAATGATTATCTTCATATGGTTTGACTGTGGATAGACTAGATCTATTGACGCATGTTTATTTTTATGATCTGGGTATGTTTTGATGTCCGATATAGCTGAGGAATTATAAGTTAGGATTTGCAGATCTTTACGCAGGTTGTCTTTGGAAAAAGAGCATATACACACAGGTTGGGTTTGTCCAAGTAGCGTATACAATGTGAAGCATGATATTAGAAGATGAAGTTGGATTTGGTTATTGTTATGTTGTCTATGTTGTTGACAGGGTTTTAGTGATTCAGTATTGGGTGATTCAGAGATTGATGATGCAGGTTTTTTTATGGATCCAATATGAAAATGTATGAAACGTGGTCCCGAGAAGATCGTAGAGTTCAGTAGGCTGGCGCCTACGTACTGGTAAACATATCAGCCAATACAAGAGCCAGGGGGTTGTAGCTCCCTTCCAGGAGCAGCTGGAGAACGAGTAAAGGTTGGAGCATTCTGTAGGTAGGCACCTACGTACTAGTAAATGGATCGGCTAGTACAAGAGCTAAGAGGGTTGTAGCCCTCTGCAGGTTGTAGCCTGCGTGCTGGTAAAGGACTGCACCAGTACATTGTAAAAGAAGTTTCTTATTAAAGGAAGATAGAAACAAATTGCAGCAGGTGGTTTTCACCCACATTGGGTTTCCAACTTATATCATGGTGTTCATGTGTGTGCCTTATGTGTGATGATCTGTTCTGTTATACTGCACCTGTTTACTTTTAATATGGTTAATAATGTTCTGATGCATTTACTGAAGATAAGCCAACTGAATCATAAGATTTCTGGATATACGCTAGTTGCTTTAGACACAGTAGCGTATACACGCGGGTTATCTTAACTGAAGTAGCGTATATGTTTCTGATTATGGAAATGAAAAAGTTATATCTGATCTGATAATACTAATTCACCCCTCCCCCCCTCTCAGTATTATTTCCAACATTCCCAACATAATGTAGATGATTTTGACTCAATATTTTTGGTGGCCCCCCATATCTATCAAACAATTGACTTTGAAAAGGATCAAGGGATAAGTTTTGTTTGATATTTACATTCCCTTGAACTTTAATACATCTAGGGCATTCAAGTTGATGGCCTAGCATGTTGGTTTGATGTGTGATTCCAAAAAAGTGTTGCATGAGGATTATTGACCTATATATGCCATGGTTGGGAAAGTTATTATAGGGTAGTTCCATATGGTTTCGAACAATGCACAAGGATAAACTATGTATCTAACCATGTAAGCAAAATGTGGAGTGTTGGTGCTGCTCAAGTATCAATAGACTCAACAACTAGTGTAGCAATAAGCAAATGGACATCAATTAAAACAAGTTGGTGGCACAATGTTTGCTCAATATCCATAAAAGCTTCAATGATTTTGCAATGAAAACATCACCAAAAATAATCCTCTCATAACTTCCAACAACAATTTATGTTTCTTCTCATAGTTTCTCTTTTGTCTTGTTGTAAGTATTTTTTGTCATAATTATAAAATGGTGCATGCTAAAAGTAATGAAAAATTAGAAGAATGTAAAAAGTTACTAGGAGTCAAATAGGTCATGAGGTAGTTGAACAGTCATGGGGCATGTGAACACTCATCTTGTTGGGTCCCTATAATACTAGTGATTACCCCATTACTATTGTAGTTATACCCCTTATTTATATTGTTGTGCCCCTATTACCCCCATATTGTTATTTCTGTGCCCCATAGAATCCCTCTATTGTTATTTTTGTGGCTTTATATTATTATTGTTAGGTCGGCTGGATTATATTGTGACTCCTTAAACTCCTATATATAGAAAGGAGGTTTTGTGTATCATCCAAGAATTGTTCATTTATGTAATTTAAAGGAGGTTTCCCCCTCGAAGAGGCTGAATTATAAGGCGTTGATCTATCTTTTCTATCTTTTCTTGAGCTGGTTTCATAACATTTGGTATCAGAGCTTCGGAATTCTAGGGTTTCGCTGCTCCAAACAGGTCATCGTGGCATTTTCGCTATAACTTTTTTTCTGTGACGTTTCGGAAGTCGAAACAAAAATGACTTTTAGAAGAATTGGCGTTGAACCTTGGGTCCAAATTTCAGAGCTTTTTGTGTGATATTTTCAGAGATATGATCTGAGGAAGTTGACCTTTTTGCAGACTCCTGAATTACATTCAAAACAGGTGATCTGGGGAAACCCGTCATAACTCTCTCTCTGAGGATCAGATTGAAATTTCGTAAAAAGGTACAGAAAGAGGACAGACTGTAGTTTCTTTTGTGTGTGTTTCAGATTCAAAGGTTGAAACAGTGACTCGTGGCACATCGTAAAAGTTCGCTCTACTAAACCAGTCTAAAAGCAAGTCACTGTGGGAGATTTCACATAACTCTTCCTTGGAGAATCCAATTTGGCTTAGACTTGTGGCATTGGAAAGAGGACGCAGAAGGCTACTACAGGTAGCAATTTCAGAACTGGATGATCCAAAATTACAGAGATACATCAGATTCAATATCAGGCTTCTATAAAGTGAAAAAAGGTGTGTAGTTTTTTTTAAATTTTTGTGTAAGCTTGGTTTAATGGAATTCAAAGGGCATAGTAAAGCATTATTATCGGTAACTGATGCCTCGAGGAAAGAAAATGCAAACACCTAGTAAGGAACCTGAAAGCTCTAGCATGACTCATGAAGAAGAGGAAGAAATGCTACATGATATATCAAAATTACAAGAACAAGTGCAACAAATGTCACGCTCACAAAAGCTAACAGAAGCTAAGATAAGTGGCGTGGAATCTAAGATAAATGGCATGGAATCTAAGATAAAGGGCATGGAAGCTAATATGGATGATTCAAAGACAGACTTGAAGAGAGACATGGCAGATTTGAAGATAGATATGAAGACAGACATGGAAGAATTGAAGAAGTTGCTACAAGAAAGGGTCACTAATGGTGAAAAGGTAGTAAAGGAAACTCATGATGAAAACAAAAGAAATGTTAATCATGATTCCATAGATGCTAATGTTGGATCGAAGAATCACCATATTCCAAAAATCGATATGAGGAAGTTTGATGGCAAGGATCCCGCCACATGGATATTACAGATGGAGCAATTCTTCGATCTCAATAATGTGCAAAACGCACAAAAGGTACGTATGACAACTGTATATTTGGAACCAAATCAGTTTGTATGGTATCAATGGCTTTGCTCTCGTAAAAATTTATCACTTGGGCAATTTTTACGGAAGAATTGATAGCACATTATGAAGATACAAAAAGCAACACTTTTTTTAGCCAATTGATAAGTCTCAAACAAAAGGGTTCAGTAATGGAGCACATTGAGGAGTTCCAAAAATTGAACATAAGGGTAAAAGATATTCCAGAGGAGCATAGGATTGATGTGTTCATAGGGTCTTTAAAGGATAATATCCAACATGATGTTCGCCTTTGGGAACCTGATTCATTAGAGAAGGCATTCAGGTTAGCAAGAAAAATGGAAAGCAAAATTATGGCAACCAGGAAGCATACCACTCACAACTATAAAGACGGAAGTGTTGTTGCCCCTAGTCTTCCACAACCTATAAGGTTGACACCACAACAATTGGAAGAAAAAAGAGCAAAAGGGCTTTGTTACAGTTGTGATAGCAAATACACTAAAGGTCATAAGTGTGCTGAGAAGAAATTATTCTACATAGATTGTGAAGAGGAAGAAGAAAAGGAGCAAGAAAGGTCAAAAGAAGAGGATATACTCCAGGAACAAAGCCTAGATGAAGAACAAATAAATCCGACCATATCTTGTAATGCATTGGCGGGAATTACCACTCCTCAAACCATCAAGATAGAAGGACAAATCAAGAAGAAAAAGGTAATAGTGTTGATTGATTCAGGAAGCACCCACAATTTTATTCATTGTAGGGTAGCAAAAGAATTGAATTGCTTCCTATATCCAGCACCAGAGTGTCAAGTGATGATTGCAAATGGAGGAACAATAAATTGCTCTGGAAAGTGCCATAATATCAAGCTATCCATGGGAGAATATGTATTGACTAGCCCAATGCTTTCCATTCCAATGGGAGGTGCGGATGTTGTACTAGGAGTCCAATGGCTACAATCCTTGGGTACAATAGCTTTTAATTTTCAAGAACTTTTCATCAAATTTTCTGCGGAAGGAAAGGAAGTTGAATTAAGGGGTATTGCAGGGAAACCAGGAAAGATAATCAGCTCTAATGGTATGACAAAGCTTCTAAAAAAGGAGCAAAGAGGTGTAATTGCACAATTATGTTCGCTAGATGTTTCCACATTGGAATCATCTATTTCTCCAGATCTCCAAAAAGTCTTGGACAATCATTCCAAGGTATTTGAGACTCCCAAGGGTCTCCCACCTATGCGTGATCATGATCATGCTATTCATCTGATTCCAGGAAGTGTTCCTCCAAACATCAGGCCGTACAGATATCCCTATGTCCAAAAAAGTGAAATTGAACGTATGGTTGCAGAAATGCTAGAGGCTGGTATAATTCAACCGAGTCAAAGTTCTTTCTCAGCTCCAGTAGTATTGGTGCACAAGAAGGATGGATCATGGCGCATGTGTCCAGATTATAGGGAGCTCAACAAGCTCACTATTAAAGATAAGTTTCCCATTCCTGTTATTGATGAATTACTGGATGAATTGCATGGATCAATTTACTTCACCAAGTTGGATCTTCGTTCGGGATATCATCAAATCAGAATGAAGATTGAAGACATTCCAAAAACGACATTTAGAACTCATGAGGGTCATTATGAATTTTTGGTCATGCCTTTTGGCCTTACCAATGCACCTTCAACATTTCAAGGTTTGATGAATTCAATTTTCAAACCATTCCTTAGAAAATTTGTGTTAGTATTTTTTGATGATATACTAATCTACAGCAAGTCTTGGAAGGATCATGTTGAACATGTTGACAGGGTGCTACAACTATTGGAGGAGAAACAATTATATGCAAAAAGATCCAAATGTTTCTTTGGAGTCCAGGAGGTGGAATATTTGGGTCATATTGTATCTCATGAAGGAGTTAAGGTAGACCCTAGCAAAATTAAAGCCATTAAGGAATGGAAAATCCCCACATCCATAAAGCATCTGCGAGGATTTCTTGGGTTGACAGGGTATTATCGCAAGTTTGTTAAGAATTATGGGAGAATAGCAGCACCTCTAACAACATTATTGAAGAAAGATTCATTTTCATGGACTCCGGAAGCAACAAAGGCCTTTGAACATCTTAAAGAGGCAATGTGCCAAGCACCGGTCTTAGCTACACCGGACTTCACAAAAACCTTTATTGTGGAATGTGATGCTTCAGGAAATGGAATTGGTGCTGTTCTAATGCAAGATGAAAGACCCATTGCTTTTGAAAGTCGTCCAATCAAGGGAAAGTTTTTAAGCAAAGCTATTTATGAGAAGGAAATGTTGGCAATACTCCATGCACTTAAGAAATGGCGACCCTACCTAATGGGAAGACACTTCAAGGTAAAAACGGATCATGATAGCCTTAAATACTTTTTAGAACAAAGATTATCCTCTGAAGAGCAACAAAAGTGGGTCACAAAGATGTTGGGTTATGACTTTGAAATCATCTACAAAAAAGGGAAGCAAAATGTGGTGGCAGATGCACTCTCAAGAAAGGATGAGGATGTGGAAGCATTGTTGTGTGCCATTTCTATTATCCAACCAGATTGGATAAACGAAGCAAGGGAGGAATGGAAGAATGACGAAGAAGTGTGGGCACTTATTCGAAAGCTACAACAAGATTCCAGTACTTCTGATACATTTAGCTGGAAAAATGATTCGTTATGGTACAAAGATCGCTTATACCTCTGTAAGAATTCCCAGCTAAAACAAAAGATTCTTATGGAATTGCACACTTCTCCCTTAGGAGGGCACTCAGGATTTTTAAAAACTTACCACAGGGTTAAGAAGGAATTTTTTTGGGATGGCCTTAAATCAGATATTCAAAAGTTTGTGGCGGAATGTTTGGTTTGCCAGCAAAATAAAGTTGAAACAATTAAGACACCAGGTCTATTACAACCTTTATCCATTCCAAGCCAACGTTGGGAGGAGGTTTCAATGGATTTTATCACAGGTTTACCCAAGTCTGAGGGAAAGAGTGTCATCATGGTGGTAGTTGACAGACTTACCAAGTATGCACACTTTTGTGCATTATCACATCCATTTAAAGCCAGTACAGTTTCTACTGCATTTATGGAAACAGTTCAAAAGCTACATGGAAACCCAAAGATTATTGTAAGTGACAGAGATCCCATTTTCACTGGAAATTTTTGGACAGAATTATTTTCTTGTCTTGGTACTCAGTTAGCTCATAGCTCATCTTATCATCCTCAATCTGATGGGCAAACTGAGATAGTAAACAAATGTTTGGAAGGATATCTTCGTTGCTTTGTATCTGATAAACAGACACAATGGGTCAAATGGTTGCCTCTGGCTGAATGGTGGTATAACACTTCCTTCCATACAGCAACAAAAATGACCCCATTTATGGCACTTTATGGGTATCAACCACCATCCATCACATCATATTTAAGAGAAAATTCTAAGGTTCAGGCAGTGGAACATCACATCGAACATCAACAACAAGTCCTCCAACTCTTAAAGGATAACCTCGTGTTGGCACAAAATAGAATGAAACAACAGGCAGATCAACATCGCAGTGAAAGAAGTTTTGATGTAGGTGATTGGGTATTCCTACGGCTACAACCATATAAGCAAATGTCCCTAAAGCAAGCTAAGAAGGATAATAAATTATCACCAAAGTATTATGGTCCGTACAAGGTGTTGCAAAAGATTGGTACTATGGCATACAAATTGGAGCTTCCTGCAGCTTCTCGATTGCACCCAGTTTTCCATGTTTCATGTTTAAAGAAGGTTATAGGTGACAAGCTCCCAATTCAAACAATATTGCCAGAACTTGATGAGGAAGGAAAAATTATATTGGAACCAGAAGCAGTCACAGAAACAAGAACTCGACAGCTACGAAATCGATCAATTTCAGAGTATCTTATCAAGTGGAAGAACTTATCCGCTGAAGATTCCACATGGGAGGATGAGAATTTTATGCAGAAGTATCCAGAACTACTCAAGCGTTGAGGACAACACTTTTTTGAAGGAGAGGGGCATGTTGGGTCCCTATAATACTAGTGATTACCCCATTACTATTGTAGTTATACCCCTTATTTATATTGTTGTGCCCCTATTACCCCCATATTGTTATTTCTGTGCCCCATAGAATCCCTCTATTGTTATTTTTGTGGCTTTATATTATTATTGTTAGGTCGGCTGGATTATATTGTGACTCCTTAGACTCCTATATATAGAAAGGAGGTTTTGTCATTTGTATCATCCAAGAATTGTTCATTTATGTAATGTAAAGGAGGTTGCCCCCTCGAAGAGGCTGAATTCTAAGGCGTTGATCTATCTTTTCTATCTTTTCTTGAGCTGGTTTCATAACACATCTACCCATTTATATAAATATATCTTCATGCCTTTAAACAAGGGGATATTAGGACTTCAGAAGCTCTTATCATAGAGAAAGTTGTTGGCTCTTAAGTAGCTCTAAGCACTCTTGCTGTTGGAAATTTTGGAGTGAGTTATGTTAAGGCTAGGATCTTATTTTGGAGATGATATGAGAAACTCACCTTCCATTATTATATTTTTATGGGCTTGTGGTACATGTAATTGATTTTGCAACATTATCGATGAGAAGCCCTTCACTCTTGGCATTAGTTCTCATGCACTTTCATTGTGGTTGTAATGACTATCTAGTACTTCTATTGTGTGTGCATGTTTAATTTCACATGAGTTGTATGTTTATGGAGTAATTTGTGGCTTATGGATCATATGCTTTCTTATGGATATTTGTTTTTTCCTTCCATGCGTTACACTAGTATTAGTTGTGAAATACTTTTCAATTAGTTTCTAGTGATATTTTACTCTTGTATGTCTTAGATGGTTTTACATAACTGATTCCTACTAAGTTGTACTTGGTCTTATTGTTGTCTTGTTATTATATTGTTCTTTGTATTGCAAGTTTATCATTTGTGGGGTCATTCGTCCTCACTCTTTGGGTATTTCACACTCGCCTCACAATAACATCTCTTCATTCAAGAGCCAAGAAAAAGACACAAACATGGTCAAAACTGGGCCCACATACTAGATGGGTCTCCTCTCCTAAAGAATGTTAGGTCTAATTGGGACTTTACACTAGAGAGGTCCCCTTACCATTGGTGGTGCAATTTTCTCCATCAATAGGCCTTCAAACCCTTGGGGGGCTCTAATGGGTCACATAAGGACTGAAAAATGGACAAAAACATTGAATGTTATTAGCTTCATGGAATTTATGGCATTGAAAGAGAATTTTTTGGTAATCTAACCTTTGTTTCCAATTAATAGACCCGACTTGATACATTTCTATCTCTCCCACCAAAACCCTTTGATACATACATCCACCTGGATCTAAGCCATATGTCTATATTATCTTTCTAGCCATCCTCTCCATGAACAAAGGAACCTAATTTATCACATACTACTTTGAAGAAGTTAAAACTCCAATAGTGTAATGGAAGCCTGGGCAGAATAGTCCATACCGTAAGAGTCTCAACAAGTTATCTTACAGGGTCAAAGGGCATCATCCATGCTTTTAATTACAAATCATATTTTCCTCAGTTCTTGCTATTAATTTGAATATTCACATAGAATTATTATAATCTTAGGAAAAAGGTAACCCATTGTAACACCCTCCAGGGTAAATGTGCATATAAACAACATAATAGGAACAAAAATACAATAAACATATCAGCCATCAAAATCCATATATACATCAATACATTTACACATGAAAATCAAGGAACAAATTTTTTTCATTAATAAATGCAATGAACCAACTAGATATGGGACTACCACGTTCCACCCAACCATAGATTGGTTGAGCCAAGCCTCTCTTCATCCAATCACCAATGTGCCATATTCAAAGCATGAATGTGGGATCTCAAAGAACACATCAATCAAAACCCATCCATGGCTTCTAGAGGCAACCCACCTCAACCCATCAAGCATTGATTCCACCTCATGGTCAGACATCACCAAAAACCATCATTAGATTGGTCTCCATCCAAGCCTTCCAAGGCTTCCAGAACTAGTAACTCAACCCACAACTTATACAAGGCTTCCAGAGCGTTTGTCCAACCAAGGCTTCCAGGACTAGTAACTCAACCCACAAAGGGCTTCTAGAGCATTTTTCCAACCAGGGATTCTAGGAATGGTAACTCAACCCAAACTGCTACAGGGCTTCCAGAGCATTTGTTCAACCAGGGCTTCTAGGACTAATAACTCAACCCAAGCTGAGGAAACACGAGAACCAACCAAAAAAAAGAATTGAAAGTAAACCCACAATCACCAGAGCTATCTAGGAAATGGAAAGGCTAGGCAATCCACTGTCAATCCTAGCCATCCTCCATGCCAATGACAAATCATAGCCAAGAAGCCACATGCATGCCAAAACTAGTGAAGAAATCATACATGCAACTCGGTACCTGCAAGCAATCTGATGTAGCTATTGATGTCAATGCCCTCTTGTGATTTCCTGCTCTTCCTTTGCCTTCTTTCTCCCAGAATCCAAGTATGCCACACCCACCAAGAGTGCTCAAAGAAAACTCTAAGTCTCCAAGAGTATGAGAGAGAGAGAATAATGAGAGAGTTCCCAAAACTAAACTGACAAAAGTTTCACACTGAAAGGAGGAAGCTTGCCAACTGATCCTCAAAATCATTTTTATTAACGAGGCCTTTATTTTCTTCATTTTCCATTATTTTTATTCAATTTCCTCCTCACATACAACCTATGACCTTTCACCTAATTTTTCTCCTATTTTCCATTATTTTCATAAATACATGTGCCAAAATACCATTTTGCCTCTTTAATGCCTTAGCCATTTCCTTTTCCAATTTCCTTAACCATAAACAACCAAATTAACACCCACTAGGATGTCCTTCCCATCATTCAGCTTGGAATACGTGTCCCATCATCAGTGGTATTATATATTTTTAAATGGAATTTTCACCAAGGGTGTTATAGAACACTCCCTCTTGGGGGAACACTGTCCTCGATGTTCAATGACACCTATAACCAAAAGAATGTTGAAAAAAAAACATACTACCCATGGAGCTTTATAACACAGCTCATTGCAGTAGTTACAATGACTAGTTGCTAAAACAAAACATCATGACAACATGACAACATACTGCATAGTGGAGCTTTATAACACAACTCATTACAATATTTAGAATGATATACACATATACACATTTTATTAACCAACAAATAAAGAATATGATGCCTGTATCCATAACAAGGAAATCCAGAGGCTCACACCTGCATCCTCAAAGTAATACCAGGGTTCACCTCCTTCCCAAGAAGTCTAGAATTCACTGCAAAGTAAAATCTGCATCCAATGTCCATCACTATAATCCTGGATCACTTGTCCTCTCAATGAATAGTTATTGGCTCATTTTTCCAAGGCACACTCCCAATGTGCATCTGATTCCATATGGCAATGCTAATGACCAAGAAAATCCATCCATGACCTTCCCTTCTTTGCTACATAGTCCCTCGAGAATCTTTTCACACCTTCCATGCTGTCACTCACCTTCCAAGTTCCACTGGCATCCCCATCTCGGGTAGTCCATACCTTGGCAAGGATTCCTCACATTAGAAGACACAAAAACTAAGGCATATCTCTACCTTAAAACAATCATATCAGTCATAGCATGGTCATGGAAATCAATGGACACAATTGGGTACCAGTGTCCCATAATGGCCCTCCTTCTGAAGTTCTTTACCAACATACTACTGCCTATTTAGATTCCTTTGCTGTTGCCAATTATCGCAGTTGATTTTAACCACTCATCTGGGAATGTTCATGCTTCCTGTACCAAGAACATAACTTCCATTAGATTCAAAATAAATTGAAATAAATTCAAATCATACCTCATTGGTAGTTCGTCAATACTGTACACTTGGAATCTTGTTCTCTTCTTGTCACAAGAAGTCAAACTAACATCTTTGACCAAATCAACATGTATAAAAATATCACATCAGGTTAGGTCAAAACACAACCATCATATATCGAAATCATAAATCACATGTAACCATCATAAACCAAAATCATAAATCAGAATTATAGAACATAAATCAAAATCATAATTCACATGTAATCATCATATACTAGAATCATAAGTCACATGCATAATAAAACTGAAATACAATACGGATACCTATCCTTCATCGATCCTTATACCTTTATTATTTTTTATAGATACTGGATCAGTTGCCACACCCAGCAAACACCCAGTGCATTCTCCTCTATGAGGTGCACATATGCATAGTGTGCATCACACACATACAACCACCCCTGACACACAACACCATGCATTACATGCACCTACACCTGATGTACAACACATACAACTAAAACTAGTGTAAAACACAGTGCATCCATCTATACCTGATGTGCAATACCACCCAATACATGTACCTACATAGCGTACAACATAACGAGTACAAATGCCGTAATACCAAGACTACATGATGCACATACATAACACTGCATGCCCATAACACAACATGGATGACATGCACACAATACCACATGTACACCAATACCATATGTGCAACATGTACACTGTTAGGCCCCTATACTACTAGTGTAACCCCTTATTGTTATTAGTACAACCCACTTATTTAACATTTGGTATCAAAATATATCAAAATTACAAGAACAAGTGCAACAAATTTCACTGTCACAAAAGCTAACAGAAGCTAAGATAAATGGCGTGGAAGCTAAGATGAATGGCATGGAAGCTAAGATGGACAACTTGAAGATAGATTTGAACACAAATTTGAAGACAGGCATGGCAGATTTGAAGACAAATTTGAAAAATTTTCTACAAGAAATACTTACCAATGGTGAAAAGGTAGTAAAGGAAAATCATGATGCGAACAAAAGAAATGTTAATCATGATTTCTTAGACTCTAATGTGGGATCAAAAATCATTATATTCCAAAAATATATATGAGGAAGTTTGATGGCAAGGATCCCGCAACATGGATTTTACAAATTGAGCAATTTTTCGATCTCAATAATGTGAAAAACACACAAAAGGTACGTATTGCAACTTTATATTTGGAACCAAATCAGTTTGTATGGTATTAATGCTTTGCTCTCATAAACAAATTATCACTTGGGCAATTTTTACGGAAGAGTTGATAGCACATCATGAGGATACAAAAAGCAACACTCTTTTTAGCCAATTGATAAGTCTCAAACAAAAGGGTTCAATAATGGAGCACATTGAGGAGTTCCAAAAATTGAACATAAGGGTAAAATATATTCCACAGGAGCATAGGATTGATGTGTTGTTGATGCCTCAAAAATCATTGCATCAAAATCGAGGGATAACCACACCGTTTGGACCTTAATACAACTCCTTTTCCGTTTGGGATGGTGGCTCTGACTGGATATAATGGGACCAGTTTCCCAGCAATGAATAAAAAGGGATGGATGAGTGATTGGCTTTCTAATAAGTGATAAGAAATGGATGACTTAATCTAAAAAGTGAAAATACAAATGACTATTCTATCCTGAGAAGCTTCTATTTTTAAGTGCAACGATTGATGATTTCTGTTCATCAATAGGCATATAGATGACTCTATTCAATAAACATAGACATTCATTCATATAATAATTGCTTTGTTCAAATAGTTGAACAAAGTAATTAATAAAACATTGTTACACTTATCTTTTTATATTACTGATACATGTATGATTAGAGGAAAAGCATGCTGTAAACATCCAATAGTGGAAAGTATAAAGAATGTTGTTAAAACACATGCATATATTCAATAATAGCAAGAATGATCGAATAACAATTCACATAAAAATAATGAATTCAGACATAGATAGTAGTACCATATGAGCTGCAAATCATTCCCAACATCAATTGCAATTCGAATTCCTTCTTCCGACTCAGAAATACTTTTAAATAAAGGGAGTAGTGCACATCCACATAAAAGCTTCGTTATCAAAATTGGAATAATTGGCCTAGTCTTTATAAAAAATATACCTGAATTACAGTAGTGCAACTTCAGGTTTAAGTCATATACAAAAACTTACGACCCTTTCTAAATACATGATAGGGTCTATAAATACTTAATTAAACTAACTAACTACAAAATTAAAATGCTACTAAATTGGTACAACTCCATCTTGCATATCTCCCCCATAGCAATCTGGCAGTTGGAAACATGATTCATCACTCTGACTGTTTGCCTTTCGACCTGAGTTGGCATATTGCTAGCATCAGTTCCACTTCTTGAGGGCAGCTGAGACGAGAATTGAGTTGAGCAGCATAGGTGGCATATTGTATATCGGAAATGATACACCTGATTGCATCTGTTAGGCACTTGAGGGCATCTCTCTGGCTGTATGGTTTTACTAAGAACAACCAATAGGTGTCCCAAGTTAAACTGTTAATACCTGTGATCAATCTCCCATTCTTTTCCAGCTCTTGATAACATGATTGCTCCAATATTTTGGCCGATATTAATTTACCTGGTGTACACTGAGAGATCATATTAGATAAATAGAGAATATCATTAATTAATTCAACCAAATTACTTGTGGTTAATTTGCATCTAGAAACTGCTCTCTCTGCCTTCATTAACTGGGACTGCCATTCCATAAATAAGATTTCTTTATGGGATTCTAGGATTTTAGGAAAATTTGCTTCCTGTCCCTCATTAGTGTCCTGCCAATCAAGAAAATTTGTCAAGGTTTCATCGGCCTGCTCTAAGTCTTGTCTAGAATCAACTGATTTATCGATTATTGATGTTGTTATGTCAAACAGGGGTTCCACTTGAGCAATTTTATGACATAATAATCCTATTTTTGTTACCAGTGCCTTATTAATCTGTAGTGCTTCTGCTCTGAAACCGGCAAGCTGCGGAATATTCTTAAACTTCTCTATTTGACCTGATAATTGAGCAATTTTCTCATCTTTTGTCTTTACCATCTGTTCATTCATTGTTTTCAATTTTGCTAATGCCTCCGATAGTTCTTTCTACTTTTGAATCGCATTCGAATCGACCCTCTGTTTCTCTTCATGCAACTACTTGTTCAATTGATTATTTATCTCTTACTGCGTGGACAATTGCAGTTCTAATTGTTCTGCTTTCTGTTGTGCTTCCGATAACTATGCTTGTAATGAGGCGATTGCCTGGTCTTTTCTTTTAACAAATTACTCACTTCTGATGCCTTGTCCATGGTGGCCGCCGAATAGGCCCCAACATATTGGTATAATTTTGTTAGGTCATCAGAAGGATCAAACTCCTCCTTCCAAACTACGTTGGCTGTCACTGTTTGTTTAGGGAATAGGGAAGGTTGATCAATCCTTGTCCTTTTCTTCTGTCGCTTTACTACGACCCTATGCTTTGGGATGTAAAATACATCCAATCGAGGTATATCCTCCACTTGCAAAATGATTTTATCCGAAGGATCTTTGGGAATTTTTTCTATGTCTGTAGTAGGGGGTATACTGCTGTTTTCTTCACTTGGAACCTCTTTTGATGCTGTATCCTGTGTATCAGCCACTTTGGATGTATCGGCTTCTCTTGAGCTTTCTAGATTGCTTATGATTGAATCGAATTGCTGCCATTCCTAGAGCAACCTTGGGTCAATCTGGGTATCAACATTCACATCCTTGCTGCTATGCTCATGCTGCCTTTTTTGTTCCTCTTCACATATTCTCTCTTCTTCTTTCCTCTGCGCTTCCTCCTGTTCTTTCCTTTGGAGTTCCTCCTGCTATTTTGTTCGGACTTCTCCAAAAATTTCTGATGTAGCAGGAGGTTCATTGGTAAGTCGTTGTTCAGGCTCACTTGACTGTGTCATCAGGGCAGTGGCTAACAAATCTAGAGGTATATTTTGCAACCTCTGCTCTCTAATTTTGTTAAATTCAACTAACTCGTCGTCGTGATATCTCATTCTATCTAGCATTTCAACCTGAAATAATGTGATCAGGAGCTCAGGACCAAGTGTCGTAAAATGGTCAAAATTTAAAGTGATTAGAACTGGTTCAAAGATGAACTACTGGAAAGTGCTCGTCCTCCCGATTCCGGCGCCGCAAACGGTTCGAAAAACGGTCGCCGTATGAGGAAGATATGGCAAAAAGAATAATTTGGTCAATAACATTAGAAATTTGATTTTTTTTTAAAAACATTTAAAAAGGAATATTCTGTAGAATATTCCTTGAAATATTCTGTAGAATATTCCTTGAAATATTCCCGGAGGGCACCACGTGGCCCCAGATGACGTCAGCGAAATTGGATGGCGGTGTATTAAAATGGGTTTTGGTCGGATGGGGTTTTGAACCCCCGACCTCTGGTTCATTACTCCAACGATTTACCATTAGCCCACGCTGCCTTTGGTTGATGAATGGGCAGATTAAAGTTCGATAAGGTTTGAATTTGCTCCCATTGGGAAAATTAAGGGGGCCAACCCCTAAAGGCCAGCCCCCCAACACCATACGACCAGCATGCAAGAACCAGGAGCTTAAGCAAACCGCCAGCCCGCCAACGGTCAGCATGAAATCCGAGGCAGACATTAAGTTTAACTGCAGAAAGATGGCGGCATAATTGGTGGAGCGCCAAATTTGGCGGTCCCGCCATTTTTGGCGAGCTTAACTGGCCGTCATTAAATGTAATTGGGGTTTTGTTAGGCCAAACTGGAAGTTGGGAGTAAATGGCCATAACGTTGGCCCAGAAAGTCCGTTTTGGACGATTTATTTATTTATTTTGGGTCTCTTCGACCTTCTGAAGCCATTGGCACAGGTTTCACAGCCATATGAGGTCATTGGCAGGTGTTTTTGCTTCGTGGAAGTTCTAGGAGCCACTAGGGCCAAATCAGTTTGGGAGCTGCATTGGGAATTGTGCAGCTAGTGAATGTGGAACGAAGGTTATTCCTGAAGTTTTCCAACCTTCTGAATCTATTTCTACAACTCTTTTTGCCTTCTGAGGTATTCTTCTCACTGTTTAGCTTCAGGGAAGCTTTCAGGGCCACCAGGGCCATTTAAGTGATTGAGCTGTTTGGGGGCTATGATCATCTGTTTTTGGTGATTCAAAAGCCTATGCCTGCTATTTTTGACCTCCTGAGTCTAATGGCAGAGGTGTCAGAACCAATTGAGGTCATATTCACCTTGAAATTCTCCATGCTAGTTTAAAGGGCCACTAGGGCCAACTGGGGAAAGTACTGTATAAGGTACCAATTTCACTGTTTAGTGTTTGGGAAAGAGCATGTTTGGATAAATCCTATCTTCTGATTCTGTATTTACAGTCAGATCTATCCTTTAAGACACCCATATTCTTGTATTAGCTTTTGTAGCAATTTTAATACAAGAGGACAAGCCTAGTTGGAGAGGCTTGATCCAACAGATGTAGCCCAGGAGGGGGTGAACTGCTTTATCATTTTGATGTCTTTTATTTGCTGAAAATGGTATGGTAAACAAATCTGATATAAAGTTTTAAACAATAAAATATACATAACTTGCATATACACATAATCACCTATTCAGCTGCAGAAAGTTGTTTGTCTTATTCCGCAAGACCTCAAACTTCAAGCATGTGTATGTCAAAGACTTCTAAGTGTTTACTTGTTTATTTCTTTAAGTAGAGCCTGTAGAGGGCCAGGTAACCTCTGGAACTCATCCTCTTTTTAGAGGTGACATGTCCAGCGAATGCCCCTACAGTCTATCTCTGTATAAGAAATAAGAGGTTTACACATTTTTAGAGGTCATTTGGAGTGTATAGCTCACAGTTGAAATTATTGGAAATGGATACCTTGCACCCTTAAACAAGTAAATTCCATTTTCAGATCATAATGACTCGGCTAAGGAGAATAGGTCATCAAACTCATCTTCTTTATGTTCAAATTTAGTGAGTTTTTCCTGTTCTAGTGCATTATAGACAACTTTGTTTGGATCAAATCGTTTGTTAGGAAGAGTGGCGAGATTCAGTGTATTTATCTTTTCTTCTTCTTTCTTGGCATGTTTTTAGTCATGCAGAGCATAAACGCCACACCTTAGAGGAAAAGGAGGGCAGACCTGCTTCTTTTTATTCCTTAGAGTCTTTGTAACTCCTTCGGATGTAAGCTGATATGCTATTTCTCGAGCCAATAGTTTGTCGGGTATATACAAGGGGAGGACGTGAGGCCTGGCCTGACTGCCAAAAACTCTTACATATGTAAATTTTTCTTCTCTGAACCAGTTTCCTAAGGCTGTCAAGTCAATCTGTGCTTGTGAGGAAATCTTAGGAGCAGGTTTGTCAAAAATTGCATAGTAAATGGGTAACATAAATCCATTGCAAACTTGATATAGGTGGTGTTTATAGTGGGCTTTCCACAACTTCTGGTGATAGATATGAATGGGCATAGGGTCCTGTGGAGTCCATCTCCACCCCAGCACAGGAAATTCGGAGTTAAAACAAAGAGTATCTAAGATGTAGGCACTAAAGTAAAATGGAGGAATGAACCTTTCAGTAACGCGGGATTTGTTTCTGAACTCAAGAATAGCTGTTGCTAACTTATCAGATAATATATTCCCCTAATCCATTATTTCGCTATTGCATGCTGATTCCATTAAAGATACCATTTCTATGGTGAAGTTTGAGGAATCATGCAACCCCCAAATCCTACACATCATTACTCCAACATAACAATAAGGAGAACACAAGGAATCGACAGAGTACTTACCCGAGGACTCATGCTTGTGTTTCTCTTGGTTTTGTCTCCAATACCGTATAGGTACTGATTCAATTTCATTTTCATCTCTGAACTTCTCCAAAAATGCTTTGTTATACTTCTTCTCTGGTGCGGGAAAATGGTACATTTGTCTCAAATCATCGGGTTGAAACGAGTCGAACACTCTCCTGTCGATAGTGTAAAATGTTCTGTTTGTAATTGGGATTTCCTCAATTGCCCATATTACCACATCTGTGTATGGAAGAATTTGCTCTCAAGCCGCTATCCGGTGTATGTAAGAATCAACCAAATCCTTTAGGGTTGCATCAGACTTCCAGGCCGGGTCTGCTGTAGCTTGTGCTGATGCTTCCTGAGGCTCTTTGGCCTCAACCAGATTATAGATGCTCTGCCAAGTAGTTTTACCGAGACCAAGACATGTGGTGTCCGAGATTAATCCCTTTTTACTTGGTCCCAAATCGGAAGTGTGTTGTCCTGTTACCGCGGAAGCTGAAGCTGTTCCAGATTTCTTAGACTTCTTCCCCATTTGGCCTAAATTCGCTGCTTCGGAGGAGCTCTACACAGGAGATAAAATGAACGTAATGTGGAGAATATGTGGTGCAAACCAAATATGAAAGAGTTATATCAATCAATGAATAATGGAAGACTAACATAAGGTGGGCGCGGATACAATCTCTGAAGATATTTTGGCATCACTGCTTCATTAATTTTCCGTTTAAACCTGTCAATCATTTAAATGCTCATCATATCGTTTATTGGCCGAATAATTCATTTAAGCGTGGCTTTGATGTTTTGGCGGTTGGGCGTAAGTGAATCGCTATCGGGCAGAGAAAGACTTTTAATAATAATTAAACATAATATACCCAAGCCTTATCAATCCTTTTTGAAAGTCGCGCTTAACTTTATCACAATCGGGGATCGGAGGAATGCTTAAGTTGTTATATTGTTATTACGGGATCCCCGATCGTCGATAGCGATATTGCCAATTCGCATCAGGAGCTTTTATACGAGGGCTTTTTGTTGCATACATGTTACATTCCACGATCGACGATAGCGATATCACATCAGAGCAAAGAGAGGGGCCTTTTGTTATGATCACTTGCCTTCCCTATATCCGATAGTTATTCACGCTTGTCGCATCGGGGAAAACCAATGGGTCTTTTGTTATGCATCCTTTGTTATTGCGATATGCGATCGCTTTATCGCAATAATAAAGGATTATTCATTTTTTATTATAAGACCAATTATATGTTTTCTCAAAAGGTTTATAATGTTTTATTTCTTTTCGGACCTTTTGAGGAATGATAAGTTGATACCAATTTAATCTAAAAGGGACCCATTTCATATTATAGTTTTGAAAGTAAAAATTTTATGAAATGGGGGGTTGTTGTACAACACAAATTGTGTTCATAGGGACTTTAAAGCATAATATCCAACATGATGTTCACCTTTGGGAACCTGATTCATTAGAGAAGGTACTCAGGTTAGCAAGAAAATTGGAAAGAAAAATTATGGCAACCAGGAAGCATACCACTCACAACTATAAAGATAGAAGTGTGGTTGCTCCTAGTCTTCCACAACCTATAAGGTTGACACCAAAAAAATTGGAAGAAAAAAGAGCAAAAGGGCTTTGCTACAGTTGTGATAGCAAATACACTAAAGGTCATAAGTGTGCTGAGAAGAAATTATTCTACATGATTGTGAAGAGGAAAAAGAAAAGGAGCAAGAAAGGTCAAAAGAAGAGGATATACTCCAGGAACAAAGCCTAGATAAATAAGAAATGAATCCGACCATATCTTGTAATTCATTGGCAAGAATTACCACTCCTCAAACCATCAAGATAGAAGGACAAATCAATAAGAAAAAGGTACTACTTTTGATTGATTCAGGAAGTACCCACAATTTTATTCATTGTAAGGTAGCAAAATAATTGAATTGTTTCTTATACCCAGCACCAGAGTGTCAAGTGATGGTTGCAAATGGAGAAACAATAAATTGCTCTAGAAAATGCCATGATATCAAGCTATCGATGGGAGAATATGTATTGACTAGCCCAATGCTTTCCATTCCAATGGGAGGTGCTGATGTTGTACTAGGAGTACAATGGCTACAATCCTTGGCTACAATAGCTTTCAATTTTCAAGAACTTTTCATGAAATTTTCCGTGGAAGGAAAGGAATTTGAATTAAGGGGTATTACAGGGAAACCAGAAAAGATAATTAGCTCTAATGGTATGACAAAGATTCTAAAAAAGGAACAAAGGGGTGTAATTGCACAATTATGTTCGCTAGATGTTTCCACATTGCAATCATCTATTTCTCCAGATCTCCAAAAAATCTTGGACAATCATTCCAAGGTATTTGAGACTCCCAAAGGTCTCTCACCTATTCGTGATCATGATCATGCTATTCATTTGATTCCAGGAAGTGTTCCTCCAAACATCAGGCGTACAGATTTCCCTATGCCAAAAAGAGTGAAATTGAACGTATGGTTGCAGAAATGCTAGAGGCTGGTATAATTCAACCAAGTCAAAGTTCTTTCTCTGCTCCAGTAGTATTAGTACACAAGAAGGATGGATCATGGTGCATGTGTCCAGATTATAGGGAGCTCAACAAGCTCACTATTAAAGATAAGTTTCCCATTCCCGTCATTGATGAATTACTGGATGAATTGCATGGATCAATTTACTTCACCAAGTTGGATCTTCGTTCAGGATATCATCAAATCAGAATGAAGACTGAAGACATTCCGAAAACAACATTTAGAACTCATGAGGGTCATTATTAATTTTTGGTCATGCCTTTTGGCCTTACCAATGCACCTTCAACATTTCAAGGTTTGATGAATTCCATTTTCAAACCATTCCTTAGAAAATTTGTGTTAGTATTTTTGGATGATATACTAATCTACAACAAGTCTTGGAAGGATCGTGTTGAACATGTTGATAGGGTGCTACAACTATTGGAGGAGAAATAATTATATGCAAAAAGATCCAAATGTTTCTTTGGAGTACAAGAGGTGGAATATCTGGGTCATATTGTATCTCATGAAGGAGTTAAGGTAGACCCTAGCAAAATTAAAGCCATTAAGGAATGGAAAATCCCCACAGCCATAAAGAATATGTGAGGATTTATCGGGTTGATAGGGTATTATCGTAAATTTGTTAAGAATTATGGGAGAATAGTAGCACCTCTAACAACATTATTGAAGAAAGATGCATTTTCATGGACTCCAGAAGCAACAAAAGCCTTCAAACATCTTAAAGAGGCAATGTGCCAAGCACTGGTCTTAGCTACACTGGACTTCACAAAAACCTTTATTTTGGAATGCGATGCTTCAGGAAATGGAATTGGTGCTATTTTAATGGAAGAAGAAAGACCCATTGCTTTTGAAAGTCGTCCAATCAAGGGAAAGTTTTTACACAAAGTTATTTATGAGAAGGAAACGTTGGCAATACTCCATGCACTTAAGAAATGGTGACCCTACCTAATGGGAAGACACTTCAAGGTAAAAACGGATCATAGCCTTAAATACTTTTTAGAACAAAGATTATCCTCTGAAGATCAACAAAAGTGGGTAACAAAGATGTTGGGTTATGGCTTTGAAGTCATCTACAAAAAAGGGAAGCAAAATGTGGTGGCAAATGCACTCTCAAGAAAGGATGAGGATGTGGAAGCATTGTTTTGTGATATTCCTATTATCCAACTAGATTGGATAAATGAAGCAAGGGATGAATGGAAGAAGGATGACGAAGTATGGCCACTTATTCAAAATTTGCAAAAGATCCCAATTCAAAGAATATTTCCAGAAATTGAAGAGGAAGGAAAAATCATATTGGAACCTAGAGCAGTCACAGAAACAAGAACCCGACAGCTAAGAAATCGATCAATTTCAGAGTATCTCATCAAGTGTAAAAACTTAACCGTTGAAGATTCCACATGGGAGGACAAGAATTTTATACAGAAGCATCAAGAACTACTCAAGCGTTGAGGACAACGCTTTTTGAAGGAGAGGGGCATGTTAGTCCCCTTTACTACTTGTGTAGCCCCTTATTGTTATTAGTAAAACCCGCTTATTATATTGTTGTACCCATGTAGTGCCGATATTGTTACTATTGTACCCCATAAAAGCCTACTATTGTTATTGTTGTGCCCTTACATTATTATTGTTATGTCGGCTCTAATTATGTTATGACCCCTTAGACTTTTATATATAGAAATGAGGTCTTTTCATTTGTATCATCCAAGAATTGTTCATTTTGTAATGTAAAGGAGGTTGCCCCCTCCAAGAGGCTGAATTCTAATGCGTTGATCTATATTTTCTATCTTTTCTTGAGCTGGTTTCATAACATACACAGTACCATTGGTACACTACACCACCATACAATGCGTACACAATACCACATGTACACAGAACAAAACACACGACTTGTACACAACACCACATGTATGCATCGCCATATGCACGATATGTACATAGCACCACATGCACAATGTTGTAACATATTTTGGCACACTAAAAATTTAAAAAATTTCACTGAGAAATTGCTACTTTTGTTCTAGGCTAAATGATGAAAGATATAATTATTATGATTTTGAATGGTTCATGTATATATATATATATATATAGATATATATTTATTTATTTATTTTAATCTAAAATATATTATTTTTATAAAAATATACCTATATATTTTTATGGAAATATTTACTTTAAATTAAAATTATGTTCCTAAATTAAAACCATGCCAAAATGTAAACTTATGACCCACCCTAGACTCATATGTTTAAAACCCCCCTTTTTCCCATGCCTCCAGTTATGGGCACATTAATCCAAGGTTTAAAAATACTTTTCGGACCCCTAGCTCTTCTTACCTTTAATTTAGGGGGGGTCCAAAAAGCTGTTTCAATGGCTGCCATTTTTACTATGTGTCACCTCCAAAGCCTAAAACCACTTACCACTACCCCCCAAAACCATAAACTTTATTTTTTTTTACTTTTATAGGAATGGAATTTGATACAATTATGAAATAATTGCTAAATGCAAATATAAGGTGAAACTACATTTTACAGGAGATTCATTGATGGAAGACCAAGTTGGTAAAATAAAATAAGTGTAAAATGGTGTTATAGCAGCACATGAAATAAAATTCACGGATGCCGTGAATTTATGAGAGAAAATAAAGGGGAAAATTTCATATGAAATTAATGTATAGGTGAGCAAAGAAACAATTCATGTAGATGCATTTCACGATAGCAGATTAAGGTAAAATAAACATGATGAAATCAATTTACATATATAGTGAAATCATTTACAAGGCATGGTGAAATCAATTTACATATATAGTGAAATCATTTACAAGGCATGGTGAAATCAATTTACATATATAGTGAAATCATTTACAAGGCATGGTGAAATCAATTTATAGGTGTAAAATCATGTTGTGGGTGAAAGTAAAAGGGTAAAGTGAAAATACTCTTCCAACCACAAAAATCAAAACATGCCATGAAATTATGAGAGAAAATAAAGGGGAAAATTTCATATGAAATTAATGTATAGGTGAGAAAAGAAAGCATTCATGTAAATGCATTTCACCATAGGTAAAATAAACATGGTGAAATCAATTTACAGATATAGTGAAATCATTTACAAGGCATGGTGAAATCAATTTATAGGTGTAAAATTATGTTGTGGGTGAAAGTAAAAGGGTAAAGTGAAAATACTCTTCCAACCACACAAATCAAAACATGGTTTTGCAAAACCATCCAGGTATTCTACAAGGGTAAGAGGAATTTATAGAGAAAGGTGAAAAAGGCAAACAAGCCATGGATTTTAAAAACTACACATTGTTTTGTGAATCCATGAAAAGGGAAAACAATACATGAATTTGGTAGATGGTTTATCAAATCATTTACATATATATATATATATATATATATATATATATATATATATATATATATATATTGAAATTCTAAATCCTGAAATTCATTTAAGAGTTTAATCAAATATTTGAAAATTTTATATTCCTCAAATATTTGTGAAAAAATCAGAAAATGACAAAAATAGAATTCACAGATGGCAGACCAATCAATTTTAAAGGGACAATTAGCAGATTATGGGAAAAAGGTTTTAGCCTTTTTCTAGACCTCAGCACTCATTTAACCCATTCCAGATCTCAAGGCAAGATACTTGCAAACAGTTCAAATTTTTCAGCAAATTGGGGATTATGTTGCATATTTTCAATAGTCATTCAACCGATTCCAAATCTCAAGGCAAGATACTTGCAAGCAGTTCAAAGTTTCCAGCAGACAATTTAGAGAAAGTGTTTTATTTTTAGTATACTATTCAGGATTGTATTCCATAATTATTGTAATAGTTAGGAGAGTTCTTGTCTATATATATTATTTCATTTGTAATAAACAGTGTGGGATTTTGATGCCAAGGCTCTTCACTTTGTAATAGCTACTATTATAGGATTTCTAATGAAAGCCTTCCGGCTTCGGTTTGATAAAATTTTGTGATTTCTAGTATGATTTTCTACTATTTCATATCTTATTTATACACATGTTCAAAGAATTTATAATAAGGTTTGGGTAAGTGTAGATTGAGTATCAATATATTCTTAAATCCCCTGCAAAATCATAACCTTTAGAAAGAGATTAGGTTATTTGATTGTTTGTCCAAGATAACTCCTCTTTGACTGGTTTTTTCTTTATTCCTTCTAATAGCCATTAAAAGAGTTTAGCTTATTGGACCATTTATTCAAAATAGCTCCTCTTAGAATTGGTTTCAGTTTGGCCTTCTTGAATACTCTGTAATGTGTTTTGTTGGGCTATAGAAATCATCTACACACATCCAAATTTCCCTATTTGTTAAGTAGTCAGTCTTACTGCTTAATTATTAGGAATCTCCTTACATTCTTCTATCATAATCCCTGAAAAGCTAAGTCATTTTGTTAGGCTGGAAGCTGAAAAATTCTCAAGGGACCCTATGAGAGAGGCCTTTAATCATAGATAAGGATTATCATTGATTGCCAACCACCCCCAATTAAAACCATAAATTTTGCCATTGTGCTTTAAACCTTGTTGTTAAATGATAGGTGAACAACGTTAAACAAAGCCTCATAACAACTGAGGGAGCCCCATCTAGTTCAAGGGCTAGCTTGAACCTAAAGGCTGGTTGAGTTGGTTTTCTGGCGTATTTTTTGCGGCAAAGGACTGCCTACAGGAAACAAGAACAACATCTAGTGTCGTTGTCGGGGAGCAAAGTAAAGAAGATATCTTTATCCCTGGAATGATAAAGATTAGATCTATTCCTTGCTGGTGAAGAAGGAGTAGGAATTTATTATTGGTTGCATTTCCTTCACCTGGCTACTCCACTTGTCATATGGCGATTCCACTGGGTAATCGATTCAACTGTTTTGAAATTTCAGCTACCTTTACTACTATGTAAGGTTCATTGATACTTGGAATCAGTAGTATATGTCTTTCCCTCTCAGCCATGGTCAAAAATCTAAAATGTCTGCAGAGGATGCAACTTTTAAAGTACACCTGTGAGTATAAGTTTTCCATGGGATTTAATGTTCCTATTGTATATATTCTGTAGATTTTCAGCTGCTAGCAACGTGGTTTGTCAATAAATCCACTCTGCACTTGGTTACACTGGAAAGTAGATTACATTTAATAGTGTGTGGGGTTGATTAGCTACTTTCATATTCAGGGTGCAGTAGATCTACAATTGTTTCAATTATATTTCAAGATTGCAGTATTAAGTTTGGTTTGGTTGAGTGCAATGACTTCCAAGGGATTAAATTATTGACTCCATGAACCATGAATTAGGAACTCTTGTGATTATTTCCACTTACAGTGTTATTTGTTTCACTTTAGTAGTTTTCAATTTTCAGATTTTAGAATGAATAAGTCTCTAGATTAGTGCAAGAAATATAAGTTTTCGTTCATAGTTGCAAGTTTAATATGCAATAATTGGATGATGGGGATTGGCTATACATTACATGACGACAGATCAGATCATTGATCAATTATTTTATGGTATGACTCCAACACATAAGGCATCTGGTCTACTAGTTCTGTGCATGCCGCAGGGGAAGCAGTCCCCATTAGAGTCGATGTTGTAACATATTTTGGCACAATAAAAATTTAAAACATTTCAGTGAGAAATTGCCACTTTCCTTTTGGGATAAATGCTAAGAGATATAATTATTATGCTTTTGAATGGTTTATTATATATATATATATATATATATATATATATATATATATATATATATATATATATGTATATATATATATATATATATATATATATATATATATAGATATATATATATATATATATATATATATATATATATATATATATATATATATAATTTTCTGAATAAGATTGATTCTATTAAAGATACAAAAATAGTGTTACATGGAGGCTCTGGCCTCTGCAGAAACTGTAACAGAGTAATAACTAGGCATTAGCCATCAGTAACAGAAAATTTAGACTGCCCATTCAGGGAAACCAATCTCAAAAGGGTTTGAGCTGCCCATTCAGGGGAAACCAGCTTATAAAACAACAAAAACTAGGTTGGAGAGTTTTCCAGCATAACTGAAAATAACCAAGCAAAACTAAATGCCACATGTCAACCATCACAAAAAAAAATCATCACAAACAACTTGATGACACATAACCTAGAGGGGGAGGAAGAGCCGGCTAGGTGTTAGCAGGTGTCAGTGTCTCCTCCACAATGCAACACTTGTAATCAGATGGGTCATCGTCGGGCGGTGTCTCCTCCACGATTGGACACCCGTAATCAGAAGGATCATTGCCGATATGCTGCTGGCCACTAGTCGTGGCCTCTCGCTTCCTTGTGCCATCTGGAATGCTAGTGCCTGCTATCTCCTTCCTGAGTCCTCCTGGGTTCATTGCTTCCTGGTTGGGGTGAGCAGTTACCGGTCTGTTTCGAACCTCCTCCTACACTCTGCTCCTGTTGCTGTTGCTATTCCTGTTCCTAATGTTGCTGGCCTGGACAATATTGCATTGAGGCTCCTCCCTGAAGGCAATAGAGACTGTGGCAATGATACAGGGGCGGTTCAGGGTGCATCTAAATTGGAATTGAGTGGAATGTGAGGGGTTCAGCGATGGCTCAGAGCTGGTTTGAGGGTACTGGGTGTCCTTTGTATGACTTTGTCTAGCTCTTTGGCCTTGTCCTCTTCCCCTTCCACTGCGAGTGTTAGGATAACGACCTCTGCTTGGAGCCGCAGATGTAGGCAAGGAGGAGTCAGCCTGAGCAGAATTAGGTGGGGAAAGTGAGGGCAAGCATATTTCTCGCGCACGGCTACTTCCTCTGTGGCTGCGCATTCTGTGCCTGAGGCGGGGCATGTTGACAAGGTGGATATCAAGGCTCTGGGTATGAGTAGGAGTTGAAGATGGGGTGGAGTCGTTACGGAAGGCGGGGGCATGGGGAATACGAGTACTAGAGGGAGAATTAAGACCAGAGATAGTAAATTGGTAATGGCAGTGCGGGTTATGGGAGAAATGAGCCCCCTCAGTGAACTCAATGCAGCAAAGTAGCTGACAGCATCTCCCTAAAGCTATTTTGTAGCTCTGTTGAGCCACTGCGGGAAGACAATTGTAGGTGAGAGGAGGCAGAGCCGAGGGTGGACACTGGTTAATCTCCATATTGAGGTCCAGAGCCAGAAGTAGGTGGCCTCGGCTCTCTCCCTGCATTAATGAATTATGGTAATCATGTTGCTTCATTAAATGATCATAAGTGTTGGCGGTGGGCTTTGCGTTGGCAGTGCGGGAGGCCATGTGTCTGTAGCACTTGCCCGCCTAGAGTATCGTCGCCGTGCAGGTGGCATTAATCACCCGCATCCAGGGTTATTCTTTTTATATATATTAATTTTAATTTAAAATATATTATTTTTATAAAAATATAATTATATTTTTATGGAAATATTTACTTTAAATTAAAATTGTGTTATAAAAATTTGATCCTAAAATCAAACCAAATCAATAGGTAAACTTATAACCCACCCTACACTCATACGTTTAAAACCCCCTTTTTTCCAATGCCTAGAGATATGGGCACATTAATCCAAGGGTTAAAAATACTTTTGGGACCCCCATCTCTTCTGACCTTTAATTAAGGGGGAGGGGTCCGAAAAGCTATTTCAATGGCCGCCCATTTTTACTACGTGTCACTCCCTTGTAATTTCGGACCCCCAAAACCTAAAACCACTTACCACTACCCACCTCTGAAAACCATGAACTTTATTTGTTTTGACTTTTATAAATGTGGCCGGAATGGAATTTGATACGATTATGAAATAATTTCTATGTGGATGGGAGGCTAAATGCAAAGATAAGGTGAAACTACATTTTATAGGAGATTCATAGATGGAAGACCAAGTTGGTAAAATAAAATAAGTGTAAAATGGTTTTACAACAACACATGAAATAAAATTCACGGATGCCATGAATTTATCAGGGAAAATAAAAGGGAAAATTTCATATAAAATCAATTTACAGGCATGGTGAAATCTATTTACACATGTAAAATCATGTTGCAAGTGAATGTAAAGAGTAAAGTCAAAATACTCTTCCAACCACACAAATCAACACATGGTTTTGCAAAACCATCCACGTATTCTACAAGGGTAAAAGGAATTTACATGCATGAAATTAATTTACAGAGAAGGTGAAAAAGAGAAACAAGCCATGGATTTTAAAAACCACAGTGTTTTGTGAATCCATGGAAAGGGAAAATAATACACACATTTGGTAGATGGTTTATCAAATCATTTAAATACATATATTGAAATTCTAGATCCTGAAATTCATGTAAGAGTTTAATCAAATATTTGAAAATTTTATATTGCTCAAATATTTGTGAAAAAATAAAGGATGATGAAAATCATTAATTGAAAAAAATAGAATTCATAGATGGTACACCGATCAGGTTTAAAGGGACACTTAGAAGATTTTGGGAAAAAGGTTTCAACCTTTTTCTAGACCTCAGGGGGATGAAGATCAGTCTAAAACACCTAGCAGAAGAGGATCAATATATTGAGGATTATGTTGCATATTTTCAAGAGTCATTTAACCCATTCCAGATCTCAAGGCAAGATACTTGCAAGCAGTTCAAAATTTTCAGCACCTTGGGGATTATGTTGCATGTTTTCAATAGTCATTCAACCCATTCCAAATCTCAAGGCAAGATACTTGCAAAAAGTTCAAAGTTTCCAGCAGCCAATTTAGAGAAAGTGTTTTATTTTTAGTATACTATTCAGGATTGTATTCCATAATTATTGTAACAGGTAGGAGAGATCTTGTCTATATATATTATTGCATTTGTAATAAACAGTCTGGGATTTTGATGCCAAGGCTCTTCACTTTTTAATAGCTTCTATTATAGGATTTCTAACGAAAGCCTTTTGGCTCCAGTTTAACAGAATTATGTGATTTCTAGTATGTTTTTCTAGTGTTTCATATCTTATTTCTAAACATGTTCAAAGAATTTGTAGGAAGGTTTGGGTAAGTGTAGATTGAATATCAATGTATCCTTAAATCCCCTACAAAATCAAAACCTTTAGAAAGAGATTAGCTTATTGGGTTGTTTGTCCAAGATAACTCCTCTTTGACTGGTTTTTTCTTTATGCCTTCTAATATCCATTAAAAGAGATTAGCTTATTGGACTATCTGTTCAAAATAACTCCTCTTAGAATTTTTGTTAGTTTTTCCTTCTTGAATACTATGCAATGTGTTTTTTTGGGCTGTAGAAATCTCCTACATGCATCAAAATTTCCCTAGTTGTTAACTAGTCAATTTGACTGCTTAATTATTGGGAATCTCCTTACATTCTTCTATCATAATCCTTGAAAAGCTAAGTCATTATGTCAGGATGGAAATTGACACGTTCTGAAGGGACCTTGTGAGAGAGGCCTTTAATCATAGTTAGCGATTGTCACTGATAGCCAACCACCCCCAATTAAAACCATAAATCTAGCCATTGTGCTTCAAATCCTATTGTTCAGTGATAGGTGAACAACGTTAAACAAAGCCTCGTAACAACCGAGGTAGCCCCCTCTGGTTCAATGGCCAGCTTGAACCTAAAGGTTGGTTGAGTTGGTTTCCTAGCATAGTTTTTGCAGCCGAGGATTGCCTACGGGAAATCAAAACAACGCACACAACACCACTTGTACAATATGTACATAGCACCATACACACACAACACCACTTGTATAATCATGCACACCACACCATATGTACATAGTACCAATGGACCACATGCACACAAAACCACTTGTACATAGCACTGCATATCCAACATGTACATAACATCATACTTACACATCACTGCATATCCAACATGTACATAGCACCATATGCACACATGCAACATATACGTCATGAAGACAATACAATATGTATGCAAAACCCTATATGCAATATTTGCACAACCCTATTTATACCATTATGTACATAACATTGCATAAATAACATGTATACATGCTATGTATACACAATACCTCAAGTGCACACATCATAGATGCAACATGTACAACATATACAACATATGAATAATAATAGTACCACACATCCAAAACCACACTGACTCTACCAAGAAACCCTGCTTCAAGTGTCTTTTCCATGCTTGTCTTAGCATGTCGCGAACCATACTGCTTTCATTCTCTTGATGTATCCTTTAGCATTACCTGTCATAACATAAACATAGGCATAATACAAGTATACAATACCAAATCATATCCACATGATACTGACCTCATATATTTGTCGTGACTACTCTTCCTAATTGTTTCCTCGTAAGGCCAGGAACCTCTTCATGCCATTCTCCTACATAAGCAATCATTCCTCCACAAGAATGATCCATAACAACCTTGTCAGGAAATAACATAGATACATGGATGCATACATACATATATAAACGTTAGCATAAAAAAATGATGATCCTATCAGACAACGACATACATACATACATGTATACATATATAAAATTCAACATAATCATGATAATAACATAATTACCATATAACATAAGGTCTAGGTTAAGAGAAATTCCTTTATTCATGCAACACATGCACAACATTGAGAACAACAGTTCCCAACATAGCCAAGGCATATGATGCCTCAAATCCATTTACTTTACCTTTTCTTGTTACCTTTCTCATGACTATACTACTACCATCCATTTACCACAGTGGACCCAGCCAATCCAACCAACTAGCATAGCCTTACCTTACATTATGATTACTCATGCACCAAGCTTCATCTAAATCTTACATTACCTTTCACATACCACATAGCTCTCCCTAAACTCTATCAACTTTCCTCTTTCCCAACCAATTCCCAAGACTCAAAACAATGAAAGAGAAGACAACAAAAAATGAAGAAGAAGACCACAAAAGCCCATAATGATATGACACTACAACAAAGTATAAATTCCTTGCACCAGACATAAACAAAACCTCAAATCAAGCTCAAAAGACCAAAGGCACAAGATTGACACCATGACTCAATCCCCATGGTTCCCAAGGAAAGCTCAACTTGAGCCATCTTCAAGATTTCATGGCAACTTGTATTGCCATGCAACTCCATACATCATGCTTCCATAAACACATAATTTTCAATGTATAATTAAGCATAATAATACACCAGTTACCTCATCTAATTGTGCCAAACACGCTGCTTGCAACTAAACACATCCATGCCATCTCCCAAGGGAATCCAATCGTTTAACAGATCCAATTGTAGCTAAAGACTAGCTAATATACCTGTCAAGTGCATGTTCGTGAATATAGCACATATCCACATAATGTTAGACAAAATCAAGGTTAAGAAGACTTCCTTTTTGCAAAGCACTCATTCGTTCAAAATCAGTGTTTCCAAACATAACCAAAGGAATTCTAGCTCAATTTCTTTATTTTACCTTCTTACCTTGTTGGAATTGAAACTTACTATATGCTGTCACACCACCCAACGGTTAGTTATATATACACATCAACTATTACCTTGGCGTGCTAATATCGAGCATGTTACCCTGCAATTTCTCACATATGTCAAACACATGTTCCAAATATTAAGACAAACATATCTATTCATTTGAAATCAACCGTTACCAAGACTAAAAATCATGTCATAATCCATAGTCAACTCATAGTCATCAGTCGTAATACTACAACTATCACCTACTATACTCAAGTACATATCAATTGTATCAACACATATATTTTAGTACAATCATCTTAAAACAAGATCATTTGAACACATACTCATATTATGAAATTCATCAAACATTCATACCATGTAAAATAAATCAAATAGATGACATAATCAACAGGAAAGCACCAAATATATGACATAAGCAACTGATACCTTAATGTATCTCAGGGGAGTTGATATTGTCTACAAAATCAATCTAGTTAGCATGATATAACTTTACAACACATCATCTCAAGCACTCATAAGGTCATGATATCCATAACAATATCTAACTAACATGTTCACATGGTAAACTCATACACATATGAAATGCCAATCTAGATTAGTATAACACCATCTCACAAATATGTTGGCTCATACCTGAATATCGCAACCATAACCATATGCATAGGTAAAACCAGGTTAAAGCAATACATATAACATTAAGATCTTCAAGGCAATGAACATAACCATCACACATATGACCAATCCAAATTATAACATCAATATCTCAATTAAATGAAACTAATCATCAAGTTAATAACATATAACAAAAATAACCTATATATCGTACTCATCAACAACATACAACATAATCATTAGGTTATGTAATATAAAACAACAATAGTAATGCATACAACTACATGTTACTATCATTTTTTACTATCTGACACATATGCATATAACCACACTAAGCATCTAACATCTATCATGAATGTAACCATAACATCAAATACATGTTCATAAACCTAATGTATATAACCCTAATGCTTATAATAATCCTTAACTTACATACATGCATGCCAAACATACACTACCTATATGATGATTAGTTCTTATCCCAAAGTCTAATGCGGCAACATCATTATGATGATCTTTATCCCTCAATCATCTCATTAGCATCATAACAACCAATAGCATCATGATGACCTAAATTCCATACAATGACTTCATAAGGCATGTTTGACCTATTATACATGCATAATCATAGCCACAGCCATACATGCATAACAAGAACCATTACTCCATTGTACACATTCCCACATGCAACCAACAATATGCATAAGTAATGCCAAATCAGCTGCACCTATGCATAAACGCGTGTAGTCGAACATAAGCAATCAATTCTTGTAATCAACCTACAAGACTGATACATGTAATCAAAATATTAAAAAATGTAACCCAACATACAAGAATGTAAGTAGGTATCATGAAATCAACATGTAAGCGACATATAATTCATAAACAGTCAGTCACATGTTCTAGAAGTGAAGACACATGTATATTAATTCAAATTCAACCTTCACGAATACTAACAACCTATAAGCATACCCCCTTACTATCCATGGTCCACACTAAGGTAGGAGGAAGCTACTCTAATGGCCCGATCTCCAATGTCAAATTATGGAAATGGGATCTCCAAAACTCTACTAAATTTAACCACACTTGAAATAATTTTTTTTTTTAATTTCTCATACATTTGTATGAAACTAAGTCAAAAACATTGTACTTATTCCACTTGTAACATAATAACTAAAAACATGCCACTTTTCCATTTCCTTACATGAAACTTTTCAAATTGTTTGCATGAAACCTTTCAAATTCCCTACATGCAACTCTTCAAATTCTTTGCATGAAAATAGGCATAGATTAGCTACATCCATATTATCATACCACAATACTATCCCATCCAAAAAATTAACATTTTCTTCAAACAATTACCATACTTTTACATTTTTCTTCAAACAACTACTATACTATTACATTTGCATGTAAGCATTTCTTCAAACACTTACATGCAAAATAATATAAGAAACTATTTTCATAAAAGTAAGCATATATCAACTACAAGAATACTATTACACATCAATACTATCCCCAACCACAAGCAACATACTCATTGGGGCATTTTATCAAACAATTTGTATGCAATTAATCATTGAATCATTTAAGCATTTCATCAAACACTTTGCATGCAAACTAATATAGCGAATGATTCAATGCATATATCCTAAATTGTAGTAGTAAAAGTTATGGAAAATCAACCATATAATTAGTGGTATTTTCCCTCACTATGGTTCAAGTTTCAACTTCTGAGATTTCCTAAATGGAAAGTTATAACAAAAATGCCAACACAATCATATTTGGTGCACAATTCTAGGAGTATCCAGAAAGCTCGACTTTCACTGGTCATATATCCTAGAATATAGCGAATAAATGTCAGAAATTTTATCAAAATATACATGGGATTTCCCCTCATTGTATAAGAAATTTCATTTCCTGAGAGTGTCCAGAAAAAAAGTTATAACAAACATGTCAGCGTGACCTATTTGAGGCCTGATTTTAGGAGCATCTAGAAGGCTTGACTTCCTCTACTCATATCTCCTAAAATATTGCGACCCAATATCTAACATTTCTACCACATAATCAGTGGTATGTCCCCTAAATGTGAATAATTTTTCAGCTTCTTAAAGTCTACAAAAGATGAGTTATTGCAGAAATTCCAACATGACCTATTTAAAGGTGGATTTAGGAAAGCCATATTCCTTAGATCATAATTCCTAATGTATTGTAAACCAATATTTGAAATTTTTACCACATTATCAGTGGGATTTACCTTCAATATGGAAAAACATTTAACTTTTAATATGCCATAGAAGAAACATTATAACAGATATGAAAGAAAGTTCTCAAATTTAACCTTTGTTCTTCATTTCATCTATGATAGAGCTCATCCAATCCAAGTGTTTGAACAATGCTCTGATAGCACTCTGTGATACCATCTAGGGAAAATGTGCATATAGACAACATAATAGGAACAGAAATACAATAAACATATCAGCCATCAAAATCCATATATATATATCAATACATTTTCAAATGAAAATTAAGGGAATTTTTTTTTTTTTCATTAATAAATGCAATGAACCAACTGGAGATGGGACTACCACGTTCCACCCAACCATAGATTCGCTGAGCCAAGTATCTTTTCAGCCAATCACCCCCATGCCATATTCCAAGGATGAATGTGGGATCTCAAAGAACACATCAATTAAAACTCATCCAGGGCTTCCAGAGGCCACCCACCTCAACCCATCAAACAATGGTTCCACCTCATGGTCGAACATCACAAAAAACCATCATCATATTAGCCTCCATTCAAGCCTTCCAGAGCTTCCAGAGTGTTTTTCCAACCAAGGCTTCTAGAACTAGTAACTCAACCCACATCTTATACAGGGCTTCTAGTGCGTTTTTCTAACCAAGGCTTCAGGGACTAGTAACTCAACCCACCAAGGGCTTCCAGAGCGTTTGTCCAACCAAGGATTCCAGGACTAGTAACTCAACCCAAGATGTTATAGGGCTTCCAGAGCGTTTTTCAACCAGGGATTCCAGGACTAATAACTCAACCCAAGCTGAAGAAACATGAGAACCAACCAAAACAAAGCAATGAAAGTGAACCCATAATCACCATGGCTATCCAGGAAATGGCAAGGCTATGCAATCAACTGTCAATTCTGACCATCCTCCATGCCAATGACAGATCATAACCAAGAAACCACATGCATGTGCAATGCATGCCAAAACTAGTGAATAAATCATACATAGAACTCGGTACATACAAGAAATCTAATGTAGTTGTTGATGTCAATTCCCTCTTATGATTTCCTACTCTTTCTTTTCCTTCTTGCACCAAGAATCCAAGTGTGACACACATACCAAGAGTGCTCCATGAAAACTCTAAGTCTCCAAGAGTATGAGAGAGAGAGAGAGTGAATAATGAGAGAGTTCCCAAAACTGAACTGAAAAAAGGTTCACACTGAAAGGAGGAAGCTTGTCAATTGATCCTCAGAAGCCTTGTTATTAATGAGGCCTCTATTTTTATCATTTTCAATTATTTTCCTTAAATTTCCTCCTCACATGCAACCTGTGACCTTTCGCCTCCTTTCTCTCCTATTTTCCTTCATTTTCATAAATAAATGTGCCAAAATACCTTTTTGCCTCTTTAATACCTTAACCATTGCCTTTTCCAATTTCCTTAACCATAAACAACAAAATGAACACCCACTAAGATGTGTTGCCCACCATTCAGCTTCGAATATGTGTCCCATCATCTGTGGTATTATATACTTTTACATGGAATTTTCACTAGGGGTGTTACATCCATCCTCTCATAAAAAATTTCAAATTATTGGAGTATACCCTAGCAAGGATTTCTTAGAATTAGAGGCCCATTTTCTTAACGAAGCCATAGAGAAGGATTTTACACCAAATATCCCAACTAGGGTTTTGCTAGTGTACTCCAATATCTAATTAATCATGATATATTTCCTTACCATTAAACTTGCAGACTATTTTATCATATGAATGCATTGACCCCCTTGATTTGACACCATATGTTAGGATATTCCGACACATAGGATATAGTTAAGTTCAACTTGGTCTAGTGTAGAGTTAGGTATAGAGTTAGGTAAAGTGTGTTTCTTTACCGTTGTACATTTTGTAACTTACAATCCGACGGTCACGATATGTAGTGATCTGACGGTTCATTCTCTCCTCGGTATTAACGACACTTGATCCATGGCTTGACACCCGATTGGTCTATGAGTTCTATTTAAAGCGCATGGAGGGTCATTGTTCGGGTAATCCGTGCATGAGAGAAGCTTATGTAAATTTTGATTCTTTGATTAATAAATTTCCTGTAGTACCCACGTTGGGACAGGTCGTGGACTGTTTCCCTCTTTGAGGGTTTTAACCACGTCAAAAATACTGGTGTATTGATCTATGATCTAGTTGTGAGCGGTGTCCTTTTGGTATTCTTTCTGAGGAACTTACCCTGTAAATCCCTACATGGTATCAGAGCTATTTGAGGGCCGCGTTCGTTGGTGATCCAAATCTGAAGCCGGTAGAACTGCATGCGGCTGTCGTTTCCTAGATCTGCTCTTTCTGACTGCTTTCGGGCCGAGAGGACTTCTCTGTTGCGTTCGGAGCATCTGTTCCAGTGAGGAACCCCTTTCGTTTCACGCGAAAAGGTTTCCGGTAGCCCTAGCTGCGTCATTTTTCAGATCGGTAGGTATACAGTGTTTTTTGCAGTTTACTGTTATTTTCTCTCTGCTTATTTCGGTCTCAGTTTATTTAGCCTTTTTTTTAACCAGATCTATACCTTTCATTTCTGCGTATGCTCTTTGTCCTGCGACTCTGTGCGATATGGGCAAATCAGAAATAGAAAGGAAAGATTTTTCTCATGCGTATGCTCTTTTCCCTGCACCTTAGTGTGATCTTGGAAAATCAGAAACATTGAGAAAAATATTTAGTTTTCGGCTAAAGCTAACTTTGAGATTTTTTTTTTAAATTTCTAGTTTTTTGGGTAAAGCTAACTTCGAGCCGCAAAGTTCGTTTTTCTTTGCATATTCGTGTTGGGTTTTGTGTTTTGTGTTTTGTAGGGAAAAAGAGTTTTCTCAAGGCAAGCACACAAACCAAGGCCCCCCCCCCTCTCTCTCTCTCTCTCTCTCTCAATTTTTTTGTATAGATCAATTGGTTCAAAGCTATTTTAAGAGAGTAGAGGGCTTGGGTTCAAGTCTCCATTTTGTGGGGGCGGATTTTTTTTCATTCCCGCACATTCGCGCACTTTGCCGGCAACGTCAACAATTGTTTTTCAAAAAGCCATAACTTCTTCATCCAGAAGCCTTTTTCAGAGCCGTTTTTTTTAAAACCGCCTATTTTTTCGAGATCTATCCATTGGAACACTTACTTTCAGCATCTTTAGCTTCATTTTTAAAAAAAAAAATGGAAAGTCCATGCCAAGTCATTCTTGACAGCACTAACTACTTCCAATGGGTAGCCTACATGGAAGATTTACTTAGAAGTAAAGGTCTCTTCAGAATAGCCACAGACCAAGAGAAGAAACCAAAAGATGAAGACAAGGCTGCAAAATGGGAAAATAGACAAGATCAAGCACGTGGTTTGATAGGGATGTCTATTTCTCCTCATCTTAGATTCCACATTGCAGAACTTGAGACTCCTCACGAAGCATTAGAAAAACTCGCTAAAGTTTTTGGGATTAAAAATGAAATTAGAGCCCATCAACTTGAAAATGAGTTGCTTACTTTGGATCCTAATAATTTTTCTTGCATTGAAGATTTCTTGTCCAAATTCAAGACCCTTAAATATCTCTTGGAAGGTGTTAAAATTAAGAAAGAAGATGGTAACCTTATTTATTCCATCCTTACTAAGTTGGGACCAGCCTACTCTGTATTTGTTTCCACTTTCCATTCTACAAGGGAAGCTTTCATTTGTCAAGGAAAAGACTACAAGGCGCCTTCCTTTGACTCCTTTTGTGATTCCTTAATAAGAGAACAAGAAAAACTCTTACACCTTGGTCTTCTTAATCTTGGAAACTCTTCCACAAAAGCGTTAACCGCCCAGCAGCAACCAAATTCAAAGAATCCTAAGAAGTCATATCCTCAAAAGAATGGTCCTAAACCATCTCAGCCTCAAAATGAAAGATCATTTCAGCAAAATGATAAGACCAATAAAAACAAATGAAAGAAGACTGATAGACATTGTAACTTTTCTAATCGAGATGGCCACTTAGAATCTAAATGCTTTAAGAAGATGGAAGCCTTGGAAGCCGCAATGAAGAAACATAACATCCATGTGGAGCCTACTTCAACTTCAACTTCCGAAATGGAACTTTCTGCATGTCGTTGTCAATCATCTCAGTCTGGTTATGCATTAAATGTATCTTCTTCTTCTTCTCATTCTCATGAGTGGCTCATTGATTCTGGAGCCTCTTATCACATGGCCAAAAACCAAGCCATGTTTTCTTCTTTAAATGATTGTAACACCAAAAATATATATGTTGGTGATGATAGATCTCTTAATGTTGTAGGGACTGGAACTGTTCATCTAGACAATGATCAGTTTAATGATGTATTATGTGTTCCAACCTTATCCTGCAACCTTCTATCTGTCTATCAGATAACTCATTCAGGTGAAGGTAAAATTGTTGAATTTTCAACTCATGATGTTGTAATCAAGGATCTAAAAGATCCTAAACAGATTCTAGCTACTGGTCTTGCTGATGATTCCAAAAGGTTGTATAAGTTTCACAACTTTGGGTCATCAAATCTTCCCTCAGTATTTGTTGCTCATAATGATGAAGTGAGAAAACTTTGGCATGAGCAATTTGGTCACTTAAACTATCGCTCCCTTCAGCATCTATGTAAAGAAAATATGGTGACAGGTCTTCCTATGGTATCTTGCAGAGATGGTGTTTGTTCCGGATGTGTACTCGGAAAACATCATCGGGACAGTTTTGACAAACGTGCCTCTTGGCACGCCTCAGCCCCTTTACAGCTTGTGCACAGTGATTTATGTGGTCCTCTTCCTGTTGCTTCATTCTCTGGCTGCAAGCACTTCTTAACTTTCATTGATGATTTCTCCAGACGCACTTGGGTATACTTCTTAAAACTCAAGAGCGAAGTATTTAACACTTTTTTGGCCTTCAAAGCCTTTGTTAAAAAACAATCTGGACATCAAGTTCTTAAGCTAAGAACTGATAATGGTGGAGAATATGTTAAAAACACATTCATCAACTTTTGCACCGAAAATGGAATTCAAATGCAACATACTGTTCCATACACTCCACAACAAAATGTTGTAGCTGAAAGGAAAAATCGCACCTTAAAGGAAATGGCTAATTGTATGCTGCAATCTAAAGGACTCAGTCTTAGGTTTTGGGCCGAAGCAATTAATTGTGCAAATTATATAATCAATTGCACTCCTACTAAGGTTCTAGAGAATATCACTCCAGAAGAAGCTTGGAGTTCCATTAAACCAGATGTAAGTCACTTTCGTGTGTTTGGAAGTGAATCATGGGCCCATATTCTAGATGAAAAGCATAAAGTTTTAGACCCTAAGAGTGAGAAATGTACTTTTGTTGGATATTCTGAAGATGTAAAAGGTTATAGACTTATTCCATTTAAGTCCAAAAATGTTATCATTAGAAGAGATGTAAAATTTGATGAAAATAAATCGGCCTGCGAGCCTAGTCCGGCAGATGTGCCACCTCTTCCTATCTCTTCTACTTTTGAAAACATTTCTTCTTCAGATGATGAAAGAGAGGATGATAATCCTCCCCCACCTTCTTAGGATCCTCAACTTCCAAGATGGGTCCGTACTACTCGGGATGCAAAAGGTGATCTTGCCGGTGATCCTACAGATCAGCGACGTACACGTTCTCAGTTTGAAAGAGCCTCTTCTTTACTGGCTAAAGCTCTAGTAAATCATGATCTTGACACTTTTGAAGAAGCTTCAGGCCATCCACATTGGGAAGCAGCTATGAATGAAGAATATCATTCATTGATGACAAATGATACATGGGATCTTGTTCCTCTACCAAAGGGACGCAAAATTGTTAGATGTAAATGGGTTTATAGAACCAAGCATGGACTAGATGGGAAAGTTGATAAACATAAAGCTCGTCTCGTTGCTAAGGGCTTTTCACAGGTTGAAGGCATTGACTACACTGAAACCTTCTCCCCTGTTGCAAAAATGAACTCTATCCGCCTTGTTCTTTCCCTTGCTGCCTCTTTAAAATGGGAAGTCCATCAGATGGATGTTAAATCTGCCTTCTTGCATGGGGACTTGCAGGAAGAAATCTATATGGAACAACCCATTGGCTTCATACAAATAGACTCCAGCCTTGTTTGTCGACTTAAGAAATCCCTTTATGGCCTCAAGCAAGCTCCTCAGGCTTAGTATGCCAAAATGGATAGCTTTCTTTTACAATCTGGCTTTTCTAGGTGTCATTCTGACAATACTGTCTACACCAAGAAAGTGGGCAACTCTCTTATCATCCTTGTTCTTTATGTTGATGATCTTATTCTTACTGGTAGTGATCCTAACCTTATAAACCATGTGAAGTCCAGCCTTAAAAAGAAATTTGAAATGACAGACTTAAGACACTTACACTATTTTCTCGGTCTTCAAGTCTTGCAATCCCAGGAGGGTATTTTCCTTTCCCAGTCCAAGTATGCTTGTGATATTCTTCGTCATTTTCACATGGAAGACTGTAAGCCAGACCCTTCTCCCTTTCAGTCTGGAGTAAAACTTTCAGTCTCTTGTACTTCTCCTGAAGTTGATGCTACCTTATACCGTCAACTTGTCGGCAAACTCTTGTATTCAACCCATACTCGTCCTGATATTTCCTTTGTTGTTGGCCTTGTTACTCGTTTTATGAAAAACCCCCGTGAAAGTCATTGGAAAGTAGCTAAAAGAACACTTCGTTATGTTTGAGGTACAGTACAGTTTGGGATTCATTACAGTGCCAAAGAAGCTCCTCTGTTAGTTGGTTTCACTGATTCTGATTGGGCTGGTGACCCTGATGATCAGAAGTCTACTGCCGGCTATGTCTTCAGTCTTGGTTCAGGACTTATTACATGGGATTGTAAGAAACAGGTTGCCATTTCTCTTTCGTCAGCAGAAGCAGAGTATCGTGGTGTCGTGGAAGCTAGTAAGGAAGCCTTGTGGCTTCGTCAGATCCTATCAGAGTTTGGCTTTGAGCAGCAGCATCCAACCACACTTTGGTGTGATAATCAAAGTGCCATTCAGCTATGCAAAGATCCAGTCCAGTATCAGCGCAACAAACACATTGAACTACACATGCACTTCATCAGAAAGCTCATTCATGACCATGTTCTTGAAGTGCAATATTTTCCAACAGATGATCAGGTTGCAGACATCTTCACAAAGGCTCTCACAGAGGCGAAGTTCACTAAACTTCGATATATGCTTGGAGTTCAGGAAGTTGTCACTAAGGGGGGATAGGCTCTAGTGCCTCCTTCCTTCTCCTATTGTGTCATATTTGTAAATCCTTCAATCCTATCCCAAGTTGTTCTTAAGGGGGGATGTTAGGATATTCCGACACATAGGATATAGTTAAGTTCAACTTGGTCTAGTGTAGAGTTAGGTATAGAGTTAGGTAAAGTGTGTTTCTTTACCGTTGTACATTTTTTAACTTACAATCCGATGGTCACGATATGTAGTGATCTGACGGTTCATTCTCTCCTTGGTATTACCGACACTTGATCCGTGGCTTGACACCCGATTGGTCCATGAGTTCTATTTAAAGCGCATGGAGGGTCATTGTTCGGGTAATCCGTGCATGAGAGAAGCTTATGTAAATTTTGATTCTTTGATTAATAAATTGCCTGTAGTACCCACGTTGGGACAGGTCATGGACTATTTCCCTCTTTGAGGGTTTTAACCACGTCAAAAATATTGGTGTATTGATCTGTGATCTGGTTGTGAGCGGTGTCCTTTTGGTATTCTTTCTGAGGAACTTACCCTGTAAATTCCTACACCATAGGGCACACCAATTCGAATGGGGGCTATGGATATTCAAAGGGGAATTACACAAGGGGGAAACCAAGATCTGGAGAGGAAAAATGGAGGGAGGGAGTGAATTGAGAAAAGACGAGTGAGAGGGGCTAGGATAAGATAAGCCAGGGGAGGAGTCAAGAATTGTGCCACCTGTTGGAGAAGGGTATGATCTTGGAGTGAGAGGCGGCCTTCCATAGGTGGATAACGATGAACATCCCACAACAGGAATGTTAGGGTCCCACCCTAACCCCCTTATTTATGTCATGGGATCACGTCATAGTCAAGAGTCAATAAAGCCCATATTAATATTTGTAAGTGCTTAAGCCGAAATTAATGACTGGACCACAGTTAGTTGCAAATGGGCGGTAGTATTAGATAGATGGTATTAATAAAACCCACGGTATTGGCCCGTGGTATTGCATGTATGAGTCATATATAAAGGATAGAGACTCCCTGCGAGGAGCATAGTGTCTTATTTTGTAATCGAGCTCTGCTCTATTGGAGGTTGCCCCCTCGAAGAGCCATGTGAAAATTGCTCTTTGAATAATAAAATCTTTGCTATTATGTGTTCTGGGTATCTTTTCTTCGCATATTCTGTGTTCTGGGTATCTTTTCTTCGCATATTCTGTATCTGGGTATTATTTTGCAGGTTAAGAGCATAACAAGGAAATAATTCATGCTAGTAGTAGTAAATAGGTGCATGGGGAGGGCTAACTTTCTAGTACATTAGGTCATATTCACCATAATCCATAGGAGTGAAAAAGGGATTTGACAAAAATTGAAAGGTCAATGAGCAAAAGCAAAATGAGGGACTAGAAGAGACCTGCAAGTTAAACAAAAGAGGAGGACATAACAAAATAAAAAGAAGGAAGAATAAATATGATATTGCCATAGGAAAGAGCAATCAAAGTCCTTCCGTCAGTTGACATGGCAAATATTATTTGATATAATATTTCTGTCTATTATGTAGAAATTTTAAAAGGGAGAAAATAAAAATTAATGAGAGAATTGATAATAAACCAACAACAATCATGAAATATAAAACAAAATTCACACACTTTTTATCCTAGGAAGACTATAACTGTAATGAAAAATCCAACCAACAAAAATTCCAATAGATCCTTGGCAAAAACGTGACCAAGCCAACAAAGTGAGCCTCCACCACTTAACTCGTTGGACCATTGCAATAGATTTCCTCCCATCCTTTTAAAGGTTCCATTAGATGCAATCCATGGGTAAAATCAATGGTAAACCTAAGAAACATGGTCCCAAAACCATTACTATTGACCCAATCAACTTTGGCTCTTTCTTCAAGACAAGTTTACATAACAATCCCCCCTTAAACCTTTACTTGGGGTTTTTGTGACTAAATCTGGTAAAACCAATGAACTGAATCATCCATACTCAATGTATCCCTTACCCCCCTCAAATTTTATACCTAGGGAATTTGTTACCTCAACATTCCCCCTATCACCTAGATCTAACACCAAAAATTACAAGCAATTTACTACGGGTACACATGCCTTACTAGATATTACAATAGTATGCCCATTTACATGTAATAATTTAGATTCCCTTATAATAATATTTTATTTTTATTTTTTTAATTGTTACTATTGAATTTTGTTCTCTAAATATGCTAAGGCCAATGGGATTTGTTATCTCAACATGCCCCCTATCACCTCACCATAATTTATAGGAAATTTCCTAGCAGTATGCATGCCTTACTAGATATTACAATAGTATGCCCATTTACATGTAATAATTTTGACTCCCTTATAATAATATTTGTTGAGCTAATTTGTGGACCTAAATTAACACAATTATTTCTTATCAATCCAGGTTGTTTATGCTTTGAGGCAAGTTCACTGTATGTGAAGATCAGATATAATCAAACCTTGAAAGATAAGTTATTCAAAATCTAAACGTAATACATCCTACAACTCTAATTCAATCAGCTTAAAAAGAGAAAAAGATTGAAAAGGGTTCTTGACCTCAAGAAGTCCACCTTCACCTCAATTATCACTTAATGAATCCGAGATTGAAACCACAAGCTTAAGATGGATAAATTATTAATGAAAGAAACTCTTAACTTAAGAGACACATAAGATATTCCATCATAATTCATTCAGCTCAATATCCAAATCTCAATGAGAGTAAAACTACTTGCATGCAAACAAGAGAAACTAGTTTTGATTCATCATTTTAGCAGAAGGGATGCCCAACTTGAACACCTGTTTTTCCAACTCAATAAAGTGATGAATAAGATATTAACTAATGAAATCAATCACTATGCATAAACCATAAAGCAAACTGAAATAAAGCTTTGAAAAACCAGTGCTACAATCAACCAGATTACAAGGAACTGAAACTAGTTAACAAGGAAGTGTACTTAGCTTGGAATGGGGGCCCTCCACCCTTGCCTTGCACACTTTGAGAGGTGATATCAGAAGCTTAAATCAGTCACACATCCATATCATTGAACAGAAAAATAATAATAACACAAGTCTTCAAATTAACTCCTCAATCCAAAGATGTCACAGCGTAAAAGTATATCACAAAATCAATACATAAGCCATCAAAGTTTTGGCTTTAAATAAGAAGTTTCATGAACAAACTGATCTATATTCACTCAAACAAACCCATCTACTCTCATCCACCTATCTAAGTCGAATTCATTATCCCCATCCCAAGAAAGATGAACATTCCTATGAAATCTCAAAACTGCCCTATTTCTATGGGATTCCTGCATGACTAGTCATGGTTGACTAGCACCAAATGGGCCTAATAAAGCTTGTTCTGTTCAAACTAAGCATTTCTGGCTTAGTCCTAGTTCCAAAGCTATCCATCCATGCATTCCATTCGTGCCCAAGTGTTCTGCAACCATATCAACCAGAGAGCTATTACGAGAATTTCTGAATCTGCCAATTTTGCACTAAAAACCAAATTTTCATAAAAACTTTAGAAATTGAAAAATTGAAAATAAAAACCTGAATGGATATCAAATATACATCAAAATGGGATAAATGAAGGGAAAATGGATGGAAAATAGATGGATAAGTAAGTTTCTTTGAGCAAAAATAAGACCAAAACTAAGGCCCAACAATATTTTATTTTTATTTTTTCTTTATTACTGTTAACTTCCATCTTCTCACTATGCTAAAGCCTTAGTGCTTGCATTGTGGCTTTGGTATCTTGTGTTGATGTTCCCATATATGATGTTTATCCCACTTTCAAATATGTTAAAACCATAGGCACACCCTTGCCTTCGTAATAAAATCGAGTCTACATAAACAAAATCCATGATTCCACCCTCTATGTCTATGTGGGAACTAAACCAAGAACCCAATGTAGGTTTTAACCCCATAAAGAAATTACCTACATAAAAATTATTAAACACAGAAAATAAACAATGCGAGAGCATAACACATAAAACACATATACACAGAGATTTCCCCTGGGTCCCAAAACCGGGACTACCAGCTTGATTTTTCATTATGTTCCTTTCAATGTTACAATACATATTTATACATGCTAAAGAATCCAATACCATGGACCGAAAACCATTGCATCCAAAACCATGGAATGAAAACCATAGGTAGGTTCACCGAACCTAATAAAGTGTCCAAACAAAATTTCCCAAGGTGCTGCCCCGGAACCCGTAGAGGGGGGCTACCCGCCCCACTCAAAACCCCCAAACAGGGGGGGGGCTGCCACCCCCCCTGTGACCCCCCCGCTGCACAATCGGCACAACGAAGGGGAGGCTCTGCCCCCTCTAACCACCCGGTTCACTACGTAGGTTAGTCATGCAAAGAATATAACACAACCCAACATTCTCCCACTTGTTGTTTTCTTTCCACAAGGGGCCACATTAGAGCTTAGTCATTTTTCTAGCCCTGAAACAATCATTGTTTCTCTACACCAGAAGAACTTCTTAGAGCTCACAGATTTTGTCAATGCATCTGCATTATTCTTCAAAGTGTCCACCTTTAACAACAACACCTTTTTGTATTCTATCATATCCCTCACAAAGTGACACTGAACATCAATGTGCTTCATCTTTGAAGGGTAAGCAGGGTTCTTTGCTAAGAAAATTGCAATTTTGTTGTCACAGTCCATCCTTATAGCTCCCTGTACTAACCCCATACTTGAACACAATATCTGCAACCAAATTGCTTCCTTGCTTGCATGGTGGATGCCATGTATTCTGCCATTGTCGTTGATAGTGCCACTAAATATTGTTTCTTACTCATCGAACTAACTACACCTCCAAATAGGTTAAACACATACCCACTTGTAGATCTTCTTTGATCTAGATCTCTAGCCTAGTATACATCAACAAATCCATGGATATCCAACACTCTGTGCAATCCTGGTCTTCCTTGGTAGCACAAACCATAATCACTAGTGCCACGCAAATACATGAAAACCCGCTTCACTGCTGCCCAGTGCTCCTTCCCTGGTTTTGACATAAACCTACTCAATAATCCCATTGCATGTGCAATGTCTGGTCTAGTACAGACCATTGCATACATCAGGCTACCGACTGCACTTGCATATGAAACATGGGACATATCCTCTTCCTCTTCTTATGTCTTGGGAAATTGTTCAACAGATAACTTTACACCTACAGGAATAGGAACCTTCACCGGTTTACTATCCTGTGTATTAAATCTCTGCAGTATTGTCTTGACACACTTCCTCTGGTTTAACCAGAGCTTCCTCTTTGTCCAATCTCTTTTAATTTCAATGCCCAAAATATAGTTTACAGCACCAAGATCTTTCATGTCGAATTTGGAGGACAATTGGGTCATCAAATCATGGATAATTTCTTTGTCATTTCCAACCAGCAACACATCATCCATATACAAGACCAGATAAATAACATGGTCACCAAGTAATTTAAAATACACACGGTGATCTGCTTTGCTTCTAGTGAAGCAAAGTCCTCGTATAAATGTATCAAATTTCTGCTACCACATCCTTGGTGACTGTTTTAGCCCATACAAAGATTTCTTTAACTTGCATACTAGTTCTTTCTTACTCTTCACCGCAAAGCATTCAGGTTGCTTCATGTAGATCTCCTCTTACAGATCCCTATGAAGAAATTTTCTCTTCACATCTATCTGTTCTACCTCAAAATCAAAAGCAGCAGCAATAGATAAAAGTAACCAAATAGAAGTTACCTTGGCAACGGGAGAAAAAATATCACCAAAACCAATTCCCGACACTAGGGAATAACCTTTTGCTACCAACCGAGCTTTGTATTTCTCCACCTTTCCTTCTGCATTTGTCTTCTTCTTGAACACCCATTTGGTGCCAATGGGTTTCCTTCCAGCCGGAAACTCCACTAGATCCCAAGCCTCATTATTGTGCAAAGATGCCATTTCATCAACCTTGGCCTCTTTCCAGAGTTTGCCATCCTATGAATCTACTACTTCCTTCACAGTTCTGGGATCATCGTTAGTAATAGATAAAGCAAAATTTGAATAGAAAGCAGATGGACTATACCTTTTTGGCTTCCTTCTTTCTTGAACTGATCTTCTCAGACCTGGAGTTTGTGGCTCTTCATCTTCTGATTCCTCTTCTATTGTAAAGTCTGATTCTTCCTCCTTTAGCTCAAACTCTATATTCTTAGGTTACTTTGGTTGGATTTCATGTTTAATAACATATTTCATCTCTCTGAACACCACATCTCAGTTGTACACAACCTTCCTTGTTGCTGGGTTCTAAAGCTTATAACCCTTTAAACCATCCTTATACCCAATAAATATGTACTTTTCATATTTACTATCCAACTTGGTTCGTTTCTCCTTTGGAACATGTACATATGTATCACATCCAAATACCCTCAGATGTGAATGAGAGGGTTTCTTACCAGTCCATACCTCTTGTGGAGTCTTATTCTCCAACGCTGATGAAGGTGATATTTTGACCAGGTAACATGCTGTCTCCACCGCCTCTACCCAGAATTCCTATCCTAACCTGGTACCACTGAGCATGCTTCTTTCCCTTTCCATCAATGTCTTGTTCATTCTTTCTGCAACTCCATTTTTCTGAGGTGTATATGGAGTAGTCTTCTGCCATACTATACCACACATATTACAAAATTGTTAAAATTCCTTACTGCAAAACTCTCCACTATTATCTGTCCTCAGCACCTTTATCTTCTTCTCTGTCTCGTTTTCCACCAGAGCCTTAAATTCTTTAAACCTGTCAAAGACTTCAGATTTCTTCTTAAGGAAATATATCCATGTATTCCTTGAGAAGTTATCTGTAAATGATACATAGCACATAGACTTACCCAATGATTGAACCTTCACAAGTCCAAACACATCACTGTGCACAAGCTCTAATATATGTTTCGCCCTCTTACCACCAGAGGGGAAACTCACCCGATTCTGCTTCCCATATACACATTTTTCATAGAAATCAAAGTCCAGAGAGCTATTACTCATACCTTCTACCATATCTTTATCATGAAGTATTCGAAGTCCCTTCTCTCTAATATGTCCAAGCCTTTGATGCCACAACATGGTATTCTCTCCAGAGACCACTAGATTTTCTGCTCCACTTTCAGGAACCACAGAACTGTTGCACCCATCAACAATAATGCTACTTTACAGCTTGTACAGAGTTCTAGTCTGAACTCCTCGCAACAATACCAGTGCTCCCTGAACCATCTTGAAGGTATCCTTCTCGAACACTGTTTTTACACCTACATCATCCAACTTGCTTACAAAAATCATATTTCTAGCCAATGTAGGAATATGCAGAACACCCAGAAGTGTTCTAACCCTTCCACCTTGCAACTTCAACTTTACATTTCCGTGACCAATGATTCTAGCCTTCCTGTCGTCCCCCAAGAAGACATCACCACCATCGCATTTCTCATACTCGCAGAACCACTCTCTATGGGGAGTGAAGTGAAATGATGCACCTGAGTCAATCGACCATGCCTCATGATCAACATGTGTACTTGAAGAAGCCAAGTACACATCCTCACCTTCATCTGAGGTGGTTTTTGCCTCTACAGAAGGAGTATCATCAGATCTCTTTCCTTTATCTGGAAATTTAGATTTGCAGTCCCTTTTGAAGTGCCCTTCCTTTCCACATTTCTAGCATAGCACCTTTACAGGTTTTCCTAGAGATTTAGATCTTCCCCTAGATTTATATCTCCCACTTGCTGACTTATTTTTGTTTTTATTCTGGGACCATCCTCGTATAGACAAGGAATCACCATTCTGGCTCTCCATATTTTACCATCTCATCTCCTTCATCAGCAAGGATGAGACTATTTCATCAAAATGCAAGGTAGTTGCATTGCTACCTATTACAATAAACAAACTATCCCACGAATTTGGTAGAGAACACAATAAATTGATGCACTTATCTTCATCTGGAATTTTAATATCAACAGACGCCAGCTGACTTACCATAGTATTAAATGCATTTAGATGCTTTTTTGTGGAGTCTCCATCTTTCATCCTCAAGTTATACACCTTTTTCCACAAGAATAGTTTATGCACCAGAGACTTAGATTGGTACAAAGTCCCTAACTTGTCCCAAAAAGCCTTCGTCATAGCTTCCACTGATACATTCAACAATACTGAATCTGAGACACACAATTGTACTATGTTCTTTGCCTTTCGATCCAACTTCTTCCATTCTGCATCGGACACTCCCGTTGGTTTAGTACCCGGATCTACCGTGATCCATTGATCTTCATCCACCAACAGATCCTCCATCTTGAGTTTCCACAATTCAAAACTCTGACCATTAAATTTCTCTATCTCTATCTTTCCACTGCTCGCCATCTTCTTTCACCACCAGAATCAATCTCACAGATCTCCCACTGAACAGGGTCTACCATAGGCCCGAGCAAAACCCCTCAACAAGAAAGGCATCCCCTTGAAGCCAAAACAACTCCAATACCAAATGTAGGTTTTAACCCCATACAGAAATTACCTACATACGAATTCTTAAACACATAAAATAAACAATGCGAGAGCATAACACATAAAACACATATACAAAGTGATTTTCCGCTGGATCCCAAAACTAAGACTACCAGCTTGATTTTTCATTATGTTCCTTTCAATGTTACAGTACATATTTATACATGCCGAAGCATCCAATGCCATGGACCGAAAACCATCACGTCCAAAACCATGGACCGAAAACCATAGGTAGGTTCGCCCAACCTAATATAGGGTCCAAAAAAAAATTTCTCGAGGCACTGCCTTGGACCCCATAGAGGGTAGATATCCGCCCCCCTCAAACCACCTAGACAGTGGGGGCTGCCGCCCCCCCATGACCCCTCCACTACTCAATCAATGCAACTAAGGGGAGGCTCCTACCCCCTCTAACCCCCTGGTTCACTACGTAGGTTAGTCGTGGAAAGAATATAACATAACCCAACACCCAATACAACATCCCTACAAGCTTTGAGAAACAACTTGTCCACACAATGACCATGATACTCCATCCTCACTTTCTTGTTGAAGAAAGAATACTAAGAAATGAGAACGAGTCCCCACCACAAATAGAGAATATTACAATACAAACGATCCATTCATACACAATCCTTCTAGAAAAGAGAACGAGAACTAACATTCACCACTTCTAGAGATGGAGACCCCATAGAGTCTTCTTGGTGATTGAATGAATTACCAACCTGCACACAAACACTCCCATGAATACAAATAAATATGAGCCATTGCTTCATTTCCTATGCTTGAACTCATCTCAAAGGTCTTCATCTTTGATCTGATCTTCTTCTTATTACAACATATCGAACATTCTACTGTGAGCCTTCAGGATCATGCCACGATTGAGCTACTACTTGAACCTTAACTAGCCAACTTAGAAATTTTATACCTCCTTCATCACCCTCCATCTTAATTTGTTGGGGGAGGGGGATCAATTAATCGAGACCGCATCTAAGCAAACATTAATAGGTTAGTATTTCTATTTATGTGGGGTGAAGCCCTAACCAAAGAATTTGAGCACATTTTCATTGTTATCCCTACTCACTCATCCACTACCAACAAATTCATTCTTGTTGTTGTCCTTTGTCAATTCTTCCTCTTTCTCTTAGGGTGTATTCCACCATAATAGCTTTATCTACTCCCATATGAACTGGCATGGTGAGACTAACCATAATCATGTTTTGTCAGGGGTAATATAAACCACAACTAACTCATCGCGGTTTCTCTCAATGAGTTAGTTAAGTTTCTGAACAATGAGGTCCAGGGAATTGTTCTCCACTAAGGTGTCCTTGAGCACCATAGTTGCCTCCTTAATCCCTCAGATTCTCAAACTTGTAGTTATATGCCACTTGGTTTTGTTAGAGTGAACCCATTCCTAGTTCCATGACCCTTTTTCCTTGTTTCTCTTATGCTTTCACCATGTGCAAGATCCAGAAAATATCTTATTGGTTCAATGCGAAAAATCTTCCTTCACGCTCCTAGCTTCATGATATTTGAGTTAACTACCAGATCCAAAATTTGTCATACTCATCTACCTCGTTCATATACCAAGCCAAATATACTCTCAATAATAGAGGCATCCCCCTAAATCCCATTCTTGGTTATGAAACCATATGTAGAAATTTTATGAGAGAGAAAATAAAAATTAATGAGAGAAATAACAACAAACCAAAAAAAGTCTACTTAGGGTAGCTCAATTAGCAATATCTGTGGAAATGAAGTCTCATCGAACTAGAAATATTGGGTTCAAATCTTGTGCTATCCCCCTTGATCGGGGTGAGAAGTTGGACATGATGAAGATGTAGGCCTACCAAAACCATAAAAAATCATGAAACATAAATATAATGCACGCAATGTTGTCATCATTTGGGCTTGTGACTTTGTCCACAAACAAGTTCTAAACTCCTATTCAATATGTCTAACTATGACATACATCAATATGATTCAATATACATCATCTGTTTGAGCCTCTTTCCCAATATTGAGATCTGTTTCTTGTTAGAGACGAGAGGATTTTCATTAACTGATGGATTCCTTTAGGGGAGTCCAATTGAGGAATCCATAGTTTGTAACTCATACACGAATTCCCTACATTTTGATGAGCCCCATAAATGGGTAATTATATGGGCTCATTTTACCTCCTAACATAGTCAAATCAACCATTCTCTTAACTTATTGTATGTTTTTTGATTATATTTATGCTTATGGAGTGAGTTGAGTTAGTTATGATGCCATGTGGTCTGATGTATGTTTAATGTAGCTTATTAATGAATTTTGAAAACAAAGTCAAAGATTCAGTGGACAAATCGCAGAAATAACTAGAAGTGGACAAATGAGAGGAATTTTAGGAGGGAATTTCCCTCATTTATTGCTCCACACTTCAAATTCCTGTTCATTTGGCTTGGAGTACAAAGAACCAAATCAATGCACTAGGAGGCAGCTGAGCATAATGGAGGATAACTAATGATTATCTCGAGTTTTGGGAGCCAAGCCTCCTAGATTTTAAAGAATTTTTTGGTAGCTTCAATTGTATAAGTAGAGAGGCCTAGGGCCTCACTAGGGTCATATTTTTGTTGGATTTTTGATACAGTTTTGCTTATGTAAACTCTGCTAAACTTCGAGCTTATTTTTATGACAGTTTCATGTAATCTTGTTATTGTTTTGATAATAAAGATGGAAAACAATTTGGGCTAGCACTAAGTTCCCTCAGAGGGCTGAAGCTCTTGTGTTAGGGCCCAATCCAAGTAGCCAAGCTCCTCTTTACTTTTATTTATATGCTTCGTTTCAGTTTGTAGATTAGTTGTTGTTTGATGTATCTCTTTCCTGTTTAAGAATAGGTTGCTTTTGATGATTTAGTAGTTTGCTTCCATTTGTGCTTTCTATATCAGGTTAAGCAGTGAAACAATGAAGATTCAAAAGGTTAGCAATAGTGCCTTGGCCTCTCTTCCTCCCTTTGGGACCACGAATTGAGGCAAAGACCCTCTTGCTGCCCCAAAAACACAGATTTCCCTCATTCATAGGACTTCTAGTGTTTGCAGTTCGTTAGAAGGTGAATGCTTTGCTTTATATATTTTCCACCATGCTCAATTATTTATTTGCAATAATTCTTCTTTCACGCTTTCTTTCTTATAACATTTCTCAGCATTTGCTTTCATAGATCATAGTTTAGACTAGCTTGATGCAAAATTCTATTTTTTTTCTAGATGAACTCATGTCATTGCTTGTTTGATCTTATTGGTTGACTGTCACTTCTTTTGCAGCAGATTTCTTCTAACAATAGGACAACCTATCAACCATCACATCCTCTCTCTGATCCATGCCCTACAGGTCGCTCAAAAGTCACCTCAAATCTGCCTTACTTTTCTGCATTTTTCCATTGAACTTCTTCCTCTCTCCTTGAGAAAACCCAGTCATCTTTCTCTCTCCTGGTGATTCTTGATAGACCCTAGGCACCTTAACACCTCATTCCAACCTTCATCGACCTTTTCCACCCACTCTCATACCCTCAAAACCATGAAAATTGCTCTCGACCTCCTCCTGTAGACCTCTTGTAGATCCCTTGTGTCCTCCTGTAGATTTTCCTGTAGGCTTTCTTTTGAAGGCCAAGTGTGGGAAAAGCCTCCAAAAGGCCACCTGAGACCTCCTAGGACCCATCCACACCATCCTACATCATCTCATATCCCAAAGTCTCCCTTCAACCCCATTTGTTCGCTTCCACCTTCACACACAATAAAATACATGCATGTAAAATTCAGATAAAAATACATAGAAATCCAAAAAGATGTTTTTTCCCTCATTTACTTCCAGAAATAGCTTGAGTAGATGTTGTTTACTTCCTTGAGTAGGTAATGGCATTCATATCATGGTTTTCATAGTGCTTTCTACAAAAGCAGGATTAGTTGGTTAATTAGGGTTACTAGGTTTTCTTCGTATTTCAGTCTTTATCCTTTCTGCAATTAGAGTAGCCTCTGTAGAGTAATCTCTTCTTTCATCACATATAGAGCTTCTTCTAGAATCCATAGAAGTTGGTTTGAGCTCCTAGTGATCTTGCACCAGCTAACCAAGTGACAACCTGTAGTAAGAACTAGTACTTGTGCATACAACACCGTCGCTTCCAAGTTTGTTACAAACTATCGAGTTGATAAGAGTAAAGTAGGAAGCTCAGGAGTTGCAACATTATTGCTACATTACTGGTGCTCACCACTTTTTGGCACCATTTCCAAGGAAGCGTCAGAGTATTATGTGATTACTGCTTTCTTCTATTTTCTTCTTGCAACATTCTGCTAATAGTTTATTTCAGCAAAAGTAGAATAGTCATTTCCTTTCTTTCAGTTCTACATTTCTTTTTCTTTCCTTTTCAATTCTACAATTTTCATTTCAGCAAAAGTAGATCAGTCACTTCCTTTCTTTCAGTTCTGCATTTCCTTTCTTTCCTCTTCAATTATGAAAATTTCATGTCTGTTAGTTGCAAATTGTTTTGTTCAATCAATTTCAGTTTTGCGAGTACTATCAATGTGGGGAAAAAGAAACAAAAACCAACCAAAAAAATTTCCTTTCATGCCTCATAGAAATAGAGATATTTCAAGAAATATTTTGCCCAACACCCCCACTACTTCACACAACCAACCTTCTCTCTTCTTCGGTGGTTGCGATCAAGAAGAACCCTTAGGTGAAAAACCTGACATGTTTGAAGAACCTATAGGGGAAGAAGAAGAAGAAAACATTCCTTTGGAGCCAATGGTTGAACACAAAAATGCTAGGGGGAATGGAGAAAGAATAGAGGGTACCTTTCCCATTCGAGAGACCAATGGGGACACCAAAATGAAGAATATAAGCCCTTCTGCCCTACCTCATTTCCATGGTCTAACTACAAAATATCCTGACACCTTTACGTTTGATTTTGTTGTTATCTGTCGAACCTATGACTATGTAGAAGATGAGAAAAAGTTGAAACTGTTCCCTTCTACTCTCAAGGATGAAACCTTGTGCTAGTTCATGGGATTACCCGGCAATAGCATCACAACTTGGGCTCAGATACAAAAAGCCTTTAACAACAAGTATCGAGACTATTGTAGGTCAAAAAATAATAAGGAATAAATCTTTCGAATGACCATAGGAAGTGATGAGTCCTTCGAGGACAATGAAGATAGATTCCAGCTCAGTTACAAAAGGGCTGGGTGTACACTCGAGCCCGAGTCTCTGAAGCTGGTCCTGCTCAGGGGAATTCAGGAAGACCTTTTAGACACCCTCCATCTACTGGCCGAGGGAGACATCTACCAACTGTCCTATGAGGACATAAAGACTATTTTTGGAAACCATTCTAGAGTAGCCAAAAAGAAAGGTAGGGGGGAGTTAACCCATAGCCAGTACCTCTTCCTCTAACTCATCCATTAAAGGAGAAATTGGAAACATGCTGGAAGACTTCAAGAGTGAGATGTTGCAGACTCTTACCGTGCAAATGGATACCTTAAATATCAAAAGAAAACAAGAGGAAGCAGAGAGGGCTTTGGCCATTTTTGTCCTAGATGCACCAGGAGGAATCCTAGGAATGAATGCCCATTGAACTCTATAGAGGTTTGTTCAGTCTGTGAAGAAAATAATTCTACAGACAAGTGACCTTCCTTACCCAAACTTAAAGTTGTATATCAAGGGGCTGAGGGAGTCACTGAACAACTCTATTACATAAACCAAAGGAGGCCGCATGGACCTAGACCATATCAGCAGGGGATGCAAGGGACATCTCAGGCATACTACAACCCCAACCAAGTCACTTCCATACCTTCTTGGGGCCCCCCTGCTCATCCTTCCTGTTCCACACCTCCTCCTTGGTCCTTCACATCTCCATATCATGCCCAACCAACCAACCATTCATTTCAATCCTATGGTCCGTCATAGCCTTAGTGGAATGCATCTTATCAAGGGTGTAGGCCCCAATATAACTCTCCTCCCGCTCTTTTTCATCCACCACCTGCCCAACCATAACTATTACCTCTTGCTCCACCAAAGAAACCCCAAATGCCTGCCTAGCCAAATCCGAACATGAACAACAGACAAGCTCAACAACTGTATAGTGGGGAACCAGCATGCCCAACTTATGCTGTGGAGATTCAGGAAATTAGCTTACGATATGGGAAAGTTCTCCCAGATAGCCAGCCTCCACCTAGGGAGGTTGAGGAAGATAAAGAGGAAAGTGAACCTAAAGCAAATCCACCCTTTGCTAAGAGACTATCCGCAACAGTCCAGCCTACCCCAAAAGAAACTGAACTCCCAGGAGAATTGAAACATTTATGTGTGAAGATACCAGTTCTCCAAGCCATAAAAGATGTGCCTATCTACATAGGTTGATCAAAGAGAAGTGCTTTAGGAATCCAAGAAGGTGCAAGAGAGATGCCCCAACCATCAATGTCATAGGACAACTATCTGACCTGATGTTGGGGCAGGTAATATGTCCAAAATATCTAGACCTTGGAAACCCAGTAATTGATGTCCACATCAATGGCACCATGATCCAGCACACCTTGATTGATCTGGGAGATTCCATTAATGTGATGACAAAGGACACAATGCTCAAAATCAACCTCCAGGGCTCCTTGAGGAAGACCACAACTGTGCTACAGCTTGCAGACTACTCCACTGTGACCCCTGAGGGGATTGTGGGTGATGTGATGGTCTCCATTGATTCTTGGGATTACCCAACTGATTTCTTAGTTCTCCAGCCAAGGCAAAGCTCACTAGATATCCTCTCATTCTGGGAAGACCCTGGTTGGCTACCGACGATGCCTATATCAACATTCAAGTTGGGAACATAACCATAAAGGATGGGCATATGTCCAAGCAGTTAGTCCTATATCCTCATACCCAACCCTTTCTAGAACATGATTTACCTCTCTGGTTGGAGGAGGAAGATGAGGATGAAGTCTATTCTACAATGCTTTATGCATTAGGAATCACCATGGGGGAAAACAACACGATGAGGATTCTATGATTGAAAATCTAATTCAGATTCCACCTCCCAGTGTGTCACCATTGGAGGATATAGTGAGATAAACCCAAAGAAACCCCTCAACTGATCTCTGTATGGTCGAATCCACCTCTCTCCGTGTTAAGAATATAGAGTTCAGCCCAGAAAGAACCTTGAAAATTAATTCATCCCTATCCACTTCCCAGGAGAAGGTACTATGTAGCTTGCTGAGAAAACACTTAGATGCCTTCGCCTAGAGTTATAAGGAGATGAACCCTTCAGTATGTACTCATCATATGTACATCAAGGAAGATTGAAAGCCAATCAGGCAGCCTCAAAGGAGGATGAATCCAACACTTAAAGATATTGCTAAGGAAGAACTATAGAAATTTCTTGATGCAAGATTCATCTATCCCATCTCTGACAATAAATGGGTCTCTCCTCTGGTGCTAGTGCCAAATAAAAATGGTAAGTGGAGAATCTGTGTTGACTATCAGGAATTGAACAAAGCCACTAAAAAGGACCATTTTCTTTTACCTTTGATAGATCAAGTGTTAGATGGTCTAGCAGGGAAAAGGTTTTTCTCTTTCCTAGATGGGTTTAGCGAGTACAATCAAATGCAAATAAGCCCAGAACACCAAGATAAGACCACTTTCACTTGTCCTTGGGATATTGTTGCATACCGGGTCCTTCCTTTGGTTTGTGTAATGCTCCCGCCACTTTCCAAAGAGCAGTATTGGGTATATTCTCTGAATTAATTCATGATGCAGTAGAGATATACATGGATGAATTTACTCCTTATGGCTCTGACTTTCAGGAAGCCTGATCTAATCTAGGAAAAGTTCTTGACAAATGTATTGAGATGAGCCTGTCCCTCAATCTAGAAAAATCTAAATTTTTGATGACTGAAGGGACCGTGCTAGGTCATGCAATATCTCAACAAGGATTGCAGGTGGACCCCAACAAAATTTCCATCATCCAAATGGTCCCACCTCCTCGAAAGGTGAGAGATGCCAAAAGTTTCCTAGGTTTAGCTGGGTATTACTGGAGGTTCATTAAATATTTTAGCAAGTTAGCCTCTCCTTTGTTTGGCCTTTTAGGTAAATATGTCGAGTTTATATGGTCGGAAAACTATCATGAAGCTCTAGATACCTTGAAAAGCAAGCTTGTGACTTCCCCAATTCTGAGAGGCCCAAATTGGGCCCTACCTTTCCACATTCACACAGATGCCTCGAACAAAGCAATAGGAGAAACCTTGGGACAAATTGATGAGAATTTACCTTATGCCATATACTTTATAAGCAAAAACTTTTCAAATGCAGAGTTAAACTATATGGTGACCGAGAAGGAACTCCTAGCTGTCGTACATTCCTTAAACAAATTCAAACATTACATCACAGGCTATCAAACCCTTGTGCACATTGATCATACTGCAATTATATATTTAATGAAAAAACTAGATGTGAATGCTCACATTATTAGATGGTTTCTTTTATTGCAGCAGTTTGATTTGATCATTGTTGATAAGCCTGATAAAGAAAATGTTGCTGACTTTTTGTCTAGAGTAAATTTGCCTGTAGGTGAAGAAGGAATGGTGAATGACCAAATGTTGGATGAACACCTGTTTTCTATCTCAATACTCTCTCCATGGTTTTCTGATATAGAAAACTACCTAGTTTCAACATAGTTTCTGCTACATCTGTCCTCAAAAGAGAAGCGCAAGATAGTGAGGAAAATCGTCCCTTTCATCTAGATTGGGGGAAATCTCTTCAAACTTGGCCTAGATTAGATCTTGAGAAGAAGTGTCAGGGAGGAGGAAGTCTTTGACATCCTCTTGACCTATCATGATGGGCCTTGTGGAGGTCATTTTGCAGCAAAAAGAACTACCTTCAAGATACTGCAAGCAGGTTACTACTAGCCCAGTCTTCATCAGGATGTGAGGAGATATCCTAGCCAGTGTGATCAATTTCAAAGGATGGGGAAACCTACTCCAAAGGATGAAATTCCCATGCAACATCAAGTGACCTTTGAGCCATTTGAGAAGTGGGGCATGGACTTTGTGGGTCCTATCAACCCTCCTTCAAAGCAGAAGAAATACATTATTGTGTGCACTGATTACCTGAAAAAGTGGGCAGAGACAAAAGCAATCAAAGCAATGACAGAGGAAAAGTAGCTGAATTTCTGAGAGAGAACATATTCTACAAGTTCGAGTATCCAAGAAAATTGGTCACAGATCAAGGCAACCAATTTACTTCCAATCTGATTGAAGACCTACTCACACGTCATAGAATCAAGCACAAGACTTCAACCCATTACCATCCACAAGCCAACGGGAAGGTGGAGGTCACTAATCGAGCATTGGAAGGGATCTTGACAAAGGTAGTGAGAAATAATAGAAAAGACTAGGCGGACAGATTAGTTGAGGCCACTTGGACCTACAATACAACATGGAAGACCACTACAGGGTTCACACCCTATGAGCTGGTCTATGGGAAGAAGGCTTTGTTGTCGATAGAATTTGAATTCAATACCCTGAGGATGGTAGATCAGCTGGACCTAGACCTCAACCATGCACAAAAAGAGAGATTACTCCAGCTCAATGGATTGGATGAACACAAAATGTAGGCCCTTCTCCATACAGAGGTAGTTTAGCTTCAAAGAAAGATATGGCATGACAAACCATCAAGGAGAAGCAATTCCAAGAGGGAGATTGGACACTACTCTATGATAAAGATACAAAGTTTTCAAGGGAAAGCTAAGGATAAGATGGCTAGGACCCTACACTGTGGAAAAATTCAATGACAATGGTTCAGTTCTGATCAGAACCATTGACGATGAAGCCATCCCCATGCTTGTCAATGGACATCGGTTGAAAGTTTACAAGAAACCCCTCTCCAAGCGAGAGTTCATTGAAGATTTTAATAAGACAGTGATGGTAGTGGAGCATGTCTTAGCCTCCACTTCACCCACTCACTTAAGGAAAAGAAGAAGTAAGGACTCAAGTGAAAACCTCCATGAGGTGCTTGAGTCCCATCATTGGGTTGAAAACCTCTCTTGAGGCGGCCCAGTGATGTCAAAAGAAAAAAAGAAAAGAAAAAGAGAATAATATCGCTGAGCGATAAGCTCCCTTGGAGGTGCCCAGGGTAGCAAATTAGGGTGAAAACCTCCTTGAGGTGCCCAGGGCAGCAAATTAGGGTGAAAACCTCCTTGAGGTGCCCTAGTTGTTTTCAAAAAAAAAAAAAAGGAAAGAAAAAAGAAAATTGAAATTTAATGTGCATTGCAGGTTTGAAAGTGGACTACAAAGAGCAAGAGAAATGCCACAGAGCCCTGACATTCACACCGACACCTATCTTATCTCCTCCACACTCTTCTCCATCATTTCTGACATTTCTTTCACCCCACTATGCTTCTTTTTTAGAAACTATGCATTCTACAGGAGGCTCCTGTAGGAATTACAGAGAGCCAGAAATGAATATAAGAAGCAGTTTGAGGGGCAAGGAAGCTTCAGGAAGAACATATAAACCCTCCTACAGTCTTAAATCCTCCTTTCCATCCATTCCACACTTGCATCACACCCCAATCATCAATTTTTCTTCCTATCCGAGAAAAACACAGAAAAAATAGTTTTTAGTAAAGCAAAATAATAATAATAATAATAATAAGAGAGGAAGTAGTGTGCTTACCTATTACCTCTCCATCTCCACCTGCATCTCTGGCATCATTCTCACATCTCCCAGCATAGAAAGAAGCTGAATATTCAAGGGGAGAAGCATCTACAGGAGCTCGTGTAGGAATTCCTATAGCAGCTGATCCCGTTAAAATCCAGCCACAATAGAAAAAGAAGTGCAACTATGAGGATTGAAGGAGACATATGAAGCTCATTTCTAGGTAGAGGATACCTACACAAGACAAAAAACCACACGTCAGCAAGTAGACATCATGCATCAAAGGAAATAAAGCCATGCAACAGTAGAAAGAGCCAAAATACCTCACAGCACATGCATTCGAATCATAGGTAAGTGACTAACTCGCTCCTCTATTTGCATTTGTGTAATTGAAATATATGCATGAGCAATGAGATGGTTGAGGTTGAACGAGGAAAAGGTGGCTAGTTAACTTGGCCACCTTCATCTAGTTGACTGCACTCATCCAAAGATGTCACCCACACATGCGCATAGTCAACTCAAGAGAGATGTCAAGGGCAGGTAGTGGAGGGTGTGTAAAATCCGATGCAATGATGAGAGATGATTGCGGGGGGAAACCATGATGACAAGGTAGGTGGGGAGAAATGGTCCAAATATGGCCAACGTACACTTTTTCCAGCTCACCCCCATCACCGGAAATATCCAAAAAGAGTAATAAGTATTCCTCCTCGAGCACTCTCACCACCTTTTGCTTCATTCTATCCTTGTAAACTAAGCTGAAATAGACTCCTTGTGCCCCCACAGCCTCGAAACGATCATTCTCCATCGATATCTCCCATCCTCCTGCTCTCGGCGTTCTCTACAGGAGCACTTACAGGTTCTACAGGTGCACTTACAGGTTCTACAGGAGCAGTTACAGGCAGTTCTACAGGTGGGGCATTGAGCTATTTTGAAGAAGAAAACATGGGTTTTTAGCACGATTTCTGGCAAAAGAGGTAGGTTCCATGCATACCCACATTGATTGTCAGTATATGCAAGAAATGATATCAATTTAAGGGGGAATTAAGTCCATATAAGAAGGAGAAATTCATAAAAATTATGCATGTTTTCTTTAAAAAAACACTATATTCCCCTGTTTTCTTCAAAAATATTGTCTCCATCTCCACATTTGGTGTTCCAAAGGGGTATAAACACAATGATAGGAGGGTTCATGAGGAAGGAGCCCACTAATTCCACCAGGCTCCATGAACATCCCCAAGTAGTGGCCATATTCACAAGGGCAAATTGGATGAACTTTTTTGAGAAATTTCGAGGGTTTGATGAGGAAATTGCCTAAGAATTTTCCCTCTCTTTAATCCCTCACTCAAGAACGCATGCCACTGCCACTTTTAGGGGTCTTTCCATGGAGATAACCCCTGAATTTATCAGTAGGGTTACTACCCTTCCTCTTGGGTTGCCTTGCAGTAAGGATGAAAAACCAATTGGCCAGGCTACCAAGAAAAGATTCTTCCAAAACAATGAAACCCCTGTAGAATATAAAAATGGCATAAGAAGAGCTAGCATACCATACCCTTGGGATGAGGTCAGCTATCAAATAATCAAGTATATTTCCTGTGAGGGGAAGTACAACATTGTTTGTGGTTACCACTTTAAAATCATGCATGAATTAAGGTATGGCATGGACACTCCAGCCCCTCAAAAACTCAGCGTCCCCTATTTCCTCCTACAGTCCCTCATAGACTCCAACATTAAAATTAAGGCAAGGAATTCAGATCAGCTGGCTCACCATGGGTTAATCAAAATCTTAGTGGAAGAATCCTTCCATACATTCACACTCCTAATAGCATGGGAAGTCTTCCGAAACATGATAGTAGAAGATGACATAAAGGCCCTCACCTATGATAGCAGTCCTTCTGATAGTGAGGAGAAAGAGAAAAAAGGGGGAGAAGGTGAAGTAACTGATGAATTAGTAGGATAAGAAATGGAGGAGGAAGAAACTAAGATAGAAGAGGATAAGGGTGAAGAAAAAGAATAGGAAGAAACAGAGCAAACAAAGAAAGAAAAAGAGGCAAAACAAAGAGAAGGGTCCCCTGAGACTCTAGAAAGGGAGGCAACATCTACCCTCACTGCCTTGATCACACCAATTTAGCCAAAATAAAAGAGAAAAAAGGCAGGCCTCCATGTATTTCAAGGTCAGGAAAAGCACAAGGATCAAAATAAGGAAACCCTAGCCATCTTCAACAGTGCCAATTACAATTGAAGATTCACCCTCTATTAAAGGGGAATAATCTCATTCCAAAACACCTATCACATATGAAAGAGGGACTCCTAGATCTTCCACCTGGAAATAGAAAGTACAATTACAGGACCCAAAAATAGTCCTACAGGAGGCTCAGATAGTTCTACGGGAGACACTGTCAAAATTACAGGAGACCCAACATCTTGAGAAAAGAATAGAAGAACAACCTAAGGGGAAGGAGGAAGCTACAGAGCTACAAGAACCTGATCCCAAACCCAGTCTTGCCTCTTATTACCATCTTTTTGAAGGAGGTAGGATAATTCCACAAACATTTGCAATTCCACTATTCTTTGAATTAGAAAAGGAAAGAATAAGAACACATCGGTGGGTACAAATACAAAAATCCAAGGGAGTTGTGGATGTTGGCCATATGGAAAATAAACTTAGAGGAATGGGCAGAGAGTTAAGTGCTTTCAGACATAGAGAATCAATTGCAAGAAGCCAGCTGGAGACTGAAAATGAATTGCTAAGGAGGCAGCTAAAGGAGAAAGAAACCCAGCTGGCATGCATGGCCAAATTATCCATGGAGGCATTCCATTGTAGAATGCCAGCAAAATCCCATGGCTTATATTTCAAGAACCAATGGCTACAATTTCAGATCAAGACTTTGACACAAAGAGGAACAATGACTTTTCAAGATTACATGCAGTTTATGGACCTGTGTGACCAAAGCACAATAGAAGATAAAGAAAAGATGGCAAATTTTTACCTGCATAATATGGCCCTCACAGACATGAATGTGTGGGATCCCAATGCTAGGCTAGGGGACCTATAGCTAATGGCCATAGCCTCATGGATGAACCATGAAGAGTTGAGGGAAAAAGAAGTAAAAAGGTTGATGATAAGAGAGTAGAATGAGGCATTAATGATCAGAGCTGAGCCATCAGATCCCATGGCACTCATCAGCACACACTAGCTTCTTGCCAATAATCCTCAGATTTCCCCTAGATATATAAGTGATCAAGCACAAACCATTGCACATTTTGAGGACATGGAAAGGCTACTTGGGGATAACTATGTGCATGCATGTATGAAGAGATGGAACACCTTACCACACAGTCTGAAGATTAGGGAATATCATTCCCCCATGATGATGAAGGAGGCACTAAGGAGAGTGCCAATGTACAAGCACTCCATGCAGAGGCTGTAGGTCAACTAGATTGGCCTCAAACTGAGCCCCCCACTGCTACTAGGCATGCTAGAAGGAAGAACATAAGAAGAAGAGAAGAAGAAGTGGGAAGAGATAAATAGAAAGACATGCTTCTATGACAAAGAAGAGGAAACAACATCAGAAGCTTGGGATGATAGAGAGGCCACCAGGGCTATAAAAGATGAGGAGATGGACTAAGTTCCTCAGAGGATATGCAACACCTTTAGTAGGGGGTGACGATGAGCCCCATAAATGGGTAATTATATGGGCTCATTTTACCTCCTAACATAGTCAAATAAACCATTCTCTTAGCTTATTGTATGTTTTTTGATTATATTTATGCTTGTGGAGTGAGTTGAGTTAGTTGTGATGCCATGTGATCTAATGTGTGTTTAATGCAGCTTATTGATGAATTTTGAAGACAAAGTCAAAGATTCAGTGGACAAATGGCATCAATAAGTCGAAGTGGACAAAGGAGAGGACTTATAGGAGGGAATCCCCTTCATTTATTACTCCCCACTTCGAATTCCCATTCATTCAACTCAGAGTACAAACATCCAAATCAATGCACTAGGAGGCAGCCGAGCAAGTGGAGGATAATTGATGATTATCTCAAGTTTTTGGAGCCAAGCCTCCTTGATTTTAAGGAAGCTGTTGGTAGCTTCAATTGTGTAAGTAGAGAGGCTTAGGGCCTCACTAGGGTTGGATTTGGATTTTTGTTGCAGTTTTTCTTATGTAAACTCTCCTCAACTTTGAGCTTATGTTTGTGACAGTTTCATGTAATCTTGTCATTGTTTTGATAATAAAGATGGAATACTTTTTGGGCTAGCACTGAGTTACCTCAGAGGGCTGAAGCTCTTGGGTTAGGGTTCAAGCCAAGCAGCCAAGCTCCTCTTTACTTGTATTTATATGCTTTGTTTCAGTTTGTAGATTAGTTGTTGTTTGATGTATCTCTTTCATGGTTAAGAATAGGTTGCTTTTAATGATTTAGTAGTTTGCTTCCATTTGTACTTTTTATAGTAGTTTAAGCAATGATAAAAAGAATATTCAAAAGGTTAGCAATAGTGCCTTTGCCTCTCTTCCTCTGTTTGGGACCATGAATTGAGGCAAAGAACCTCTTGCTACCCCAAAAACACAGATTTCCCTCATTCATAGGACTTCTAGTGTTTGCAGTTTGTTAGAAGGTTAATGCTTTGCTTTAGATCTTTTCCATCAAGCTCACTTATTTATTTGCAATAATTCTTCGTCCATGCTTTCTTTCTTGTAGCATTTCTCAGCCTTTTCTTTCATAGATCATAGTTTAGACTAGCTTGATGCAAAATTCTGCTTTTTTCTAGATGCACTCATTTCATTGCTTGTTTGATCTTATTGGTTGACTGTCACTTCTTTTGCAGTAGATATCTTCTAAAAACAGGACAACCTATCAGCCATCATATCCTCTCTCTAATCCATGCCCTACAGGTCGCCCAAAGATCACCTCAAATCTGCCTTAGTTTTCTGCATTTTTCCATAGAACTTCTTCCTCTCTCCTTGAGCAAACCCAATCATATTTCTCTCTCATGGTGATTCTTGATAGACCCTAGGCACCTTAACACCTCATTCCAACCTTCATCCACCTTTTCCACCCATTCTCGTACCCTCAAAACCATTAAAACGGCTCTCGGCCTCCTCTTGTAGTCCTCCTGTAGATCCCCTATGTCCTCCTGTAGATTTTCTTGTAGGCTTTCTTTTGAAGGCCGAGTGTGGGAAAAGCCTCCAGAAGGCCACCTGAGACCTCCTAGGACCCATCCACACCATCCTACATCCTCTCATATCCCAAATTCGCCCTTCAACCTCACTTATTCGCTTCCACCTTCACACAGAATAAAATACATGCATGTAAAATTCACATAAAAATACATAGAAATCCAAAAAGATGTTTTTTCATCATTTATTTCCAAAAATAGCTTGAGTAGATGTTGTTTACTTCCTTGAGTAGGTAATGGCATTCATTTCATGGTTTTCATAGTGCTTTCTGCAAAAGTAGGATTAGTTGGTTAATTAGGGTTTACTAGGTTTGCTTTGCATTCCAGTCTTTCTCCTTTCTGCAATTAGAGTAGCCTCTGTAGAGTAATCTCTTCTTTCATCACATATAGAGCTTCTTCTGGAATCCATAGAAGTTGTCTTGAGCTCCTAGTGATCTTGCACCAGCTAACCAAGTGACAACCTGCAGTAAGAACTAGTACTTGTGCATACAACACCGTTTCTTCCAAGTTTGCTATGAACTATTAGGTTGATAAGAGTAAAGTTGTCAACCCAGGAGTTACAGTATTATTGCTGCAATACTAGTGCTCACCACATTTCTATAGTCCAAGCACCATTTTCAAGTTGGGGTATTTTACTGTTAGACGACATTTGGCCTTCGTATTTAAAACTTTAAAAAATGTAGTGTAGTTTAAGATCTGATCTGAAACCACCAACTCACCTCTCTTGCCTGTAGGTTTATGTTGTACGTAGATTTATAAGGATATTTTTTTTTTTGTGTTGTTATATGAAAATTCTTTATCGGATTTGAGAGATAAGCTTGAAGGTAATTGTCCTGAAAAGAAGAAACCACAATAGCTCATTAGTCTAGCTCTATAACATAGTAAAATTGTTTATGAAATATATGGGAATGGTATCCAACTACAAGAATATTTGTATGACAAAAAAATAGGTATTACAACTAATAATATTAATTAACTTGACCTCTGTTTAAACCACCCATTAAAATTTATGATGGGCAACTCAAATACTCAAATACCAAAACTTCAAATTCAAGGTTGCTCCCCATTATCCTTTTTGGTAGTAAAGCCAGTCTATCCCATAGAAGAGATACTTGTGAAATGACGAAGAAGGTGGAGCGGTGTCACAAATAAGAATTGTATTTATATAAATATTGAAAATTTTAAAAATGTATTAGAGATTTTTTATTGTTTATTTATTTATATTTAGATAGTGATTAAATTTCTTTAGCTTTAATAGTTAATAAATAATGTAAATATTTATCCAAAATTATTTATTTAAAGAAAGTTATATTATATATATATATAATAAATTTCTTTTTCATTAATTAAAAATAATTTAAATATTATTTTAAAATAATCAATTTTAATGTTTATTTCACAATAAATATAGTTATAAGTCTTAACTCTAAGATTAAAAGAACATTTTTGACTTTGAAAATCTAAAATCCCATCTATGAAACTAAACTAAATATCACTACTCGTTATAATTAGAAAAATAATATGAATTTAATTAAAAAAATTCCATATATCATTGTAATACCTAGAACTAGTGTTTAAAGGTTTAAATATTAATTTAATTTTGTAACCATGGTGATGGGTAATAAAGGTAATTTTTTTTTTAAAGAGAAATTATTAATACGTGAACTACTATGACATGCCTATAATATATGAGAGTAAAATAGAAAGTATATTTAATTTATTTTTTTTCAACTTTTCAATGGTTGTTAAATTTATTATAACTTGGTTGGTGAATAAATATATAATAATGGTTAAATTTATTATAACTTGGTTTGTGAATAAATAAGTAAAAAAATCATAATATTTAATATAATTGTTCACATATTATTAAAAAAACTAAATTTATTTTAATTAATTAAAATAATTTTAAATTTTACTTCAAAATTAACAATTTTAAATTTTATTTGAAAATCATATTAATAATTTCAAAAGTAATTATAAATCAATGTAATAATTTAAATCTTATTAAGAAAAACTAATTTTAACTTATACATTTGGATCCACTCATAAACTAGAGAATATCACTGATTATAACTCATATTATATTATTAAATATTTTATTATATATATATATATATATATATATATATATATATATATATATATATATAACCCATCAAAATAATTTAGGAATATGTTAAAAATAATATTACAATGTAATGAAGTCAATTAATTTTTTAAAATAGGAAAATATATTCTTTTAACCAATAAATATAGAGTAGATCCTAATTAATAGAAAAAGCTTTGAATCTTTGAATATGGAGAGAGAAAAAGTTTAAATTATAGTCTTTAGAAAGCTAACCAAAATAATTCTCGCATGCTTTGATTGTTTTTTAATTCAGTACACAGAGGTGAGTGAGAATCGAGATTTGGAAGAAAAAGCATGGAGCAGTGGATTCAGAATGAGGATTGCATGAAAAATAGATGGGATAAACTTCTAGCGATGTTTGTTTCAGTTCAGATGTATAGATGATTGTATATAATGTAATATGTTGCTTCTTCAATGAGGATGCCCTTCCCCCTTGAAAAACTTCCTAGCGATGCACAATTGATGATTTTGAAAAGGCTTTCCCCAATAGATTTACGAAGACTGAAATTGTCATGTAAATATTTTGACTCTAATTTGTTTTCAAACTTGGAATTTGTGATCGAGTATGAGAGGAACTTCCCTTCTGATCACCAGGTGGTTTCCATTCTTGGATCCTTTTGTTATCGCCGACTCCTGCTAGACGTTATCCCGCATCTTTATTTTTGGGAGAAAGGGAAGCATACGATGGTCATTTGTAACAACCATTTCTGTAAGTTGCAGGGATTATCAGGGAGGCTCACTACTTACAGGGATGGCTTCCTGTGCTTCCAGATGTACACATAAGATTTTTATTATGGGGACAGGACGTTTCTGGTGTTCAATCCTCTCTTTTCCGGGGACGTTTGACTATGAGTCTGCCTATCACTGATCGTTGGATTTTGAGTCCACCTGTCACTGACCGTGACAGGACACATTTTGCAGAGATTTCTGGAATCATCTTTTGCAAGCTCATCTTGTGCAGGTATTTCGATCCGTTCGTGTGTAATGCTACAAGGATGAATTCTATTTACAACTTCAAAGAGTAAAGGTGGACAAAGCCAGAGGAATTCAATGAACTTACTACTAAAATCAAAATTGGTTTCCCCTTAAATGCTAATTCTCTATCTATGAATGGTCATTTTCTGTGTTGGCTTATGGATGGTGCACCATTCTTGGACGTTCCAGATATGGTGTTGGTATTTGAATCGAAAGAAGAGGCATGGTGGGAGCCAATCATTCTAATAGATGAGTTGTTTGATCCCCTTTGTATTGTAGAGCATGAAAATGAGTTGTGTGTCAAAGCAGAAGAAACTGCAACTTTGGAAATTTGATATGCAGAAAAGAATGTTGAGATCATTAGCAGAATACATGATTTCAAGCCCACCTTTTCCAATACCAATACCATGTTATCTCAATAGAGGTCAAGCTGTTGTGCCGCTCATCTGCTCCCACTAATGTAACGGGGTTTTGGTGAAAGAGTGTTTATGGGTTTATGACATGTCACATCATTCCTGGGAAAATTTAGGCACCTTCTCAGATATACCACCTAATCGAGAGGAGATTGCCACCATTTTTAAGAAGGTTATGAAATATATCCACGTGAGGTAGAGGTTTTATTTAAGTGAATATTTTGTTTGTTAAGGAGATTGTTGGGATTTTTCTGTTTAATTCCAAAACAAAATCTATTGAACAAAGAAAAAATGCTCTGTTTTAACACAGGAAATTAAAAATTTGTTTGCTGAAGACAGAGTTTTACACATGCACAAAGAACACTTGGATTCATTAAAAATATTGTTGTTACAAAATAAGATCTTCTTCCTCTTCCAACAGAGGGATTACAACCAGAGACTGCTTCAGATGCAATTCCAAAACAAAAAAAATTACTCTGTCTCAGCTGCAATTTTTTTTCTTTTTACACTGCTATGTGTAAAATTTTTCAATACATATGTGTTGTTTCATTTCTCGTTTCATCTCATATTCAACAACAGAGATTACATTCAATCTGCTGTAAAAAAAAATCTTACATGTTACATTCATTGCTTTGTTATTCCCTTTTTTTACTTCGCACTGCTGTGCGTTTCATTACACATACAATGAACAAAAAAAACATTACATATTACATATCCCGTGAATAATAATAAAAATAATAAAATTAAAGACCTTTACCTATATTTACCAACCATGGTAAATCACATTAATTACTTTACTGACAAACTTTCTATCAATGTACATCAACCGTTGACCTCCATCGAATGGCTTCAAACCTTGATTTTAATCGAATGGTTGTCGCAATTTCCCTAGAGGTAAAAAACGCACGAACTTTATGTGCCGAGGAAGGGCGGTTTTGAAAAGTACTGCCCAGACACGCGTCAACAGATGATTGTGATCACTGTCCTCGGAGGAAAAACCACAATTAGCAAAAGGTAGAGCGAGGAAACCATGGCGGTTTTCAAAATTTACGGTCGCTATTTAATAGTGTTGTACGGCAGTTGAAATTACAATTTCAACACTCCCCTTTAATTTCAACTGCCGGGTTATCATTCATACCCAACCATTTCCTCAAAAACTCAAAACTTTTCTGCCCCAATGATTTGGTCAGAATATCAGCAACTTGCTCCTGAGTCCTGCAGTGTTGTAAAACAATTTCTCCACTATTTACCAATTCCCTTATATAATGAAACTTTATGTTAATGTGTTTAGTTCTCTTATGAAACACAAATTTTTTGGATAATGCAATAGTTGAGCTATTGTCACAAAAAATCACAGTTGTTTTTACTTGTTCTTGGCATAAACTCTTTAACATCCTTCTCATCCAAATTGCTTGACATGCTGCTGCTGTAGCTACCACATATTCTGCTTCTGCTATAGACAATGCTACAATAGGCTGTTTTCTAGAAGCCCATGAAATGGCTCTTGAACCCATGTGAAAAACATAATCAGATGTGCTTTTCCGATCATCTACACTTCCAGCCGAATCACTATCAGTGTATCCAATTAAATCTAAACATTTTAAGTAGTATATAAAATTCTAAACCTTTTAGTGCCTTTAACATACCTCAGAATCCTTTTCATTGCCTGCCAATGTGCTTCTTTTGGCCTCTCCATGAATTTGGAAATTAAACTAACATCATACATTATATTCAGCCTAGTTGCAGTCAAATACATGAGGATACCAACTATGCTCTTGTACAAACTAGGATCAAAATCCTTGTTGCTATCCTCTTTGCTGAGTTTTAATCCCATCACTGTGGGAGTGATTACTGCTTTGCTCTCCTGCATATTAAATCTTTCCAACACTTCATTAACATATTTTTCTTGTGAGATAAAAATCCCATTTCCATTTTGTTCTACTTCTATTCCTAAGAAATATCTCAGCAAACCCATGTCAGTCATTTCAAATTCTTCTTTCATGACTGTTTTGAAATTTTCAATAAGATAATCATCATTACTTGTGAAAATAACATCATCAACATATAACACAACAATTAGTAATTTACCATCCTTTTCTTTGATGTAGAGAGTGGGTTCTCCCTCACATTTTTCAAATCCATTTTCCAGTAGATAAGAATCTATCCTACTGTACCACGCTCTTGGTGCTTGCTTCAACCCATAAAGAGTTTTCTTCAATCTGCACACTTGTGCTCTTGGCCTTTCTTTTCATAGCCTAGAGGTTGTTCAATGTAAACCTCTTCCTTTAACACTCCATTTAGGAATGTTGCCTTCACGTCCATTTGGTAAACTTTCCACTTGTTTTGTGCTGCTATTGACAACACTGCTCTCACTGTTTCCATTCTAGCCACTGGTGCAAAGGTTTCCTCATAGTCTCTCCCATACTGCTGCTTATATCCTTTGACAACCAATCTTACCTTGTGTCTTTCTATTTTTCCTTCAGCATTACTCTTGGTCTTGTAGACCCTTTTAACTCCAATGACTTCTTTTCCTTTTGGTAGTTCAACTAAATCCCATGTCTTGTTTATTTCTATGGCATCGATCTCCTCATCCATAGCTTCTATCCATTTCCTATCCTTAATTGCTTCTTCGAAATGAACAGGGTCATCAACATGACAATATGAAGAAAACAAAGAGTTCATACCTTCATTTGTTGCTTCTTGTTCATGAATGTCACTTAAAGTTATGAACTTCTTACCTCTTTCATTTGGTGTACAAGTGCTTGAAGAAGCACTTGAATTTCCTCCTTGTGATGTGCTTGGAGAAGCACTTTCATTTCTCCTCAAGGGTGTCCCTTGCTGTCCTTGTGTTGGTGCTACTATTTGGGGTTGTATTTCAGCCATCTCCTCATCATCTTCATCATGAGACATAGAGTTTTTAACATTCATTGTTTAACATTCATTGTTTTCTCTATGCTTCCATCCCAAGCTTCCCCCTCAATGAACTAAACATCTCTACTCACAATAAACTTCTTGGTGGATGGGTTATACAACCTGTAAGCTTTAGATTCCTTACTGTATCCAATTAAAATACATTTCTCCCCTTTACTGTCCAACTTCTTCCATAGTTGATCTGGAATGTGTGCATAGGCCACACATCCAAAAACTTTCATGTGGGTGACTCCTTGCTTTGTCCCACTCCATGCTTCTTCTGGCACTCTATTCATGACTACTTTTATAGGGCATCTATTCAAAATGTATGCTGAACAGTGTACAACTTCAGCCCAATAATTATTTGGCAAATGTTTTGCCTTTAGAATGCTCCTTGCCATATCCATGATTGTCCTATTCTTCCTTTCGGTAACTCCATTTTGATGCGGAGTGTACCTAGTGGTAAACTGCTTATGAATTCCATTTTCTCTAAAAAAACGTAGAAATTCTTTGGAGATATACTCACCTCCTCTATCAGTTCTTAGAACTTTGATATGCAGCCCGCTTTGGTTTTCTACAAGTGCTTTAAAATTGCAGAATCTTTCAAACACTTCACTTTTGTTCTTTAGGAAATAAACCCATGTTTTTCTAGTAAAATCATCAATGAATGTTAGTATATAGTGGCTGTCTGCAAGTGATGGAGTTTGCATCGGTCCACATAAATGTAAGTGGACAATCTCTAAGGGTGCTTTTGCCCTTATGCTTTTCCCAGATGGAAAACTTTCTCTGTGTTGTTTCCCCAAGATACAACCTTCACAAAGGCTGTCTGGTTTCTCTATCAATGGTAATCCTCTTACCATTCCTTTTCTATTCAACAAGTTAAGACCTCCAAATTTGAGATGTCCAAATCTCAAGTGCCACAACCAATTTTCATCTTTTGGTTCGCTTTGGAAAGCTTCTTGTGTCACTGCTGCTATTTCTTCTTCAATCTTTAAATCTGTTTTCATCCTGAGAGGGAACATCTTGTTCCTTGCCATCTTCACTTCAGCAATACATCGTTCGTTGGGTGTTTTATCCATGATGGTGCATACATCATTCACAAAGAAAACATTGTACCACTTTTGAACAAGCTGTCCAATACTTAAGAGGTTACATTTCATTCCAGGAACATAATCAACATCTACTATGGTTTTCTTTTTACCTTTCCTTGTTAAAACATTTACTTCTCATTTTCCCATAACAGAAACTTTATTATCAGTCCCTAGTGTGACTTGTGACTTCACACTCTGATCTAACATAGAAAATAGGGCTATGTTTCATGTCATATGGTTGCTGCAACTGGAGTCTAGGAACCATATATCTTCACTCTTTTCTCCATCCATATTACAAGCTAAAAACAAATTATCTTGGCTGATATTTTCTCTAGTGAAATTTGCACTAGTTATATTATTCATATCATGTTGCTTCTTCCTACATTCATTTGCATAATGCCCATATTTTTTACAATAGTGACATTGGACATTGGATTTATCATACTTTGTCCTTGAGCATGATGTTGTCCACTTGGTTGACTGCTGCCTTGGCCTTGGTTCTGATTTGGATTGCTGCCTCTTCCTTGAGCATTTGTTGGACTGTTTCTTCCACCTCTGTTTTGGCTTCTGCCTCTTCCTCTCTTGTTTCCTCTGCCTTTACCTCTTCCTCTTTCAAAAGACATCTGGGTCTTAAAAGCATGTTCTAGAGATGAGTTTTCATTCCTACTCAATCTCTGCTCATGTGTTATCAGTGATGCATATAGTTCATCAACTGAAAAGTTTGTGAGATCATTTGTCTCTTCTATGGTGGTGACAATCACATCAAACCTTGAAGGTAGGATCCTCAATAGTTTCTCCACAATCCTCTTTTCTTCAAGAATTTCTCCATGAGACCTTATCTGTGTGACCAGACCAATCACATGTGTGAAGAATGAGTCAATATTGTCTGACTCATTCATGCAAAGATTCTCAAAATCTCTCCTCAGCAACTATATTTTTGTTGTCTTCACTTTCTTCATGCCCTGATAGGCTGTCTTGAGAGTTTCCCATGCTTCTTTGGATGTCTTGGTTGCTGCTATCCTTGGAAACACACTCTCATGCAGTGCTTGATATAAAAGGCAGAGGGCTTTAGAATCCTTCTTCTTATAGCTCTTCAACAGATCTTTCTCTACCTGAGTTAAATTATTAAACTCATCTTCATCTGCTGGTTCTTCAAAACCATCCTCAACAAATTCCCATAAGTCTTGGGAAGAAAGCAGAGCTCTCATGGTTATTTCCCAATAGTCATAGTTTTTTCCATTAAATTGTGGGAGCTGAGTATTAAAGATACCCATGCTAGTGCTGGCTCCAGCCATTCTTACATTCTTCAAAATACTTGACTGTGTTTTTTAAAATAACTGACTGTATACCTTGGATTCTTTCTTGACTGAGTCTTCACTCTGCTGGAGAAGCTGCTGCAACAAGAAATCCTTCCTTCAGCTTCTTTGACACCTTCAAAGAGCCTGGACAGGCTCTGATACCATGTTGGGAATTTTCTGTTTAATTCCAAAACAAAAACTACTGAACAGAGAAAAAATGCTCTGTTTTAACCCAAGAAATTAAAAATTTGTTTGCTGAAGACAGAGTTTTACACATGCACAAAGAACACCTGGATTCATTAAAAATACTGTTGTTACAAAATAAGATCTTCTTCCTCCTCCAACAGAGGGATTACAACCAGAGACTGCTTCAGATGCAGTTCCAAGAAAAAAAAAAAAAAAAAAATTTACTCTGTCTCTCCAGATAATTACTCTGTCTCAGCTGCAATTTTTTACTCTGTCTCTCCAGATAATTACTCTGTCTCAGCTGCAATTTTTTTTACACTGCTGTGTGTAAAAATTTTCAATACATACGTGCTGCTGCGTTTCTCATTTCATCTCATATTCAACAACAAAAATTACATTCAATCTGCTATAAAAAAAAATTTCTTACATATTACATTCGCTGCTCTGTTCTTCCCTTTTTTTACTTCGCACTGTTGTGCGTTTCATTACACATACAATGAACAAAAAAAACATTACATATTACATATCCTGTGAATAATAAAAAAAAATAATAAAATTAAAGACCTTTACCTATATTTACCAACCGTGGTAAATCACATTAATTACTTTACTAACAAACTATCTGTCAATGTACATCAACCATTGATGTCAATGTACATCAACCGTTGACCTCCATCAAACGGCTTCAAACCTTGATTTTAATCGAACGGTTGTCGCAATTTCCCCGGAAGTAAAAAATGCACAAACTTTATGTGCGAGGGAAGGGCGGTTTTGAAAAGCACTGCCCAGACAAGCATCAACAGATGATTGTGATTGCTGCCCTCGGAGGAAAAACCACAATCGACAAAAGGCGAAGCGGGGAAACCATGGCGATTTTCAAAATTTACGGTCGTTGTTTAATAACACTGCACGATAGTTGAAATTACAAGTTCAACAGTAATGGGGTTTTGGTGAAAGAGCGTTTATGGGTTTATGACATGTCACATCATTCCTGGAAAAATTTAGGCACCTTCTCAGATATACCACCTAATCGAGAAGAGATTGCCACCATTTTTAAGAAGGTTATGAAATATATCCACATGAGGTAAAAGTTTTATTTAAGTAAATATTTTGTTTGTTAAGAAGATTGTTAAATTTAATTGGATATGACAAATTCCTTTTTTATTATTTTTGTCACATATATCACTAAAGAGACAATTGATATTTATGAAGAAATAATATCTACTTTCTCATTTCTCTACACGCAAGATCAATGTTAAGTTTATGTAAACTTGACTTTCCCTACTCATTATAAAAAATTTCTACTTTTATTTTTTTACCTATAAGATTAATGTAGATAAAATTAGATTTTCCAGATTTATTTAAAAATAATAATTTATAACAATTTGTTATAATCTCAACATTATGATTACTACTATTCAATATCTATTACTCCCACAAACATGGTCAATTTAGTCAATGATAGTTGAGAATCAAGGTTAAGAAAAAAGAGCCCGCCGCTGACTCGGAATGGGAAGGAGATCGTCAGAAATACGTGATAAAATAATAGGCATTTGTAATAATAATATGTAACATTAATTTTGGAAAAATAGTATTATTATTACAAATGTACATTATTTAAAATAATATTTTTTTATTAAAATAATTTTTAACAAGGTTATAGATATTTTATTATTGATTATTATAAATTTTAATTAATATTTTATTGAATAATAAATTATTAATAATAATGATAAATAGTAATAATATAAATAATTGGTTTACTTATTTATTAGGTGTTTTGGGTATATTTTTTTATCAAATTTATTTGAAACATAAATTGTTAAAATTATAAATTTGATGTATAAAGTTTGTATAATAATATTCCATAGATTTTTAAGAATGCTAAATCTATTTATTCATTTAAAAATATATTTAAAAAAACAAACAATCACAATTTGACCAAACATAATACTATGGAAATGTATTCCAATGTTGTTATGAATATTGTTAACTTACACATAGACTTTGTTAGAATATCATGGGCCAATATAATGGTTTACTAATACCACATGTTAAAACACTGATAATTTCTATTGATATGACATTTCTTTTTTAATTAAAAGAGCAAAAACTTTTAAAATAAATCTGAATCTTTGATCTCTAACTACCTCTTACTTGTGACTAATTTTTTTTGTATCCCTCCTCTATTGTTAACTCTTGCTATCATGTCTAAGGAATCATATTATTACAAACATCTTCCTCAATTTGATATGGAATTCTCGAAATCATCTTTCGGGCGATTGGTGCTTTTTTCTTTCGACATTAACACTTATCTTCCATAATCAAAAAAATTCCTTGGTTGCTCCCCCCTTTTCTGACAATCTTGGGTGGCACAATCGGAATCATTATTTACCTTTCATCTCAATGGTCTCGCTGACATTCAAAACCAACATAATTTTTCATGTTCAGGTAGTATCGTACTTTATTATTTTCATCATTCTCTCATTTAGTCAAAGACGCATGAATCCAATCACACCTCATTTAGCAGTGTCTTATATTTGATGTATGGCAGTCAATTGTTGTAGGCTTAGGCAACGAGTTTAGGTTGTGGCTCATGCTCACTTTATTATCTTTGAAACTTGTAGACGACCATCACTTCCCCTTGTGTCAGATAAAAGGTGAGATGATGGAGAAAACTCAACTGCAACACTTTTTAATACTCTGGAAAAAAATCTGACATATGATTGAAATATCTTATTGCGTGTTGAAGCTCATTTCCAAGAAGTGATCCATCCAAGATGAATATTTTTTCTTGCAGGAAGCTTGTTTCTGAAGCATCTGTTTCAATAATGATTATGCTGACCACAATGATTGCATGGGTGAAGATCGAATTTCACATGGCCAACTATGTCACAATGTTGGTATTTGACAACCCATTGTTGTGGAGGAGCAACATGATCTGAAAGAGGTGAAGATAAACCATCATGAAGAAACCCAACACTTTGAAATTCAATGGGTTTGGAATAGTTTGGAGTGTGAAGATAAACCTCCTTGTCATATCCAATACGGGTTCTATTTCAGTTGCTAACAAGCTCTTCCCAAGGTCTGATGATGGGTTTGGGAAGTGTTATAAGGAATAGTGTCTATGCAGAGCTGCTAATCCCACTAAGGCTGGTAGCTACTTAGAAACAAACACACTAAAAACTAATTTCGTTTTCCTTTATGAGAAATAGATAAGAGAAGAATAAGGAGACCAACCTCTGTCTTGTGCTTGGTTCCTTGCTCGATTCCTCTCTCTTATGGTAGGTGTTTTCCACTCGCTTCTTTGTCTACCCACCTTCGAAGAGTACCTATAGAATCAAAGCAACATAACACTATCCAAGAACATAGATCTATTATCATAAACAATATAGGATGAGATGTACATTGACCATACAAATGCATAAATAATCAATCATACAAGAATATGGAGGCAAACTTGAATATCTTTATTGATAATCAAGAAAGAGCAAAGATAATTACAACTGATTGTTCTGACCCAGCATCATCTTCTCAGCAAGTAAGCCCTTATTCACCTCATGAAAAGCTTAGATCACCCAACACTATGATATTGCACCAAGAAACCAACAAAACTTCCTTACAAGATACAAAATTGCAGCCTCTAGATCTCTGGGATGAGGGATCCATATATAGATGTCTGCAAGGGAGGTGAGTTAGCTTTTGTGATTTGATTAGTGTCTTCCCTCTTATAGTTCTTGATTCCACTTGGATATTGATGATCTCTTACACATCCTTGGTCGAATTCAGAGAGGCAAGTGTCACAGGAGAAGTTTCTGGAAGATTCCATGCTTCTCCACCTTGCGGATTGACCCTGCCATTTGTCCCTTCTCGCCCATCGCACCCCATAGAAGGGATTTTTGACATGCATCGCACCTACTGTGTGTATTTAGGTGGGATGCAAAGCACTTTGCCTATGGAGCAGGTGAAATGGTCCAGGTTTGACCAGTTCTGAGTAGTTTTTCATGGAGAACTTCTGGGAGATGCTGTAATCAGTTGACCTTGTTCTTTTAGGGTTTGGAACAACACCTTTAGGGACTTGGGAGCCCTTGGTTTATGGACATTTATGCTTGGGGTTGCAGTGCCCAAAAATGTCTATAGCAGTTTCCCCCTAAAGCATGAGGTCGTTAATCTTTTTGATGTCGGGTGAAATGATTTATCATGAGGATCCGAAGTTTTTTCGAGCTGGGAGGTGACCTGTAATAAGATACAATACAATACATTATCTTCATTTTATTTTCATGATCTAGCTGAGGCGAGCATTCCCATGCTCAGCTTTATAAATTCATTTTCATGTAGATAGGACAGACAATCGTCTGAGTGTAGACTGATGATTCTGGTAGATCCATCATCCCTTAGATTGGATGATTATTTGTGCAGCAATGATGTATGTTTGATGTCTTTATTTTCCCTAACATATATCACAGCCCGGATGGATGAAACTAGATCCGGGGTCTTCAATCTCGTTCGATCTTCACTCAAAGTACAAGTCGATCCATGTGAGAGATGTTCTGGAGTCGAACATGGAAAGACATCGCCGAAAGTGAGAAACTTGCCATTGAGACATGCAAGCTTCAAAGTACTGAAGGGGTTGTTCCTAGATCGACTTCTTCGATAGCCGATGTCGACGAGAAGCGATCTGTCATAGGAGGGCCTTAGTGAATCCCAAATCAATGACACAGAACAGAGCAAATGATTTTAATGGAGGTGAAAACAATCTGGTGATATACGGTTCAGGGTGGCGGTCATGAAAGAATGGAGCGAAAATGTATTATAGTGGGTGAGACACATGTGAATTCTCTGAGCGACTTCTCTTGAACATAGGCGACACTAACATGATGGATTGGTAGCATTAACCCCAAATGTGGATGGTGTGATGGAACCATGGTGATGTGACCAGTGAATGGAACAACCCAACTCGACTAGGATGCGGAGTGAAAGTGTCATGTTCAAGAGCGACTTGCTACCAACAAAGTTTCTTCAAGTTTTCTTCCCAATTTTTCCCCAGTCATTGCTGACCAGTACCTCTTTATTTTTGTCAAGCTTGAGGAGGATAACATATGCTTGTTCTATAATTTTCCCTTCGGGAAAACCTACGGCTATGTTTTAACGAGCCTAGCAATAGTGAAACTCGTTCTTGTCTATTATGGACAAGTTTGTTGCTATTAGGTTTTAACGAGTTTAACGACAAAGATAACTCGGTCCTTTTCAATTTTAGAGAGTCTGAAAAGGAACGTAAAGGAAACTCCAAAAATCCTTTTTTGTCATCTAATTCCTTAAGTCCGAAAAAGTATAAAATAATACGAAAGGGATGAATTTTCGTTAATTTTAACGAGCTGAACAAGACAAGCGCTCGATCTTTTTGTGTAATAATCCCTCAGGTCCAAAAAGATTAAAATCTAAAGGAGGGATAGCACTTCCAGTCACTTCAACGAGCTGGAGAGGCCAATGACTCGAAAATCTTTTCATATTTTACGAGTCAGTTGAAAAGAGCTTAAAGGAGACTCGTTTTTTGAGGAACGAGTGATAGATTCGGGTAGCAGCTGATTCCAGGTAAGGTTTGGAATTTTCCAATCATGGCAGTGTCACAAGGATGGCTAACAAGATCACTCTTCGCAGTTGTTCCTCAAAAGGGGTAAACAATCAAGTGGAGGTGAATGATCGGCCAATACAGAGTGGAGGTGATGATGAGAACATGACCAAGGTTTCAAAGGTTGAAGTAATACATTCACAATGGTTATTTACCGGAAATTGGTTCATTTTTTAATGAGCTTAAATGCTGGGGGAAACACTTGCTCATTGCTTATGTTTATTTTTTAACGAGCTTGAATTCCGCATTAAAACTGCTCGATATAATGGTCATTTCTTGACTTTACCCTTAATGAATTTGTTCCTTCACAGGTTGCGCTGCATGCTCAATTGCTTCATCAAACTAGTTAGAAATGAACAATACATGTTTGGAAAATGAGTTAAGACACTAATATTTTACTTGAATTACGTAAAAAGTAATTTAAAAGTGCTTTTACCCCTCATTTTACCATTTCATTTGAAATTTGGCTTGTTGGAACTTTGGAGGTGCTTTACCCCTTGATTTTCACCAGCTGATTCCGAGAAATTCTGTGGACGATTTGTGGTGCCGTCTAGACTAGGTAGGAGCTAAACCTAATCTCTTTCATTTCATCCTTTCCATTTTGCATTCTGAGCCTGATTTTTGTTTTTTCTGAGCCCCTGAGGTTTGTAAAACTCACTCTAGCTCCATCTCACCCTCTCTATATCGAAAGGTGCATTGCATGTTGGCCTACTCACTGGACAGTTGGCATGCAACGCACCCAAAACATTGTTGGGGGTGCGATGGGTGCAAGGAGGGAAATTTGTGCACAGTTTTCAATGGAAATTTTTGCCTGTTTCTCACCAAATCAGGGTCTAACTCTTCTCTTGTTTGTTTTCAGAGATTTATTGGAGCAAAATGTCTATTACATGGCGAGAATGTGAGCATGAAGAAGAGGACATGCTTCCTTTACATGATCAGGTTACAGTAAATGCACTGTGGAACTGTGGCCTGTTGGAGTTTTTCCACATCTCTAGCATGAGGTAACAAATCAACTTGCTGCAGTATTTGCTCTATGCTTGGGACCCTACCAACCAGGTGTTCCAGATTAGGGGCAAATCCATCCCCTTGACTGTGGTGGATATCTATTTTTTGATCGGCTTATCGAGGCGGGGTGCCCCTATCTCCTTATCAAGTTCGACCTGTGGGGGTGAATCTGTGAGAGATTACATTCGCAGGTATTGCAGAGAGGGATCTCAGCTGAGTAAAGACAACAAGATCATCATCCGAGATGTCACTGACAGATCCCTGAGGACCATTCTGTTCAACTTTGGTAGGATGGTTGGTGGTGCGGCTCTTCACGTGGCCAACCTGTCTTATATGCAGTATGCTTTAGAATGTCTCGAACTGAAGGTGTTCAACTGGTGTGATGCAATACTCTTTGTGATGAAAGAATAGTTGACCAAGGTGAAAAACAGAAGATTGAAGAACTTTGGATATGGTTCTATTTTTACCGCCTTCGCCTCGGAAAAGATCCCGCTGATGTAGCCGCAGTATATTTCACTTGGTTTACCTCCACCGACTGAACCACAGATGCGGAGATGGGTCGACCATATGTCCAGACATGCTGGTCAGTCTCAGATTTCCTTTCCTGATACCTTCTTCGGGTGGTTCGATCATCAGGAAATGGTTTTTTCCGAGTATCCATATGCTGGTATGGACTTCCGGGGTGACCCGGATTTGGTATTGCCGGCTAGCGAGCAGTGGGGTGCCATTGGTAAATTATTTGACCATTTTTCTATTTATCATTTCTCTTTATAATGTCCTTGTGCTTTATTCTATCAAGACTAATCAGAACTCATGTGCTCATGCAGATGTTGGTCCCATCCGGCTAGTAGTACGCTTGAGAGTGCCAGCCGCAACTCCAGCTGAAGAGGCTGTGGGAAGGGCTACCCTTTGGGACCTTGATGTGGCCGAGACTCTTTCAGCATTACAGGATCAGGTCAAGGGCCTCACTCTTGGTATTCTAGATGTGAGGACTGGCGAGCTACCTCTGAGGTTGCAGCGACATACCACTGGCATGCCAAGTCGATGGACTAGGCTTTTACGCATGATTGCACAGGCTGTGACTTGTTATCACCAACATCATTAGACTAGGGTGCCCCCTAGCATTTTGAGTTTTGGCTCATTTGACCAACTTTGTCTTGGTTACAGAACGTTATGTGTAAACCATAAACAGTTATATATATATTTTTGATTTTCAGAGTTTTATTTTCGTTACGTTACATGATTCAAATGCAAATATTGATGAAATGCTTCTTTTTATAAATGTTGCAAATGTCTATCTAACACATAATTTTCCAGTGAGTCAGTTAATGTGTTTAAGCTTCTGGAAATATGCTGATATTGAATAAAATCAAATTTCCTTTCCAAAATCTTGACTCTTAGGAACATGCGATAGATAGCTGGATTTCGGACGGAGTAGATACCAGTGAGTTGTAGTATGACGAGCTGTGAGTCTAGCTTGACGACAAGTCGGCGTATGCCATGTGTGATGGCATCAGAGAGAAGTTATATCAACGTGTTATATTCAGCGATGTTATTTGTTGATCGACCAATACATACCCCTCTGAAACTTACTAACTCGCCGCTTGGATCAAAAATGGCCCAGGCCACAGAAGATAGGTTCCGCGAACTACGACTTGCTCCATCGGCATATCCAACAAAAGATTCCAATAGGTTCGACATCTGCGACAAATGTAAAAAGTGGATTTACTTGACCAAAACAATTACCCTTACATGGGTCGAGACGAATCCCGTCCTTTGAGACTACAAAGCCAAGTAAACAACCAGAACTGACACAGAACACACATTTTTGTGGATTGAGTCTTATCTTGTAGTGTCAACAACGTAGAAATATCGCTCTCAAATGCTGCAGATGATCGGTCCGCTTTCGCGAATGAGCCGCAAGGTCGTCGAGATATGGTTGAACGATGCTTTTCATGTCATGGAAGGCATAATTCATTGCCCTCTGAAATGTTGCCCTTGTGTTCTTTAAACCAAAGGGTAATTTGCGATATGCGAATATGACCCACGGACAAATAAATGCAGTCTTTGACTGGTCCCGTGGGTGGATATTTATTTGATTATACCCAGAGAATCCATCAATGAATGAAAATATTTCGCATCTGGTGCCCTTCATCAATTATATGGTCAATAAAAGGTGTAGGGTAGTTGTCTTTTGGACAATCTTGATTTACATCCCTATAATCGACGCACAGTCTAATCGTTCCTTACTTTTTCATAACAGGAACAACGTTTGATACCCAATCAGTTAGAGGAACTGGGTAAATGAAACCATCATGGAGAAGCTTTTCAACTTTTGCCTTGATGGAAGTGGCTTTCTTGGGGTGCACCTGCCGTAGTCGTTGTCGTACTGGTTTGACATCTGGATACATCTTGATTTCGTGTTCAACTATACTCGAGTCAATGACTGGCATTTCATCATATGACCAAGCAAAGACATCTCTGAATTCGTGAAAAAGAGCATTATATATTTCCAGTTCTGAAGGAGAACAACAATTGCCAACATAAATATTCTCTACAACATCTGTTTTTGTCAAGATATTTATGGCGATAGTCTCTTCAATGTTGGACAAGTTTCACTCGGAATCCACCATGTTTACAGTATTTGATAGAAAATCAAAAACTGACAGATGATGAAGGTCCTTAGGAGTATCCTCTTTACAATTCGGAAGATGGGAACGATGGTGGTAATCTTCCCATGGCGCCCCTTCAATTACCATTGATTGAACAATTGTTTTGTCGGTGTAATGCACTTGCGACCAAGGATCTGAAGGGGTGCCATATTACTTAGACCTATCTATCCAAACGCTTGTTGAGCGTTGATTCTGGTCTTCCTCCCATGCTAAAAACATTGATTGCTACAATATTTCTATTGGGCTTGGAGGCAATACCTACGTATGATCCATGTTTATATCGTTTTCTGAGATCTTCTGAATCGAAGATATCATATTGTAGGTACCTACCGATGCTACTTCCCCCAGATTGATTGGAGGCGGAAGGGCGAAATTCCCCATTAATATAGGGTCTTTTAGTAGGCCTACTCCGATATTTTGAAGAGTATGGGGGCTTCCATGGATCATCGGAATGCTTCCCGTAACTTGGGAACTATTCAGAAGAAATGTTTGTTGGTCAACGATCGTAATTCCTCCTTGAAAAGGAAATGCAATCTTCCTAAAGTAGGTCGACACAACTGCAGCCATAGCATATATCCATGGTCTTCCCAGTAGGATGTTGTAATCGAGGTTTCCGTCGATTACTTCAACATCTATTTCTACTATTTTCCCTCCTAGTTCAACTTGCAAGTTACTTAGAATACCATATGGGGTATATGTTCGTCTGTCAAATGCTTTTAATGTTGTCAAAGATCGCGACAAGGTTGGAGATCCTAAAGTTTTCCAGCAACTCATCGACATAATACATGTAGATGCTCCCTCATCAATAATTGTTCGATGAACAGTTTTGTTGAGGGCTTTCACTTGAATGAGGAAAGCTAGTTGAGCTGGTAACTGAGGATCGTATCCTTTATGATTAAAGGATACAATATTAGAATCCTTTGGGTCTATACCACCGATAACTGATAATAAAGTCTGCTTTTGGGATGGGAAATTTTTTAATACCTCAAGTGTCAACATAGCGGATGGAGATTGAGCCAAATCTTCCACTATATTATAATGCTATGCTGCTCTGGCATGAGGATTAAATGTCGACTTGTGTACTATTCCTTTTGGCGGTTTTATTGTTAGCTCAGGAATGATGGGCGGCGCAACTTCTGTGGAAGTTATTGTCGAACTACTAGGTTGATCTTTATTCTTGTTTTTTGACAGCTGTGGATTCCCGTAATCTTTGTTCCTTGTCGATATCAAAGCATCATTTTTCTATTTCGAAACCGAAAACATCAGTACTTTGGATGGGGAAGAATTTTCACTAGCAACCAGATTTTTTCCTGGATTTGGAAATGGATCAGTCAATACTGCCGAGGTTTTTGAATTCTTGATGAATCTTTTAAGCTCAGCCTTATGTGGACAATCTCTTGTCCAATGATCCTCATCACATATTACGCATGGATTTTTTGGTTTCCTATCTCCAATAGGGTTTGCAGAAGATTTTTCAGGTGATGATTCCTCCTGTTTCTTCTTCTTCCCTTTGTTTTTCTTCTTGCCTCCCGGTTGCTTGCTTTCTTTGTCTTTATCTGTTGAGACGACATTTACTTCCGAGGTGAGAAGTTCTTCTTTTACATTTTAACTGGAAATTTTATGGGCCTTTTTAGATGTAGCCTTTGTCGATTTCGTGTCTGTCGTACCAATAACGCCATCGCTGGCATGAGAGTCATTGTTCAATTTAGGAGGAGGGGGGATGGAAAATTTCAGTCTGGGAGTGTCAGGGATTTTATCGTAGAGCATGCCAGACTGAGTATAAATCAAGTCTAAATATTGCGCACGAGCAATAACTTGCTCTTCAGTGACGACTCCTCTTTTTGCCACATCTTCTGTAATGGAAGGTTATAAAGACTTAATAAACCATTCAGCTAAAAGTTTATCAGGAACATATGTTTTTACCATTCTACAATGACATCACCACTCATGAATATGATCGGATATGTGAGTGGCCGTTGTTTGCTTGAAGTTGGTAAGAAGTTCTATTCCTGTTTTGTACCTTATCGGTAACTGAAAATGGGTTAAAAAGGTTGTGGCTAGGGTACTAAAGTTGTCAAACGAAGCTCTGGGTAACTCGATATACCATTTTGTTGCCGGACCAGTTAACGTCCTCTAGAAAAGGTGAAGTCTAATCGAATCATCATTTAGGGTGTTTGATGGACACCACAGATGAAATGCCATCACATGATTCGATGGGTCTTCACCTGGATTTCCATTAAATTTAGGAATACCTGACGGAAGTTTATGCGGAATCGCTGGCCACCAAGGGGCGTAAGCAATTGGATAATTTGTTAACCTATTTATATCCGGTAACTCCAAAGTTTCCACGAAGGTTAACTGTTGATTCAGGTTTGGCGAAGCATACCCAGGATACGACGGAATTGCCTAAGCAGTTGGTCTTTGCATACCAGCATAATTCATTTGATACTGGTAACTTTGGTAAGGTTGATGGACATAACCATTGTAGAACGATTAATTTTGACCATTTTGAATATACTGTTGCCCACTATTTGCAAAGATTTGTTGCTCAGATCCTTGGTATACTTGTTGGAATTGCGGTTGTTGGTATTGTTTAGTCAATTTAGTGTTCCTAAATTGATGTCATTAATTGTCAACCCGGGGCTCGTAAGCTGATGAAGTGAAGGTGTACTATATGTACTTAAGCAACCTCTTAGAGCTTTTTGTCATTTGGGGTGTTGTTTGTGGTTAATTTATCTTCCTAAGATGGAGTGATGATTTTATAAACAGATGAGTGATAGTGTGTGTAAGGTGAATTCTAGATGAGTGAGAGTGTGTGATTAGTGGTTTCTAACTACTTGCTGAAAAGGAAAAGCTTGAAAGAAATAAATAAATTAGAATGAACTGAAAGCAAAGAATCACTTTCTCATGGCATTAGTCTCTACTCATGTTGCTGCAAATAAAAAGATAAGAAAATCACTTTAAAAACCAATGATAATGTTTATCTCTTCCTAATTCTCTGCTTCTAACACATAGTACTGTGTAAAACACGATTAGGAAGTAGCTAATGATGAGTTTAAAAAGTGATAAAAAATGAGAAAAATCTACTTTAAAGACTAGTTATAATGTTCAGCTCTTTCTAACTCTCTGCTTCTGACATATGGTACTATGTAAAGCACGATTAGAAAGTAGTTAAAGATTGGTCTAAAAAGTACTCAAGCTAGCTGTAATTTATTAGTATTCTGATCTCTAAAAGATGAACAATTTGTGATAAAGAGACCATTAATCAGTTAGCATACAACTTGAGAAACTAAATTAAAAGCTAAACTAGAAAACAGAGTAAAAGGCAGCACTATGAGTAAGAAAACTGAAACTACCACTAGATATAAAGCAAATACACAAACACAAAAACAATCCCGGGTTAAAAACCTGCAAAAGAACAATACTGATCAGCTTAAAATAAAGGCTAGAAATGAAATAACATGAAAGTGAATCAAGCTGTACATGTTTCAAAGAAAAGGAAATGCTGAATGGAAAATAAGGAAATAGCAAGAATATGAACATAAAATACTATACAAGGGCAGTCATGAACAGGGGCCCTCCATTCATACAACCCAAAGAAGACTCAAGGATTTGAAAACGTCAGAACAACGCTGTCTTCTATTACTCCATATGCAAAAAATTACAGTCAAGAGTGCTAGAACAGCACTATTAAAACAGAGTCTTGAAATGCACTAAAATTATAACAAGTTCATAAAACACAACAACTAAAAAGTAACATTAAGCGTATGCAAACGCTAGTTTTTATAGGCATCTAAATGATTTCCTAATGCGTAAAGCTAGAAACTGAAAATTAACTAATTTGTCATGCGTAATAAAGGTTCAACAACACGTCATAAGCCTCGTGGATGAGCTAGAGGTTCTGGTCGTTATGGGAATTGAATCCAGAGTTGGATTATGTTTCCCACAACCTGTGTAACACGGACAAATCACCAGTTGGATTGACGTGACCCAACAGCTTACGCAACACCGTTTAGCTGCCTTTGTTGACCGTGGCTTGACCCTCGTTGACCGGAGGTGTAGATGATGTGGCTGACTGAACCAACAGCACAGGAACCTTGAGCACCTTTATCCCTACATGCCCATGTGGCTCTTTTTGCAAAATGACACGTGGAACCTTGAGATTAACAAAAAGGCTACGGAATCATTAGATGGTTGCGGAATTGCCAGACAGCTGCGGAATCTCTGTAAATATGTCAAAATCTAAACAAAACAGTCACACATTAGCAAAGTTCACTTAATCATGCTTAAAGACATCTAATGTAATGATCTGGGTTGGTTTGCAAGGAAAATGAGGCAAAAGAGAGAGATGAGTGAGGGAAAACTGTAGGTAATGATGGATAATCAAGTGCAAAGTAGAGGCTCTACATACCCCCACTACGAGGGCATTGCATGTCCTCATGCAATCAAAAACATTGTTCAATCCATCTGCTGAGATGCCTCTGCCAAGACATCTAGCCTTCTCTTCTTCCTCTGTGTGTCCACATTGACTCTTGGTCTTTTCATCAAACATCTGAATTTTAGATTGATCAAAGCTCTGTTTAACTTCCTGCATCTCTGCTTCAGCTTTTTGTTTTCCTTTTGCCACAGGCCCATATGAAGCATGGTGTTATCTTGGACCATCTTGTCAACATTGCTCTGTACCTTCAGTTTTTCATTTTCTTGTTTGATGTGGCGATTTAGTACCTCCAGCTCAAATACTTCTTGCTTTAGTGATTGAACTTGCTGCTCCAAAGGTTGAACAGTGCTTGGACCAACAGCTGCTTGTTCTAACGTCTCTAGGTAATTATAAACTTTCTGCTGATATGGATCAACCTCTGGTGACTTTTTTGGAGTAGGCTCATATTCAAATTCGGATCCATGTTCATATTCAGGTTCATGCTCAAAAGGACTTTCCTCACGTGGAGGACTGGTCTCAACATACTCAGCGTGTGGAGAGCTTTTCTCAAAGTCAGGTCTTGTAGCAACCTTTTCAGGTGTGCTCAAGTCAATGATGAGTGACTTTTTACCCTTTGTGGTCCCCACTTTGTCTTGTATCCTTCTGCTCCTTCTCACGGTGGGGATGCTCTGTTTTTCTTTTGTGCTTTTTGCTTTTGTTTTTCCACCTTCTTGGAAAGGGCAGTTTCATGGAGTTGGGCCAACCTTTGTGCTAAGGGCTGAGTGTCTTCCTCACTAGAATTCTCAGGAGTGAGGTAGGTTTCTTGAGCTATGGATTTTCCTTTATCTTTCTTTTGTTTCTTCCTACTCTCTTTTCTCTTTTGAGCAACTTCTTGGGCAAGTTCTGAAAGGGTTTCTGTGATGATTCTTTGGGTTGTTTGACCAATGTCCACAGCAGGCTCAGGGTCAATTTCATGTTCAGAATGATGTACATCAGTTTCTTCTTCAATCTGTTCTTGGATAGTTTCCTCTTGGACAACAGTTTCAGGGGTAGCCTCTTCTCTTTTTCTTCTACTCTTTCTAGGCATAGAGGTTTCTCTTGCTTCTTCAAAATGGTTTCTCACAAGAAATCTCTCCCAGGTATCTCTTTTTGCTTTCAACTGTTCCTCAACTAGCATCTTAACAAGACCATGATGATACAGATGTGATTCAATGTTTCTTGGGTTCCTTTGGACAATTGAACACATTTTTCTAAGACTTGAGAGTAGAAAATATGGAAGGCTAATATCATCTCCTAAGAAATGCATCATGACTTTGGCATGGTAAACATATAAAACTCCAAACCTTCCCTCACAAGTAAAGAATTTTTGCACTAATAAAAGTAAAGATGTCCATTCTTCCTTGACATAAGTAACAAGAATCCCTTTTGTAAAAATGCTGGTATCCATACCTGGATTCTTTAAGATTTGCTTCCACTGTTGGTCTTGTACTGATCTGTTTTTAAACCATCTTTCTCCAGTTTGTGGGAGTGAAGTGGCCTGTGCTATACTGCTCTCAGTGACTGTAAACTTTAGGTCCCCTATCTCCACTTGATTGTCTTTGTCTCTGAAGGAACGTGCAAAGGCCTTCGTAACCTCTTTGTGGTAACCTCTGAATTTCTGGATGCATTGGAGCCATTTTGCTTTCTGCAAAGCCTCTTTAACTTGAGGATATCCCTCCAGAAATTTTGAACCCTCGGGTTCTGCTCTTAAGAGTTTACCCATTGGCTCTACGGCTCTGTTCTAAAACTTTTTGAAAAAAAAGGTTACACGGCTTCAACAGTGGCCTTAACACAGTAAATTTACGGCTCTAATGTAACAGCCGTAACATACGTTCACTGATAATCAGAATTAGCAGAGAGAAAGAAGTAAAACAGAGTATGGCTAAGGTAGCAGCGTAGTGAGCACAGCGGAATAAGGGAACTGTGGAAATGAAACAACGTGAATGGAATGATACGAGCATAGGAGGGTTATGAAATGATGGGTAGAAACGGTTATGTCCTTAGGCTTCGGTCATAGGTTTACACTTGGCTGCGGGATTATGACTTAGAGAGACGTAGTACAGTAGTCTACGTCACTCAAGTACGAAAACCTTAATGGAAGAGCAGCTGCAATTGAGTTTCAAAATCGTGATGAACATGACCGATAAGTGTGGGGGATACATGGATTTTTGGTCGCATGATGGGAAAGACTGGTAATCATTACATTAAATGGCAAAAAACATAACCCGGAAACTTTGCAAAATGAGGTAACCGTAAGTTTAGGATTTAGATCATACCTCATATCCGCGCTTGGATTGCCTTTGATCATTTGCCACTAACCCTTCATTGTTTTATTGTTGTTTCATGACTCTTTTCCACTTATTGTTGATGACTTATGAACTGTAAATTTCTTTTCAAACAGACTGTGTTTTTTTTTATGCAGGTGCAGATAGCTGCGGAATGGCTGAATGGATGCAGAATTTCCAGACAGCTGCGAAAACTGGAGTGGTACCCTCAGGTTGCTCAAAACAACTTTAGTTGTCTAAAAAGAAAACTTTATTGATGGAATGAAATGTAATGAATGGATGGATGGATGGAAAGAAATGAGGTGGAGTGAGAGTGATTAAATGAATGAGATGGTGAATGAAGTGGATGAAATGGCGAAATGAGATGGAAGAGAGAGAGATATTGTTTTTTTTTCTTGGAAAACATGAGGCGTCAGGTGATCCTGATTTTCACCTCATGTTTTCTGCATAAGACTGCCAATCAGAGATTGGTTTTCAGGCTTATACATTTTTTTTTTTTCTTTTTTTTTTTCAAAAACCAAAGATTAGGCTGATGGAGGAGAAGAATCCTTCTCCACCAACCTGATTGCAGAATCTTCTTTAAACAACTTGACAAACTCTTCTTTTGAGAATGGCTTTTGGTAGATTTTCAAGCGATGGCCATTCACAATAAGAGGAGTATGAAATTCATCAATAGTTTTCACTCGAACTGCTCCATTGCTAAAGACTTCATCAATCTCATATGGCCCAAGCCAATGAGTTTGAAACTTTCCTTTGAAGTCTTTGAACTTTGAATCAAACAATAGAGCCCAATCTCCTTTCTGAAACTTTCTTTCTTTGATATGACGATCATGCCATTTAGATCTTTGGTGCTGAACTAGATCAGTCCTTAGAATTGCATCTTGTCTTATTTCATCTAGCTCATTTAGCTGGTCCATTCTGTGTCTTTGGGCTTCTGAGAGTCTCATTCCCAATTGGACTGCCATCTTGAAGGTCTTGATTTGGAACTCAATGGGGAGCAGGACTTCCTTCCCATAAACAAGTTCATAGGGAGAATGTCCTGTTGTGTTCTTCCATGTAGTTCTATAGGCCCATAAGGCTTCAGGGAGCCTTTCCGCCCAATCTCTTCTATGAAGATGAACAGTCTTGGTGATAATGCCTTCAAGAACTTTATTGGTAGATTCCACTTGGCCATTGGATTGTGGATGGTAGGGAGTGGATGTTCTATGCTTGATCTTATATTCCTCCATCAGCTTCTCCATCAATTTAGATGTAAATTGGCTGCCCTGATCTGTTACAATTTCCCTTGGGACACCAAAACGAGTGAAAATATCCTCAAAAAGAAATTGAACAACTGAATTTTCAGTGGCAGAAGGCAATGCTTTCGCTTCTACCCACTTAGTAACATAATCAGTACAAACCAGTATATACTTCTTTTGCTTTGATGGAGGATTAATTGGTCCAACGAAATCTAGAGCCCATTTCTCAAAGGGTTCGATGCATACCTGAGGCTGTAGTGGCATTTCATTTGAAGGAGTTGGTTTCCCAACTCTTTGGCAGCTGTCACACCTTCTAACATACTTCTTTGCATCTTTAACGAGAGAAGGCCAATAATATCCTAGAGAAAGGATTTTATAAGCTGTCCTCTTGTCAGCAAAGTGCCTGCCGCATGGTTCATCATGACATCCCTTAAGGATTTCAGGCATTTCATCTTCTCTAACACACCTTCTGATTATACAATCTGGCCCTGTTTTGAACAATTCATTAGAAATCCAAGAAAAATGTGAACTCTCCTGAATGATTTTCCTTTTCTCATTAGGAAATAAGTGTAGAGGTAGCTTCCCTGTAACTAGATAATTAGCCATATCTGCATACCAAGGAGTCTTGGTAGTCAATGCAAACAAGTATTCATCTGGAAACTTATCTTCTACTGGAGAATCTTCATTAGTGTTTTGGATTCTAGACAAGAAATCAGCTACTGTGTTTTGTTTTCCAGGTCTATCTAACACAATAATGTTGAATTCTTGTAAGAGTAAAAGCCATCTTGTAACTCTACCATTAGTGACAGGTTTGTTCATCAAATATCTTATGGCAGAGTGATCAGTATGGACAAAGGTTTCATAGCCGGTTATGTAGTGTCTAAACTTATTGATCGCATGTACCACAGCTAAGAACTCTTTTTCTATAACAGTATAATTTAACTCAGTGGGAGTCAAATTCTTACTTGTGTAATAAATGGCATAAGGGATCAAATCCTTTTGTCCCAAAACAACTCCTGGAGCTGTATCTGAAGCATCAGTAGAAATGTGGAAAGGGAGTTTCCAATTTGGCCCCCTTAAGATGGGTGCGTCAGATATTCTAGTCTTTAAAGCTTCAAAGGCAGATTGACACTCGGGATCCCATTTGAACTCACAGTCCTTGGTAAGCAATTTGAAAAGAGTGGATGCTATCTTAGTGAATTTTTCAATAAATCTTCTGTAATACCCAGTTAACCCAAGAAAACTTCTAACATCCTTCTGGCAATTTGGAACATGTAACTTAGAGATGACTTCAACTTTGGATCTATCAACCTTAATCCCATCTCCTAAAATATGATGTCCTAAAACAATCCCTTCAGTAAACATCATAAAACACTTTTCATGACTTAAAGAAAGATTTGTTTCCTTACATCTTACCAGTACTTTTTCCAAATTTTCCAAAGCTTCTTCAAATGTATTACCATAAACTGTGAAATCGTCCATGTATACCTCTACACAATCATGAATCAGATCTGAAAAGATTCCTAGTACAGCCCTTTGAAATGTAGCGGGTGCATTGCACAATCCAAAAGGGAGTACTCGGTAGGCAAAAGTTCCCCAAGGACAAGTGAATGTGGTTTTGTCTTGATCTTCAGGTGCTACCTGAATTTGATTATACCCACTAAAACCATCCAAGAATGAGAAATACTTTTTACCTGCTAAAGTGTCTAGTACCTGATCAATAAAAGGTAGAGGGAAATGATCCTTTATTGTTGCCTTGTTCAATTCTCGATAATCAATGCAAACTCTCCATTTACCATTCTTTTTGGGTACTATAACCAAGGGAGAAACCCATTGGCTATCTGAAATGGGGTAAATGAAGTTTACCTTGAGCAATTTCTGGAGTTCTTCTTTCACGATTTCCCTAAGGTTTGGATTCATCCTTCTTTGTGGTTGCCTAATAGGTCTGCTGTTTTCTTCAATATAGATGTGATGAATACAAGTCTTAGGATCGATTCCTTTCATGTCAGTGTATTCCCATGCAAAGGCAGTGGAATGTTTTTGCAACAGTTTGGTTAATTCTTCTTGTTGTGGTCTTCCCAAGTTTTTGTTAATGTTCAATGTTTTTCCTGGAAGGATTTCAACTGTAGAACTACCAAACTCTTCCATTGGGAAGAGAGACATCTGTCTAGAGGAGAGATATTCAATGTCTGCATCTAACTGAAATTGTGTAGAGTCATATTGTAAAGGTATTTCAAAATTTTCTAATGTATTTAGAATTTGACTATCCTCACTGATTTCAGAGATGGTTAGAACAGGTTGAATAGTATCCTCATCATCAACCCACTCATCTTCTCCTATTTTTGTTATTGCCTTTGCTGGAGGATACAAGTTGAATTTCTTGGTGGAATTACCATCTGATATATACATGTCCCCAGACCTACAACTTATGAAAGCATCAGCTGTGGCCAGCCAAGGTCTTCCTAAAATAAGAGGATGTCCTCCTAGATTATTCTTGGGAGTTAAAATCATAAAATCAACTGGATATTCCCAAGAATCTAGAGAGACTGGAATATCTTCCAATACACCATCAGGTTTAATGATTGATCTATCTGCAAGTTGCAGTAAAGTAGGTGTAAAGAGAAGGTTAGGAAGCTTTAACTGATCCATGGTCTGTCTACTCATGATGTTGATAGCGACTCCTAAGTCAATCAAAGTATTTGGGATTTCAACCCCATTAATATGAGTTCTGACAATAGGGCTACCGGGATCCACATATTTTTGCATGGTAATCTTACCCATCATTATGTCTGCAATTTTTCCAACTAGATGTATCCTTTTAGTATCTCTGGTTCTTTTTCCTGTTTTCTTCAAACTCAACTCCTTTATTGTCTTCGCTAGAATGGGAATTTCCTTAATGGCTTGTAACAAGGGAATCTTGATACAGACATTCTTCAATTCATCTAGGAAACTATAGTCAGGCACCCATATCTGCTTTTCCACCCCTTTGTCAATTTGTAATCTTTCAGGAAAAGGAGGTGTAGCTAAAGGTGTAGGTTGCTCAACTATGGGAGTTGTAGTGGTTGATCCTTTTTCTTTTTCTTTTTGGATATTTTGGTTTTGAAGTGATACTTCAGAACCTTTATTGACCTTGAGAGATTCTTCCTCAGAAATGCTTGGTTGTTGAACACTTGTAGAAGGTTGATCTAAGATTCTACCTGATCTGAGTTGTACTTCATTGAGAGGAACAATCATATAGGTAGGAAATGGTTGACCTTCCATCATGTAAGAATTTTGAGGGTTACTATTATTTGGATTTGGTAATGGCTGAGAGGGAAGTTGATTTGATTTCTGCTGGGATTGAAGCGATAATTGAGAATTTTGATTTTGTGGAGGAGGTTGTTGTTGTTGAGGGTATGGCAATGATAGTTGTTGACCTTGATTTGGAAATTGTGGAGCTTGCTGATTCTGAAATGATGGAGGATATTGATAGAATTGAGCAAATCTCCCATAAGGATTTTGCATGCTTTGCATCCATGCTTGAAAATCATTTTGAGGTTGAGGCCAAGGTTGTTGCCAAGGATTCCAATTTGGTTGGGATTGAGAATTCATAGAGTTGTTAAACCCTTGATTCTGTTGTCCTTGCCAAGGTCTCCTTGCAATAAAACAGAGAGATTCAAGTGTATCTGGATCCTCTTGAAAGACTGCTTTGAGGCCAGGAATTGAAGGACAATCCTTAGTCTCATGAGTTTCTGAGCAAATTACACATGTTTCTACAACGTGTGCATCTAAGGGACATTCCCTTAAAGCATGTTTCTTTCTACATTTCGGGCAAAAGATAGCCAAAGCCTCAGCTTCTGCTTTTTGTTTATTGTGAATCTTAAGAGTATCAAGTTGTTCACTAAGACTCCCTAAGATGTCAGTTTTAAATTCATCAAGTATACTGCCGATTTCAGCCTTACTTACTGATCCTGTTGCAGATTTATTTGCCCTCGGGAGAGAAGGATCTCTAGGCCCTTTTTGAGTTTTTGATTTGCCCCTTGAGAGATGGATACAGAGTTCTGCTATATCATTGAGTGAAAGTTGATAAATATCCCCTTTCCCCATCATGTTTAGGATATCTATCCATTCATCCCTAATGGCTTTTAATAAGAGGGCTTTTAAGGTCTCTTCATCCAAGCTACTCATTTGTTCTCTTTTCAAGTTATATTGAAATCTTTCAAGTAAATCTTCTAAGCTCTCATCTTCTCTTTGTATCATTTTAAAAACCTCGTCCTTGTGATTAGTAGGCATGCAATAGTCCAAATACCTATCCAAAAATGTTTGTTTCATTTCATCCCAAGTCCTAACGGATTGAGTGAGTAACCCCATGAACCATTTCAAGGCTTGATCCTTCAGTGTTGAAGGGAACAATTTAAGTTTCTGAGAGTCATCCAGGTAGTCATAAGTTCGACACACCACTTCAAACTCAAATAAGAATGTTTCAGGGTCCTCAGTCCTTAACCCATGGAAATTTGGGAGGACAGATGGTGATATGTTTTTCATAGTGGCTCGGGAATCCTCATTAACAATGGGAAACCCGAATAAATTATCCCCATCTCTATTTCCTCCTCCAAGGGGACCTCTACCTCCATTATTGTTATTGTTGTTTCCTCCTCCTCCTCTACCTCTACCTCTACCCCTACCACCTCCTTCCTCTGCCATGATGATTCTCCTAGGGATTTCAAAATATTCTGGTTCCTCTACAAAAGGTGAATGAGAAGAGATTTCTCCTTCTTCTTCAGATGATTCCACTTCCTCAATTACGATTGGTCTTTCTGTAGGAGAAAGAGAAGAGTCTCTTCCTGGTTCAAACTCAATAGAAGGTGTAGGAGAGTCAACTCTTGGCTCTTGAATTCCAGGAATTCTAGGACTAGGAGTGTCGGTTGGAGATAAGGGAGGTGTCTCTTGTCTATCCCTTGAAGCAGATGGACTTGTAAAAATTGAACTTCGAGCTCTAGCTAAAAACCTTCCTCTAGAATCTCTAGCTCTATGCATGTCATTTTTTATTATTTTCTTCAAGTCAAGTCAATAGTTCTTTTTCTGATCTTCCAGTTCACTCTAGGTGCAAGAAGAGAGCATACTCAAGAAACTACCAAATCAATAACTTTCTCTTTTCTGATTCTCCAGATCACCTTGCAGTGCAAGAGGAGAGCATACTTTGATAGGTTATCAACTTATTTCCTTGAAATTTTTATGGTTTTTTTTTCTAAGAATATGGCTACTTAATTTCACTTCCCCGGCAACGACGCCAAAATGTTTAGTCAATTTAGTGTTCCTAAATTGATGTCATTAATTTTCAACCCGGGGCTCGTAAGCTGATGAAGTGAAGGTGTACTATATGTACTTAAGCAACCTCTTAGAGCTTTTTGTCGTTTGGGGTGTTGTTTGTGGTTAATTTATCTTCCTAAGATGGAGTGATGATTTTATAAACAGATGAGTGATAGTGTGTGTAAGGTGAATTCTAGATGAGTGAGAGTGTGTGATTAGTGGTTTCTAACTACTTGCTGAAAAGGAAAAGCTTGAAAGAAATAAATAAATTAAAATGAACTGAAAGGAAAGAACCACTTTATCATGGCATTAGTCTCTACTCATGTTGCTGCAAATGAAAAGATAAGAAAATCACTTTAAAAACCAATGATAATGTTTATCTCTTCCTAACTCTCTGCTTCTAACACATAGTACTGTGTAAAACACGATTAGGAAGTAGCTAATGATGAGTTTAAAAAGTGATAAAAAAATGAGAAAAATCTACTTTAAAGACTAGTTATAATGTTCAGCTCTTTCTAACTCTCTGCTTCTGACATATGGTACTATGTAAAGCACGATTAGAAAGTAGTTAAAGATTAGTCTAAAAAGTACTCAAGCCAGCTGTAATTTATTAGTATTCTGATCTCTAAAAGATGAACAATTTGTGATAAAGAGACCATTAATCAGTTAGCATACAACTTGAGAAACTAAATTAAAAGCTAAACTAGAAAACAAAGTAAAAGGCAACACTATGAGTAAGACAACTGAAACTACCACTAGGTATAAAGCAAATACACAAACACAAAAACAATCCCGGGTTAAAAACCTGCAAAAGAACAATATTGATCAGCTTAAAATAAAGGCTAGAAATGAAATAACATGAAAGTGAATCAAGTTGTACATGTTTCAAAGAAAAGGAAATGTTGAATGGAAAATAAGGAAATAGCAAGAATATGAACATAAAATACTATACAAGGGCAGTCATGAACAGGGGCCCTCCATTCATACAACCCAAAGAAGACTCAAGGATTTGAAAACGTCAGAACAACGCTGTCTTCTATTACTCCATATGCAGAAAATTACAGTCAAGAGTGCTAGAACAGCACTATTAAAACAGAGTCTTGAAATGCACTAAAATTATAACAAGTTCATAAAACACAACAACTAAAAAGTAACATTAAGCGTATGCAAATGCTAGTTTTTATAGGCATCTAAACGATTGCCTAATGTGTAAAGCTAGAAACTGAAAATTAACTAATCTGTCATGCGTAATAAAGGTTCAGCAACATGTCATAAGCCTCATGGATGAGCTGGAGGTTCTGGTCGTTATGAGAATTGAATCCAGAGTTGGATTATGTTTCCCACAACCTGCGTAACACGGACAAATCACCAGTTGCATTGACGTGACCCAACAGCTTACGCAACACCGTTTAGCTGCCTTTGTTGACCGTGGCTTGACCCTCGTTGACCGGAGGTGTCGATGATGTGGCTGACTGAACCAACAACACAGGAACCTTGAGCACCTTTATCCCTACATGCCCATGTGGCTCGTTTTGCAAAATGACACGTGGAACCTTGAGATTAACAAAAAGGCTACGGAATCATCAAATGGTCGCGGAATCGCTGAATGGCTGCGAAATTGCCAGACAGCTGCGGAATCTCTGTAAATATGTCAAAATCTAAACAAAACAGTCACACATTAGCAAAGTTCACTTAATCATGCTTAAAGACATCTAATGTAATGATCTGGGTTGGTTTGCAAGGAAAATGAGGCAAAAGACAGAGATGAGTGAGGGAAAACTGTAGGTAATGATGGATAATCAAGTGCAAAGTAGAGGCTCTACAGGTATTGCACCAGCTATGGTTGTGAAGCCATGTGTTGTTGTCCAATACTGACTGTGTGACCAAGATGAGGGGTAATTGTACCCGTCTGTGCCTGTGTCATCCCACCAGTTTGCGATTATGGTTGAGTCGTAGGGACAAGAGGCTGTTGCATTACCACCTGAGAAACTTGAGGTTGGCATACAACAGACAACGCTTGTACTTATGACACTGTCACAATAGCTGGCGTAGTTCGTATATTTGACATAGGTAAGCATTGTTGCATCGAATATACAAATCTTGGTTGTTGAGGTAGTATTGGTATCCAACCGCTAGATGTAATTCCAACATAACCTGAATTTTGTTGTGAACTCTCGTATGGTTATCCTCCCGGAGGAGACAATGAAAGGGTATACTGCCCCCCATACAGCGGTAATCCAGTACTTAAAGGAATTATTTTCCCTTGAGGACCGGACTACCCAAATTGACACCCTGAAGGATCAATTTGTTGAGACTCAACATAAGAGCTCCTGGATACTATTCTGGATGAACAAACAGGAACAGACCATACTGTCAAAATAGCCCCTGAGTGGGCCCTGTCTAGCGATTGAGAGCTAGTTGGGACAGATGGTATGCCGGCGAACATTGTTGGAGTGACAACAGGGAGTTTTCTCGTGACTGTGTCGGATGACACAGTCATTGATGTCGACAGTTGTTCAGACATTTCTAGTCTATCCAAAAGATTTCCTAGCAATTCTACAGGAGCTTCCGATGGTGGTAGACTAATTTCTAATGAAGAAGGATATAAAGTGATCTTGACTACAAATCACGATGGAGTACTCGATGGAGGATCCTCCACAATCTCTTCTATAGCAAACAGACCAGATGGAAGAGGTAGACCGTCAGGTCCGTAAAATATTTCTGGTGTCGAAGAAGGTATATAATCTACAACGACAGATGTTTGGGGAATAACACCTTCCAAATCAGTTGTAGATGGAGCTGATTCAGTAACACAGGTGTTTACCTTCACACTAGCATCAATTCTACTGTCCTTTGGTGGCTATTGAGCTTCTTTTGTAAGGGCAGGGATACTAGAGATGTTTGGAGTAACCGGAGTCTCTGATGGTGTTGGAGCACTTGTTCTAACTTTACCAGGGGATTTGGAACCGGTTAAACGAGTTCGCTTTGTCCGTAATAATTTTGACTCTGGAGACAAAGACGGTTGTCTCGTAAGCCTCCACGAACGACAGGGTTTCAATTGAATTTCTTCCACGGTTGCGGATTACTCGATCAACTAAAAATCAAAGGGGAAGTATGTTTCCAAATTAGATGAATTTTAGACGCTTTGACAAAACTTGTTTTTTCAATTTTTAAGAGTCGAGAAAAAACAAAAGATGACTCTAGTCGCCTTTGATTTTTAATGAGCCTGAAGTGACAAGTGCTCAGATGGACCTTTTTCGTTAAGGAGTCTGAAAATGAATGAAAGGGACTGCTCTGGAAATCTAAACAGAGGGATTACCAAACCAACCGCAAAACTGCAGAATACTTTTTACGGTACGGCAGTGAATCTTCCCAAATGTTGTGTTCAGTGCATTGCGATCGATAGGGCAACATACACAGTTTCCTATGGATAAAGGATAGAGCCTATTGTGGTCTTCCAAAATGTACTTGACGGTACGTGGGAGCACAATTCCGTACTGGCACTTATCATCTCAAAGTGGAGGAATCACCCAACCAACAGTGAAAACAAAAATTTCCAGGCTTTACGACGCCGGAATACGTCTCTAGCCTAGACTTCTAGATGTTGTGCATTAGGTTCCAAAGCGTTTTTAGATTCATTAAGTTTATTTTATAGTTGATCTTGCTTAAGAAATTTTCCTTTCAGGTTCACCGCGTGATGTAGAAGTACAATTCCTAAAATGCAATATAAGATGATAAATAATCGTTTAATCTTATTTCTGCAATGAAAATCCTGGCTACTAAGGAAAGAGAGATGGCGTTCTTTCAACAAAGAGCATAGAGCACACACTATGTGCACTGTCCTAAATCAAACCAACAAGCAGTCTAAATGCAAATGCACATGCATGTATTTGTTTTCAGCCTTCTTAATGTGTGAATGATAAAAAGAAAGCTAAGCGCAAATCTGAATTATTTTCCAAAGCAACAATTACTAACAAGTTTCTTTTCAAAACAAAATGAGGACAATCACAACACATTGCGATTTGGAATTGAAAACTTGCTTTCGACACTAGAAAAAACTACTAATTCAGATCAAATAGAAGAGTAACAGTGTAATCGACTATCAAGAACAATCAGATTCTCTTCTATGACTGAAAACGACACTTGTGACACTTTCAAATCAAGAAACAACAATACAATTATGCTACTTCTTTGTAAAGTAGAACTGAAAATGACTCAAAAATACATAAAAACATTTACAGTTCTTTGCATAATGGAGGTAGAATAACAACAGGAAAATGGGCTTCAAACAAAGGTGTACTGATTATAGGCAGCAAAACTCCTGAATAGAGCTGAAAAGAGTGAACACAGAAACCAAAATTTAGGAACAAAACCTTGTCTGATCAGCGCACCTGTAACACAGTGAAAATGAAATGCAACGCACCTACTACACTCGGGAAGTGCGCTGCATTTGAAGTTCACATAACAGACAGTGCGCTGGACCAGGGACGAGACTTTGATTGGATTCTGAGTCACAGTTTGCAGGTCAGTTCAGGGATTTAGGCCAAGCAAGCGGTAATCAGTAAATCAATCACAGGGGTAGATCTAACGAGGTTACTAGAGCCACCATGAGGGCAATTAGAAAGCTTGTAAATTAATCGTTTAATTCATAAAAAAAACCTGGAGATTGACTGAAGTAGAGTTAATCTACTTTGCACTTGCATAGAAAATGCAGTTCGAAGGCTAGCTGGCTTGACTTCAGGCTCCATCTGTAAGTTTATAAAGTAAACAAATGTAGATGAACAAAAAATCTACTCACTCCCCAGTGGAGTCGCCAATTTTGTTATCGAGAATAGTGTCTATGCAGAGCTGCTAATCCCACTAAGGCTAGTAGCTACCTTAGAAACAAACACACTAAAAACTACTTTCGTTTTCCTTTATGAGAAATAGATAAGAGAAGAATAAGGAGACCAACCTCTGTCTTGCGCTTGGTTCCTTGCTCGATTCCTCTCTCTTCTGGTAGGTATTTTCCACTCGCTTCTTTGTCTACCCAGCTTCGAAGAGTACCTGTAGAATCAAAGCAGCATAACACTATCCAAGAACATAGATCTGTTATCATAAAAAATATAGGATTAGATGTGCATTGACCACACAAATGAATAAATAATCAATCATACAAGAATATGGAGGAAAACTTGAATAGATTTATTGATAATCAAGAAAGAGCAAAGAGAATTACAACTGATTGTTCTAACCCAGCATCATCCTCTCAGAAAGTAAGCCCTTCTTCACCTCATGAAAATCTTAGATCACCCAACGCTATGATATTGCACCAAGAAACCAACAACACTTCCTTACAAGATACAAAATTGCAGCCTCTGGATCTCTGGGATGAGGGATCCATATATAGATGTCTGCAAGGGAGGTGAGTCAGTTTTTGAGATTTGATTAGTGTCTTCCCTCTGATAGTTCTTGATTCCACTTGGAGATTGATGATCTCTTACTCATCCTTGGTCGAATTCAGAGAGGCAAGTGTCACAGGAGAAATTTCTGGAAGATTCCATGCTTCTCCACCTTGCGGATTGACCCTGCCATTTGTCCCTTCTCGCCCATCGCACCCCGTAGAAGGGATTTTTGACGTGCATCAGACCTACTGTGTGTATTTAGGTGGGATGCAAAACACTTTGCCTATGGAGCAGGTGAAATGGTCCAGGTTTGACCAGCTCTGAGTAGTTTTTCATGGAGAACTTCTGGGAGATGCTGTAATCAGTTGACCTTGTTCTTTTAGGGGTTTGAACAACACCTTTAGGGACTTAGGAGTAGAATTTCCAATCTCCAAAAGTAACCAGCCCTTGTTTTGTTGCCACTTGTGGATTCCTGTTTTTCTTGACGAAATCAACTGCCTCTTGGTTTTCCATTACCTTCCATAAAATATCACTCCAAAGAATTAAAGACCTCGGTTGCTAAATCAATGTGGACTTTTCTAATATTAGGGCCTAACCATAGATGAGATTTCAGACTCCAAATGTTCAGGAAACAACTAGTTGTCTGTCCATTTTAGTCACATATCCTCACACGTTTGAAACAAATCCACCTCGATTCTTAGTGCTTCCACACTCAGTATTGGCCATAAATTAATTTGGATGTACTCTCATCAACGTAGCAACTCAAGCTTCAAGCTCAATGCCAACCCATGAATTGATGCATGTGTACTTCACTAGATATGGTATAAATTGAAGCTCTTGGGTTCACTACTTCTGTGCTTTCATACAAAAATTTTGACCAATGATAGTATGGAACTCGACCAATGTGAAACTAGCCTTTTTTAAAAGAACTATTTGCAACATTCTTTTCAACTCCGTAATACATGGAAATTACGAGCTTTTGATCTCTTTTCACTTCATCTTTAGAAGCATGGACTGATCACTTAGAGAAAAGGAGAGAGGTCCTGATGTTATACAAGTTCAATCAAACCAAGTGGCGAACAATGCTTAAAATTGACTTGTCGAATGCAAGGACCAGGCTTCAAAATTCACTTCACCCTAAAAGGATCAAATGGTGTGGGGACATGCAAATGGAGGTTAGTTTTGAACCATCATTTCAATTTAAATATGTGGCATGTGCTCAAATCATCTTCATCTTCTATGCTGTTATGAGTCATGGGACAACTTTGACATTCTCTATCCCTTCAATTTCATTTGCAAGAAAACAAGGATGCATGACCTTGTAAAAAAACTAAACCAGTAGCAGGGTTGAGCTTGCGATAGAACAGAGAATGGTTGCTTAGTGAATTTACCACATATTTTCTTGTGTCGATTGTTCTAGAAATGTCATATGTGTGTAGTGTTTCTCAAACACCCATTGTCCCTACAAGCACAACTTGAATGCCAATGCAGGGTCCACGATCCAGAGGGCAAGTCGAATTTGAGCTCAATAGCTGACTGTTTCGTTGCCTATGGATTTACACCGTGAAATACACTCACGTTTTCTAAGACTAGAAATGCTAGCTTTGAAAAGAGCGTTCAATAACAACTCTTGGTCTTCGTCTCTACAAAATTCATGTGACCGGATCTTTGGAGGGGAATCTGGATAGACCATTGGAAGCCACAAATGTTTTCCATAGAATCTGTGTTTGTAGCATTCACCAATTCCAACATCATCAAGAAATTTTGTAAACACCAGAGACTCCTTTCTCATTCATTCGTAGAAATGGGTGACACACCTTCCTTTTCATTACTTTCATTTTCTTCATTTGCCAATCATGGTTGAATCCCCTATATTTCCACTTTTGATGTAAATATAAATTCCACTTCAAAAAATGGTCAACCAAAGTTGATTACTCGTTGCTCCTACATGCCCAGAAACAAGAACATAAATGGCAATGGAGAATTCCAATGGTCATTGACAGAACACGAGCAAAAGTGAAGGGTAGAGGGAGCGCTGGAATGGACGGAGAGCGTTGGAAGAGAGGACAAAGATCATAGCACTTAAATCGCCACACATAAATGTTAATTTGTGTTACATAGTTAGTTGTCGCCACAACGAGAATAATTAATCGCAGAGAATAATATAATGGATGAATTACACACGGGGCTCCACATAACTCACAAAGTTCATACATATAAGAGTTCAACTCACAGATAATTGTATGCAAATGTACCAATAGAGATAGGTATGAATGGTGCAGAAAGACTAGTAAAACCTATAGTGTGCCGAGAAAGGTAATCTCAAGTAGATGTTGCAACTAAATTGTTGGAACTAGAGGATAGATGTTCAAAATGGAATCCATCATAGTGGGAGGACTACGCAAAATAATGAAATGGGAACAAATGGAATAAACAAAGATATGAGAAATATGGGCTTAGAATAGCAAAGGTTTGAGATGGAAGGAAAAACCTAGACAATAGGGTTGAGGCATAGGATTTACAACAGCATGACTACAGGACCTGAAAAGGAAAAATATGATAAGATGGAAACTCGAAAACCAAAAGAGATGTAAAATTAGGTGGTGAAAGAATAAGTCTACAACTCTGATACCATGTTAAACACACATGTAATGTGGACAACCATATAGGATAAACATGAATACATTTATGTTAAGAAATGTGTACATTTATATTACATTCTTGTGACCCTTGGTTTTTAGCTATCAAGTGGTCTCTTGGACTCCGATGATTGCTCACATTCCACACCAAACCTTAGCGTATTAGGTGTCTAACATAGAGGAGAATCTCTTGAATTTGATTATCTATTAGTTATTAGAAGTAGAAGAAAGAACTTAGAAAACAAGGATAATTTTAGGGGCCAATGTTTTCCCTTTGGCGAAATTAAGGGGTTTTAAATTTTTAGTGGGCAAATATTTTGTATCATAGTACATTTTTACAAATCACCTCAAATAGCCCACCTTATTTTAAGGGAGAGGGTAAAAAAGGTAAATTTAGCCCTTGAAATTAGGACTTACAACCTTCCATTCACCCATTTTCAAGAATAGGTTTTATTTAAGTGAATCCATTCGCCCATTTTCAAGAATAGGTTTTATTTAAGTGAATCCTATGGGCCAAATACCATATTTATAAAAGAGGTATGGTAAATTAATAAAAATATAAATAAATGAGAGGTATGGTAAATAAATAAAACATTTTTTATATTTACTCCATAAGTCGCCTTATATACATGTAAGGGTGTAAGCAAATAAAAATATAAGTAAAGTGGAGGTATGGTAAATAAATAAAATGTCTTTTTATACTTACTCAAAAGGTATGGTAAATAAATAAAAATATAAATAAAGTAGACGTATCGTAAATAAATAAAACCTCTTTTTATATTTAGTCCATAACCCTCGTTCTATTTATGAAGGCTCAAGAAAGAGGTTTTATTTAAGTGAATCCTATGGGCCAGATACCATATTTGTAAAAGAGGTATGGTAAATTAATAAAAATGTAAGTAAACAAGAGGTATGGTAAACAAATAAAACATTTTTTTATATTTACTCCATAAGTCACCTTATATTTACGAACACTCAAAAAATGGGTTATATTTAGGTGAAACCTATGGCCAAAATACTATGGGACAAATACCATGGACTAGATTGTTACTAATACCATGCAAAAAACCATTATTAACCCTAATATTAGAATTAATAAAAATTCGAAATGGATTATGGCGATTTCTCTGAAGCAAACCGCGAACCTAGGGTATCGAATGGCCGCCACAGGCTTATTCAGAAACTTCCGCGTCCTGGGCAAGAAGGACCTGTTCCGAGCAGCAGCAGAACTAGATGGAAGCCTGATGCCCGTATTCGCATGGCCGATCAAAGATTTCATGCAGATATTGATAGATCTGAAGTGCTGGTTACAGATCGATGGGGGAAATATATTGCTGCGGCAGAGTCTTAGCATACTGGACGGCGGCGAGGCCTACGTGAGGGCCAAAGATGCGGAGATCGGGGTTTACGCCACCGCACATCCCGATTTCAACGAATTTATCAAGCGCGACGCGATCAGCAAGGTAAGCATTAAGATGAGGGCTTTTTTAGACAGGTATCAGGGTCTCCATAATCATAAGTCCTTGATGGATATTGATGGCGGAAGTGGAAAAGCGGAGGCAGAGATAGCCAGAACACCGCGGATAGGAGGTATCAAACCCTCTTATTCAACGGAAAGGCATGAAAACTCCAGAATCACTATAGATCCGCCAGATCTGAAGCTCAGTCATATAGATCGGGGCTTGAACAGGGCCGATCCGTCAGTCCTGACTCAAATATTTATCAGATCTGTAGAAGGTAGACATCACTGTATACAGATCAGGGAAGGGATGGATGTCTTAGGGTTAAAAAAGGAGATCCAGATCAAATTGGGAATTCCAGCAACAGTCCAAAATCTCTTATACTCCGGACTCTGCATGCAGGATCATCACACACTCCAGCACTATGGAGTTGCAAATGATTCAACCATCATACTCAACCTGAGACTACGAGGCGGCTGTAAGGGAACCAACTCTAAAACTACAGGAACCTTCCGCGACGCAGTCAAAGGAAAGGAACCACTGAATCACAGAACAACACCCACATCCGAGCTACCAGGTCCCTACATCGTGGAACAGAAGCAAGAATCACCTTTACTTACTGTAACATTGCCGGAGGTATCAGATCTATACTCAGATTTAATGCAAAATGCCGTTATATGCAGATTTAATGGTTACTGGCCCAAAGCTGATGCATTGCATCAGTGGGTATTTACATCATGGTCAACCAAATGTGAAATATACCTATGCCCTAAGGGTTTCTTCATAGTCAGATTTAACACAGAACTGGAACGAGACAACATCATTAACCAGGGGCCTTGGTTTTGGGGAAGTGATGGCCTCTTCATCACCCCCTGGTTCCCGGACTTTGATGCCAACAACATGATTGTTTCGACAACACCAGTTTGGGTAAGGCTACACAACCTCCCACTGCATTTTTGGCACCGCAAAGCATTAACAGCCATTGGGAACTCTATAGGAAAACATCTTAAAACAGATGAAGACAGAGCTATGTGGGGATTATTCACATATGCTAGAATATGTGTAGAGGTGGATCTAAGTCAAGGATTGCCAGATCACATCACATTGAATTTCAATAATTCATTGTGGACGCAAAATCTTGACTACGAGAACATGGCATTCAGATGCCGTAGATGTCTGCAGACAGGGCACCTGCAATACACATGTCCATTGACTAGTAGGGAGACAAAAGGGAACAAGAAACAACAGAAAAAACCAAAAGGTTGGCAGCATACGGAACCACTGGAGGAGGAAGCACTGAACACAGAACCAACAGATGCACAAATGAGACAGGGGGAAGAGTCTAACGAAGGCACTGAGAAGCCCAATTTGGAGACACACAGCTCGGTACAGCAGCAAAATTTACAATTGGAAATAAGCGGAGTCAAAAGAGCCCATAGCCCAGAAGGATCGGACTCAGATAAAGATCAACCAGCGTACTCAGAGGAAAACCAACTTGCTGTATTTGATCCTACTATCAGCACTGGAGTCTGGCGTAAAGTAGAAAAGAAAAAAGGCAGGAAATAGGCCTGCTAACATTTACTTTTTGTTTTGTCTTCCTGTCATTTCAGGAACTGTTTTTTGCCATTTTGAGCTTTTATTTTTGTCCGCTGCCTATTACAGGTTCAGCCATCTGCATATGCTATAAGCATCTACAAAATGTAATTTTATCAACATGAATAAAATTACGATTTTTTCCTAGGGGAAAAAATTAGAATTAATAAAAATAAAAATGGCACATGGTATTGACCCATAGTATTCACGAAAATGGCACATAGTATTGACCCATGGTATTCACCTGGAATGTAGCCTATTTAAATGGGGGAATTAAACCAGCATGTAGCCTATGCTAAGATTCACTAGGACTTTACAAAGTTTTATTATTTAGTGAAAGAGTCGCCAAAATCTTACAAGATTTTATAATTGAGTAAAATATTCTAATAAAATAAAAATGGCACATGGTATTGACCCATGGTATTCAGGAAAATGGCACATGGTATTGACCCATGGTATTCACCTAAAATGTAGCCTATTTAAATGGGGGAATTAAACCAGCATGTAGCCTATGCTAAGATTCACTAGGACTTTACAAAGTTTTATTATTTAGTGAAAGACTCGCCAAGATCTTACAAGATTTTATAATTGAGTAAAATATTCGCCATGCCTGGTGAGAGATTCGCCAAAAAATTATATATACATATTATATTATTGATAAAATTGCCTTCCATTTTTCCTATATACCATGGAGATTCGCCCATTTATTATATTTATAAATTTAGGGGGGTTCTTAAAATTTTCCCTGTTAGAAAATCTCAAGAATAACCCTAAAAGATCATTGTTTGAATTTAACACTGCATTCTTAAATCAAGTTCCAATATTTGATATTATTCCCATCAATATGGCTGCATCTCCTTTGGGAAATGTTTTCAATAAATATTATCCTAATAAAATTATCAAAAAATATGGGCTCTTTGAATTTCAGGAGTACCATAATCCAACCCCTTGGCAAGTCCTATCTCCTTTGAACTTGTCTCATGCAACCGCTCGATTACTTAAATTTAAAGATTACTTGCCCAAATTCTCTAGGGATGGAACCCACACTGTTGAAGAACATTTGAGTTATTTCTCAAATTCTTGTAACAATATTGGGGCTATTGCTGAAGATGTTTGTATGAGGCTCTTTGTTATTGCTCTAGAAGGGAAAGTCGCTTTGAACTTTTATGACCCGCCTCCCAAAACCCTTTCTACTTGGGCTAAGTTATCTTATTTGTTGAATTCCTCATATGGACAACAAAACAGTCCTACTGATTGGCTCAAGGAACACAAGAGTATGGCTTTTAAACATGGTGAAACTATTAGGGATTTCAACCTAAGTTTCACCAAGATTTATAATAAAATACCTAATCTTATAAGGCCTTACAACTAGGAGGCCATTATTCATTATTATAATCATTCCTTCAGCGTATAAGTAAAGGCTTGAAGAGAAAGCTATCAATGACTTGGCAACAACTTTGTAGACTTGCTTTGAATATGAAGATCAAAATTTCAAGACCAGTATTCCTTTAAATGAATCTAATAAAAGCTTCAAAATTAATGCAATCTTGCAATCGATGCAGGATGTGAACAATCCCAGGAAAATTTTAACCCTAGGAGTCTAGTGCTGGAGTATTTTTCCTCCAAATCAACAAAGTAATATGGCCTTAGAGGCATTTGTTTTACTAAGGGAGTGGGTTCCCTAATTTCCGAATTACTGTAAATTTCCTATGTTTCTATGTTTAATTCTAGAATAATGGTATTATTTGTATTGATAATGAAATACATTGTAGTGAGAAGATATCAATAGGTTTTGAGTAAGAAAATATTAGGATGGTTTTATATATCTTGAGAATTTTTTAGGCCTGAGAATCCTAGGGATTTAATGAGTGAGAATTGTGTGGATCTAAAATATTTGTGGTTTTAATATCCTTTACTGTAAAATAATATAATGAAATGTTGGAATATGTAATTCCTAGTTGTCTTAGTTGTGATTATTTCTAACCAGAGAAGTCTGTTCCTAATTGAGTTCCTAGATTTTTTGTGTGGTTGAGATATTCTCTCAATCAACAGATTGTATGTCCAAGATAGTTTTCCTATCTTTAGGCAATACTCATGTATATATGTAATATTATATTTCATCAATGAATGTGAATATAGTTGGCACTATCAAGTTTTAACATGGTACCAGAGCCCATGAGGGCTTGGCCCGTCCTAGGCTAAGGAAAATAAGAAAATGTACTTTTTTTGAGAGTATGATTTTTATGTTTGCAGAATGTATTTTTTTTGCATTTTTCCATCATGTTAGTGATGACCCTATTGAATCTATGGATCCATTGGATGAATAAGAGTCAGATTGCAGAGGAAGGAGGAATTCTACCCATCATAGAGGTTCTAAGAAGGAGAAACATGACCGTTGTGGAAAACACTATCGTGGCTCTGTTCAGTCTATCTGCAGTGGATGAAAACAAGGCACAAATCAGGGCTTGCGGTGCCATCCCTCTTCTGGTGGAGCTTCTTATGGATGGAAACATGAGGGGTAAGAAGAACATTGCTTCTATGCTATTCAATCTGTGCACAGATTCTCCGATAACAGAAGCAGGAGCATGAGAGATCCACTGGTACCTCTCCTAATGAAATTCATGAAGAGTCCCGATGACGCAATGGGGGGTGAATCTTTGGGATTCTAACTATTCTCTCGAGCCATGAGGAGAAAGCTAAGGCCATTGGGGACACTGGAGCACTGCCATTATTGATGGAATACATCAAAGGTGAAGGATGCCCTCGCAACAAAGAGAACGATGTGGTTATTCTGTCAGCGCTTTGTTCAAATGATCCAAGATACTTGAAAGAAGTGAAAAACAACATAGAGGCCAAGAGAAGTTCGAGCACTGGATCAGGACTATATGCTGTTGTTTCGGAGGAAGAATTACTTTCTATAATGAAATCATTTAAGAAAGACAAATGCCCTGGCCCTGATGGATGGACCATAAACATCTTCATCCACTTCTTTGAAATGATGAAAAGTGACATATTGGGGATGGTGGAAGAGACCAAAATCAAAGGGAAGATACATCATATCATTTCTTCCACCTATATAGCTTTGATTCCAAAAAAAAAGGAATCCCCTACCTTTGCATATTTCAAGCCGATATCTCTATGCAATGCCATTTATAAAATTATATAAAAAATAATAGCTGAAAGAATCTGTGGCATCTTAGAAACTCATATCTCTAAAGAATAGCATGGGTTTTGTAGTGGAAGGAACATATTAGATGTAGTGGCTATTACTCAGGAAGCCTTACATTCAATGCAAACAAAAAGAATTCAAGCTGCCATCCTTAAAATTGATCTAAAAAAAGCATATGACAGTTTTGATTGGGGCTATCTGAGATGTTTACTTATTAAAATCGGGCTAGATGACTTGTGCACTAAATGGATCATGGCTTTTGTGGAAGGGGTAAATTTTTCCATTCTCATAAATGGATATCCCACATCCTTCTTCTCAACAGAAAGAGGTCTGCGGCAAGGATGTTCCCTGTCACCCCTCTTATTCATCATGGTCATGGATACACTCAGTCTACATCTCAAAAGAGCGGTTGCTGCGGGAAATATTGATCCTCTTTCGATATCCAAAGGTAACTCTTTTACTCACAACCGTTTTGTGGATGATGTCTTACTTTTCGCTATGCTTTGTAGACATTCATGGCTTATTATGCATGAGATATTAATATCATTTCAAAAGGCCACTGGACAAACTATCAATGAAGAGAAATCCACATTTCATTTTGGTAATATTAAAATGGAGGAGATGGAATATATATCAAAGTTATATAACATTCAGGTTGTTTCCATTAAAGAGGGTATCAAATATCTCGGATATCATCTTAAGCCCACAGGTTACAAAATTTCTGACTGGTCATGGATCACCTACAGATTATACAAGACAATTTCAGGTTGGGAATATAAATGCTTATTCTTAGTTGGCAGAATGATACTCTCTCAATCGGTTCTAGCTCAGATTTCTCTTTATTGGGAACATCTGTTTTACATTCCCTCAACTATTATTAAGAAATTAAAAAGTCTTATGGCTACTTTTATTTGGGGTGGATGTAAGGAGAAGAAAAAATTTCATCTCACTAAACTGGATAATATAATACTCCCCAAAAAAATGGGGGGCTGGAGCTTAATAAACCTATGTATTTTCGGCTTGGCACTTCTATGCAAATCATTTTGGAGAGCGGTCTTTGGGGAAAGTTGATGGTGTCAAGCTATTAGAATGAAATATATGGGGAACAAAGATATTCAATATTGGTAGAGGAATATTTTATGTGGCCTTCCCAAGGATCAACGATCTGGAGAAGTTTTCAAAAGATCCTCCCATTCTTCAAAAGGAACATAATCTGGAAACTACATACAGGAAACAAAATTCTTATTGGATCTGATGCAATCATGGGGGTTGAGATGGAATCCCCGATTTCTCCACCACTTCTCGTGCTCCTCCACCAAAAATTCCTCTTTTACTGGGCTCAAGTAATAGAAGAATGGAAGGATGTTATTCCTCTATGGAAATCGAATAGAGAGCTAGGATTGCGGGGAACAATCGCTGCCCAATGGGACAAGATTATCTGGACTATGAAAAACGTTGGGATATACAGAACTGAGGACAGAGACAAGATTGTTTGGAAGGTTAAGAGAGGTCAGCCCAATGTGTTAGTCAGATATATATATCTTTCCTTGATATAGCATCGTAGAGAAAGCGCTCAGAAACTTTTTCCATACTCCTTTTGGAAGACTGGCTGTCCTATAAAAATAATTTTGTTTTCATGGCTTTTTTATAATAACAAAAATCTCACTTAGACTAATTTATAGAAAAGAAGATGGCAGGGACCAGCCATATGCATAATCTGCCTTTCTAATACTGAAGATAACATGCATATTTTCATAAGTTGTCCACTATCTCGAATTTTATGGAAGAGGATGGCATTGTATTTTGGTTTCCCTGTAGCTTCTCATCCCTCTATAACAGAAGCATATGAATGGTGGGCTTCTTAGAAAACAATTTGGCATCCCATTCCATTAATTGTAAATTGGTTCATATGGAAGTGGAGAAATAAAAAGATATTTCAGAACAACAAGGAGGACTTTGGGCATATATTGGATAAGATAATCTCCTACTATTATTCGATTCTCCCAAACTTCCCTCAATAGATGATACAGCAAAAATCAGCCACTGATTCCCGTCAGCTACTTTTTCCATGGGCACACTTCGATGGAGCAACAAAAGATGGCAAGCGTGCATGTGGATTTTACATCGGTCTATCAAGGGAGCTATAATAATTCATATTTTGGAATGGTGGCAAAGGAACAAATAACAAAGCTGAGGCCATGGCCCTACATGGCCTGCTTATCTTCTGCTCCTTTATGGACATCAGCCCTATCAACATCTATGGGGATTCCAAAATAATCATAGAATTCGTGAAGGGGAACCAAAATATAAAAAACGATAGCCTTTCTGGATGGCTAGGCAGGATAAAATCCCTATGGAAGCCTTCACAGTTCCCTATCACACATATAAAGCGGGGACAAAATGAGCAAGCGAATGAACTATCTAAAAAGGGTATGCAATCTCTAGATGGTAAGTGGCAACTATGTATCTCGGTAGATCATTCTACATTCGTTATACAGCCTTTTTCTATGTCGGGCATTTAAAAGGGAAAAATCTGGTATACTTCTAGCTCCTTTTTTTGGAATAAGGTCTTTATTTGGTGTTGTAGGGAAAAGTATCTGACTCGGATGACCCTATCCCACTCTAATGGTGACAGTTCCTTAGCAACAACTGTAAAACAAACTACTAAAGGTTTACTTCTTTATGAAAGCAAAAGAGAATGGAGAAATGCACTAACCGTTGCCTTGCGCTTAATGTCGAATCCAAACTCTTCTCTTTGGCCGCTTGCTCCTAGCTCCTTTTTGCTTTTGCTTGCCCAACTACAATGAGATCTTGCAAAATAACAAAGAAGGAAACTACAAGAGGCATGCAATCATAACTGGTTCATGGATTAGTGTAAACCAAACATGCAATCATCACAATATATTATTGAAACAAGAGCACATAGAAGAACCTCAATAGCTTTTATTAATGTAGAAGAAAAGGTTCTGAGAGTATTAAAACCATTGAAGGCCCCAACCCAGCAACACCTCCCAGCAGAAAGAATTGCTCTTCTTCACCTCTCTCAAACAATCACCCAATAGCTCAATAGTGAAACCAACAGCATATCATTACTTTGCACAAAATTCCAGCCTCCTGAGCTCATAGGAGAGAGCTCAATATATAGATGAATTGAGAAAGGATGAGTCAGCTTGCAACTGATGTGTAGCTTCCTTGTGTCCTCTCTCTCTTCAGTTAATCTTTAGTTGATCTTCAGTTCTTGAGTCCACTCGATGAACCTTGCTTCCACTTGGAGAAACAAAGCCTCTGACTCATCACAAGGCGAAATACCTGATCCAAGTGTCATTTTTGGAAGATTCCAAAGCAATGACTCACTGTGCCACTTGTCCTTTCTCGCTCAGCGTAGGTGGCCTTTGTCCCACTTGCTTTGCAATGCAGGTACACCATGGACCAACTGAGTTTCAGCGCAGAACCCTAGTGGAGCACCTGATTTGATTTCAGGATTGCTTGTTTTTGAGTGTTTTCAGGTGGAGAACTGATCTGAGAGCTGTTGGTTTGCTGACCTTGTTCCTCTAGGGGTAGGAACATCATGTTTAGGGAACTTTGGATCCCTTGGATTATTGACAATTCATGCTTGTTGCTGTAAGGCACAAAATTGTCTATAACAGATGCCCCCTAAAGTATGAGGTCGTTTAACGAGTGAAATGATTTATTGAGAGGATCCGAAGTTCATTCAATCTGCTGAGAAGTGTCTTGTAATAAGATACAATACAATACATTATTTTTCATACATTTTGCATGATCTAGCTGAGGCGGGCATTCCCATGCTCAGCTTTATAAATACATTTTGGTACATAGAACAGACGATCGTCTGATTGTAGACTGATAATTCTCTGCCGACATTATCATCCTTTGAGAAGGATGATCATCTGCTGTAATAATGTACATATCAAATGTCTTTATGGCCTGAATATATATCGCAGCCCGGATGGACGAAACTAGATCCGGGGTCTTCAATCTCTTCCGATCTTCACTCGATGTACAAGTCGATCCATGTGATAATTTCTTGAAGTCGAACATGGAAAGACATCACTTGATTATCGGTCAATGATGTAAACCGTTAACAAGTGCGAGAGGAATCACCGATATGGATGATGACCCTCAAGGTACGGCAGTACAATCTACATGGTGGGAATAAAGGACTTGGCGTCGACCACCATGCAAAATCTTTTGGTCGAAGGTCATTGATGTATACCTGTCGCCGGAAGTGAGAAACTTGCCATTGAGGCATGCAAACTTCAAAGTACTGAGGGGGGTGTTCCTAGATCAACTCCTTGGATAATGAGCTGATGTCTACAAGGAGCGATCCGTCAAAGGAGGGCCTTAATGAATCCCACATCAGTGACACGGAACGGAGCTAGTGATTGTGATGAGGTGAAAACAAACTGTGATGTATGATTCAGGGTGGCGGTCATGAAGTGGATGAAGGGTAATGTATGGCAGTGGGTGGAACACGGTTGACTCTTTACAGAACCACATCTCTTGAACATATAACGACACTGATGTGATGGATTGGTAGCATTACCCCAATTGCGGATGGCGTGGCGAGGACCATGGTTATGAGACCGGTGAATGAAACAACCCAACCCGATGTGATACGGAGGACAAAGTGTCATGTTCAAGAGCGAATTGCTACCATTAATGCTGTGAGGTTCTCCCAATTTTTCCCCAGCCATTGCTGACCAGTACCTCTTTATTTTTGTCAAGCTTGAGGAGGATAACATATGCTTGTTCTATAACCTGCCCTTCGGGCAAGCCCATCGCTATGTTTTAACGAGCCTAGCGATAGGGAAACTCGTTCTCGTCTAAACACAAGTTTGTCGCTATTTAATCATTTTAACGAGTCTAACGACAAAGAAAACTCGGTCCTTTTCATTTTTAGAGAGTCTGAAAAGGTACGAAAATTTAACTCCAAAATTCCTTTTTCGTCATTTAATCCCTTAAGTCCGAAAAAGTATAAAACAATACAGAAGGGATGAGTTTTCGATTGCTTTAACGAGCCGAACAAAACAAGCGCTCGATCTTTTTGTGCAATAATCCCTGAGGTCCAAAAAAATTAAAATCTAGAGGAGGGATAGCTCTTCCGGTCCTTTTAACGAGCTGGAAGGCCAAAACTCGGCAAACTTTTCATATTTTACGAGTCAGTGAAAAGAGCTCAAAGAAGACTCGTCTTTTAAGGAACGAGTGATGAACAGGGATAGCAGCAGATTCCAGGTACAGGTTGGAATTCTCCAATCACGGCAGTGTCACAAGGATGGCTAAGTGAAATCACTCTTCGCAGCTGTTCCTCAAAATGGGTAAACAAACATATGGAGGTGAACGATTGGCCAAATGAACGGATGGAGGTGATGGCATATAAACACGACCAAGGGCTTTTAATATGGCTTTCAAAGGTTACATTTCTCGAGGTTTCTTACCGGTTCATTTTTTCTGGATGAGCTTGAACTGCTAGGGAAAGATTGCTCACAACTTGTGTTTATTTTTTAACGAGCATGAACTCTGTACAAAACTGCTCGATTCTTGCGTTTATTTTTTAACGAGCATGAACATTGCTAAAACTGCTCGATTTACACCAGTCTTAATACAAGGAATGCTTTAGGTGAGGTAATCTTATTTAAGGAGCGATATCTCACTAATTACTCCAATTTGGCAGGTTTTAACTTTTGCCCTTCATATTTTCTTTATGCAAGCTGGAAACGGCTAATCCTACGAGTTTAACGGGTTAGACCTACAGGTTTAAAGGGAGGACCTAAAAATTTAAAAAAACAAATAGTCGTCCCGTGCTTGCACTCCAAAAGGTTTGCATGCCCCCAGGTATAAAGTATAATTTCTAGAGTCTGCCCTCTTACTTATTATCCGAAAAATGGTTTTTGTTTGCTGCCACAAACTAAACTCTTTTTTCGACGATGTCTATCATTAGGTTGCTAAGGATGGTAACTACTTGTTGCAGCAATTTCCTCTCTTTCTTTGAAGACTGCCCCTACTTCTCTTTTAAAACATATTGTTTTAATGGTGAGGCTTGACATTCAAAGATGGTGCCTTCTTGCTGCCACAAATAGGTCCCCTCCTTAGGAGAGCCCACTTCTTTAGACAAAGGGAGCGATTCTTCCGCTTCAACATAACTTTGACAAAATAATTTTATCCTAGAACAACCCTCTCTTCCTTTTTCGGACGGGGTACGGACTAGTCTATTCTTCTGCGGAAATTAACTTTATACCTAAGGTTTTCTCTGCCCGAGGCAGGCCAGGGTGCATGCCCCCTGGGTCCCCATTCTTTTCTTCTCGAATTACTCGCATTCATCGGGAAGTAGAACCGGGGGCGGTGGCATTCCTTGAGTGAATAAACCATTAAGGGATGGTATTTGACTATTTGCAATGCGTGATCCTGGAAATGAAAGTTGGTCTACGAGCTTGACCATTCTTCCTTCGTGCGGAAAACACATGACTCTAAAGAGCGAGGACACTATTGCCTCCATGCAATATACATAGTCCCGTCCAAGGAGTAAGTTATATGCCAAGGGTCCCTGGACGACCATGATGTTCATATGAACTGTCTTCCCTTTCAATGTAACTGGAACATTGGGGAGAATCCCTAACGGGTGACTGGTTCCTTTATCAAAACCTGATAGACTTCTCATCGCAGGTAAAAGCGCCGGGCAAGCCAGTGCTTTCCAAGCAACAGAGGAAAGGATACTCACAGATGCCCCTTCATCAATGATAGTTCCAGCCATCACCATTCTGTAGATTTGGACTATGATCCTGAATGGGATACTGGCTGGTAACCGGGGTCTGCCTAGTTGATTCCAATCAAAGGATACAACTAGGTTGCTTGGTGGTGGGACTGAATATAAGGCCGGATACGACCCTGACGATGTTCCTTCCTGCGATAAAGGAATGGGCGCATTGCCCTGATGCTCGTCAGAGTCTGTGTTGATGAAAAGAATATGGACGGTGTCATCCTTATCCTCTTCAGTGAGGGTGTCATTTGAAGATGGGTCTTCAATGATGGAGTCATTGGACGATGATACCTCTGAAGGAAGAGTCGGGTCAACTGCCGTTTCGACCTTTAGACTTTCGTCTGGTCTGGATTCAGCAGGTTCATTCTCAATGACCGACACTTCAGCTGACCACTTGAGCGGGTCAGCTGGATTTTCAACTATCGAGGGATTAGGCGTGAGTTTTTGATATCCATGAGGAAGTCGTAACGGTGAAACCGGGCGATCTTCCAAAACTCTCTTTGCCTCATTTAAGAATGGACATTTGTGGATGGCGTGATCGCCTTCACACAATATACAGGGTGATCTTAGTCTCCCTCTTCGTCCTTCACTCTCGCTAGTTGATGGACTGCAATCAACATGACTACCAGAGGTTGATGCTACCGGATTGTGCAACCTTGGGGACCAGTCCCTTAGTATCCAGGGAATACAAGGACAATCACGATGGAAGTGAGCCCCTTTGCAAATGACACATGGCGATTTAGGCCCGGCCGGTGCAGTGTGTGGGTTTTTGTCAGCTGTCTTTTGCTTGCCCCCAGTCGCCTTCGCCATAGGCCCCTTCTGCTTCTTTTCTCTCTTCTTCTTTTCCTTCTTCTCCATGGGAGGCTAACTTTTTCCGGCTCTATCTCGTGAAGATGAAGGATGAGAGGAAGATTTGTAAGAAGTGGAAGGCTGGTGGGTAGCTCGAGATTGGTCTGACTGTTGATTCGACTGCTCAGGATTAGTGGCGATCTGGACTACATTAGTTGAAAAGAGCCATACAGGTAGGCCAATTGTCAATCCTGGAAGTGACAATGTTGCCATATCAGGTGCACCAACATCTCCCCGAGAGGCGAAGGGATTTGGACTTCCGCCAAGGTTACTTCCTTGGTTGGTGGGCTCCATACTTTTCAACTAGAAGATCAACGTGGGAATAATAGGTGATTATGTTCCGTTTAAAATAAATTTTATTAACGACGCTTTTAGACACAAACTTGCTTTTTCATGTTTTAAGAGTCGAGAAAAAGCTAAAGATGACTCTAGTCGCCTTCGATGTTTTAACGAGCCCGAAGTGACAAATGCTCGGATGGACTTTTTCAGTTATAGAGTTTGAAAAAGGCCAAAAGAAACTGCTCTGGAGTTCTAGGCAGGGGGTGTGCCAAACTTTTCGCGAAACCACAGAATACGTTTTACGATACGGGTGGTCGATCTTCGTGAATGCTGTGTTCACTGCATCGCGATCAGTAGGGCGGCCGACACGGCTTCCTATGGATAAAGGATAATTGCCTATAGGGGTCTCCCAATATATACACGACGGTACGTGGGAGAACAAGTCCGTGTTAGTGCCACCGACTCTCAGGAGGAATCACCCACCTTCGTAGAGATCGACAGTCACTATGTTTAACGACGCCGGAACACGTCTCTACCTAAACCTCTATGTGTTTGCGTTATGTTACAAAGCGTTGTTATGTAAATTGGATTTATTTTAATGTTGATCTTGCTTATCAGTTTGCCTTTAAGGATCACCACGAGATGTATTTAACAAATTCCTGAATGCAATCTAAGATGAGAAGCAAACTTTTCAATCTTTCAACTTTGAAAACCTTAACTACTGAGGGAAAAGAAAGGCAAATCTTTTCACACAGATCATAGAGCACACACTAAAATGCAAATTTTTCCTAAATCGTCAAGCACACAGTCAAATGCAAAATGCACAATGCATGTATTTTATTTTCCCTTTCTTAATGTGGATGGATACAAAAAGAAAGTGGTTATATAACTTTGATTTCGATTTAGAGCAAAAACAAACAAGTTTGTCCACAAATCAAAAGACACCTTAAGATTCACTTGCTTAATCACTGGAAGTACATGAAATCAAACCATACTAACGAAAGTAAAATGACTAATCAGCTATGGACAGCAAAGAAGCTAACTCTTTAGACCAGCAAAATGCTTAACACAGGTTCAGATCTAAGAGGCCAAAAGCATGACTAGTTTACTTTTCGTTATGGGAAATTGTAAATGAGTAAGAAATAGAAAGAACAAGTACAACTTCGTTATATAACAGAGGCAGAATGATGGCAAGTAATATTGGTTTCAGAACAGGTACAAGACTGACACTTAGCAGCAAATCTAAGTGAAAACAGGCAAGAGAAAGGAGGAAACCCCAAATGCACTAAGCAAATTTGGGCCAACGCAGGCTCTGCATAGCCAAATTGGCTCTCAGCGCAGGTAGCCCCTTCGGGACCTGCGTTGCAAAGCAGGTAGCCTGTGTACTACCTGCTTTGGAAAACGAGAATTGCGTTTTCACAGTTTCCGGGTCATAATTTTCTCAAAAATGCACGGTTTTTGCTCAAATCAGAGACATTCAGTCAAGCACACTCAAAGGGATGATCAAGAAGGTGCAAAGCTATCACTAAGAGCTTACAAGGATCTTTGTAGATCAGCTCTTCAAATCATGAACTTGCTCAGAAATGAGCCAGAGTAGCTGCCCTCTACTTCGCTTTTGATATAGTCAAAAGCTTTTCGATTTGGTACTCTTTGGTTCAGGAAATGAATAGCAAAGATACTACAAACACAATCAAATGGATACGATCCCCAGTGGAGTCGCCAGTTTGTTGTAGGGAAAAGTATCCGACTCGGATGACCCTATCTCACTCTAAGGGTGACAGTTCCTTAGCAACAACTGTAAAACAAACTACTAAAGGTTTACTTCTTTATGAAAGCAAAAGAGAATGGAGAAATGCACTAACCGTTGCCTTGCGCTTAATGTCGAATCCAAACTCTTCTCTTTGGCCACTTGCTCCTAGCTCCTTGTTGCTTTTGCTTGCCCAGCTACAATGAGATCCTGCAAAATAACAAAGAAGGAAACTACAAGAGGCATGCAATCATAACTGGTTCATGGATTAGTGTAAACCAAACATGCAATCATCACAATATATTATTGAAACAAGAGCACATAGAAGAACCTCAATAGCTTTTATTAATGTAGAAGAAAAGGTTCTGAGAGTATTACAACCATTGAAGGCCCCAACCCAGCAACACCTCCCAGCAGAAAGAATTGCTCTTCTTCACCTCTCTCAAAAAATCACCCAATAGCTCAATAGTGAAACCAACAGCATATCATTACTTTGCACAAAATTCCAGCCTCCTGAGCTCATAGGAGAGAGCTCAATATATAGATGAATTGAGAAAGGATGAGTCAGCTTGCAACTGATGTGTAGCTGCCTTGTGTCCTCTCTCTCTTCAGTTAATCTTTAGTTGATCTTCAGTTCTTGAGTCCACTTGGTGAACCTTGCTTCCACTTGGAGAAACAAAGCCTCTGACTCATCACAAGGCGAAATACCTGATCCAAGTGTCATTTTTGGAAGATTCCAAAGCAATGACTCACTGTGCCACTTGTCCTTTCTCGCTCAGCGCAGGTGGCCTTTGTCCCACTTGCTTTGCAACGCAGGTACACCATGGAGCAACTGAGTTTCAGCGCAGAACCCTAGTGGAGCACCTGCTTTGATTTCAGGATTGCTTGTTTTTGAGTGTTTTCAGGTGGAGAACTGATCTGAGAGCTGTTGGTTTGCTGACCTTGTTCCTCTAGGGGTAGGAACATCATGTTTAGGGAACTTTGGATCCCTTGGATTATTGACAATTCATGCTTGTTGCTGTAAGGCACAAAATTGTCTATAACATTTGGGTCAGGTAATGCAATTACTTTTATACATATGTATGTTTCCATGTTTTAATAAGATCTATATATAGATCTAATACCGTCTTATTTTCAAAATGGATGTAATACTGTAAATACTTTCCGATTTGGATTATATGCCGGGGATATAACCATCTCATATATATATGGATATTTTTTGGAATATAATAGAAGAACTATTCAGCTTTTTCTTTTGAAAAAAAAAGTTCCAAGAAGTAGCTGCATCGCCCTATTCTGCAAAAATCTTCTTTCAATTGCTATGATGCTGTGAAAGTGTAGGAGGAAGCGTCAGCCTCTGTTTATGCTTTTGGATCAGCTGGCACTTCCGATCCTCCAACTTCCTTAAGGATGTCACTACCTGGAAGTGCTTCTTCAAGTGACAATAATAGCAATGGAGAATGCAGCCCCAAAGAACAGAGCTCTGAAATGAAATCTACAAAGTTTCAGGCTTATCAACAGTCGACTGGTTATTTGTTAGCCAATTCGTTTCCTGTTGGTGGCTACATGAAGATAGAGGAGTCCATGACTATGTCATCGACTGCAATCAAAATTGCAATCGGGCAAGCACTGCCCATAATTTTCCAACTGCCTAGTGGTAATTCCCATGAAGGATGTTCGTGTGGTTCTGCTAATTATGGTGGAAGTTTGCTGTATATTATGCGGTAGATGATCGTGAAGGAGGTCCAGAGTTATATTAATAGATCACCGTGTTCAAATCAGGGCTTCGTTGGTATGAGCGCAGACTGAGATCCGAGATATTTTCCATCCCATCCAAATCGTAGCCGAGAGCCAATGAAAATGAAGTAGGAAATAGGAGCCTATGAGCAGGAGCCCTCGTCGAGTGTGAAGGAAACACATTTCCTAGGCATCAAGAAAATGTCATGGGATGATTTGCCACTGAGATCAGAGAAATATGGACAGTGTCTTGCCCACGCAACTGGAGGTATACTTCCTTCTTTATTTTTCTAGTCAACTAGACAAAATTAGAGTTTGGGAAGGTAAACACATTGAGTGTGATCAACTCAATGTAAAAGTGTAATTTGTTAGAATTGTAGACTTCAAAAAAAAAACTACAATGAGAAACAAATTGATGTGGTATTTATAAATGTTTTTGAATTAGAAGCATTGATCCTAGCTAACTCAATGGAGTGTTTTTGTTAGAATTAGCTACTCTAACAAATCATGCAGGTGAATCCAAGACAATTAAATCAGAAAAAGAAAGAAGAGAGTAAAGGCGTTCATGGTCAAAGTTGAAGTGAAATAAATATTGTTTTTGTTCAACATCGACACTGGAAATTAAATGATGATGGAAAACTAGGTGAGAGTTTGTGTGAGTCAGTGTGAGTTTGTAGAATAGGCTCATGATCATGTAGTATGTGTCACATACATTTATTAGTAAGAAAGTCTAGGATGTTTTGCAGTGGTCTTTATAATGTATGTACCTGGTAACTCCAAGAGTGGGAGTGTGAAATGTAAGCGTAATGAGGCATGTGTATCCTCATACAGTTCATGGTAATATAAAAACCACTTTGTATTTGCAATGTCAGTTTATGGTAAGCTAGAAACCACATGTAAGAGTTAAGTGGGATAGATATTCTTGTTGGCATGGTTTAGGGTTATCTGAGAAAACCCTCGGCCTAGTTGAGTTGGGTCTTTGTTGAGCCTTAGTGGTTGGAGTTCCCTAGTGGAAAGTTTGTGCCCTAGAGTGGCTGGAGTCCTTTCGTGGCCGAGTTGAGCCTTCATGGCTATGTTGAGCCTTCATGGCTGAGTTGAGCCTTGGTGGCTGTATTTTAGCCTTGGTGGCATGGTTGAGGGTGATTCGACAAAACCCAGAGCATGGTTACAGGTAATCCAATAAAACCCATGATGATATTGGAGGGACATTTACAGGTACAGGTACATGTATGCAGTTATAATGGTTGAAAGAACCATGTATGTGAAGGACATCGGTTGTGGCGGTTAGCACACATGCCTTCCGGTGGATGGTTGCTCCTTTATATGGAGATCAACATATTCTTTTGTTATGTTTAACCACAACTAGACTTTGCAGATTGATATCAAGACAAGTACTCATTAAGGGGGTGTGTTGGAATATGTAATTTCTACTTGTCTTAGTTGTGATTCTTTCTAACCAGAGAAGTCTGTTCCTAACTAAGTTCCTAGATTTGTGTGTGGTTGAGATATTCTATAAACCAACAGATTGTATGTCCAAGAAAGTTTTCCTATCTTGAGACAATACTCTTGTATATATGTAATATGATATTTGATTAATGAACGTGAAGATAGCTGGCACTATCAAGTTTTAACATGAAAAATAAAGAATAACATAGAGATAGTGTGTAAGGAGAAGAGAAAGGAAGGTGAGGGTTGTGTTCACATATTGTATATCAAGACAAGTATAATGTTTATTGTTATCACAAAACCTTGGCCTGATAGGCTGCTGATTAGGAAGGCCTTGTGTAACTCTTCCAAACCTACTTTTGGCTGAGGCTTACCCTCCTCAACCTGAGAAAGCTCTCTCAAAGGATTAATGATATTGATAATGGATTAGATGGCTAACTCTATTAAACAAATGAAGAAGTCTAAGTGGTTGAAATACAATTAGGAATTATCCATTGGATTTATGGAGTCAGAAAATCTTAGTATGATAACAATATCAGCTAAACATGGAAGTCAAGGCATCAAAAGTTCAATATATAAGTTAACACATAGAGACATGTAGGAAAACACAGTCCATAAATGTATGAAAGAAGTTAGAGCATGTCAATGAGTTCTAAGTATCATACATTCATACTATTGAACATAAGGAAATAAGGAAAAACATAAGTAAGCCACCACTAAACTCCTTCTGAATCCTCATAAGTAAAGCCAAAGTCTACATTCATAAAAACATAATCTTCTACAATGGCACAGTATGTGTCTTTCTCTAAAAATTTCCAACCCTTTGTACATTAGATCTTCTCCTATATATAGAGATCTTTACATGACTTAGATTCCTCCTCTAGGATGAGGAAAATTCGAATTCTACTTGACCTGACACCTATTGACACTTTAAACTAACTATTAAATGCAAATGACATCTAACTAACAGTCCTAGAGACCTAAAACAATTAGGAGTGTAACTCCTCATTATGATTAAAAAAACCTTATCTAGTAATTAAACACTCCTTTTGACACATATAACTCCATGAATTCGAATTTGATTATGCTCATAACCCTCCAGCTGGCCATTGATGACTCATCCTTTTACTGTTCCTAGAAACTAGGACACTGTTCCTTGCTCTGTTCTGGCTGAAAAATAGGTCTTGGGACGGAGCTCATATCTTCTCATAGAAAATGTATTTGGAAAAATTGAAGGGGGATTTTGTGAAAAAATACATGCTGAACAAAAACCTCTCTTGGGTTTTTGAAAAACATTTCTTATCACCTAGAATGTTTCTTTGAAAAACAGGTGTAAAAAAGAGAAATATGCTTGTGAAAAACTGCACCTACATCAGTTTCGTAGTGCAAGTTTGGTCCTTCATTTCTCCCATATAATAATGGATTTGAAGAAAGTATAAGAGGTTTTTGTACTTAACTATCGTATGAATGAAAACCTCTTTCACTTTTCAGAGAGGAGTTTTCAACTGCTCAGAAACTCTTCTAGAAGTTGACTGGTAAAAACAAGAAGACATTTTGACTGATAAGTTGACTGATAAAGGTTGGAGTTCAAAAATGTCTCTCCTCTACTTGTTTTTCCCTTGCTGAATGTTGACACCTTTTAAATGATACTTTGTAGAGATTCCCCTTCAAGAATATTTTCCTTTGCCTTTCAACATTGGTCCATGAAATCATAATATGCAGCTACAGCAGTTTCGTAGCGCGCTACAAAACTGCTGTGTAATTTTAAAAACACAGCGTGAGGCCAAAAATTCAACTCTCTTGATCTTTCCTTTGCTTGAAATAGCCTTTCCATCTGCCATGAAGTTTTTCAAAATTGAAAACAAGACACCATTCTTTTAAGGTAAGCATCAAAAGGTAATTTGACAAAAATTAGGACTTAGCCTTACTTGCTGTGTGATTTCTTTTAGCTAACTTGCTCCTGGTTATTCTTCTTTGTACCGTTTCACCTGTGAATTGTTCTTGTATCTTTTCTTTGATCTGACCTTTCCCTTTTTTAGCCTGCTAGGGTGTGTCTTGAATTACTAATGGTCTTGTGGGCTCCTTTCTTTCTGTAGACCCCTCCATGGAATTCCTGCAACGTGAATATTAAAGAAGCCTGCACCGTCTCAATTTTGATCACTGCCTTCCTTGCAATGGATAAGGAAAGTTGCCTCACTTGATCTTCAAAGAATTCAAATTGAACACATGTCAATGTGCTCCTCATGCATGAATCCAAACCTAAATCATAACTGAAAACACTTGGCATTTTTTTTTTTGAAATTCGAAACTTGAGCGTACCAAGACACCTAACGAACCTAATGATAAGAATGAGTAGTTGAATGTGATAGGCAAGGTGTACGGACTGACAATTGGTGATGAAAAATTAACGAATTTTGATGGAAAAGACAGTTAGACAAGATCTCGCATAAATCCCTGATTTCATAGTGCAACGAGAGTAAATTCTGTGTTTTGCGCTACGAAATATCCTAGTTATGAAACTGTGTAGGTGTTTTCATAGCGCACATAGTGTATTTTTGTGAGTTTGCACTACGAAAACTCCTAGTTGATTTCAAAATGCATGTAATTTTTGAAACAACCTTAACACATGACACTTTGAATAAATGTGGGACCAATGGTGGGTAGAACAAGGTTGTTGACCATATTTAACAAAGGGAACAAGACTCCTAAGACTTAGACACTAAAACAAACATGGAAAAACTAAACCCTGACTAACACCTAACCTTTACAATCAAACTGAGGTGAACAATTTAGAAATTTCTTCTTAAGTGATAACAATGGCTCCAGTTGGGATAGTGTGCTCCTGTAGTACACTAAGAACTCGCAGGTCTAGTGCTTTATCCTCTTATGACAAACAGACATTTTCCTTACAAGAATCCCCTTCAAGCTTCTTGGGCCTTCACCTCGGGCTTAAGCTTGATGATCACTGTAGGAGAAAGAAATATACATCTACTAAAAAATGCTCAGTCAACCTTGAGCTTATTTGCATTTTCCTACCTACCTACCAGCTGCAATTTCCACTTTAGGTCAAGCAACATGATATTTCCAGTAAAGCCAATCAACGATATGATCTGAAACTTGAATCTCTTGACTGCATTCAACCTCAAAAATAACCATGATAGTGAGATGACCAAATCAACTTATAATGTATATGATCTTCATCATGCAAATGAAAATGAAATGCTGATGTGCAAAACTTTGCCATGTATTCATTTATAGGGTCAAAGAGGACATGGTTATTTTGATGATAATCATAGCATTCTATATCTTCAGACAACTGATCCTTAGCCACAAAAAATTCCTTTGATATGCTATCCAATTGCTTTTCTGAATGATGCCCACAAACAATGTAATTTTCTTCGTTATAAAGATCATTCTTTGATGCAAGCTGCTGCAAGGAATTACAAAAATTAACAACCTTTTCCTCTGCCTGAGGATTATAAAAGCTATCTTCCAGTACTTCTTCTTGGTGTTTGCAATCAATTTCATACTCTTTGTGATCAAAATATTGGCAAGTTTGCTGCATCTTCTCATTCATATCAGAGGATGTAACATGGTTTTCATAAGTAAACCCCTGCTGATTTTCATGTTGCATTTCATGGGATGTTATACTTTCTTCTTGGTGTTGAAATGCATTGTTATGAAGAGCCGCTAAAATTTCTTCATCCATAAATTCATCATCATCATAACAATCCTCCAAATACTGAATAAGACTTAAAGAATTTTTACAACAATCTTTGAGCAGCAATAAGGAAGGGTGACATTCTTTATACATGTCATAGAATCCATCATAAAAATTAGCAAGAGAATATATTGAACCATTTTCCAAACCTTTATACCAAGACCATGCTTTTCCTTCTAATGTGGTCATAAACATCTTCATGAGACAATCTTCAGGGAAATGAACCTTAAGAGTGCGTACATGCATATGGAACCTAACCAAATGAAGAGCAACATTGTCCTTCTTTTCATCTTTGAATATTGGAAGATCATCTAACCAATCAACCTTTGGCATAGGATTTGGAAAACCAGGGATATGAGACCGATTCATAGGGGCATACCTTGCATTCATTCTTGCAATGGAACTCATCTTGAAACTTCATCAAGATACTGATATTCTAGTAGTGGAGTCACCTTCTGATTTATTATTTGATGTGTGGAGTCGCCAAGGTAGTTTGGCAGCCTCAAAAAGATGTCTGAGCTCTTGCTACCTTCAAAAGTTCAGTGTCTTAATTTCGGGAATGAATAGACTTCAGGCTGCCGGAAGACACACCAAAATGTTATCACAAAACCTTGGCCTGATAGGCTGTTGATTAGGGAGGCCTTGTGTAACTCTTTCAAACCTACTTTTGGCTGAGGCTTAGCCTCCTCAACCTGAGAGGTCTCTCTCAAAGGATTAATGATATTGATAATGGATTAGATGGCTAACTCTATTAAAAAAATGAAGAAGTGTAAGTGGTTGAAATACAATTAGGAATTATCCATTGGGCTTATGGAGCTAGAAAAGCTTAGTATGATAACAGTATCAGCTAAACATGGAAGTCAGGGCATCAAAAGTTCAATATATAAGTTAACACATAGAGACATGTAGGAAAACACAGTCCATAAATGTAAGAAAGAAGTTAGAGCATGTCAATGAGTTCTAAGTATAATACATTCATACTATTGCACATAAGGAAATAAGGACAAATATAAGCAAGCCAGCATTGAACTCCTTCTGAATCTTGAGAAGTAAAGCCAAAGTCTGCATTCATAAAAACATAATCTTCTACAATGGCACAGTATGAGTCTTTCTCTAAAAATTTCCAACCCTTTGTAGATTAGATCTTCTCCTATATATAGAGCTCTTTACATGAATTAGATTCCTCCTCTAGGATGAGGAAAATTCGAATTCTACCTGACCTAACACCTATTGACACTTAAAACTAACTATTAAATGCAAATGACAGCTAACTAGTAGTCCTAGAGACCTAAAACAATTAGGAGTGTAACTCCTCATTATGATTAAAACAAACTTATATAGGAATTAAACACTCCTTTTGACACCTATAACTCCATGAATTCAAATTTGATGATGCTCATAACCCTCTAGCTGGCCCTTTATGACTCATCCTTTTACTGTTCCTAGAAACTAGGAGACTATTCCTTGCTCTATTCTGGCTGAAAAATAGGTCTTGGGACAGAGCTCATATATTCTCATAGAAAATTTATTTGGAAAAAATGAAGGAGGATTTTGTGGAAAAGTCTATTCTAAACAAAAACCTCTCTTGGTTTTTTGAAACAACTTTCCTACCACCTATAATGTGTCTTTGGAAAATAGGTGTAAAACAGAGAAATATGCTTGTGAAAAACTACACCTATAGCAGTTTCGTAGCGCAAGTTTGGTCCTTCATTTCTCCAAGATCATAATGGATTTGAAGAAAGTAGAAGATATTTTTGTATTTAAGTATCTTAGGAATGAAAACGTATTTCACTTTTCATAGAGCAGTTTTCAACTGCTTAGAAACTCTTTTAGAAGTTGACTGGTAAAAACAAGAAGACAATTTGACTGATAAAGTTTGGAGTTCAAAAATGTCTCTCCTCTACTTGTTTTTCCCTTGCTGAATGTTGAAACCTTTTAAATGATCTTTTGTAGAGATTCCCCTTCAAGAATATTTGTCTTTGTCTTTCAACATTGGTCCATGAAATCATAATGTGCAGCTACAACAGTTTCGTAACGCGCTATGAAACTGTTGTGTAATTTTAAAAACACAGCTTGAGGTAAAAAATTCAACTCTCTTGATCTTTCCTTTGCTTGAAATGGCCTTTCCATCTGCCATGAAGTTGTTCAAAACTGAAAACAAGACACCATTCTTTTAAGGTAAGCATCAAAAGGTAATTTGACAAAAATTAGGACTTAGCCTTACTTGCTGTGTGATTTCTTTTAGCTAACTTGCTCTTGGTTATTATTCTTTGTACCGTTTCACCTATGAATTGTTGTTGTATCTTTTCTTTGATTCGACCTTTCCTTTTTTTAGCCCGCTGGGGTGCGTCTTGAATTACTAATGATCTTGTGGGCTCCTTTCTTTCTGTAGACCCCTCCATGGAATTCCTGCAACGTGAATATTAAAGAAGCCTGCACCGTCTCAATTTCGATCACTGCCTTGCTTGCAATGGATAAGGAAAGATTCCTCTCTTGATCTTCAAAGAATTCAAATTGAAAACCTGTCAATGTGCTCCTCATGCATGAATCCAAAACTAAATCATAACTGAAAACACTTGGCACTTTTTGTTTTTTTTTTTTAAATTTGAAACTTGAGCGCACCAAGACACCTAACGAACCTAATGATAAGAATGAGCTATTACACAAAATATTGTCACCATGACTATTTGCAGTCAATATGGGTCTATCATCATTCATATTGTCCTCCTTAGCAAGTCTCAAACCTCAACTCTTCATGTAAAGCTTTAAAAATGAGAGAAAGTCCTTGAAAATCAATAAAGCTCTGGTTCCGCACTTTCTCTTTCTATTACCTACGGTCCCGCACCCCTTGGTCATGTTACCTGTGGACCTGCCCACTCTGTCTCTAAAGGAGTGGGTACGGACCCCTATGAAATTAAAAAAGGCGCAAGTTTATTCTTAAAAACTCAATTTGGGTTAATTCTGGATGATTCTAGAAGGAATCTTAACGTGGATGGTTCACTCCTAGGTGGTTCATGCATACCAAAATTAAAGGAGCTAATCCCTTGATGAGAGGGGCTTATCCCTTTGAATGAGGGCTTTATCCCTTTGAAGGTAGACCTACTAACTTCCCTCCATTGCACTATAAATTAAAGCATTTGTCTGGTTGCTAGGGAGGTTAGAACCTGAACATTTTTTAGGGTAAATGTTGTTGGAATTGAGACTTCCTAGTTAAGCTTGAGATGATAGATTACATACCTTTTGGCTTCATTGGGAAGAGAGTGAAACTTGTCAAAGTAGAGGAGATTCTTGCTGGACCCTGGGAGGATCTTGTACAACATCAAGGCACCAAGGTTGTAACGTTCTTCTTTGATTAAAGTTAATATAATCAGATTCATTTTTCTAAAAAGATTGTCTTATATGGTTTGTTTCATGAATTCCTTGATCATCGTGATAAATATGCTTTATTATATTGGATTTTTAGGTGCTATTTAATGTGTGTGCTTGTTTATGTTTGCAGATTCTTTATAAGGGAGCTCATTTGGATCAACGGAGCATGGCTTCCACAAACTTGCACTGGACCCAAGGTAGGCCTAAAACACTTGTTTGCCTTTACTTATAAATTGCATATTTAGAGAAAGATAGAATTTGTTTGGTTTACTTGTCGCTAGATATCATTATATACTAGGGAGTTCAGTCTTTTCCACAAGAACGACTTATCCGGTTGACAAAATGGCGACTCCGCTGGGGACTTTAATTTTTTATTTTTCCTTTGTTTTTACTTTGACTCAAGAAACTGTGTCTTTGTTTCTGGTTTTTGACTTGATGTGTGTGGGATTGGGTAGGTTTAGTAGATCTTGAATTATTTTTTGTTTTTAATACTTTTGGAAGAGGATCGCACCCTCTGCTGGTAACACAGTGCAGACATACCCGCACTTTTGTTTTACACACAAAGTGGTACTGCACCTAGGTAAACTGGGGGCCTGCGGACCCTGTCAAAATTTTGAAACAATTAAGATTTTCTCTTTCAGTCAGCTTAGGATTTGTTTATGTGGTTTTAGCCTCTACCCAGATCTGCACGTGACTTGTCAGGAACTTTTCTTAGGTTAATTCCATTGGCATTAGGGTTTTAGGTGAAATTCCTAGAAGTTTTGTGTGCCGAGCTTGATTTTCTTTTGGTCTAGTAACTCAAACCTTAGAAGCCTTAGAAACCTCATATCACCTTGGTTTTTGCTGGCTTTCTTATGAGTCTGACTGTTTGGTAAAATCTGCCTTGGTTGAGGAATCCATCTTGTTTTTCTCTTTGCGAAACTTCGAAAGAACTTGTGTTGAAAGTTTTGGATTTCATTTTTAGAAAAGAAAACAAAAGCTGGTTGTTTTTTGACTGATTTGTGATTCTGGACAAATTAGTCCTTAGTTTGCTCATAACTAAGTAGAAAATCCTTGTAAATAAATCTTGTAAGCTTTTACTTCAAATAGTTTTTTAGAATTTATAGATCTCAAGATTAGATTTTTCAATAGTTTTGAGTGTTTTATAAAAAAAAATCTCTTTTGAAAAAGTTTGTTTTTGTAGTATTTGAGTGTTTGAAAGAAAAGGGAAATTTTCGTGAGCATAACTAGTTGTCTCGTTTTTGAATGTATTGGAAAAGACAAAAGTTCTTCTTTTGATTTGATTGTTAAGGAAAGATTTGTTTTTACAAGCATTTTCATTCTCAACTCTTTCTCTAGCTAGAAATTCATTGAAGAAAAATGATTGTTTTTCATATTAAGTGCATTTTTAGTGATTTGGAGTCGATTCTTCACACCATAAGTTTCATCTCCACACCTTTTGACTTAATAAAAAACCAATAAAAATAACTCTTAAAGTAAAATCTATCTAGTAATTTTTTTTATTTTTTATTTTATTTCTAGGGCTCTTTATCACCAACATAGCTTAGGCTAGTATCTTGGAGTAGGGAGTAATTAACTCTCCAAGATAGTAAAACAAACAAGTAGATGTATCTTGCGGTAGGAGATAAATTCCAATTGTTACATCTATGCTGTGGGAAGCTCCTCTTATAGGTGTCAAGCACGAGATCATGTCCGAACCATTGGGGTAATCAATCCTTCCTCATTGGGAACGATACTAGATGTACATGTATTAAAAACGGTAAACCTCGGATTAACCATTGTCGAGGAGCCTAGGATCACTTGTTGGTAAACCTTGGATTATGTCAAGGAGCATTCAAGGGGACTGAGCTTGCTACTCTGCCCTTGCGTGTGTATCAGATCACAGAATATTCCCCAGGTATATTTGTTTCCGTTGGTAACCATAGTGACCATATTCTATAGAATTCTTTCCTAAGATGACGGTGGAGGGAAGATCCCACTGTACCTGGAGTAGACGTCGGCTAGACTCACTTGGATTTTCTGGGGGGTTCTCTTCACTCGAGACGGTTTAGTAGAGAAACTTGTTCTAGTCTATTCATTAAGCAGGTTGCCAGGGTAACTGTTCCAACCGCCATTTCTGTATTGAATTCTGCGACGTTGGATTTCATCACCAGCTAGTGTTTTCAGTACGTAAAGTTACTGTTTGTGTGTGGTTTGACCTCCTAGATTCTTTAGTCATGTGATTCAAAATTGTTTGGTTCTTTAGAGACTTTAGGTGGTTTTCTTTGAGATCTTTCTTTGTTTGCTTGTGAAGTAGTTAAAATATTTAATCGTGGCTGAATTACCGAGGAAGTCCCGTAGACTTCGGGGCCAACCTCCTGCTTTTTCACCAATTCAGCTTGAAGGGCTACGAGCCCTTATAACTCCTAGTGATAGTAGAGTTGGGTCACCTGAAGAAGGGGAGTCTTCTTTGGTTGTACATCCTGATTACCAAGTTCAAGCACCAGAGTATAGAGCCTGTTTCTTTTTCTGAAGTTACTGGTAGTTTTTCTTCTACTTGTGATTTAGCTGAGGAACCTGAAATATCTCAACTTGAAACCGAACCTGCTGCTACTCCAACATTAGGATTTGCCTCTCCAACTTCTAGTGGTCCTGGTTCACCCAGGGTAGAAAGAGTCATTACCGAAAATCTTCCTTCTGGACTTATTGCTATTGAAGAACTTGTTACTCCGGAAGAAGGTATCCCTATCCCTAAAAACAACCAATTATAGAACTTAGGGAGCATGAATCGATCTTTTACAGTCCACCTAGGAGGGACGCTTGGTATCTTTCATTGACCAATTTTGGAAAACCTAGGACTAAGTTTTTCACCACCTCGCATTCCTTTTCACCCAATACCTAGGGGTTATTATCCTCCGTTAAATATGTCGAGACAGTTTTCCATGTTTTCTCAATCTCTAGAAACCTTTTTATATGGCGGTCCTTCTGTTCCCTCTGGATATCCGTCACTTACTGGTACTTTTTTGGGAGCATCTCGTCAACCTATTGAACAAGGTTTATTAACTGGTAATAACGGAACTAAGCCATTGAGTGTAGAAGATATTCTTATGATGTCAGGTACCATTCCAAAAATTCAACCCCAAGGTGGCCAGTTACCGCCTGGGGGGCAGCCTCAAGGTCCTCAATTATCACTTGGGGGGCAACCTCAAGGTACCCAATTACCGCCTGGGGGGCAACCTCAAGGACAGTACATACCTACGGGATAGTAAATTCCTCAAGGTCAACCTCAGACTCAATATGTACCTCAAGATCAACCCCAATATCAATATGTACCTCAAGGTCAACCGTAGTATTAGTACGTGCATCAAGGTTATCAACCTCAAGGTCAGTACCAACCCAATGTTTCCAACGACCTTCCGGTTCGTCATTTGTCCAAGGAACTGGAAATGTACCTTTGAATTATCAACCCTACCCTCAACCCAGTTATAGTCCTCAATATTCTCAACCTTCTATGGGTCCATACCCCGGAATGAACTTAATGTGGGATCCATCTCAAACACAATAGATATTGCAACTGCATGTGTATTTTTCATCTCAATCTAGACAACCCTTGGTTTCTGGTTCAACCCAACAACCTGTCCAGTCTACTATTCAAAATTCTGCACCTTCTGTAGTTTCTTATCCTGGGCCTAGTTCACCTCGAACTCCACCTCAAATGACTGCTGCAACATCTGTTCAATCTACCCCACCTACTTCCGGAGTATTTATGGCTCTGGTTTCTATTGTTCCTGTATCAACTCCTCAAGCATCTTTACCTCAGTTTGGACCCTCAATTCAAACTTCGGTTCAAATGCCTATAGGACAACCTGGTCCAAGTACGGTTGTCAGAAGTCAACCTCATTTTACTTATCAACCATACCAGGGACAGTACCAATTCGGTCCTACTGTGCAGCAGCTAGTCTATCAATACCAACCGTACCCTGGATATACATATAAAAAACCTCAACAACCCCAGTATGGTCTAGTCAATCCTGGTTTTCCGAGAGGATATAATATCCCAAATGCAATTCCAATTCCTAGTTATCCTGGATATCCTCCTCTTGGGGCTGGTCTCATGACCCAGGGTTTCAGGGACCGTAATCGTCAGTTACCGTTCATTGCAACTTTGGACTTGCCTGATTTTTCGCCCCTTACGAATAATCCAATTAACTATCTTACGTTTTGGCCACCAATGCCAAACAAGTTGCCTAGTGATATTCCTAAGTTTGAAGGAAAATCAGGAGAGGACCCGTCGAACCATGTGATGACTTATCACCTCTAGTGTGCATCTAACTCCATTTCAGATGATTCAATCTGTTTAAGGATTTTTCAACACACTCTAATTGGTCTTGTGGCCAAGTGGTACATTGAGTTACTGCGAGCCACTTTTTATAACTTTAGTCAGTTAGCTACTTCATTTTTAACTCATTTTCAGTTGCCAGTCAGATATGACAATGGCACGGAATTATTAACTTCATTAAAATAGTCAACGTCAACTTACATTTTAGATCACATTCATGAATGGAGACGTTGATGGCGTTTAGTGAAAGTTTTTATTTCGGATCGAATCTTAGCTGAATGGTTTGTCAAATCTTTATTACCGAAAATCATTGAGGATGTAGCTAAGGCAAGAGTCGTTATTGAAGAGCAAGTAATTTCTCAAGCTCAGTACCTTGACTTATTTTATACGCAGTTAGGTACGTTACACAAGAAAATCCCCGACCTTCCTAAACAAAATCAAATAACTGCAGTGCCTTCAAGGTCTCATGCCGCTGATGGTATGATTGGTACGGTTAATACCAAAAGTAAGAAGAAATCTTCCAAGAATTATTCTCCTATCATAACTTTACCAGATTCCCCGACAAGAGATTCTTCCGTGGAAATTTCTTCTGATATTCATGTTGTAGAGTCATCTAGAGCCAAATCAAAATCCGGCGGTAAAAAGAAAGGGAAGAACAAAAATAAAACAGATAAAAATTCGAAAGAGAAACCAGAAAAAATGGAATCTACTGATGAGAAACACAAACCTCGTTATCCTTGTCTCATTTGTGACGAAGAGAATTTTACAAGACACTGCCCTAATCGTGCTGAGGTTGCGAAAATCGTCAAAGTTTCCCAAACGCCTGTTGTTTTGAATGATCCTTTTCCTAGTCAAGATAGTAAGATGATAGGTTCTTCCTCAAATGCCTTCGAAGAACCCATAATGATGATGTCCCATGTTAGGATTACAACACGATCACAATATTATGGAAGTAAAAGTCCTGTTGGTGGTATGGAAGCAGAATCTTCTAATTCAAACCCATCAACCTCAACTCCCGGTTCCGGTCCACTACAGATCGAGAAACCTAACCCAGAATTAGTAATCAAACTGCCCGCCAAGGGTATACTTCGAAAGTCAGCTTTCAATCCACATTCGAGAGTGGCTCAGAACTATAACATTGTTGAAGATTTAGCTATTTCACCTTCAGCAATGTCGACTTTGGAGGTGCTGCAATCATGTCTAACACAACGTAAATTACTATTGTCGGCTATAGGAGCTATTGACGTTTAGGACTCGAACCTTATAATTTTCGATCTAGAAAATAGTACACCTCGCTTATCTCATCAAATGGATTTTCAGATTCTAGTGTTAGTAAAAAACAAACCTCGTTATAGGACTGTGATTGATGAGGGAGCCTCAACGTGTATTATGTCGATTCAATGTTGGAGATCGCTTGGTTCTCCTACACTTAATAAATCCCCGACGATTCCAAAGGCCTTTGATGGTCGTGGGTTCCATCCTTTTGGCATTCTACAGGATTTACCTATAGGGGTTGAAGGCAAAATTGTTAATCTAGATGTGGAGGTGGTTGATGCCCCTCTACATTACAACCTTCTCTTGCATCGTAGTTGGTCTTATGCTATGACAACTGTTGTTTCATCGGTCTTTCGGCTTATAAAGCTCCCTCATAATGGAAAGATTGTAACTATAGACTAGCTAACTTACTTTTCATCCGACCCAGCCTTTTCTAAAAGTATCCAACATGTCGGCAAAACAACTATCCCTTATAAGGATGTTGGAGTAGGACTAGTTAAAGATTCTCATTTACTAGGAACTTTTCCCTTTCCTCCTCTCAACGTATCGCCTTCTACTGTAACCATTCATATGATTTCATCAGACACTAATGTTTATGATGATCCTTGGATTGTACCTTCTGAATCTAAGATAGATTCATTTGGTGATGCTATGTCTTTGAGTCCATATGAAATTGCGTATCAGGCGGTACAGTCGTTTTCTGACTCTTTTTCAACCGAAATTGACTTAATGAATGTGGTCCATGAAGAATCAATTTCAACATCAAACACAGATTCAACAATGTTTTCTGAACTTGTTCACACTGATGAGAAAATTCGTGAAATCCTGTGTGTTGATGATTTACCATGGGAAGATCTTCATTTTTACTTGAGATTGATCGCTTTCAAAATGATTTTTCATCTACTTTTATAACTGATTATGTCAAGGAACCTCAGAATCCAATGAAAAATCCTGATTCTGAGTTAAATTTGGGAAACATTTCTCGAACTATTCCTATTGACATTTCCGTTAAGCATGGAATTGTTGAAAACATTCATATAGGTTCCTCTTGTACAGAAGACGAAATTCAAACATATAAGGCCCTATTTCAAGAATTCCGTGACGTGTTTTCCTGGTCATATGAGGAAATGCCAGGAATTGACCCAGAAATTGTTGTTCATGAAATCAAAACTTACCCGGATGCTAAACCTATCTAGCAACATTTGCGTCAGATCCACCCGCGAAAAGCTGCTACTGTTAAAGAAAAAGTTGAAAATTTACTTAAAGAAGGTTTCATTCATCCAATTCCGTTAACGGACTGGGTATCGAATATTGTTCCCGTTAAGAAAAAGAAAGGAAGAATAAGAATATGTATCGATTATAGGGATATTAATTGAGCCTGTCCAAAATACAATTACCCAACTCCCTATATCAATCAAATCATTGATGATTATGACGGCAATGAAATATTCTCCTTCATGGATGGTTTTTCTAGATACAATCAAATAAATATTCTACCTGTTGATCAACCAAAAACGACTTTCATTTGTCCATGGGGGACATTTGCTTATTGCAAATTACCTTTTGGGCTCAAGAACGTCGGGGAAACTTTTCAAAGAGCCATGTCTTATGCATTTCATGACATCAAGCACATTGTGCAACCCTATCTTGATGATTTACCTGCTCATTCATTACATCGAGTTGATCATCTCATCCATTTACGAGCAATCTTTATGAGGTGTAGGCATTATCGAATTAGGTTGAATCCACACAAGTGTGTTTTCTGTATAGAAACAGGTCAGTTACTGGGGTTTGTTGTTTCCAAAGCCGGCATTCGCGTCGATCCCTCGAAGGTTGAAGCTATTGTCAAATTGCCTCCTCCTTCGAGTCTTTTCCAACTCCAAAGTTTGCAAGGGAAAGCAAACGTTTTACGTCGATTCATTCCTAACTACACCGAGATCACAAAGGGTTTAACCCGGTTGTTGAAAAAGAATACTCCATTCTTTTGGGATGAGATAGCTGACAAATCTTTTGATGCACTAAAACACGTGTTGACCCATGCATCGTTATTGCATCCTCACAACTACGACCAGGACTAATTCTTATATCTTGCCGCCTCTCATTCCACCATAGGAATGGTGTTAGTTCAGGAAGATGAATTCGGTAGTGAACATGTGATATATTACCTTAGTTGAACCTTAAATCCAACTGAGATAAAATATTCACATGTGGAGAAATTGGCATTGGCAGCTGTTCAAGCTATCCAACGTTTTCGTCATTATATTTTACTATGAAAAAGTATAGTAATTTCAGATTTCAACCCTATGATCTATATTTTGATCAAACAATGGCTAGGGGCCAAGTACTCCAAATGGATTGTGATCCTGCAGGAGTTTGACTTAGAATTTGAAAAGTCTAAGTCGAAGAAATCTTTAGTTTTTGCGGAGTTGATGTGTGACTTCTCGTGTGCTGACACTGAGACTGTGGCGGAGGAGCCCATTGCAGACAAATCCTTGTTTCTAATCAACACTTTAGATCCATGGTATGGAAATATCATCGTTTATCTCCAAACCCAATCCTTTCGGTCAGAAATTTCAAGATCAGAGCGTTGAAAAATACGATTCCAGTCCCAACAATTCAAAATTATTGGAGATACACTTTATCGTCGTGGGGTGGACTCTGTTTTCTGACGTTGTTTAACCCATGAGGAAGCTGAAAGGGTTCTAAATGACTGTCACTCTGGAGCGTGTGGTGGTCATATGTCTGCATTTGCCACAGCCGAAAAGATATTGCGCGTTGGCTATTTCTGGTTGTCTTTGTTTAAAGACTGTATTAACGCGGTCCGAAAATGCCACAACTGCCAAATTTTTGATCGAAAGATGCACGATCCACATGTTCCTCTCCACCCTATAATTACCTTCAGTCCTTTTGCGAAATAGGGTGTCGATTTTATTACATGTAGCCCTCACTCGGCTGGGTGACATGCGTATATCATCCTTGCGGTAGATTATTTTACCAAGTGGGCTGAGGCGATACCTACATTTGAGGCAGATGGCAAAACTGCTACGATTTTCGTGTTCAATCATATAATTTCTAGGTTTGGTGTTCCACAAGCGATTATCACTGATCATGGGCGTCATTTTCAAAATATTATGATGACTGAACTTACAGACCAACTTGGCCTACGTCATGATAGTTCAACTCCATATTATCCACAGGCTAATGGTCTGGTTGAAGCCATCAACAAAGTTCTAGTCATTGGTGGGCCCTAGTATTGCAGAAATAATGCTGCAACTCCTAGGACTCCCTTCTTTAATTTTATCAACCCAGTAGTTCATAACAAACTTGGAAGCGACGGTGTTGTATGCACAAGTATTAGCTCTTGCCACAACTGTCACTTGATCAGCTGGCACAAGTCCGCTAGGAGCTTAAGCCAACTTCTATGAGTTCTTAGAAGAAGCTTTTTAACTAATGGATCAAATCTAACTCAAAGAAGGCTAATCTACTTGCAAAAAGAAACTGGAAAGCTGAAAGGAAACGCAAAACCTAGCAAACCCTAAGTTTACCAGCTAGCCCTACTGATGTAAGAAAGAGGATGCAAGCTACTAAAAGAGATGCCATTGACTTCTAGGAAGGTAAAATGCACGTGCCTAAGCTACTTCTACAATAACATATGAAAAAAAAAAACATCTTTTTGTATTTTTGAATAAGTTGTCAGAATTATCATGCATGTGATTTGACTATTTTTGACTGTGCAGAGGTGGATTGGAAAAAGGAAATGCTTGGAGGAGGTCGGGAAGGTTCGGAGAGGGCCTAAGGGGTCCCTAACACCCTTCCAGAGAGTTTCACAAAGTTTGGCTATCAAGAAACCTCATTCATGAGCTTCTACAGGAAGTCTGCAAGGGTTCTATAGGATGTTCTAGAATTTCTACAGGATGTTTGTAATTTTTCTACAGGATGTTCAGAAATGGGATTTTGGAGGATGGATGGAGGAAGAAAGATGAAGGAGTGGGTATGGAGGTGAGGTAGGGGTGTGAGGATGTCCAGGACTTTGTGAATGAGGCTGAAGAGTGGCTAAGGCGATTGGGTTGGTTCAAAGATAAGAGAAGCAATGTTGTGTGAGAGTATAGGAACTTGGGCAGAGTGTGGAAACGTATGAAATGTGAGGCAAGAATCTAAGTTAGGGGATGGAGCAGATGGGATTGATGGAGTACTGGTGGATAGAGATGTATTACAGGCGCTCTGCACGTTATCTTTCGAATTAGACAAATGAAGACTTGGAAAATCAAGAAGCTAATTACTTTGACCTAATCTGACCTAGATAACAACAAAGAAATTGAACATAAGTTCATTTGCACTGTAACCATGTATACTAACTATGCAATGAAGAAATCAAGAATTTAAACATGTACCCAACTTCTGCAAATAAAAATTGAACACTAATGGTTGCATGGCGAAGCAAAGATAGTGTTTTTGGTGGCAGCAAGGTCGCCTTGATCCCAGCTCCTGATCCCACTGAGGGACAGGTGAAATCAGAGGTGCTTGATGCCTTTTTCTGAAGATCTTCTTGTTATTAACCTATCAACTCAATCTGAACATAAAAAATCACTTTTAAATATTAAAAGCAATCTAAGTAACAAAGCAAGATTTAAATCTAAATTGCAGATTTTATTCTAAGAATGCAGCAAAAACACATAAATATAAACAAAGGAGGTATTGGGCGCTTGAGATGGGCCCATCCCCAAGAGCTACAGCCTCCTAAGAGAGATTAGAGCTGGTGAAAAGTTGGATTCATCTTTATTGAGCAAGAAATAATAGTTACATCAAAACTGTCCACAAGGGAAAAGCTTACAAATGTGCAAAAATGCAGAGCTAAACTAGTGCCTAAAAAATGACTAAAAATCGAACTACAAACTAGCTAACTTCTACCTACAAAGTGACTAACTAAAATGAGGCCCTAAGCCCTCTTATTTATACAAATTGAGGACCCCAATAGCCCTCCTAAACTTTAGGAACTCGGCTACCAAAACTTGTATTAACAACACTTTTACTAGCACTTGCTCGCCTGCCCTTGTGATAATTGATTTGGTGGCCCTTGAACTCCAAGCTAATGGTGGAGAATTTGAGGTAAGGGCCCATAAATGAAAGGGACACCTTCCTACAAATCCTCTCCCTTGTTCTCCCACAAATTTGGCTGCCAAGTGCTCATTATAACCTTTGATTTTGTCTCCAAATTGACCAAAAAGACTACACAAATCACATATTAGACTTGTTGGCATAATGACTAACCCAATTCACTCTATTAGCATAAATATAATAAAAAAAATGCAATAAACTAATGAGAATGGTGGATTAAGTCGAATTAGGAGGTTGAATGAGCCCATATAATTATCCATTTTTGGGGCTCATCATCACCCCCCTACTGAAAGTGTTGCTCATCCTCTGAGAAACTAATCTATCTCCTCATCTTTGATGGCCCTGGTGGCCTCCCTGTCATGCCAAGCTTCTGAAGTGATGTCCTCTTCTCGGTCATAAAACCATGCTTTTCTCTTTGCTTCTTCCCACTGCCTGTGCTCCTTTTCCTAGAGAATTCTCAGCTTCCTGTAGAACTGTCTCAACATCCTGTAGAGAGGCCTTTGTGTCCAACATTTTCATTCTTTCTCTCCAGGTGGATGTCTTCGGGCTTCCCTGTTCATAGGTGATGGATGCCTTGGAGGGAGACCTCTCCTTTTGTGTAGCTGGGGTGTCCACAATCGTGATTGGTTCTTTTGACGGTGGCTAGGGTCTGCCAGTCTTTATCCTCACGCTCCTTCTTGCCTTAAAATACATGGAAGGCTCCCTCTTCCGCTTCCCTTTCTATTGGGAGATGTGCTTAAGGTGGCCAGCATAGCTGCTGCCTCCCTCGCTAAAATCTCAGGCAATTTGTCCTTTTGTTGCGCTTTTTCCAGACTTCCTGTAGAAAGTCCTGTGCTGACTGTTTTCTGTCTTCCTGTAGAAATGGTTTTCTGGCTTCCTATAGAAACTGTATTCACTGTTTTAGTCTGCTTGGTTAGGGGTGTCTCTTCCTCCTTTTTTCCCCTCTTCTTTTTTCTTCTCTGCCTATGTTATCTTGCTTCCTCACGCTCTATTTTGGCTTTCTTCTCATCTTGTTTAGCTTCTGCCTTCTCTGCTGTAGTCTTTTTATTTTATGTTCTTCCTTTGTTTTGCCCTTTGCTTGAATGATTTGTGCCCACTCATCATTGGTTTTTTCACATTCTTAAGGCTTGATTCTTCCCTAGAATTGCATCACTATTTTTGCATAAACATGCAACAAATAAAACTGTTTGTTTTCTTCTTCTCTTGAAGCCAAAAATTTTGCAAAAACCCGTGTTTTTTTCTAAAAAGACAACTCATTTCCCCTCTTGTAAACTTGTTATTGCTCCTGGTATTTTCGTGTTTTTCACAACAACAACTTCCAATTTTTCCTCTCTTCAAACTTTTCCAACCTGAATTTGCTTAGTTTTTGAAAAGAAATCAATTTTTATGACAAATCAGAGAACAAATAACATAGTGTTTTTCTTCTAAAAAGTGGACAATCTTGCAAATTCATTCTTTCACACAGGCTTAGTTCCTATGGTTGCATCTCTCTTTTCAGAAGAAGGTGAGAAAGAAGAAGCCAGACTTCGAATGCAGAGGGAAAAAAGAACTGTGTAGAACTCAGAAAATATGCAAGAAGACTTTTCACCTTTTTCAATGTGTAGCAGACTTTTCCTCTCAGTTTTTTAATTTAATTACGTGTTCAATTCACCATTTTGCACCAATAAATCATGTACAACAAAGTTTCCCTGATCCTACCTCGTTTGGAGCTTGAAATTCGCCAAAAATCCCAGGTTTTCTTTCTGCATGGTTGTTTTCTGCGTTTCCTATAGAAGACTTCCTATAGAACGAAATTGCGCTTCCTGTAGAGCCCGATAGGCGGGAATTTAAAAAAACGACAGAAATCTCGAGAAATCAAGCAGGAATCTTGCAGAGGACCACTGCTTAACTGATCTGGACGTGGTGGACGCGTGTTCCAGTTGTGACCACATTTGAACAGAGGGTGTGGCAAGAGTCAGTCGAGCATTTTTGTAATTGCTGCGTGATTTGTGGTGAGGGAGTGAAGTGTCCAGGTGTACGTGGCCACATGCAGATGGTAGTGTTGTTCATGAACTGTATGTTCCCCCCTGTAATCACTACCATCAATTGCACTGAGGTTTGAACGGCCAACACTCCCGGTTGTTTTAGTTTTCACATGAGTCGATTGTCCACATGTATTGCATGACTTCTAGCTGAGCGCTAGAGAAGGCAATGTCAGGCTAACCTTACTAGATTTGTGGCTTAATCCCACCATTCCATTCGTTCATGCAGTTCTTAAATTAGATTTATGCAATAGAGGAACGAGTTTTAGTCACATACTTGGAGGTCGAATGGTTGCTGTGAGGTGTTGTGGCCTTTGATTTGCTGCATGCACTGGTTTCTGTGGTTGCATGATGGCTTGGCTGCTGATTCAAGGCTGTTTTCTTGTGCAGGTATCCTCTGGCCGAATCCGCACTGCAGGAGCTAGCTTCCACGTTCAGATATGCACCCTCAAGCTGTTGATGTCGAATTTTCATAGGAACGAAACTTGTTTTCGCCATTGCTCCCGAACAATATATCAGATCGATCTGAAACTTGTTGATCATGTTCCTATCATCATTATGTAACTCCCATAGCAAAATTGCGATCAATGGATGAACATGATTTCGAGAAAAACAGAAAATGGTTGAAGATTACAGAGATCAATTTCTCAGAAAGCGTGCATCGGAATCGGCTGAAATTGCTTGGGTAGGCTACTATCACCCATGTGCAACTCCCCCCTATAACAATTTTTCAAATGGATGCACGGTTTTCAGGCTAGGGAAAAAACAAATTATGTTCTATGTATTTTTCTTCAAAGCATTCTGCAAGTTTTTGCATGGTAGAAAAAATGAGCTTGGGCTGTGATGCAGGCATAGAGATGATGGAGGAGGAGTTTGAAGATAGCAGGAGGACTTCTGAACCCTTGAGGAAGCTAGCATGTTCTCCAAACTACCTTTTTGAAATCCATTTCTAGCTTCCTTTAATTTCTACAGGAACTTCCTATAGAAGCACAATGAGGTGGAAAAAATGATGGAGAAAGGTGAGGGATGGAAACAAGGGTTTTTTTAGGCCTAACCAATAGATTCAAACCATCAGATTCTCTTTTAAAATTGAATTTGGATCGTCCGAAGGTTCTACAGGATGTTTCAGAACTTCCTGTAGAAACTCCTGGAGATTCTTGTAGAAAACCCTGGAACTTCCTGTAGAAAGCCAAATCCTGACCTGAATTTGACCAAATCCTAGGAGAGGTGAGTGGCCATGGAGGGAGTGTCTGAAGGGATGTCCTAGATCCTGGTACAGACTCCTGTCCTTGTTCTGCGCCCCCCTCTTTTCCTGCAAAGTATTCACTGCAACCTGCAATTTTTCACAGAGATTAGTCCTGCTTTCTTTTTCCTTTTTTTCTTTTTTCTTTTTTCTTTTTTCTTTTTTCTTTTTTCTTTTTCTTTTTTGAAAACAACTAGGGCACCTCATGGAGTTTTTCACCCTAATTTCTTGCCTTGGGTGCCTCCAAGGGAGGTTTTCACCCAGGGATCTTATTTTCGTTTTCTTTTCTCTTTTTTCTTCTTTTTTTTCAACCCATTGACCGCCTCATGGAGGTTTTCAATAAATGAGCCAATATAAGGCGCCTCCAAGGAGGTTTTCACCTTAGATTTTTCCTCTTATTTCCATTTTTCCATTTTTTTCTTTTTTTATTTTTTATTTTTTCTCTTTTTTCTACCCTACCCTAAATGAAAAACAAAATTCTTTTCAAGTATAAGAATACTTCCAATGGAGCCATGTGCACTTCGAGATTAGAGACACGATGATGTGGAGGCTTGAAATGCTTGCTTTGATAACTATCTGAATTTCAGAGACCAAATTATTTGACTTTGAAGGGATCAAACATAGTTGAAGAAGAGAGTAGTGTTGCAACTTAGTGTCCGTCTGGAACCATGTCTCAATATAGCTTTGATATCCTTGGTCCTTTTGGTGATCTGGATCATTCTCCATATCTTCTTCTATCATGACCTTCACATCTTCCTCTTCGTGCTGATTTTTCTCTTGGCTACACGGAGAGTTTGATGGTAACCATGAGGGAGCTTTCTTGATTTCTGCTTCTGATGTTTTCTCTTCATCAAGTGCAGCCCATGGTGCTTTGATCTCTTCTTTTGAATCTTATTTTTCCTTTTGTCCTTCAATGTTGTCAATATAATCTCTGCTTTGCAGCACTCTTCTTGAGCTATGGTGAAGATCATTGAGCTCAAGATGAGTCATTTGGACATGTTGTGTCTCAGCATTGCAATTGTGTTGAGCTACTCTAATGGATAGGTTTGGAAATGGTGGTATGAGTAGTTGAGTGGGGGCATATATTTGAGATGGATATGGATGGGGTTGTGGTTGGGTAGGCATTTGGGGCTGCCTTGGTGGAGGAGGAGGCGATGGTTTCGGTTGAACAGGTGATGGAGGCAAAGGAGTGGGAGGAGAGTTGTACTAGGGCCTCCACCTTTGATGAGGTGCATTCCACTGAGGCTGTGGCTCAACATAAGAGTGAAATGAATGAGCAGCTGGTTGGGCATGATATGGAAATGGATCTGACCAAGGAGGGGGTGTGGACAAGGAAGGATGAGCAGGGGGACCCCAAGAAGGCATGGAAGTGGCTGGATAGAGTCGTAATAGGTCTGGGATGTCCCTTGCATTCCCTGTTGGTAAGGTATGGGTCCATGTGACCTCCTTTGGTTCAGATAATAGAGTGGTTCAATGGCTCATTTTTCCCTCTGATATGCAGCTTTGATTTCAGGCAATGAATGGCACTGATTCGTAGGATGATCTCTTTCACAGACAAAACACACTTCTATGGAGTGCAAGGGACATTCGTTCCTAGGATGCTTTCTAGTGCACCTGGGACACAATATGGCCAAAGCCCTCTTGTCTCCCTCTTTCTTTCTTTAGATCTACAAGGTATCCAATTGCATGGCAAGAAACTACCTCATCTCGCTCTTGAAATATTCCATTTGATTTTCAAATTCATTTTTGGACAAGGTACTGCTCCCAACATTTATATTTGTAGCCATTTTCTCCAGAGGAATGTTTACTTCTTCTTCTTCCCTTGACGTTCTTCAAATATGTCTTGTTGTCCATCTAAGGGTTCTTTAATCACAACCATTGAAGAAGAGAGAAGGTTGGCTGTGTGAAGCAGTGGGGGTGTTGTGCAATCATTTTCCTAAATTATCTCTACTCCTACAAAGCATGAAATGAAATCTTCTTTTTTTTGTGTTGATTTTTGCTTCTTTTTTTCTCTGCTTGTACCTGCAAAACTAAAATAGATTGAACTGCAACTAACAAAAATCTATCTTTCTGAAATGAAAATGCGGAATTGAAATGAAAGCGAGAAAGGACTAATCTATTTTAGTGAAATGAAATTGCAGGAATGAAATGCTAATCTACGCTTGCAGAAATGAAATTGCGGAATTGAAGTGCTAATCTATGAAATCGGGAAATGCTAATCTACTTTTGCAAAAACGAAATTTCATAATGGAAATGAAATAAACTACCTAGCAGAAGGTTGTAGTGGAAAATAGAAGAAAAGCAGCAATCACTAATACTCTGACGCTTCCCCAGCAACAACACCAAAAAGAGTGGTGGGCCCTAGTATTGCATCAATAATGCTGCAACTCCTAGGACTCCCTTCCTTAATTTTATCAACCTGGTAGTTCATAACAAACTTGGAAGCGACGGTGCTATATGCACAAGTACTAGCTCTTGCCACGACTGTAACTTGATCAGATGGCACAACTCTACTAGGAGCTTAAGCCAACTTCTATGAGCTCTTAGAAGAAGCTTTTTAACTGATGGATGAAAGTTAACTCAAAGAAGGCTAATCTACTTGCAGAAAGAAACTGGAAAGCTGCAAGGAAACACAAACCCTAACAAACCCTAATTTTACCAGCTAGCCCTATTGATGCAAGAAAGAGGATGCAAGCTACTAAAAGAGACGCCATTGACTTCTAGGAAGGTAAAATGCATGTGTCTAAGCTACTTCTATAGTAACATCTGAAAAAAACATCTTTTTGTATTTTTGAATAAGTTGTCAGAATTATCATGCATGCGATTTGACTATTTTTTACTGTGCAGAGGTGGATTGGTGAAAGGAAATGCTTGGAGGAGGTTGGGAAGGTTTAGAGAGGGCCTAAGGGGTCTCTAACACCCTTTTAAAGAGTTTCGCAAATTTTGGCTATCAAGAAGCCTCATTCATGAGCTTCTACAGGAAGTCTGCAGGGGTTCTACAAGATGTTCTGGAATTTCTATAGGATGTCTGTAAATTTTCTATAGGACGTTCAAAAATGGGATTTTGGAGGATGGATGGAGGAAGAAAGATGAAGGAGTGGCTATGGAGGTGAGATAGGGGTGTGAGGATGTCCAGGACTTGGTGAATGAGGCTGAAGAGTGGCTAAGGCGATTGGGTTGGTTCAAACATAAGAGAAGCAATGTTGTGTGAGAGTATAGGAACTAGGGCAGAGTGTGGAAATGTACGAAATGAGAGGCAAGAATCTAAGTTAGGGGATGGAGCAGATGGGATTGATGGAGTGCAGGTGGATAGAGAGGTATTACAGGTGCTCTGCATGTTATCTTTCGAATTAAACAAATGAAGACTTGGAAAATCAAGAAGCTAATTACTTTGACCTAATCTGACCTAGATAATAGCAAAGAAACGGAACAGAAGTTCATTTGCACTGAAACCATGTATACTAACTATGAAACGAAGTAATCAAGAATCTGAACATGTACCCAACTTCTGCAAATAAAAATCGAACACTAATGGTTGCATGGCGAAGCAAAGATAGTGTTTTTGGTGGCAGCAAGGTCACCTTGATCCCAGCTCCTGATCCCACTGAGGGAGAGGTAAATTCAGAGGTTCTTGATGGCCTTTTTCTAAATATCTTCCCTGTTATTAACCTATCAACTCAATCTGAACATAAAAAAACCTTTTTAATTATTAAAAGCAATCTAAATAACAAAGCAAGATTTAAATCTAAATTGCAGATTTTATTCTAAGAATGCAGCAAAAACACATAAATATAAACAAAGGAGGTACTGGGCACTTGAGATGGGCCCAACCCCAAGAGATATAGCCTCCTAAGAGAGATTAGAGCTGGTGCAAATATGAACTCATATTTATTGAGCAAGAAATAATAATTACATCAAAACTATCCACAAGGGAAAAGCTTACAAATGTGCTGAAATGCAGAGCTAAACTAGTGCCTAAAAAATGACTAAAAATCGAACTACAAAGTAGCCAACTTCTGCCTACAAAGTTACTAACTGAAATGAGGCCCTAAGCCCTCTTATTTATACAAATTGAGGACCCCAAGAGCCCTCCTAAAATTTAGGAACTCGACTGCCAAAACTTGTAGTTAACAACACTTTTACTAGCACTTGCTCGACTGTCCTTGTGATAATTGATTTGGTGGCCCTTGAACTCTGAGCTGGTGGTGGAGAATTTGAGGTAAGAGCCCATAAATGAAAGGGACACCTTCTTACAAATCCTCTCCCTTGTTCTCCCACGAATTTGGCTGCCAAGTGCTCATTAAAACCTTGATTTTGTCTCCAAATTGACCAAAAAGACTACACAAAGCACACATTAGACTTGTTGGCATAATGACTAACCCAATTCAATCTATTAGCATAAATATAATAAAAAACATGCAATAAAATAATGAGAATGGTGGATTAAGTCAAATTAGGAGGTTGAATGAGCCCATATAATTATCTACTTTTGGGGCTCATCAGTATCATGATTCGACGAATAATTGGGATTCATAGGTCAAATTGTCATAACATGCTATTTTCAGCGCTTTGGGCGTATCGTACCTCAATAAAAACTTCAACTGGTTTTACTCCTTTCCAACTAGTTTATGGTTTGGAAGTTGTGTTATACATTGAATGCGAAATCTCGTCATTGAAAATTGCCATAGAATTACTTCCAGCCACTTCCGAAGAGGAAAAACGTTTGTTGTACTTGGCTCAGCTAGATGAGAATCGATGAGATGCTGCATTAGCAATCGAAACTCATGCCAAACGTATTAAAGCTCAGTATGATTGAAATGTTACACCTCGTAATTTTTCGGAAGGAGACCTAGTCTTATTGTACAATCAAGCAAATGATATATTAGGCACTGGAAAATTCGTACCCATGTGGCATGGTCCTTATGTTGTTAAGCGAAAGCTGGCAAAAGGGGCCTATGAATTGGTAGAATTTGACGGGGTCTCTTTAGGTAATCCCAGAAATGGTCTTTACCTGAAGAAATATTATGCTTAAATCTGGGTGTGGATATTTTTTTTGTTAGGTTAGTTTTCTTTCTAGTTGGTGTGTTTTAGATTAAAAAGTGTGCTTAGCTTAGAGAGTGTTTTTGTCATTATTCCTGCTTATCTTGATTTTACTCTTGATATTGTAGATGTCGACGTCTTTCCAAACATACATTGGTTTTGCTGATGGTGCTTGTCGTAATACACGGAATATTTCTTCCGCAGCTTGGGTTATCTATTTGCCCTCAGATGAGTTGGTATCTATGCATGGGGTAAGTCTTGGTCAAACAACGAACAACATTGCAAAGTATAGTGCAGTGATTGAGTTATTATCTGAATCCATCTCATTTGGGATTCAGAGTTTGATTGTGAGGTTAGATTCTAAACTCGTTGTGTTACAACTTAATAGAGTATATGCCATTAGAAATCTAGTGTTATTGAGATTATTTTTGAGAGTTCGTCTCTTGGAACGTGAATTTGACCATATTGAATATCAACATATTCCAAGATATTTAAATACATTAGTAGATGCAATTGCTTCTCGAATGTTAAGTAGACATTTGCAATAATCATACAAGTAAATTTAAAAACATTCCATAACATGTTTTACAAGATAAGTCGATAATAGTGATATAGTATAGCATAGAAGTGTTTCAAATATACATCGTCTTCGATCATAGGTTGAAAAAAACCTTATGATCGGCAAAAATGATAGTACAAAAAGAAAAAAATGTAACATGAGTCTACAACAGGCGATCATCCTATCACTGGTGATGATCACGATAAGAAACCACTGTACGGGCCACCCTACAAAGGAACCTCCTGAAAGGTCCTGGGACCCCAATCACATTGCGTTGTAGCCTAAAAGGAATGTCATCTATGCTGGTCTCCGGAATGTCTGCTGTCAAACGCTCTAGATGGCTCTCCAATTCAGCCGAAGTCTCTGTTGGTACCATTCCATGACCTCCTTTTTCCTCTTGAAACACATCATTTTCCTACCTTTTTCCTTCATACATCTCTTAGACCCCTTGAAATTGATTAGTTAACAGTATTATAGTTGTTAGATGCATTAAAATTGATTTATGAGTTTTATGTTAAATAATTAGGGATTTTTGATAAAAAGACTAAAGGAAGTTACAACATCCTGTAATTGGTTTATTGTTTGACATATGGCATGACAGCTAAGCTAAAGCAAAGGGTAGGGATGAAAAATAGAATGTACAAGCATGGACGAACACCTATCCTACAGCAGAACCAACACTCCTGAATGCGCGGTCAATGATGGTCAAAGCACAGCATGTTGGCGACAAAAGAAGCAACATCATAGGGTTCTAAACCGATTTAGTTTTGTTCCTTTTTGAAATCGGTTTAGAATGGAAACAACTTAAAAACTATTCCATAACAAAAGCGGCAACAGCCGCATAACGAATGTACATTCGTTCCAAAATGTAAACGGTGTTAGTTTTTTTAAAAGACATATGTAAACACAGTTATGTGTTGTTGGTTAGTTGTTATCTGTGTATCGTTTTGAAAAACAGATCTTTTGAACTTAATACCAGAACTCAGTTGCAGTCATGATTTTGTTATTGCGTTGATTCTATAGTTGCTTGAGCGCAGTCAAGTATACCTTTGAAATGCGGATGGGCCCTGCGTGGAACGGGTATACTGTCATTTTATTTTATTAGCAACTTCTGTATGCACAATGATTAGAGTTTGGTTTATGCTTTCATTGATTTAATTAGCAATTTGTATGAGTGAAGTTTATGATGGTGGCTTGAAGGATTCATCGCTGAGATCGTTGAACGGTATCCTGTAAGGGATCTGATCTTTCGTTATTTTTAAAAGCATCCACATAAACCCTGTTTCTGATGTATTTGAATTTTAAGTGTACTTATGATTTCAGTATGTTTAAATCTTTCATGAATGATAAACATTGAATGCTCAGTGTGCACTGAACAGGGCTTTTATGCACAACATCCTCGTAAGGGGATTGAAATCTTGGTTTAAGTAATGCACAGTGTTTTTTTTAGAATAGGTAGATGAATTGAGTGACCTGAGTGTCCAGGTGATAGGGAGCATACCTCAACCTTCCGTAAACAAGTTCTGTAACCTACCATCATGAACACTTAGTTAGGAATCCTTTATGTTTATAGATTGTAGACACATGCCTCGAAGTTTACTTATCCTGGTCGATAATAAATATAGCTTAATCTAGCACCCTAGATAGGACACTACATTTTGGCACCGTTGCCGGGGAAGCGTAGTTAAAGGATTTGAAAAAAATTTATAAACAAAAACAAGCAAAAACATAGATTTAAAAATCATGTTCACTTATGCCTAGATCTAGAGATAATCAAGGTAGATTCATAAAAACCCCCCATCCATAAACTAACCTATCATCAGGAGTAGACTCTTTAGGAAATACAACACCAACTGAGGAAGTCACCATACAAGAATTAGAGGATAAAAAAAAGTCAAGGCAAAGACTTACTCTCATCGAAAGGAAAACTTTATTAGCACACAAATCACAAAAGAAACACTTTCCTAGATCCTCTACACAAGGAGAAAGTAGCACAGTGACTGAACAATATTTCTTTAATCTTCTCTTTAAAACAAGTGACACTGACATGGAGAAACCTATTAAAATGGCTGAGGAAGGAGATGGATCAGTACCAAATCAAGGACGAAGAGATCAAGAAGAGTCAACCTTTAAGTTTCCTATTCAAGAACCACAAGAAGATGATGAGATCAAAATGAAAAACATACCTCCATCCGTGCTACCAAACTTTTATGGTATGGCTTCAGAAGACCCAGAATCATTCTTGTTCGAGTTTGACATTGTATGTTGAACATATGGTTACACAGATGATGCCCATAGGCTTAGAATCTTCCCAACGACATTAAAGGCATCAACCTTAAGATGGTTCATGGGGCTTGGTGAGCATGCGATAATTGATTGGGATGGCATGAGAAGAGTATTTCTAAAGAAATATCAACCTTATTGTAGATCCAAAGATTCCAAAGATGATATCTTTAGAATGAACCAACAAGAGGATGAAACCTTAGAGGAATACTTAGAACGGTTTGTCTACAATTTACAAAAATCCAAACACCGAACTATGCCTCTTGATTTGATTCGCACAATATTCTTGAAAGGCATCCGAGAGGAATACATGGATGATCTTAATCTGATGGGAAAAGGTGACATTTCTACCTTACCTTTTGAAGAAATCGCTGAATTATGCGAAAAGTATTCAAGGAGCAAAGCTAAAATTGGAAAAAGAACCTTGTCATCCAAAGTCACAAAATTTGCTTCAGCAAGTGTCACAAGGGCTGAAATAGGGAATTTGTTAGAAGAATTTAAAACAGATCTGTTAAGAACCTTAGGGAACAAAATTGACACTCTAAAAGCTAAGAAGAAACAAGAAGATGAAGATCAGATAATGGCCATCTTCTGCCCAAAATGCCGGAAGAAACATGCCTTAAATGACTGCCCATTAGAAAACATCCAAGTTTGTGCTTTTTGTACTGAAAATCGTGATATATTTAATTGTCCTAAAGTTAAGGTTTTGCATAACTGTAATATGGAAGCTAATTCAAAGATGGAAAATGTGTATTACATGGGCACAAAGAGACCATGGCAGCCAAGACCAGCACCTCAAGGTATGTTTCCAAATCAAAATGTGCAATTTCCTGTAAATGATCAAATGTATGCTCATAATTCAAGGAATGTACCCATGCCATGGCAGCACCAAAATCACCCACAACAACAATGGAGACGATCTCAACAATACTCTCAATCATATCATACATATCCTCAATCATACCAACCATATTCGCAGCCATATCAACAATATCATCAGCCATACTCATCACATCCTCAACCATATCAGCAGTATCCTCAGCAGCAAGTTGTTTACCAACCTCAACCTACTCAACAAGCACTGCCTGCTCCTACACCAATAAATCCACCACAACTGCAATTTCCATCTAACTCACAACCTCCCAGACCTACTCAAATTCCTGCTCAAATTGTCCCAAATCCAAATAACAGAGCAGAGAGGCCATCCTACAATGTAGAAGAGTGAATCTCATATCCCACACTACCCTTGCAAAATATCAACTTGAGGTCTGGTAAGGTACTCCACAAAGATTCTCCAACAACTGATAAATAAGAAGAAAACACAGAAAATGAAAATGAAATGACAAATCAAAGAAAACTAAATGATGATACCAAAGATAAGAAAATGCAACCATTGCATCCACCTTTTCCAAATCGATTGTTCCAAATGAAAATTCCAATGTCTATACCACAGTTTGATGTTTTAGATGAGCTCAAGAATGTCTATATAAAATTTCCGCTACTGCAAGCCATAAAAGACATTCCCATATATACTAAAGCAATCAAAGAAATGTGCCTTAAGAAGCCCACTAGGAAAAGGATTTACCCACAAACCATTCATGTTATAGGACATTTAGCTGGCCTTATGACAAATACCATCTCAATGGAAAAGTATGTTGATCCCGTTATCCCCAGATTTACTACAATCATTAACAAAATACATATTCCAAACAATTTAATAGATCTTGGGGCCGCAATAAATGTCATGACTCTTGAAACCATGAGAACACTCCAGCTCATATATTTGCAACACACAACGATTGTTCTAGAACTAGCTAATAGGTCTAAAGTGATTCTTGAAGGGATTTTGGAGGACATAATTGTTTCACTAGACTCTTGGGAGTATCCAGTGGACTTCTTAGTTCTTCAACCCAAATCCAATTTAGGAGGGCACCCTATCATCCTTGGTAGACCATGGTTAGCGACTGCTGATGCATTCATAGGATGTCGATCGAGCAACATGATCATTTTAAGAGGAACTGAAAGAAAACAACTCACTCTTTATCCATCGGCACAATCACCAGCAATAACACACAATTTATGGCTTGATGATAAATAAAATGATAAAGAAGAAGTACAATCTATTTTTAGCATCGACCAAATCTATGATTTCCAAGAACAAAATAATAATGATTTGGTAGAATTGTTCCTTTCTCAACCTGATATTTCCGAAAATTTGAGAAACGACCAATATCATGCTGCAGATGTGCTTTTAGCCCAAAATTTTTAGGAAACATGCACCATTCAATCTTTCCAAACAACATTTCACGATATTTTTCTAGTTCAATCCATCACAAACACACAGAGTCAGATCATAGAGATTAGTCTAGGGAAAACTATGAACATTGGCACTCACCCAGACTCATCTCAACAAGAGAAATTGATTCGACTATTGAGAAAATACCAGAAAGCATTTGCTTGGGACTACACCAATATGAATGGGATTCACCCCGACACATGCACTCACCATATTTATACAGATAGTACTATCAAACCAGTGAGGCAACCGCAGAGAAGAATGAACCCCATGATCCAGGATATTGTCAGAGAAGAATTGCAAAAACTGTTGAGAGTTAATTTTATATATCCTATTTCTGACAGTCAGTGGGTATCCCCATTGGTAATAGTGCCCAAGAAAAATGGTAAGTAGCGCATTTGTGTTGATTACAGACAATTGAACAAAGCAACGCTCAGAGATTATTTCCCACTACCATTCATTGACCAAGTGTTAGACACATTAGCTGGGAAATCATCATTCTCTTTTCTTGATGGTTTCAGTGGCTAAAACCAGATCATGATAGCCTCAGAAGACCAAGACAAAATCACATTCACTTGTCCTTGGGGCACTTATGCTTATAGTGTTTTTCCATTTGGAATTTGCAATGCTCCATCTACATTTCAGAGAGTTGTATTAGCTATTTTCGGTGATTTAGTTCATGATTGTGTTGAAGTTTACATGGATGATTTTTCAGTGTACGGCAATTCATTTGAACATGCATTAGAGAACCTTTAAAGAGCTTTGAAAAGATGTATTGAAGCTAATCTATCCCTAAGCAATGAAAAGTTCTTTATGATGTTAAACGAGGGGATAGTATTAGGCCACTATATTTCTTTTCAAGGCATTAAAGTTGATCCAGCAAAAATCCAGATCATTGTTGATTTGCCAATTCCAAAGAATCAAAAAGAGGTAAGAATTTTCCTTGGGTATGCAAGCTATTACAGAAGTTTTATTTAACATTTTAGTAAAATAGCTTTACCTTTGTTTAAGCTTCTAACAAAAGATGTACTTTTCAACTAGAATGAGAACTGCCAGCAAGCATTTGAAGCACTCAAAAAGAAGTTATCAACCGCACCAGTCTTAAGAGGGCCTAACTGGAGCCTACCATTTCATATCTTTACAGATTCATCTGACACTGCAGTAGGTGCCTCATTCGGCCAAAAAGAGGAATCTTGTAATTATGCCATTTATTTCATTAGAAAAAATCTAACACCTGCAGAATTAAACTACACAGTCACAGAAAAGGAAACACTTGCCATCATATATGCTGTGAATAAATTCCGACATTATATAACTGGTTATGTAGTCTTTGTACATAATGACCATTCCCCCATTAGACATTTAATGAATAAACCAATAACTAGTGGCAGAGTTACCAAATGTTTATTATTGTTACAGGAATTTAACATCACAGTGTTAGATAGACCAGGTAAAGAGAATCAAGTGGCAGATTTTCTTTCTAGACTGCAAAATCTAGGTGAGACTGTTCCGGTTGAAGATTTTTTCCCAGATGAAAATTTATTTGCAATTTCAATAGTGAATCCTTGGTATGCTGACTTGGCCAATTATTTGTCTATAGGAAGGACACCTCCATACTTTACTCCAAAGGAAAAGAAGAGACTAGTCAAACAAAGTGCTCGATACTCATGGATTAATGGCGATTTATTTTACACTGGTTATGATATGATTATTAGACGATGTGTAAGAAATGATGAGATAATTGATATTTTAAAATCTTTCCATGATGAACCGTGTGGTGGGCATTTTGCAGCTAAGCGAACAAAATTCAAAATTCTTAGACTTGGATACTATTGGCCATCCATTTTTAAGGATTCCAAGAAGTATGTGAAGAGTTGTGATAGCTGCCAAAGAATGGGCAGGCCAACAGCTACAGATGAGATGCCACTTCAGCCCCAAGTTCACCTAGAGCCATTTGAAAAATGGGCTCTAGATTTTATAGGACCCATTAACCCAACCTCCAATGGTAAGAAGTACATCTTAGTATGTACTGATTACGTAACAAAATGGGCTGAAGCAAAAGCACTAGTTAGAGCCACTGAACAAACAGTGGTAAACTTCCTTTCTGAAGAGATTTTTGTAAGGTATGGAGTACCAAGGGAAATAGTGACTGATCAAGGTACTCAATTTACTTCAAAGTTAGTGAAGGACATCACAGAAAAATACCAAATCAAGCACAAAATAAGTACACCTTACCATCCACAGGCCAATGGGTAGGTGGAATCCACAAACAAAACTTTGGAAGGGATCATCACTAAAACTGTGGCAATGAATAGAAAGAATTGGGAAGAGAAGCTCAAAGATGCACTTTGGGCTTATAGAATTATGTGGAAGAATACTACAGGATTTACACCATACCAGTTGGTGTATGGCAAAGAGGTAATGCTTCCTATTTAATTTCAAATACATACTTTTAAACTGGCTGCAAATTTGCAAATTGACCTGAACCAAGCACAACAAGAAAGAATTCAATAGTTGAACCAACTGGATGAAATGAGGCAGCATGCAGAGGAAGCAACAATCCTCATGCAAAAACAAAGGAAGCAGTGGCATGATGCACATATCAAGAAGAAACAGTTCAAGGAAGGAGACTTGGCTTTACTTTTTGACTCTAAATTCAGAGATCATAAAGCCAAAGTTTACCACACATTGGATGGGCCCATACCAAATTATTCAAGCTGACGACAATGGTTCAGTCAAGCTCAAAACTATTGATGGAGAAGGTCATTCCTTTACTGTCAATGGTCATCGCCTGAAACTTTACACTAAGCCCATCAACAAGCAAAATTTTCTCCAAACTGTATCTCAACAAAGAGAGGTTGAGATACTGCAGCCTCCAGCTGTAGTATCTCTGCCTTAGTTCATTTCATTTCAATTTATAAATTCAAAAGAAATTAAAAAAAAAAAAAGAAAAAAAAAAAAACAAAATCTAAATAAAAAAAAAACACAGCGAAAAATTAATAAAAATGGGTTAGATGTGAAAACCAGACTCTCGCACACTCTAACCCAGAATTCTTACTTGAAAACCAATTCGTTGGCAGGTAATAATTCCTTTTCTTTTGTTTCCTGTTTGATTCATCAACTGAATAATGACTTGAGGACAAGTCAAAACTTTAGTGGGGGCGAGAAGCATCAACATTTTGTTTTCTTATCTCCTCATTGTAGATTCTCAAAGATTTCTTATCTCATCTCCTCACTGTAAATTTCCAAAGAAGTTTGTTTCAGCACTCCAGATTTCAATAAAGAAGTTGTTTTGTCATTGTTTTATCTCAGGGGGACCTGGTTAAAAACATTATGCAGGGGGATCTGTTCTGTCCAGAAGACCATGTTACCAACACCGGCAGTAATGGGACCTGTTCAAGACATATAAGAGGGACCTGCTAAGAGATTGTTACTTCAAGATTACTTCAACAAAGCTTCATCAAGTTTCAACAAGGATCCACAGGTTGCTGGTCACCAAGACTTCATCAAATACCAAAGATCAAGGAACCTGTATACATATAGTTCTTTTCTAGATTTCAAAGAAGTTGCATCAACATTTTCCAGATCTCAGAGGGACCTGTTGCAGTCGAATCTATTCCGCGGGGACCTGTTATGAACAACAAAGAGTAGTCAAAAGAGACTAGTCCTACCTAGCATGCCAATGCAACGCTTGAACAACCAACAAAAGTGTAATGTATTCCTTATTCTTAACATTTAAATTCTTAGATTAATTTTTAATGTTAAATTTAATAACTGTGACTGTTATGATCAATTTCAGAGACACCTCCATACCTATCACTCCTTATCCTATTGTTAATCCCTATCATCTTCCAATACTCCAACCTATCTCATACTTATATGATTTTGTTATCCCCTCTCATATCACCTTTTCAATCTCTGTTACCAACCAATCAGACCCTACAGCCATTCCAACATTTCTATTTGGCCGGGTACCAACAGAAGCAGGACACGTGGTGAATTGTTTGAAAACCAAATGTTATGCGGGCTTGTTCATTATGTTTGAAATAGCCGAATTATGATTTAACCACCCGACGAAGCCAAATGATGCAAACGACTACCTGAAATCATATCCCAGTACTTCATATATGCTTCTAGCGCTTCTATGATGGCATCCATACGACCAGTACAACCATTCCTCTATTTCAAAAGATGAATATGCTATGAATTAAGTCAAGTCGGTTATTTCATTATCATTCTCAGTTATTTTATGTTAGCATTCGACTCCTGTGACTTCAACAGTAAGGACTGAAAGTAGCAAGCGCCACGAAAGGAAAATGTAGTCATTTGGGTTCGACCTCCACCATAATTACAAGACAGTCAATCGAGCATCGCTTGGGTTACTAAAGGAGCTAGTGTTAAAGAGCTGAGGACGCCACCAGGTCAGCAGTGTTGGGGCGGAAGACAAAAGGTAACAAATCAAAACTTCTTTGTTGAATTTGCAAAACATAAACAAATAAGAGTTAGAGCACAACTCTCTGCCAAAATGACCAATAGGGTCGAACCAAGCATATTCAACAGTTCCTAGTATCACAAAGATTGCATTTCAATTCTTAAAGAAATACAGTGGCTGCCCTTTTTAGAGAAATTTCATGGAAGTAATGAAGAGGTCACCAAACAATTCGCTTTTACATTCAACAGAGAGAAAGCTATGATAGGTAATTTTTCATTCAGGGTGTCAGAAGACACCATAGCCCAGTCCCTAGGGATCAGCCTAGAAGGGGAGAAGTACTTCAAGACAAAGCAATTTAAAGAGAATTCATGGACTCAATTTATGTCCAGATCAAGGGTTTCATCCGTCAATTGGAAGAAAGGTGTCCCAAGGAGCTGGCTGGTGCATCCCTGGGACGAGATGGTCTATATCATCCAAAAATTTGTAACTTGTGAAGGCCGCTATAGTATTGTTTACTTGTACCATATCAAATTACTGTTACATTTGAAAGGGCAGTGTGTTATTAGTCTGCCATACTTCCTCTTGCAAAGCCTAACCAAAATGTCGAAGACCATCCAAAAGAAGAAAGGTAACGAAGACAAGAGCTTATATCACTTTGGGCTAGTTAAAATTCTTATTGAGTATGAGTTACAGAGAAGAGGGAAAACATGGAAGGAATTCTTGGCTGCCAACCAAATTAAAGATGAAGAAGACAAGGAAGAACCGAACTTAGGATTTATGAATGATATCGATGAAGAGATTCCTATACACAAAGCAAGCAAGGTACCTCCACCTGTTAGCAGTGTGAGGACAAGAAAAATGAGAAAAGATGATGCTCAGGAAGCAGAGCAAGATAAAACTTTTACCACCTATACAAGAAGAACCAGGAGAGCATCAAAGGCCCAGCTACAAGAAGACCATCCTGAATCAAATGCACCTATACCGATGGATATTGAGATTAGTGCCCACTCACAACCTGGGCCAGGAGCTGAGATGGAGGTTGAAAGCAATAACAGGCAAGAAAAAGATTCACAACCTGCCATTAAGAAACAGAAGAAACTAGAGAAACAAATTGAGAAGTTAAAGGAAGAACTAATGGAGGCCAATATGCGGGAAAAAGTTATCAAGAAAGAAAATGAATTGCTAAGAGCACAGAGTAAAGAAACTTAACAGAAAAATGAGAAGTTAAGGGAACGAATCAATGAACTTGAAGCTGAACAAACAAATATTTGTAAGTGGGCCACTAAATGGTACAACCAAAAGAAGGCCCTCAAGGAAAAGTACAAAAGTTTAAAGCATGAGCTCCATGTTCAGAAGGATGCCCAGGTGAAGAAGAATGTGGATACATTGTTGAAGGCAGCAGAGGTACAGGCAAGGACAGAGTTCAGAGGAAGCACATCGGGGATAGCATGAGGTCATGTGTTGGGTCCCTATAATACTAGTGATTACCCCATTACTATTATATTTATACCCCTTATTTATATTTTTGTGCCCCTATTACCCCCATATTGTTATTTCTTTGCCCCATAAAATCCCTCTATTGTTAATTTTGTGGCTTTATATTGTTATTGTTAGGTCAACTGGATTATATTGTGACTCCTTAGACTCCTATATATAGAAAGGAGGTTTTGTCATTTGAATCATCAAAATGTAAAGGAGGTTGCCCCCTAAAAGAGGCTGAATTCTAAGGCATTGATCTATCTTTTCTATCTTTTCTTGAGCTGGTTTCATAACATTTGGTATCAGAGATTTGAATTTTAGGGTTTCGCTGCTCCAAACAGGTCATCGTGGCATTTTCGCTATAAATTTTTTTCTATGATGTTTCAGAAGTCACAAAAAAACCCCATTTGATAAAAAATTGTGCTGAACCTTGGGTCCGGATTTCAGAGCTTTTCGCGCAATATTTTCGGAGATATGATCTGAGGAAGTTGGTATTTTTACAGACTCCTGAATTACATTCAAAACAGGTGACCTGGGGAAAATTGTCATAAATTTCTCTCTCGGAATCATATTGAAATTTTGTAAGAAGGTACAGAAAGAGGATGGACTTTAGTTTCTTGTGTATCTTTTTCAGAACCAAATATAAAAAATTGTACACGTGGCACTTCATACAACATCGCTCTTCTGGAAAGGTCTATAATCAGGTCATCTTGGGAGATTGTACATAACGTTTCTTGGAGAATCCAATTTGGATCAGACTAGTGGCATTGGAAAGAGGACATAGAGAGCTACTATAGGTCACAATTTTAGAAATAGATGATTGGAAATTACAGAGATACATCAGAGGCAATATCGAGCTCCTACAAAGTGAAAAAAGGTGTGTAGATTTTTTTAAAATTTTTGCTTAAGCTTGGTTTGAAAATTTATTTTGAAGGAATTCAAAGGGCATAGTAGAGCATTATTATCGGTAACTGATGCCCCAAGGAAAGAAAATGCAAACACCTAGTAAGGAACCTGAAAGCTCTAGCATGACTCATGAAGAAGAGGAAGAAATGCTACATGATATATCAAAATTACAAGAACAAGTGCAACAAATGTCACACTCACAAAAATTAACAGATGCTAAGATAAATGGCGTGGAAGCTAAGATGGAAAATTTGAAGATAGATTTGAACACAAATTTGAAGATAGGCATGGCAGATTTGAAGACAGATTTGACAAATTTTCTACAAGAAATACTTACTAATGGTGAAAAGGTAGTAAAGGAAACTCATGATGAGAACAAAAGAAATGTTAATCATGATCCCATAGACACAAATGTTGGATCAAAGAATCACCATATTCCAAAAATCGATATGAGGAAGTTTGATGGCAAGGATCCCGCCACATGGATATTACAGATGGAGCAATTCTTCGATCTCAATAATGTGCAAAACACACAAAAGGTACGTATGGCAATTGTATATTTGGAACCAAATCAGTTTGTATGGTATCAATGGCTTTGTTCTCGTAAACAATTTATCACTTGGGCAATTTTTACGGAAGAATTGATAGCACATTATGAGGATACAAAAAGCAACACTTTTTTTAGCCAATTGATAAGTCTCAAACAAAAGGGTTCAATAATGGAGCACATTGAGGAGTTCCAAAAATTGAACATAAGGGTAAAAGATATTCCAGAGGAGCATAGGATTGATGTGTTCATAGGGTCTTTAAAGGATAATATCCAACATGATGTTCACCTTTGGGAACCTGATTCATTAGATAAGGCATTTAAGTTAGCAAGAAAAATGGAAAGCAAAATTATGGCAACTAGGAAGCATACCACTCACAACTATAAAGACGGAAGTGTTGTTGCCCCTAGTCTTCCACAACCTAAAAGGTTGACACCGCAAAAATTGGAAGAAAAAAGAGCAAAAGGGCTTTGTTACAATTGTGATAGCAAATACACAAAAGGTCATAAGTGTGCTGAGAATAAATTATTCTACATAGATTGTGAAGAGGAAAAAGAAATGGAGCAAGAAAGGTCAAAAGAAGAGGATATATTCCAGGAACAAAGCTTAGATGAAGAACAAATAAATCCGACCATATCATGTAATGCATTGGCGGGAATTACCACTCCTCAAACCATCAAGATAGAAGGACAAATCAAGAAGAAAAAGGTAATAGTGTTGATTGATTCAGGAAGCACCCACAATTTTATTCATTGTAGGGTAGCAAAAGAATTGAATTGCTTCCTATATCCAGCACCAGAGTGTCAAGTGATGATTGCAAATGGAGGAACAATAAATTTCTCTAGAAAGTGCCATAATATCAAGCTATCCATGGGAGAATATGTATTGACTAGCCCAATGCTTTCCATTCCAATGGGAGGTGCCGATGTTGTACTAGGAGTCCAATGGCTACAATCCTTGGGTACAATAGCTTTTAATTTTCAAGAAATTTTCATCAAATTTTCTACAGAAGGAAAGGAAGTTGAATTAAGGGGTATTGCAGGGAAACCAGGAAAGATAATCAGCTCTAATGTCATGACAAAGCTTCTAAAAAAGGAGCAAAGAGGTGTAATTGCACAATTATGTTCGCTAGATGTTTCCACATTGGAATCATCTATTTCTCCAGATCTCCAAAAAGTCCTTGACAATCATTCCAAGGTATTTGAGACTCCCAAAGGTCTCCCACCTATGCGTGATCATGATCATGCTATTCATCTGATTCCAGGAAGTGTTCCTCCAAACATCAGGCCGTACAGATATCCCTATGTCCAAAAAAGTGAAATTGAACGTATGGTTGCAGAAATGCTAGAGGCTGGTATAATTCAACCGAGTCAAAGTTCTTTCTCAGCTCCAGTAGTATTGGTGCACAAGAAGGATGGATCATGGCGCATGTGTCCGGATTATAGGGAGCTCAACAAGCTCACTATTAAAGATAAGTTCCCCATTCCTGTCATTGATGAATTATTGGATGAATTGCATGGATCAATTTACTTCACCAAGTTGGATCTTCGTTCGGGATATCATCAAATCAGAATGAAGATTGAAGACATTCTGAAAACGGCATTTAGAACTCATGAGGGTCATTATGAATTTTTGGTCATGCCTTTTGGCCTTACCAATGCACCTTCAACATTTCAAGGTTTGATGAATTCAATTTTCAAACCATTCCTTAGAAAATTTGTGTTAGTATTTTTTGATGATATACTAATCTACAACAAGTCTTGGAAGGATCATGTTGAACATGTTGACAGGGTGCTACAACTATTGGAGGAGAAACAATTATATGCAAAAAGATCCAAATGTTTCTTTGGAGTCCAGGAGGTGGAATATTTGGGTCATATTGTATCTCATGAAGGAGTTAAGGTAGACCCTAGCAAAATTAAAGCCATTAAGGAATGGAAAATCCCCACATCCATAAAGCATCTGCGAGGATTTCTTGGGTTGACAGGGTATTATCGCAAGTTTGTTAAGAATTATGGGAGAATAGCAGCACCTCTAACAACATTATTGAAGAAAGATTCATTTTCATGGACTCCAGAAGCAACAAAGGCCTTTGAACATCTTAAAGAGGCAATGTGCCAAGCACTGGTCTTAGCTACACCGAACTTCACAAAAACCTTTATTGTGGAATGTGATGCTTCAGGAAATGGAATTGGTGTTGTTCTAATGCAAGATGAAAGACCCATTGCTTTTGAAAGTCGTCCAATCAAGGGAAAGTTTTTAAGCAAAGCTATTTATGAGAAGGAAATGTTGGCAATACTCCATGCACTTAAGAAATGGCGACCCTACCTAATGGGAAGACACTTCAAGGTAAAAACGGATCATGATAGCCTTAAATACTTTTTAGAACAAAGATTATCCTCTGAAGAGCAACAAAAGTGGGTCACAAAGATGTTGGGTTATGACTTTGAAATCATCTACAAAAAAGGGAAGCAAAATGTGGTGGCAGATGCACTCTCAAGAAAGGATGAGGATGTGGAAGCATTGTTGTGTGCCATTTCTATTATCCAACCAGATTGGATAAACGAAGCAAGGGAGGAATGGAAGAATGAAGAAGAAGTGTGGGCACTTATTCGAAAGCTACAACAAGATTCCAGTACTTCTGATACATTTAGCTGGCAAAATGATTCGTTATGGTACAAAGATCGCTTATACCTCTGTAAGAATTCCCAGCTAAAACAAAAGATTCTTATGGAATTGCACACTTCTCCCTTAGGAGGGCACTCAGGATTTTTAAAAACTTACCACAGGGTTAAGAAGGAATTTTTTTGGGATGGCCTTAAATCAGATATTCAAAAGTTTGTGGCGGAATGTTTGGTTTGCCAACAAAATAAAGTTGAGACAATTAAGACATTAGGTCACAACCTTTATCCATTCCAAGCCAACGTTGGGAGGAGGTTTCAATGGATTTTATCACAGGTTTACCCAAGTCTGAGGGAAAGAGTGTCATCATGGTGGTAGTTGACAGACTTACCAAGGATGCACACTTTTGTGCATTATCACATCCATTTAAAGCCAGTACAGTTTCTACTGCATTTATAGAAACAGTTCAAAAGCTACATGGAAACCCAAAGATTATTGTAAGTGACAGAGATCCCATTTTCACTGGAAATTTTTGGACAGAATTATTTTCTTGTCTTGGTACTCAGTTAGCTCATAGCTCATCTTATCATCCTCAATCTGATGGGCAAACTGAGATAGTAAACAAATGTTTGGAAGGATATCTTCGTTGCTTTGTATCTGATAAACAGACACAATGGGTCAAATGGTTGCCTCTGGCTGAATGGTGGTATAACACTTCCTTCCATACAACAACAAAAATGACCCCATTTATGGCACTTTATGGGTATCAACCACCATCCATCACATCATATTTAAGAGAAAATTCTAAGGTTCAGGCAGTGGAACATCACATCGAGCATCAACAACAAGTCCTCCAACTCTTAAAGGATAACCTCTTGTTGGCACAAAATAGAATGAAACAACAGGCAGATCAACATCGCAGTGAAAGAAGTTTTGATGTAGGTGATTGGGTATTTCTACGGCTACAACCATATAAGAAAATGTCCCTAAAGCAAGCTAAGAAGGATAATAAACTATCACCAAAGTATTATGGTCCGTACAAGGTGTTGCAAAAGATTGGTACTATGGCATACAAATTGGAGCTTCCTGCAGCTTCTCGATTGCACCCAGTTTTCCATGTTTCATGTTTAAAGAAGGTTATAGGTGACAAGCGCCCAATTCAAACAATATTGCCAGAACTTGATGAGGAAGGAAAAATTATATTGGAACCGGAAGCAGTCACAGAAACAAGAACTCGACAGCTACGAAATCGATCAATTTTAGAGTATCTTATCAAGTGGAAGAACTTATCCGCTGAAGATTCCACATGGGAGGATGAGAATTTTATGTAGAAGTATCCAGAATTAATCAAGCGTTGAGGACAACACTTTTTTGAAGGAGAGGAGCATGTTGGATCCCTATAATACTAGTGATTACCCCATTACTATTATAGTTATACCCCTTATTTATAATGTTGTGCCCCTATTACCCCCATATTGTTATTTATGTGCCCCATAGAATCCCTCTATTGTTATTTTTGTGGCTTTATATTATTATTGTTAGGTCAGCTGGATTATATTGTGACTCCTTAGACTCCTATATATAGAAAGGAGGTTTTTTCATTTGAATCATCAAAGAATTGTTCATTTATGTAATGTAAAGGAGGTTGCCCCCTCGAAGAGGCTGAATTCTAAGGCGTTGATCTATCTTTCCTATCTTTTCTTGAGCTGGTTTCATAACATCATGCTAATTCATTAAGTCGGGGAGAGATGTTGGTACCATTCCATGACCTCCTTTTTCCTCTTGAAACACATCGTTGCCTACCTTTTTCCTTCATACATCTCTTAGACCCCTTGAAATTGATTAGTTAACAATATTATAGTTGTTAGATGCATTAAAATTGATTTATGAGTTTTATGTTAAAGAATTAGGGATTTTTGATAAAAAAGACCACATGACGTTACAACATCCTGTAATTGGTTTATTGTTTGACATATGGCATGACAGCTAAGCTAAAGCAAAGGGTAGGGATGAAAAATAGAATGAACAAGCATGGACAAACACCTATCCTACAGCAGAACCAACACTCCTGAATGCGCGGTCAATGATGGTCAAAGAACAACATGTTGGCGACAAAAGCAGCAACAACATAGGGTTCTAAACCGATTTAGTTTTGTTCCTTTTTGAAATCGGTTCAGAATGGAAACAACTTAAAAACTATTCCATAACAAAAGCGGAAACAGCCGCATAACGAATGTACATTTGTTCCAAAATGTAAACGGTTTTAGTTTTTTTAAAAGACATATGTAAACACAGTTATGTGTTGTTGGTTAGTTATTATCTGTGTATCATTTTGAAAAAATAGAGCTTTTGAACTTAATACCAGAACTCAGTTGCAGTCATGATTTTGTTATTGCGTTGATTCTATAGTTTCTTGAGCACAGTCCAGTATACCTTTGAAACGCGGACGGGCCCTGCGTGGAATGGGTATACTGTCATTTTATTTTATTAGCAACTTCTGTATGCACAGTGATTAGAGTTTGGTTTATGCTTTTGTTGATTTAATTAGCAATTCGTATGAGTGAAGTTTATGATGGTGGCTTGAAGGATTCATCGCTGAGATCGTTGAACTGTATCCTGTAAGGGATCTGATCTTTCGTTATTTTTAAAAGCATCTTCATAAACCCTATTTCTCATGTATTTGAATTTTAAGTGTACTTATGATTTCAGTATGTTTCAATCTTTCATGAATGATAAACATTGAATGCTGAGTGTTCACTGAACAGGGGTTTTATGCACAACATCCTCGTAAGGGGATTGAAATCTTGGTTTAAGTAATGCACAGTGTTTTTTTTAGAATAGGTAGATGAATTGAGTGACCTGAGTGTCCAGGTGATAGGGAGCATACCTCAACCTTCCGTAAAGAAGTTCTCTAACCTACCATCATGAACACTTAGTTAGGAATCCTTTATGTTTATAGATTGTAGACGCATGCCTTGAAGTCTACTTATCCTGGTCGATAATAAATATAGCCTAATCTAGCACCCTAGATAGGACACTACAGTGTCTGTAGATTCGTCCTGTGGGGCTGGTGCTGCTGCAACTAGCTGTTTCCTCTCATAAGGATGGAGAGTGGCTAGTCGTTGTAGACCTACATCTGCATTTGAAACATTTTACTATCAATTTTGGGAAGAAATAAAAACAAAAAAAATTAAATTAGAAAATGTTGAAAATGATTTTACCTGAGTCATCCCATTGCCTTCCTGGTGGAAGAGCCATGTCTGGGTCACCATGATAATCTACCCCAGCATAAGGAAAATCCTGAATAGAAAATACTTGGTTCTCCAACCAATGAAAATACTCAGGAGTAAATCGAACGACTTATGTTCCCTCCTCAGGATGACGGGCCATAACTACAACCCAACGCATCAGTTTGGGCTCTCAAGGAAGTCCAGCTCCAACGGTAAGATGCTGTGGGACCAACATTGGGACCCTCTCTAGGCTAAAGCTCACAACTAAATCACCATATCCAAAGGTCTTCAGTTGTCCGTTCTTTGCTCTAGTTAGTTGGGCTTTTATATTAGCCAACACAGCCTTGCACCAGTTGAAGATGGTGCCTCGAAAGCAGTCTACTTCCATCCGCATTTGGGATCCAGTAGCCACATGTAGTGTTGCGCTTCCGTAGAGCCTGGTAACAGTAAACGCAATCACTTTGAGTTTAGGATGGGATACAATTTTGATATCAATCCCTTTGTCTCTAGTTTGGTCATTGCAAAACTCTAACCGGAGGCTATCGACAGACTGGCCACCTGGCTTAGTCCCAAATAGAGTCAAGTGTTCACCTCTCTTAGGCAAACCAGTCAAAAAGTAAATGTCTTCCAACTCAATTTCCCGCTGTGACCACCAATAAAGAAACATTGGTCCTGTATGTTCCACCTGTCTATCAACCACTGCAAAAAGGTCCACCTGGGCCCTCATGCCAGGTATGGCCCAGAATTTGTATAAATCACATGCCTTCAATGCATCAATCATAGGTTGATGATTAATTGCGGTGAGATCTACATCCTCGTGCTCCCATTCCCGCCAATCAAGCATGATGTATACCCTACATTCAATAAAAAGGCAGATTAGAATATCTGAAATCAAAAATTTTGGGTGGAATTTGAAAATTTTAGGTTTAAAAAACTTTTTTGCGGGGACCGCACCCTCTCTGTTAGAGACAGTGCGTAGGTCCGCACTCTACCTTCACGGGAGGTGCAGATGCTTGACCTTTTTCCTTTTACGAAAAGGTCGGGGTCCGCGGGTTTCCTATGTTATGCATGCGGACCCCCGCGCGCGGGTTTTTAACCTAGAAATTTCCTAAAACACAAAATAAAACCCTAAAAACAATTTTCAAATGGATGAAATGAAAGAGTAATATGATGTGGATTACTTCGAGGAGACGACGTTCAATTCCAACGGACGGATTTTCCACAGTCTTCACGGGAAGTTTCCGAGCAAAAGCTCTCTTTTCTCACTCTGAAGTCAAACGGTAAAAATGAATTTACAAAAGCCCTTTTTATAAGCTTTTTTGAATAAATGAGTTTTTAATTTGTTTATTTTTCACTTTAAAGGGGTAAATTTTGAAGCATTTTTATCTATTTTAAACATGTATGAGTAATGTTTGATTTTTGTTCAGGATAACAGATTTTTCAGGAAAAATTAATCATTTTTGACAAAAAAAACATGAGTCACCTTTAAGCTTTTTCTGACTCCTAAAATATGAAAATATTGTCGAGTTTTTCTTTTTAAGCTCGTTAAAACGGAACTAAAAATATGGTCCACTTACAACCCTTTTCTGACCGTAAAAACATGAAAATATTTCCAGATTTTTGTCATTTCAAATTCAATATTGGTTATAAAACAATGTGTCATTGGTCGCTTTTTTACTTTTTAGGATCAGAGGCACTAATTATGAAAAGTACTCCTTGGTCGTAATGATCAAGCGGTTCTCTTGAGTATTATTTTATACTTTTTTGGGCTTGGGAGACACAAATTTATGAAAAAGGACAACCATGGAGTTTTCTTAATTTTTTTCAGACTCTCTAAAATTGAAAAACGTCGAGTTTCTCCTATACTAGACTCATTAAAATTTAACAGTAAAGGACCTGTTCAATTACAAACAGGAATGGACCACTCGTTCTTAGGGTTTGAATTTAAACTAAGATGGACTCATTCGAAGGATGAGCTTATAATCAAGAAAATGTTATCCTCCTCAAGCTTGTTAAAAATAAAGAGGTACTTTCCAGAAATGGTGGGGGAAAGAGAGAAAAATGAACTTGTTTGTCACACTTTGTGTTGGGTTCCTATTGTAGTTATACCCCTTATTAATATTGTTGTGCCCCTATTGCCCCCATATTGTTATTACTGTGCCCCATAGAATCCCTCTATTATTATTTTTGTGGCTTTATATTATTATTGTTAGGTCGGCTGGATTATATTGTGACTCCTTAGACTCCTATATATAGAAAGGAGGTTTTGTCATTTGAATCATCCAAGAATTGTTCATTTATGTAATGTAAAGGAGTTTTCCCCCTCGAAGAGGCTAAATTCTAAGGCGTTGATATATCTTTTCTATCTTTTCTTACGCTGGTTTCATAACATTTGGTATCAGAGTTTTGGATTCTAGGGTTTCACTGCTCCAAATAGGTCATCGTGGCATTTTCGCTATAACTTTTTTTCTATGATGTTTCAGAAGTTGAAAAAACACCCATTTGAGAAGAAATCATGCTGAACCTCGGGTCCAAATTTCAGAGCTTTTCGTGCTATATTTATGGAGATATGATCTGAGGAAGTTGGTCTTTTTGCAGACTCCTGAATTACATTCCAAATAGGTGACCTGGGAAAAATCGTCATAACTTTCTCTTTGGGGATCAGATTGAAATTTCGTAAGAAATTACGGAAAGAGGACGGATTGCAGTTTCTTGTATGCATTTTTCAGATCCAAAGGTCGAAACAGTGACTCGTAGCACATTGTACACATTCGCTCTACTGAACTATTCTATAATCAATTCACTGTGGGAGATTTCGCATAACTCTTCCTTGGAGAATCAAATTTGGGTCAGATTTGTGGCATTGGAAAGAGGACACAAAGGCAATATCAAGCTCCTACAAAGTGAAAAAAGGTGTGTATAGTTTCTTAAATTTTTTCTTAATCTTGGTTTGAAAATTTATTTTGAAGGAATTCAAAGGGCATAATAGAGCATTATTATCGATAACTGATGCCCCGAGGAAAGAAAATGCAAACACATAGTAAGGAACCTGAAAGCTCTAGCATGACTCATGAAGAAGAACAAGAAATCCTATATGATATATCAAAATTACAAGAACAAGTGCAACAAGTGTCACTTGCACAAAAAGCAACAGAATCTAAGATGGATGGTTTAAGGAAAGATGTAGAAGCTAATATGGATGGTTTAAAGAAAGGTGTAGAAGCTAAGATGGATTGTTTAAAGAAAGGCGTAGAAGCTAAAATTGATGGCATGGATGATAAGATGGAAGAATTGAAGATAAATATGAATAAGTTGCTAGAAGAAATGGTCACTAAGGGTGAAAGGGTACTAAAGGAAACTCATGATGAGAACAAAAGAAATGTTAATCATGACTCCATAGACTCTAATGTTGGATCGAAGACTCACCATATTCCAAAAATCGATATGAGGAAGTTTGATGGCAAGGATCCCGCCACATTGATATTATAGATGGAGCAATTCTTCGATCTCAATAATGTGCAAAACACACAAAAGGTACGTATGCCATCTTTATATTTGGAACCAAATCAGTTTGTATGGTATCAATGGCTTTCCTCTCGTAAAAAAATTATCACTTGGGCAATTTTTACGGGAGAATTGATAGCACATTATGAGGATACAAAAAGCAACACTTTTTTTAGCCAATTGATAAGTCTCAAACAAAAGGGTTCAATAATGGAGCACATTGAGGAGTTCCAAAAATTGAACATAAGGGTAAGAGATATTCCAGAGGAGCATAGGATTGATGTGTTCATAGGGTCTTTAAAGGATAATATCCAATATGATGTTTTCCTTTGGGAACCTGATTCATTAGAGAAGACATTCAGGTTAGCAAGAAAAATGGAAAGCAAAATTATGGCAACCAGGAAGCATACCACTCACAACTATAAAGACGGAAGTGTTGTTTCCCCTAGTCTTCCACAACCTATAAGGTTGACACCACAACAATTGGAAGAAAAAATAGCAAAAGGGCTTTGTTACAGTTGTGATAGCAAATACACTAAAGATCATAAGTGTGCTGAGAATAAATTATTCTACATAGATTGTGAAGAGGAAGAAGAAAAGGAGCAAGAAAGGTCAAAAGAAGAGGATATACTCCAGGAAAAAATCCTAGATGAAGAACAAATAAATCTGACCATATCTTGTAATGCATTGGCAGGAATTACCACTCCTCAAACCATCAAGATAGAAGGACAAATCAAGAAGAAAAAGGTAATAGTGTTGATTGATTGAGGAAGCACCCACAATTTTATTCATTGTAAGGTAGCAAAAGAATTGAATTTCTTCCTATATCTAGCACCAAAGTGTCAAGTGATGATTGCAGATGGAGGAATAATAAATTGCTCTAGAAAGTGCCATAATATCAATCTATCCATGGGAGAATATGTATTGACTAGCCCAATGCTTTCCATTCCAATGGGAGGTGTTGATGTTGTACTAGGAGACCAATGCCTACAATCCTTGGGGACAATAGCTTTTAATTTTCAAGAACTTTTCATCAAATTTTCTACGGAAGGAAAGGAAGTTGAATTAAGGGGTATTACAGGGAAACTAGGAAAGATAATCAGCTTAAATGGTATGACAAAGCTTCTAAAAAAGGAGCAAAGAGGTGTAATTGCAAAATTATGTTCGCTAGATGTTTCCACATCGGAATTATCTATTTCTCCAGATCTCCAAAAGGTACTAGAAAATCATTCCAAGGTATTTGAGACTCCCAAAGGTATCCCACCTATGCTTGATCATGATCATGCTATTCATCTGATTCCAGGAAGTGTTCCTCCAAACATCAGGCCTTACATATATCCCTATGTCCAAAAGAATGAAATTGAACGTATGGTTGCAAAAATGCTAGAGGCTGGTATAATTCAACCAATTCAAAGTTCTTTCTCTGCTCCAGTAGTATTGGGTCATAAGAAGGATGGATAATGGTGCATGTGTCTGGATTATAGGGAGCTCAAAAAGCTAACTATTAAAGATAATTTCCCCATTCCTGTCATTGATGAATTACTGGATGAATTGCATGGATCAATTTAATTCACCAAGTTGGATCTTCGTTCAGGATATCATCAAATCAGACTGAAGACTGAAGACATTCTGGAAACAACATTTAGAACTCATGAGGGTCATTATGAATTTTTGGTCATGCCTTTTGGCCTTACCAATGCACCTTCAACATTTCAAGGTTTGATGAATTCAATTTTCAAACCATTCCTTAGAAAATTTGTGTTAGTATTTTTTGATGATATACTAATCTACAGCAAGTCTTGGAAGGATCATATTGAACATGTTGACAGGGTGCTACAACTATTGGAGGAGAAACAATTATATGCAAAAAGATCCAAATTTTTCTTTGGAGTCCAGGAGGTGGAATATCTGGGTCATATTGTATCTCATGGAGTTAAAGTAGACCCTAGAAAAATTAAAGCCATTAAAGAATGGAAAATCCCCACATCCATAAATCATCTGCAAGGATTTCTCGGGTTGACAGGGTATTATCGCAAGTTTGTTAAGAATTATGGGAGAATAGCAGCACCTATAACAACATTATTGAAGAAAGATGAATTTTCATGGACTCCAGAAGCAAAAAAGGCCTTTGAACATATTAAAGAGGAAATGTGTCAAGCGTCGGTCTTAGCTACATCGGACTTCACAAAAACATTTATTGTGGAATGTGATACTTCAAGAAATGGAATTGGTGTTGTTCTAATGCAAGATGAAAGACCCATTGCTTTTGAAAGTCGTCCAATCAAGGGAAAGTTTTTAAGCAAAGCTATTTATGAGAAGGAAATGTTGGAAATACTCCATGCACTTAAGAAATGGTGACCCTACCTAATGGGAAGACACTTCAAGGTAAAAACGGATCATGATAGCCTTAAATACATTTTAGAACAAAGATTATCCTTTGAAGAGCAACAAAAGTGGGTCACAAAGATATTGGGTTATGACTTTGAAATCATCTACAAAAAAGGGAAGCAAAATGTGGTGGTAGATGCACTCTCAAGAAAGGATGAGGATGTGGAAGCATTTTTATGCGCCATTTCTATTATCCAACTAGATTGGATAAACGAAGCAAGGGAGGAATGGAAGAATGACGAAGAAGTGTGGAAACTTATTCGAAAGTTACAACACGATTCCAGTACGTCTGATACATTTAGCTGGAAAAATGATTCATTATGGTACAAAGATCGCTTATACCTATGTAAGAATTCCCATCTAAAACAAAAGATTCTTATGGAATTGCACACTTCTCCCTTAGGAGGGCACTCAGGATTTTTAAAAACTTACCATAGGGTTAAGAAGGAATTTTTTTGGAATGGCCTTAAATCAGATATTCAAAAGTTTGTGGTGGAATGTTTGGTTTGCTAACAAAATAAATTTGAAACAATTAAGACACCGGGTCTATTACGACCTTTATCCATTCCAAGCCAACGTTGGGAGGAGGTTTCAATGGATTTTATCACAAGTTTACCCAAATCTGAGGGAAAGAGTGTCATCATGGTGGTAGTTGACAGAATTACCAAGTATGCAAACTTTTGTGCATTATCACATCCATTTAAATCCAGTACAGTTTCTACTGCATTTATGGAAACAATTCAAAAGCTACATGGAAACCCAAAGAATATTGTAAGTGATAGAGATCCCATTTTCACTGGACATTTTTGGACATAATTATTTTCTTGTCTTGGTACTCAGTTAGATCATAGCTCATATTATCATCCTCAATTTGATGGGAAAACTGAGATAGTAAACAAATATTTGGAAGGATATCTTCGTTTCTTTGTATCTGATAAACAGACACAATGGGTCAAATGGTTGCCTCTAGCTGAATGGTGGTATAACACTTCCTTCCATACAGCAACAAAAATGACCCCATTTATGGCACTTTATGGGTATCAACCACCATCCATCACATCATATTTAAGAGAAAATTCTAAGGTTCACGCAATGGAACATTACATCGAACATCAACAACAAGTCCTCCAACTCTTAAAGGATAACCTTGTGTTGGCACAGAATAGAATGAAACAACAGGAAGATCAAAATTGTAGTGAAAGAAGTTTTGATGTAGGTGATTGGGTATTCGTACGGCTACAACCATATAAGCAAATGTCCCTCAAGCAAGCTAAGAAGGAAAATAAATTATCACCAAAGTATTATGGTCCATACGAGGTGTTGCAAAATATTGGTACTATGGCATACAAATTGGAGCTTCCTGCAGCTTCTCGATTGCACCCAGTTTTCCATGTTTCATGTTTAAAGAAGGTTATAGGTGACAAGCTCCCAGTTCAAACAATATTTCCAAAACTTGACGAGGAAGGAAAAATTATATTGGAACTAGAAGCAGTCACAGAAAAAAGAACTTGACAGCTACGAAGTCGATCAATTTGAGAGTATCTTATCAAGTGGAAGAACTTATCCGCTGAAGATTCCACATGGGAGGATGAGAATTTTATGCAGAGGTATCCAGAAGTACTCAAACGTTGAGGACAACACATTTTTGAAGGAGAGGGGCATGTTGGGCTCCTATAATACTAGTGATTACCCCATTACTATTGTAGTTATACCCCTTATTAATATTGTTGTGCCCCTATTGCCCCCATATTGTTATTATTGTGCCCCATAGAATCCCTCTATTGTTATTTTTGTGGCTTTATATAATTATTGTTAGGTCAGCTGGATTATATTGTGACTCCTTAGACTCCTATATATAGAAAGGAGGTTTTGTCATTTGAATCTTCCAAGAATTCTTCATTTATGTAATGTAAAGGAGGTTGCCCCCTCGAAGAGGCTGAATTCTAAGGCGTTGATTTATCTTTTCTATCTTTACTTGAGCTGGCTTCATAAGACTTTGTGTCTCAGAAAAACATTAAACCACTCTTGAACATGACACTTTTTATTCACCTAGTTTGGGAAATCCTTTGCCTAACAGTTGATCAAACCATATTGAAAGTCTTCAGCTATTTTCTGGGCATTAACTTTGGGTCAATTGTCACCAAACCATCTGCTGTGTCGTTATGTGTTCAAGAGGTCAGTGAAAATAAACCATTCATCTACAAAATATCTGTCATCCATTTTGACCATCCCTGAGTCAGTGCTTGCAACTATATTTCTTCAAACGTGATCTATGATTTCATGTTGTGGGCTTGCCTACGACAGATCGCTTTCTATCGACTTCAGCTTATTATCTAGAAATTGTCATTACCTTGGGATCTACATGCCTCAATGGCAGGTTTCTCGCCTTCGACGATAGGTTGCATCATTGACCTTCGATCAAAGCATTTCGTTACATGTTCGACATCAACACATTTATTCACATCTCATGGATTGTACTGAGTACTTTAAGAGCCATTGACATTACTGGTGGTTTCTCTCACACTTGTTAACAGTTTACATCATTGACTAGTAATCAAGTGGTTTCTACCATGTTCGACTTCGACACATTCATTCACATGGATAGAATCGTACTATTTCGGGAAGTAGAAATCAAGACCCTGGATCTAGTTTCCACCATCCAGGCTGCGAGGAATTTTGTATTCATTATACAGTAGACTATTCATAAACAGATGGCTTCGTCCATACTGTGTCTACATGTGTCTATACTTGTGATGTATTACAAGATCATTCCTATATCAGAGCATTAGTTAGTTTTCTAGTCAGTTTTGATTTTAGTATGGGAATGCCTACCTCAGCGATGATATGATCTCATATATATATTTTGTATTGAATGTTTTTACAGGTTCCAACCGGTCTCTCCACAAGATGATCCTCGAAATGATAAAGTACTTCACTCTTCTTAGGTGATAAATGAAATCCTCATCTACTACAGACTTCACACTTTAGGGGGCAATCTATTACACAAAATATTGTCACCATGACTATTTGCAGTCAGTATGGGTCTATCATCATTCATACTGTCCTCCTTAGCAAGTCTTGAACCTCAGCTCTTCATGTCAAGCTTTAAAAATGAGAGAAAGTCCTTGAAAATCAATAAAGCTCCGGTTTCGCACTTTCTCTTTCTGTTACCTGCGGTTCCGCACCCCTTGGTCATGTTACTTGCGAACCTGCCTGCTCTGTCTCTAAAGGAGTGGGTGCGGACCCCTGTGAAAGTAAAAAAGGCGCAAGTTTATTCTTAAAAACTCACTTTGGGTTAATTGTGGATGATTCTAGAAGGAATCTTGACGTGGATGGTTCGCTCTTAGGTGGTTCATGCATCCCAAAACTAAAGGAGCTAATCCCTTGATGAGAGGAGCTTATCCCTTTGAAGGAGGGCTATCCCTTTGAAGGTGGACATAGTAACTTCCCTCCATTACACTATAAATTAAAGCATTGGGCTAGTTTCCAGGGAGGTTAGAAGTTGAACATTTTTTAGGGTAAATGTTGTTGGAATTGAGACTTCCTAGTTAAGCTTGAGAGGCGAGATTACATACCTTTTGGCTTCATTGGGAAGAGAGTGAAACTTGTCAACGTAGAGGAGATTCTTGCTGGACCCTGGGAGGAGCTTGTACAACATCAAGGCACCAAGGCTGTAATGTTCTTCTTTGATTAATGTTAATACAATCAGATTCATTTTTCTCAACAAATTGTCTTATATGGTTTGTTTCATGAATTCCTTGATCATCATGATAAATATGCTTTATTATATTGGCTTTTCAGGTGCTATTTAATGTGTGTGCTTGTTTGTGTTTGCAGATTCTTTATAAGGGAGCTCATTTGGATCAACGGAGCGTCGATTCCACAAACTTGCACTGGACCCAAGGTAGGCCTAAAAAACTTGTTTACCTTTACTTATAAATTGCATATTTAGAGAAACATAGAATTTGTTTGTTTTGCTTATTGCTAGATAACATTAGATACTAGGGAGGTCAATCTTGTCCACAAGAATGACTTATCCGGCCAACATGAGCAGTTGAATGCGATAGGAAAGGTGTATGGACTAACAATTGGTGATGAAAAATTAACGAATTTTGATGGAAAAGACAGTTAGACAAGATCTGGCACAAATCCCTTATTTCGTAGTGCAACCAGTGTAAATTTTGTGTTTTGCGCTACGAAATATCCTAGTTACAAAACTGTTTAGGTGTTTTCGTAGCGCACATAGTGTATTTTTGTGAGTTTGTGCTACGAAAACTCCTAGTTGATTTCAAAACGCATGTAATTTTTGAAACAGCCTTAACACATGACACTTTTAATAAATGTGGGACCAATGGTGGGTAAAACAAGATTTTTGACCATATTTAACAAAGGGAACAAGACTCCTAAGACCTAGAAACTAAAGCAAACATGGAAAAACTAAACCCGGACTAACACCTAACCTTTACAATCAAACTGATGTGAAAAATTTAGAAATTGCTTCTTAAGTGATAACATATATCAAAATTTGATAAGAAACCATATTTACATGCTTTTTTATTGATGTAATATCTCTATTTTGTGTTGATATTAATGAATGATTGAGTTAATAGTTGTATAAACTGGAGATTACACCTAATGCCTACGATTGAAATATGAATGCAGGGGTCTCATATTAGAATGAAAATTTCCAATAGACAGTAGCTACATGAATATGCAATTCCAATGAAAATAACTAGAACCTCTTAGAAGAATCAAATTGATGACTTGACTATTAAAGGTGAAGTTGATGACTTGGATGCTAAATGAGTTCTATGAATATTAAAATGTTGAGGTTTGAACTTTATTAAGTATACTATGTAGTGGAATGATTTTGTGAGATGATTTCTCGTTGAGTAATATTGACAAGTTCTTTTGTTCTAGAATGTGTTGGGTTAGTTAAAGACACACACATGGTCAATATCGAGAAACTAGAGTTGTATTATGTCATTCGATGTGTGTTAATTTGTCCTAGGAACTCTATGTTGAAATGATCATGATATCATGTGTGAACAATAGATGGGTAACAATGGTGATCTGAAATCACATCACTTAACTCACTGAGGTAAAAACACTCCATGGTAAATGAAGTCTTCGACCCCAAGTTCCCTGACTATTCCAACCTTGACTTGGGGCGGACCTGCATAGTTTGACTAGAGACAAGTATGAATAAGAGTCAACTTCTGACTAAGTGGTAAATAGAGCCAACTTATCGATTTTAAAGTGGAGTTGATCAATTCGACTCCTAACCTCAATTGGGACCCATTCGATTAGTCAGCTATTAAATTTGTTTGGTGAAAAAAAATTATTAGGAACATCTTGACTCTAACTAGAAATTAGTTTGGCCAAATGAAATTTGTTGCATGAAGTTTATGATTGTTTAATATGTTATATTTTTATCAATTGGCTAAAATGTTACAACGAATCCCCTGCAAGAAGTATGACCTTATGTTCCAAACTGGAATTCAACTATTTTTTTAATAGAAAGGGATTATATCAATGTCATATTTCTTTGTTCCCACCCTATTCTGATATTGTTTTTGAGGTGATAAAATGGAATGATCAGTCCAAGCCCTTTGAGTAGTATAAATCTTCAATGTCAAAGAATCCTTTCTGAATCATATATATAAATTTTGGAATAGAAATGGTTCAACAAAAAATGGATGTTTATTAGCCACTTAGAAATTGATAATAATTATAAAATACATGCCATAATATAAAGGATAAAGGTGAACGGTCACCTAGAATCGCTCATTCCTCCATCATTCATCAATGCCAATTCCACTTCCATCAACAAATTACCACTTCCAACTTTTGACAAGTATATTTTCTTCTGTGTGCATTTAGTCGAAATTAGCATTGGGCTATGATCATCACAGTATCACCTTTTAAATTGACATATGTATTTCACCTCCAACACTTGGAAAAGGGTTGATCCTCATCAGTGTTCTTGATAATTCCGCATATTAATTTTGGAGGAGACGTGGCCAAAAATATCATTGGAACAAATGGTTCCTAGAAAACAAGTCACAACACTTACCACACCATTTAGTGCTTGCAAAACAATTGTGGTCACCCTTTTTTTAGCCAATTATTTGTTTATCCTAATGTTGAAGAGTATATATTTCGTCCTTCACTAGCATTTTCTCATCCAAAATTTAGAATAATGCAAGTGTAAAACTTGAAATGACTTACCTAAAGGAATTGCAATAGTGTTTCACATCTAAGGGTCAACAAACTTGAAACCTTTTCCGAGATTATAATTATTAAACCTCTCTCCTATAACATAAAATTTAAACCCATAAATTTTGATTGGATGACTCGCGATGCTAAGAGGACCTATTCCCTAAAAGAAAACTTGCATAGTGCTATTGAAGTTGAGAACCTTTACTTGAATACCCAAAAAAAATATTGTTTCTGTAATAAAAGAAACAAGTACAAAGAGGAAGACTTTTCTTGGTCAGTTCTGTCAAAATATGTAGCACATCAGTGTATGGATTTTCAATCAAGCCAACTCATATTTCTATAAACTACATTTTCAGGAATCAAACCTCTAGCCAATAGGTTCATATAACTCAAAAATTGCACGGTAAGTTTAGCTAGTAGTGATTGTGCAATTGTTTCTTCACTCAGAAAATTTCGAAGAGGAATGAATTACACTATATCACATGTTGTGACCCATTCTGTGGAAATTTCTGATTGTTTTCCTTCCTCTACATGTAGAATCTCTATTTCTTCAAAATCTACCACAAAAACTCCCACAATAAGAATTAAAAGAGGTATATCTAAAGCCTTGATGATAGCATCCATTGTTTCTTGAAGATCAGTGATAACTCCATCCATGGTATTTTTGTTGTTCCACATTTATATCAACAATTTGAGTTGCATGAACGATCGCTTGTCCAAATAAATTTGGTCCAAAAAGTGAAACATTACATAAGATAGTTGCATATGTAGACATAATACCACTTATCACTTCAACATGTACATAATCTTCCCCTTTATCAAGCCACAATATGAAAAAGTTGGACAATTGTCAGTGTTAGGATGATAGGTGGCATCAAGTGTGTTGGAATTGATGTCAACTAGGTTAGTGTAATATTGCGTTTGGCATTAATGTGCATGGTGTGTTCAGTTTAGGGGGAGTCATATTATTGTTGCATTCTTTGGTAGAGAATCATCATAGTAGTTATAAAACCTTATAACTATGGTGGTTGGGGAGTCCCAGATTTTGAAGCCATTTCTATCTTAAGAGATAAGCTCATATGCTTATAGAAGTGGCATAGTCAGATAATGCTCAAAAAGAGATTTCAAATGGTATGCTATAGTCTAAAAACGGCCTTCTAGATCAAAAGTTATGGGTTGTCAAATGGAAATAAGAGAAGTCAACAAGTAGGGTTCTATGGCTCAAGGTTTCACCTCTTCCTTGTGCTTTGTGAAAAAATTCTTTGATTCCAGACTTAGGAATATTTTGGAATAAGGTTAGGACATAGGCGATTTGGGCCTAGTCAGAGGTCAGGCCATGCATTAGAAGTTCAAAGTGAAAACCTACCCATTGCTCAACCTCTTTAGGACGAGCTACCTAGTTGGGCCCTTAGACTAGTCAGAGGACAACCTAGTTGGGAGCTTGCGACATAAGTTCAAAGGATCGACCCCTGCCATATGAGGGATATGCAATATGTGGAAGTTAAGGTGGCATGTAACATCTACAAAAAGTGATGTGGAATTAGAAAAATGGATGAATGGGGATGAGACACATGGAATGGTTTGATTACATGAAGGAGACACAATGGTGGTATGATGTTAGAATGACATGGCCCAATGAGAGGGTTACACATGGCATGCATATTAAGCATTTTTGGGTGGACAAGTGGGCCAATAATGGGTGGCACGTGGCACCACTCAACAAGTGACATGTGGCAGACATGTCATCCCAATGGAAATATGATTGGTCTAGGTGTCAGTGGCGTGGTCCCATGGGATATGTAACTCCATAAGAAATAAGTCCTTAGAGTATAATACCTTGGAGGTAACTCCTGAAAAGAAACTCCTCAAAATAAACTCCTTATAATAAATGACATCAAAGATTATTCAAGGAGTGGAATAATGTTTTTTATTGAGAAATAATTTCCAAGGAATTAGTCCCACGAGGATGTATAAAACAAATAATCTCAACAGTAATATGATTGGTCATGTGTGAGGTAGGTGGTCCTCAAGGACACATCATCTAAGAGGAAATGACCCCAGAAGAAACCATCCTGCAAGAAACTTCCTTAGGATAAAACAACCCTAAAATAAACAACCTCGAGGATAAACAATGGTGCTCTATTGTGTTTCTGCCGAGTTTTTTTGTTGAGAAATAAAGTTGGGGACCATTGTAAACCACGAGAACTTGATTTTGTGTGTTTTCAGTGACTAGGGCTACAATGGTTGGTGCATTGTGATTAATAACTTGAAGCTATAACACAAAGGGGTGTCCAAAAGTAGTTTTTACAGTGGTTTTTGCATGTTATGTGACCAAGTGGCCTATAGGCTTATGAACAATTGAATAAGTTCCTCTCACACCATTGAAAGATAAATGAGGAAATGACCCTTATAGTACTATGATCAAAACAAAACACAAAGAGCCATGCTAGTGTACACCTCGAAGTACTGTGTGTCTTAAAGAGAAACATAGGAGAGCCATGCTATTTCTACAAGTATACTTTAATAGGGGAACTCATTGAGTGCGTAGGTTAGACTAAGATTCAACTCTATACATGGAAAGGAACTCTAGAGCCCATTCCTTGAATTAATACAGTTCCAGTGGATAAGAAGTAGTACCGAATAGGATGGTAAGACATACTAGAGTACACTTGGGTAGAGTAATGAGTTGAAAAATCCAACATCATTCCCTGTGTAGCATAGGAATAAGACCATGGATGGTAGTTGTGCACTATGGGGTAATGCATGATTGTGGAGTGTAGAGTAGGGATTTTTAGGGGAGTGTGCACCGATGTGAAAGGCTAAGAGAGCACAAGAAAAATAATGGCTAAGAGAAACTAAGTGATGGTAGTTGTACACTATGGGGTAATGCATGATTGTGGAGTGTAGAGTAGGGATTTTTAGGGGAGTGTGCACCAATGTGAAAGGCTAAGAGAGCACAAGGAAAATGATGGCTAAGAGAAACTAAGTGATAATTGTATGTGGGCCAAGAGCAGAAAGATGAGAGCTACTACAGAGGGGAAAAAATGAGGAGAAGGCTGAGTGTATGTTGCTGAGAACAAAGGGCCAAGGTGATGAATGAAAAGCTATAAAAATACAAAGTGAGTGCAAAGAACAATGAGTAGTGATTTCCTTATTGAGTGTGGGTAGGAGCCTAAAAATAGGGTGTTAGAGCTTCAATCTAGTGGATGTATGAGTAGAGCTTATAGGTTGGTGCCTCACAGAAGTGGGTGCTTGCAAAGGCTCTCCACAATTTGTTCTTAGCTATTCTCTACACTCCTTGGCACACCATCCTAATTTTCTTGTTTTTAATTCAACTTTGTGATCTTAGTAGTTGATCACAAAGGAATTTTCTCACAATCATATCAACAAAGGAAATGAATTGGTACCAATATCACTCTTAGGGTTGTAGTGTAGGGTTGAATATTTCCATTTAAAGGAATATGGTAGCCATTTACCTTCTTGTATTGGGAATGGTATGTTGAAGATTATTCAAAACTGTGTTTTTCTACTCAAGTGCTCAGTTGAATCTTGATCATAAGTGCAAGAAGAGTTGTTACACAACATTTTTTCACTGCCCATGTAATCCCCATCCACAATCCTGGAGGACCTCTACAGTGAACCCGACATGCTTTCCAATCATGAAGAAACTCCTAGTATGTCCCTCTTCATGAGGAGGATAATTCCCCTTTGCATAATTTCCCAAGAATCTTCCTTTTATTCCAGTTTACAAGATCGTCGCTACTGACCAGTTTTCTCCTCGCATCGAATTCTAGAGTTTAAAACTAGCCCTCACGCCGATCAGAGCGACTGGTCCCTTTTCCATTCGTGTCGATACTCTTTTGGAAGGTTTTTTAAATATGGAGCCGAAGCTTCCATGTCTAGAAGCTTCGTAATATAAGTCTGGTAGATGGTTGGGCCAGATGGGGCCGAGGAAGTTAGTTTGGGCTCCTTTCCCCTATTAGGATGGAACAAACTCAAGAGATAAGACCTTCCCCCATGATGAAAGGAATCATCTCCCATCCATCCAAGCTATATAAACCTCTCTTTTTCCCAAGAAAAAGCTAGTTGTAGTTTGGAGCAAGTTTGAATAACCAACAAGTCATCTATAGCTTGTAGCTTTCTAGTGTATGTTTGAGGGAGAATAGTGTTATTTTGGTTTGGTTTGAGACTAGAGGGAAAGAGGCCTTAAAACTTCCATTGTTGGGGCTGTCCATGAAGTGCTAGCAGAAGTGTGCGAACCCAAATACGTCGGAGGAGACCAACAACGTCAAGGCACCAGTTGTAATCTCTTTCTGGTTTATATAAATGAAACTATTGATTGATTTCCTACATGAAGTGTCATTTTACATCTTTATGGCTTAATGTTCCTTGACCTATTAAGTAGGATGAATACAATATTGTATGCTATCACATTTTTTTTTGTTGTTTTCTTGGTTCAAGTATTCGAAGGAAGGAAACACAAGAGAGTGGAGTGAGGAAGCAAGATCATCACCAAGCGGAATAATGTTCTAAGAGGTAGGCCCTCTTAATTGATTCTAGCTTAAGGAGATTTTCCATAGATTGTTTGTTTGTGGCTAGACCTGCTCTCTCGGGATAGAGGAATTGTTTGTGTGCACACTGATAATTTACCCGCACCACAAATTGGGGATCATACTGGGGATCCAATCCTTTTGTTTAATTGATTTTCATTTTATTGTTTCGTGTGAACTTTTATAGTATCACCATTTCCCTTTAGTGTTCTATACTTTTCTTAATTTACTGGTATGAGTATGAAATTTGCAGTGGAAGGTCTAGTTTTGGATTTTGCAAATTTTTATTTATTTATCTTGAAATTCTTGATCAACACTCTTTTTGGCCAAGCATTCATGCCAATCGGGCCGATCATCACTAGTTGTTAGTCAGGCAGTCGCTTCAGTCATGTTGATTAGTGCTTGTTGTTAGTTAGGCAATTGCTCTGGTTGTCCAATCAGCCTGATTTTCTAAAAATCAGTCATGTCGACTCCTGTAGGTGAAGATCAGGGTTTCACCTAGCTCATAACCAGTATGTCTTTCCCTTCTGATTTCTATCTCTTAGCTTGTTTTGACTATGTACTCCCTGGATGGAAATATCTTTTGGCTTGGTTTATATGCTTACTTGGTTTGCATTTTCTTCACTTGGTTTCTTGACTTCTTGGATGGTTTGTAACCCTAGGGTATCTAGGACATCATCCATTCACCTGTTTGCGTGCTCAACAAGTCAAGTCGATAGTCAAATTTCTCCTTGAATTTCGTTTGTTAGTCCTTTTGTTGCTTTGATTTCCATTTAACAAGTTTGAAAAGTTTTGTTTGTTCATTGAACGTGTCTTTTCGGGCATAGATCACATTGCTTATCATGTTTTTGGTTGGATTTTTTCTTCACTGGTTTGAAAGGAATTCTCTTTTGTGCTTTCCATTTGCTTGAGGTTGATTGTATTGGAAATGTTTCATCTAAGTGTTTGTGAAAGATTTGTTTTCTCATTTCATTGAAAAATACATAGTTCTAGTTTGTTGAATCAATATGTTAGTCCTTTTGTTGCTTTTATTTCCATTTAACAAGTTTGAAAAGTTTCGTTTGTTGATTGAACATCTCTTTTCAGGCATACATCACATTGCTCATCTTGTTTTTGGTTGGATTTTTTCTTCATTGGTTTGAAAGGAATTATCTTTTGTGATTTGCATTTGCTCGAGGTTGATTGTAGTGGAAATGTTTCATCTAAGTGTTTATGAAAGATTCGTTTTCTCATTTCATTGAAAAATACATAATTCTAGTTTCTTGAATCAATATGTTACATTAGTTAGCATCATTGAAGACTAGAGTTGCATCGTCATTTGCATTGGAAAAGAAATGAATTCTCTTTACTATTAAAAGGACTAGTTGAAGTGCATTTTATAGGAAGATTCAGTGCATTTAGGAGATTTATTAGAGAAATATTTCATTCTTTGATTCATGCATTAATTGTGTGTTCCTTATCTTGCAATTAGTGTTAACTTTCATCAAAGACAAAGATCTCTTCTCTCATATAGCTGCGTGTAGGAGTTTTGTTAGATGGCAATGGTAGGGCCTTGTGATTGAAACCTAATTCAAGATCAATTGTTAAAATATATTGAATTTAGTTGTGGCATTGAAACTTAATGCTTACATTTAAAAGTCTAGGTTAGAGACGTGTTCCAGCGTCTTTAAAGCTAGCAGCTGTCATTCGCTTCGGCATTATTCAATGCCAGTGTGAATTTGTGCTCCCCATATGATCTTGTATATAAATAGTGACCCCACTAGGTTGCAATCCTTTATCCATAGGAAGCCGATTCTGCCACCTTGTAAATGTGATACACGAAACACAACATTTGGGGAGATTTCCTGCTTGTACTTTTTTGTTTGCGGGGAGGTATTTTGAAGTTCACAGTTACCTGGTAATCATTTTGCCTAGATTATCCCGAGGAGTCCTTTCGGTATTTTTGACTCTTTAAATTTAAAATATCATTGAGAACTTGTCCTCCCAAGCTCGTTAAATCTAAAAGCGACTAGAGTCACCTTTCGCCCTTTTCTCGGCTCTTAAAATACGAAAAGGCAATTTTTTGTTTCGGTGTCTTAAAATTAACTACCCATGAAATATTCTTGGTTAAAGTTATCTTCCTTAGTGATTCTTTAGGGTAATTTCCAATGGCAACATTTTTTGAGTCTACCAGTCAAGGATTCCCCTCGGATAGGAATCCTGGTCCTTTTCCTTCTTTTGGAAATGTTGGTGCTCCTTATATGGCAGCATTGTCCCTCCCTGGGTTAACCATTGGTTTACCTATCTAATTATTCTCAACCTCGGTGGTCCCAAGTGTCCCAACTCTTGCCCCACCATCTCTTTCATTTGAATCACATCATGTTGATTCTAAGGTTGGCCTCTCCCATTCTTCCCCTATTTCTTCATATTCCTCTTTTACTTTTCTTGGTGATAGTTTGAAATCTAGTAACCATGAGGCTATGAAGAAGAAGAAGAATACAAATAAGAAGAATTTAGATAAGCGAGAGGCCAATCATGTAGCTATTGCTCCAACAAAAAAAATCATCTCATAATTTCCAACAACAATCTATGTTTCTTCTCATAGTTTCTGTTTTGTCTTATTGTAAGTATTTTTGTCATAATTATAAAATGGTACGTGTTAAAAGTAATGAAAAGCTATAAGGATATCAAAAGTTACTAGGAGTCGGATAGGTCATGAGGTAGTTGAACAATCATGGGGCATGTGAACACTCATCTACTCGTTTATATAAATATATATAAGCATGCCTTTAAGCAAGGGTATTTTAGGACTTGAGAAGTTCTTAGCATAGAGAAGGTGGTTGGCACTTAAGTAGCTCTAAGCACTCTTACTCTGGGAAATTTTGGAGTGAGTTATGTTGAGGCTAGGAACTTATTTTGGAGATGATATGAGAAACTCACCATACACTATTATAATTGTATGGGCTTGTGGTACATGTACTTGATTTTGCAACATTATTGATGAGAAGCCCTTCACTCTTGGCATTAGTTCTCATGCACTTTCATTGTGGTTGTAATGACTATCTAGTACTTCTATCATGCATGCATGTTTTCTTTCACATGAGTTGTATGTTGATGGAATAATTCATGGCTGATGGATCATATGCTTTCTTATGGATCTTCTTTTTTCCTTCAATGCATTACACTAGTATTAGTTTTGAAATACTTTGCAATTAGTTACTAGTGCTCTTTTACTCTTGTATGTCTTACATGGTTTTACATAATCGATTCCTACTAAGTTGTAATTGGTATTATTTTTGTTTTTTTATTATCTTGTACTTTGTATTTCAAGTTTATCTCTTTTGGGATCATTCGTGCTCACTCTTTGGGTATTTCACACTCGCTTCACGATAACATCTCTTCATTCAAGATCCAAGAAAAATACACAAACATGGTGGAAACTAGGCCCACATACTAGACGAGTCTCCTCTCATAAACAATGTGAGGTCTAATTGGGACTTTACACTAGGGAGATCCCCTTACCATTGGTGGTGCAAATTTCCTCATCAATAGGCCTTCAAGCCCTTGGAGGGCCCCTAATGGGTCACATAAGGAATGAAATATGGACAAAAAATATGAATGTTAGTGGCCTCATAGCATCTATGGCACTAAAAGCAATTTTTTTGGTAATCTAACCTTTGTTTCCAATTAATAGACCTGGATTGATAAATTTCTAGCTCTCCCACCAAAACCCTTTGATATATACGTCCACCTGGATCGAAGCCATATTCCTATTTTATATTTTCAACCATCCTCAGCTCGGACAAAGGAAACTAATCTATCCCCTATGACCTTGAAGAAATTAAAACTCCAATAGTGTAATGGAAGCCTAGGAAGAATAGTCCATACCCTAAGAGTGTCAACAAGTTCACTTACAGGGTTGAAGGGCACCATCCATGATTTTAATTACAAATCATCTTTTCCTCAGTTCTTGCTATTACTTTGAATATTCACATAGACTTCTTCTAATATTAGGAGAAAAGTAACCCATCATCTCACCAAAAAATGTCAAATGATTGGAGTATATCGTAGCAAGGATTTCAAAGATTTAGAGGCCCATTTTCTCAAAGAAGCCATAGAGAAGGATTTTACACCAAATATCCCAACAAGGGTTTTTCTAGTGTACTCCAATATTTAATCAATCATGATATATTTCCTTACCATTAAACTTGCAGACTATTTTATAATATGAATGCATTGACCCCCTTGATGTGACACCATAGGGCACATCAAGTCGAATGGGGGCTCTGGATACTCTCAAGGGAATTACACAAAGTAAGGGGAAACCACGACCTGGGGAGACAAAATAGAGGGAGGGAATGAATTGAGAATAGACGAGTGAGAGGGTCTATGATAAGATAAGCCTAGGGAGGAATTAAGAATTGTGCCACCTGTCAGAGAATGGGATGATCTTTGTGTGAGAGGGGACCTTCCATAGGTGGATAACGATGAACATCCCACAAGAGGAAAGAATTCATGCTAGCCATAGGATATAGGCGTATGGGGAGGGCTAACTTTGCAGTCCATTAAGTCATATTCACCATAATCCATTGAAGTGAAAAAGGGATTTGACAAAAATTGAAAGGTCAACGAGTAAAAGAAAAATGAGGTAATAGAAGAGACCTGTAAGTAAAATAAAAGAGGAGGACATAAAAAAATAAAAATAAGGAACAATAACTATGATATTGCCATAGGAAAGAGAAATTAAAGTCCTTACATCAGTTGATGTGGCAAAGATTGTATGATATAATATTTTTGTCTATTATGTAGAAATTTTAAAAGAGAGAAAATAAAAATTAATGAGAGAATTAATAATAAACCAACAACAATCATGAAACATACAACACAATTCACACACTTTTTATCCAAGGGAAACATTAACTCCGAGGAAAAATCCAACTAACAAAATTCCATTAGATCCTTGGTTAAAACACGGCCAAGCCAGCAAATTGAGCCTCCACCACTCATCTCGTTGGCCCATTACAATATATTTCCTCCCATATTTTTAAAGGTTCCATTAGATGCAATCCATGGGTAAAAACAATGGGAAACCTTAGAAACATGGTCCCAAAACCATTACTATTGACCCAATCAACTTTGACTCTTTCTTCAAGACAAGTTTACCTAACAATCCCCCACTAAACCTTTACTTTGGTTTTCTGTTACTAAATCTAGCTAAACCAATGAAGTGAATCATCCCCACTCAATGTATCCTTAAAACCCTTCAAATTTCATAGTCAGTGAATTTGCTAGTTCAACATGCTGCCTATCACCTAGATTTAACATCAAAATTTACATGCAATTTCCTAGGGGTACATATGACTTACTAGATATTACAATAGTATGCCCATTTACATACTCCCTTATAATAATATTTTATTTTTATTTGCTTCATTGTTACTACTGACTTCCATTCTCTAAATATGCTAAGGCCAATGGGATTTATTAAGTCAACATGCCCCCTATCACCTCACCATAATTTACAGGCAATTTTCTAGGGGTATGCATGCCTTACAAGATATTACAATAGTATGCCCATTTACATGTAATAATTTTGACTCCCTTATAATAATGTGTCTTTGGTATCTTGTGTTGATGTTCCCCTATATGATGATGTTTATCCCACTTTCAAATATGTTAAAACCCTAGGCACACCCTTGCCTTCATAATAAAATCGAATCTACACAAACAAAATCCATGATTCCACCCTCTATGTTTATTTGGGAACTAAACCAAGAACCCAATACGATGTCCTTGTTGGCTTTGAGCAACAACTTGCCCACACGATGACCATGATACTCCATCCTCACTTTCTTGTTGAAGAAATAATACCAAGCAATAAGAATGAGTCCGAGCCACAAACAAAAAATATGGCAATACAAATGACCCATCCATACACAATCCTTCCAAAAAAGGGAACGAGAACTAACATTCACCACTTCTAGAGATGGAGACCCCATAGAGTCTTCTTGGTGACTGAATGAATTACCAGCCTGCACACAAACACTCCCATGAATACAAATAAATATGAGTCATTGCTCCCTTTCCAATGCTTGAACTCATTCGAAAGGTCCTCATCTTTGAGAAAATTTTCTTCTTCTTATTATCGAAAATTCTAGTGTGAGCCTTCATGATCATGTGAGGATTGAACTGTTACTTGAACCTTAACTAGCCAAATTAGTAATTTTCTACCTCCCTCATCGCCCTCCATCTTAATTTCTTGAGGGAGGGGGATCAATTAATCGAGTCTGCATCTAAGCAAACATTAGTAGGTTAGTATTGCTATTTATGTGGGGTGAAGCCCAACCCAAAGAATTTGAGCACATCTTCATTGTTATCCTTACTCACTCATCCACTACCAACAAATTCATTCTTGTTGTCATCCTGTGTCAATTCTTCCTCTTTGTCTTAGGTTGTATTCCACCATAATAGCTTTATCTACTCGTAGATGAACTCTCGCATTGTGAGACAAACCATTATCATGTTTTCTCGTGGGTAATATAAACCACAACTAACTCATCACAGTTTCTCTCAATGAGTGAGGTAAGTTTTTAAATAAGGAGCTCCAAGGCGTTGTTCTCCACTAAGGTGTCCATGAGAACCTGAGTTTCCTCCTTAATCCATTAGATTCTCAAACTTGTAGTTCTATGACATTTGGTTCTGTTAGAGTGAACCCATTCCTAGCTCCATGACCCTTTTCCTTGTTTCTCTTATGCTTTCATCATGTGAAAGATGCAAAAAATATATTATTGGTTCAATGCAAAAAATCTTCCTTCACGCTCCCATCTTCATGATAATTGAGTTAACTACCAAATCAAAAATTTGTCATACTCCTCTGCCTCTTTCAAATACCAAGCCAAATATACCCTCAGTAATAGAGGCATCCCCCTAAATCCAACTCTTGGTGGCTATAAAACCAAATGTAGAAATTTTACGAGAGAGAAAATAAAAATTAACGAGAGAATGAACAATAAACCAAAAAAAGTCCATTTGGGGTAGCTCAATTGGCAATGGCCAGGGAAATTAGTCTCATTGAACTCAGGGAAATCTTCGGTTCAAATCTTGTGCTATCCTCCGATCGGGGTGAGAAATTGGACATGATGAAGATGTAGTCCTACCACAACCATAAAAAATCATGAAACATAAATATATTGCACTTAATGTTATTGACATCCGAACTTGTGAATTTGTTCACAAACAATTTTTAAAATCCTATTCAATATGTCGAACTATGCCATACATCAGTATGATTCAACATATATCATCTGTTTGAGCCTCTTTCACAGTATGATTCAACATACATCATTTGTTTCAGCCTCTTTCCCAATATTTAGATCTGTTGCTTGCTAGAAAAAAGAGAAGTTTTGTTAACTAATGGATTCCTTTAGGGGATTCCGATTGAGGTATCAATAGTTTGTAACTCATACAAGAATTCCCTACTTTTCGACAATCCAAGCACCATTTGCAAGGTGGGGTATTTTACCATTAGACAACAGTTGGCCTTCGTATTTGAAACTTTAAAAATGTAGCGCAGTTCAAGATCTAATCCAAAACCACCAACTCACCTCGCTTCCCTGTAGGTTTATGTTGTACGTAGATTTATGAGGATAATTTTTTTTCGTTTCGTTATATGCAAATTCTTTATAATAATTGAGAGATAAACTGGAAAGTAGTTGTCTTCAGAAAAAAAGCACAATAGCTCATTAGTGTAGCTCTATAACACAATAAAATTGTTTATAAAATATATGGGAATGGTATCCAACTACAAAAATATCACTGTAACAAAAAAATAAGTATTACAACTAATAAGATTAACTAACTTGACCTCTCTTTAAACCACCCATTCAAAATTATGATGGGCAACTCAAAATACCAAAACTTCAAATTCGACGTTGCTCCCCATAATCCTTTTTGGTAGCAAAGTCAAACTATCCCATAGAAGAGATACTTGTGAAATGGTGGACAAGGTGGAGTTGTGTCAAAAATAGGAATTGTATTTATATAAAGATTTAAAATTTTAAAAATATATTTTAAATGTATTAGAGATTTATTATTATTTATTTATTTATATTTGAATAGTGATTAAATTTATTTAGTTTTAATGGTTAATAAATAATGAAAATATTTATCCAACATTATTTATTTAAAGAAATTTATATTATATTTCCCATATATATATATATATATATATATATATTATTTTTTTAATTAATTAAAAGTATTTTAAATATTATTTTAAAATAATAAATTTTAATGTTTATTTCAAAATAAATTTAGTCATAAGTCTTAATCCTAAAATTAAAATTACAAATTTGACTTTAAAAAGCTAGAATCTCATCTTTGAAACTAACCTAAATATCACCGCTTGTTATAATTAGAAAACGAATCTTAATTTAATTAAAAAATTCTATATATTATTGTAATACCTAGAACTAGTGTTTAAATGTTTAAATATTAATTTAACTGGTTAATCATGGTGTTTAGTAATGAATGTAACATTTCTTGTAAAAGAAAAACTATTGATATGTGAACTACTATAACATGCATATAATATATCACAGTAAATAATTTATTAAAATAGAAAGTATATTTAATTTAAAAAATTATATTTTTTAAAGATGGTTGTTAAATTTATTATAATTTGGTTGCGAATAAATAAATAAATAATTCTATTATTTGAAATAATTATTTCCAAATTATAAAAAAAACTAAATCTGTCTTAATTAATTAAAAACAGTTTTAAATTTTACTTCGAAATTAATAATTTTAAATTTGATTTGAAACTCATATTAATAATTTAATAAGTAATTATAAAATCAATGTAATAATTTAAATATTATGAAGAAAAAATATTTTTTAATTAAAAATAATTTTAAATTTTATTTGAAACTCGTATTAATAATTTCAAAAGTAATTATAAAATCAACGCAATAATTTAAATATTATTAAGAAAAACTATTTTTAAATTATCCTTCTAGATCCACTCATAAACTAGAAAATATTACTGATTGGAACTCCTGTTATATTATTAAATATTTTATTTTTATCATATAAATATAAAGATATAGAGTTTTAACCAATTAAAATTTAGGAATATGTTAAAAACATTATTATAATGCAATGAAGTCCATTAATTTGTTAAAATAGGAAAATATATTCTTTCAACGGATAAATATGTAGAGTAGATTTTAATTAATAGAAAAAGATTCGAGGTTTAAATAGGCGAAGAGGAAAAGTTTAACTTATGGTCTTCCGAAAGGTAAACAATACAATTCTGGTATTTTTGATTGTTTTTTAATTCAGTACACAAAGGTGAGTGAGAATCGAGATTTAGAAAAAAAAGCATGGAGCGTCGGATTCAGAATGAGGATTACATGGAAAATAGATGGGATAAACTTCACGGCGATGCGCAATGGATGGTTTTCAAAAGGCTTTCCCATGGATTTACGGAGATAGCAATTGTCATGTAAATATTTTGACTTTAATTTGTTGTCAAACTTGGAATTCGTGATCGAGTATGATTAGAGGAACCGCCCTTCTGATCACCAGGTGGTTTCCATTTTTGGATCCTTTTGTTATCGCCGACTCGTGTCGGACGTTATCCCGCATCTTTACTTTTGGGAGGAAGGAAAGCATGTGAAGGGCATTTGTAACAATCATTTCTGTAAGTTGCAGGAATTATCATGGAGGCTCACTACTTACGGGGATGGCTTCTTGTGCTTCCAGATGTACACAAAATATTTTTATCGTGGGGACAGGATGTTTCTCGTGTTCAATCCTCTCTTTTCCGGGGAAGGCGAGAGTTTGACTATGAGTCCGCCTGTCACTGATCGTTGGACTTTGCGTCCACCTGTCACTGACCGCGACTACACACATTCTGCAGAGATTTCTGGAATCATCTTCGATCGGAAAAAGGGTGTTTGCAAGCTCGTCTTGTGCGGGTATTTCGATGACTTCTATTTACAACTTCAAAGAGAAAAGGTGGACAAAGATAGGGGAATTCAACGAGATTACTAGTAAAGTTAAAATAAGTTTCCCCTTAAATGCTAATGATCTATCTGTGAATGGTCGTTTTCTGTGTTGGCTTATGGATGGTGCACCATTCTTGGATGTTCCAGATATGGTGTTGGTATTTGACTTGGAAGAAGAGGCGTGGTGGGAGCCAATCATTCTAGGAGACGAGTTGTTTGATCCCCTTTGTATTGCAAAGCATGAAAATGATTGTGTGTCATATGCCTTACAAAGCAGAAGAAACTGCAACTTTGGAAATTTGATATGCAGGAATGAATGTTGAAATCATTAGTAGAATATATGATTTCAAGCCCACCTTTTCCAATAACAATACCATGTTATCTCAATGGAGGTTGGGGTGTTGTGCGGCTCATCTGCTCCCACCGATGTAACAGGGTTTTGGTGAAAGAGTGTTTATGGGTTTGGGAAATTAGATGTTTTTGGTGAAAGAGTGATTATGGGTTTGGGAAATTAGATTTTAAAGTTTTTTTTTTGTGGCTACTACAATATGTCTTTAGAGACTTAAACTTAGGTGGGTTGTGTGGAAGACCATGGTGTAGAAGATCACAATTCCAATTCGTTGAGCTATGAGAAATATTGGCTAAATGTACAAATATTTAGCTTATATATAAATTTAAGCATGGAGATTTCAGAGTCCAACATATTAGATTTCATTTTTGGGATTAATTGGGATAACCAGATAAGTGGGCTATATTGTGGGGAAAACTCCATGGTAAAGTGCCCTTGAGCCACAGGAGTGCTCAGATGGTGAGTAAAATCCTATTTGGTGACTAAGCATAAAACAAACTTCTAAAGTAGCACTACAATACTATTTTCATTTTTTTTGAAATGTAAGGGTATAGGGTATCACTGTCATGACTCTTCTGTAAGCCTCTCTAGTCCCCAACTCTTAGGTTAGTTGGAAGTAGCACTGATAGAGTTATTGTGTATGTCGATCTATAAGCTAATCTCGCAGATATATTTTCATAGAGGATATAGAAAGAGTGGATGACGAGCCAAATCACATAGGTGAAACCTCAGTATGGGTATCCACATCAGAGTTTAAGGCAAAAGCGGAAGCTAATCGATTGGGTTCACAATGAATAGTCGAAACCAACGTTGTCCCCGAGGTAGCTCTAGTCATCAATGGGAGGTTAGATAGAGGCACAAAAGAATTTTTGCAATCGGTGGTCTCTCTGGGAAAAAACACATGTGAAGACCTATGCTTGGGACAAGAGGGTTGGAGAAAAATGCTATAGAGGAATCATGGGAGATTCAATAGGAACTCATCCCACTTTGGTTTAAGCCCCTATTGAATTTCATATATCATAGTACAAAACACCATGCCATTTATAATCTCTTTATGGAACTAAGCTTTGGTGAGGGTCTCATTTCGACAGGGGTTGTGCTCTCCCAAACTATCCCTCACCATCGTTACATGATGTGATGGTATCAAATCAGGATGAAGGTCAATACCTAGAAGCTAAGGGGAGAATCGAGGCTCAGGAAGACCATGAATTACTATCTACCAATGAACAAGAATATAAATATAGTCAAACGATGGGGGCTAAGAAGAAGAAAACCCAATTCATCAAAAAATTAAGTGAGGCAGGATCATTGTTAGTGCTAGGTAGGAATGTCCCCATGGAAAATAATGTAGGTATGGCTCAGAAATCCTTGGTGGGGAAACCTAAAGGTACACAATTCAAATTTGAATTTATAAAATCAGGGGTCAAACAAGAGATTTCGCCAGTGGTTCAACAACTTCCAAAAGTGATGCCATTGACAATGGGCTGGATTCATATAAGGTCCGAGGATGTAGGGGAGGTGTACTTAATCAAGTAGAAGGCATGGAAGGTTGACAACACTACTTTTTTGTTTATGTTTTGGACCCTCTTATTTAACAACGAGAAGGAAATGCTAGAAAAGGTCCCAATATCCAATATTGGTCAGATTACTTGGATTACCGTTCAACTACTGAGATACTTATATATTTTAGGATTCTGGAAATTCCTCAAGTAAATATGAAGATCATGAATCCTCTTACATAACTTCTAGAACCATAATTGTAGCCTATTTATTGGTGCTCTTAGATCTGCGAAAGTGGCTACCCATGTGCTACCAGAAAATATTGACATGGGATGTGGGTTAACAAATCTTCAAATGTTGAATATGAAGGGTTCCGATTTCATTCCAAGAGATTTCATAGATATAGGAATCTGGTCAAAAACTGCAAGCTCTCATTCCATGGAAAAGCCCCATCAACACTTTCAAATAGGAGTATTTGAAGTCCAAAGCATATGGAGATGATGGCTACAATGGAGGAACAAACAAAACCAACAACATATGATCACCAAGGGATGAGTAAAAAAAAGGGGAGGTTTAGAGACAACACCTTCACAACTAGAGCCAAATGCATTGATGGGAGGTACCCCCTCTCCCTCTCCTCCCTGTTCCCTTTCCCCTATTTTTATTGTTAATAATTCTTTCTTTCTCTCCTCTCTTCCTCTTTCCATGCTTCCCTCCTTTACACCTTATTATTTTTCCCTATTGATTTTCTTTAGAAGGCTTCTCATCTCTTGTGATTTCATCTCCCCCACCCCCCTTTGAAAATTTAGAGGCAAGTGAAATTATTTATAACCTGCAATCATGATCCATCTTGCCACCCCTAGAAGGCTTTGTGAAGGGATTAGGGAAACTCCACATCTCATCCAAGGAGCCTAGATGACGAGGTAGCAAATCAACCCTGATGAAAGCTATGGAATAAGCCCATGAGGATCTACTTGTGGGAAGACAAGAAACTATTCAAAGATGCTTAGAGTGGTGAAAGCCCTGAGAGCGGTTTCTACATCAAAGCCTTCTGAGGGGTTTCTAAATGAAATTCCTCTCCCTTAATAGCCAAGGGTTAGCATGCTCCTCCAAATGGGATGCTTTGAGGTGGTCATTTGGTACTCACTATATTGATATGATACTCTTGCAAGAAACTCTATGAGATGGGGATCTTAGATTTCACTGTGTTCAATCGCTTTTGGGAGGTTGGTCCTTCATCGCATTAGATGCAAGGCATAGATCATGCAGTTTGGCTTTGAGGTGGAATATAAGAGTCCTCCAGGTGAAAAATTTCAGTGGCATGGAGCTAGGTCTAGGGGTGGAAGTCTTTTTTAAGGAGCTAAGCACTTCTATCTCCATCATAAATATATATGGCCACCCTACAAACCATATGGATTTTTGGGATTTCATTTTTGACTAAGCTAGTTTACAAACAAATGACCTCATATTAGGAGGGGACCTAAACGTTTCCCTAGGTGACGCAGAATCCTGGGGTCCCAGAGTGAGGCTATATCCCCTCACCAATTATTTCTAGAAAAAAAAAAGGGAAGATTTGACTAGTGGAAGTGGACCTAGTCAAAATTCGTCCTACTTGGAGTTACCCAAGTACAGGGGATGATAAAATTGTGAAGAGATTGGATATATTCCTAATTTATGAAGCTTTCCTAGACAAGTAGTTGGATATATTCCTAACTTATGAAGCTTCCTAAGAAACATCTAGCTACTTACACAGTGGGTTGGTTCGGGGGGTGTTTCATATCACTCCCTAATTTTCGTGGAGATCAAGGACACTTCACAAAGCTAGCCAACCCTTTCAAATTGACCTCAAGTTGGTTAAAAGAAGATTTCATTGTGATTTCATTGGCATAATATAATAATTCTGTAACCATATTTAAATTTAATTAATAAGCATATAAAAACTTAATCTTTACAATATACTTACAATATAACAAGATTCTTAGCTATCCATATTCACCCTCATTGTACAATGTATATGATTAACTTGTAAATAAGCATTGTTACAATACCATGGCTTATCAATACCACATGCCCAACAACCACAACAACTATTATAAAATATTTTATTTTATAATATTTTAAAATTAAATATAAAGTCAAAAAGGTATAAGGAGATGTTATAATGAGTGTCAACTTGACTCGGTTAAAATAAAATAAAAATTAAATTAAACTTAAAAATAAAATAAAATAATTAATAATTATAATTATCGATAAATTTTTTAACTTAGCCATTAACTAAAACTAAAAATAAAATAAAATAAAAACATAAAATTTCAATAATTATAATAAATCATAATTAATATTAAAACTATTCTAGATCTAATTTAACTATGATTCTATTAACTATCTAGAGAATCCAATCTCTTAAAATACAAACCTTTTTTAAAATAAAAAAACATTTTATATTTTTAAACATTTGATAAATAAATTAAAATATAATTTTGATTTTTAATATTAGCTTTCAAATATAACAATTTAATATGAAATATAAATTAATCTTTTAACTTATTTCCTTTTAGATTATTTAATAGTTATATATTTAAGTAAATGTTCTAAATCCATTTCAATTAAAAGAATACCACATATATAAAATTATTAATTTTATATAAAAAAAAAACTACATGAATTGCTTCAAAAGAATGCCCCTACTTCTTCTAGGAGTCATTGCCAGATTTCTGTGTCCATTACCAAAATATTTCTTTGACACATAGAAAAGGTATCTTCATTATTTATGCCATAAAGTTAGGAAATGTATTTTCTTTATCTAAGGCATAATTTTAGCTTCATATGCACCTGAAGGGAGAGGGAGGTGGAGGTGGAGGTGGAGGTGGAGGTGGAAATTTCTTAACATTTAGATAATTTATTGGTCAAAAAATCTCTCTTATATGATTTGGGTATTTTTACCAAAAGACTTTGTTTAGTCTAGACAATATGTTTGGATGTGTATTGCAATGTCAATGACTTTGTTATTTTGTTATTAATGATATATTTCATTTTATTTTATTATTTTAAGGAATTTGATTTTATTGATTCTATTGATTTGAATGTATTTAATATTTCTATTTTTAATGATGATAATAATTAATGATTATTAATATTTATCAAGATTAGATATGGTAATTCAAATGTTAAGAAAGTAAGACATTTCTGGGAATTATTTACAAATGTTATTTTTATGTTTAAAAAATATTAATTGTTCTAAAATCACTATGGTTTTGTTAAACTAAAGGTCAAGAAGGGTGGTAAACTTAGATTTAATACAATTTAAGAGGAAGTTCTTTTCATCTTCAACCCTCTTAGTCTCACCAACTTGAGACTTTTAAGGGGTTTGGGAATTAACCAATGTCCAATTTCACTATGGAGCTCCTGTGCTTATAATATCTTAGTTTCCCTTTTCCCTCTAACTCCATATAATATCACAATTTTCCCCTCGGATGTGAGGTGATGATATTATTTTGAATATTATCCTTATTGTATAAAATGGTCTCTTCCTTTGTGAAAGGAACTTAGTTCGAGTGGTATGGTTCATGATTTGTGTCCCAAGTAGCATGGGTTCAAGTCTCTAGAGAAATGTTGGCCCTTGTGGCATTTATGAAATATTGGTTTTACAAAGTGGAATAGTGGCAGTAGTTTCTACGAAGTTATGGATTATGCCTAGTGGAATGTACTCATTACTCTTTGAAAAAAAATAGTCTCCCTACCTATGTTTGTAGGACTCCTCTTTTCTCCCATGTTGTTTAAACTCATCATATGCATTAAGTACCTGGTCACAACAATGCCCTCAACGGACGAAAAGCTTACTTCAATGAGGATGATAGGATATGGTGTATCTCCTTTAATCTTGAAATTTTAGATTATAAATTTCTTTTATATCTATTCTACCTTTCCCCACAACTCTTTGGAGACAATACATTCCCAAACCCCACAACTTTATAAAATAGTAGGAGCAGTGAGAGTGTCAAAGGGGAGGTTTTTCTTTTGTTTTTCTCATATCCAAAATTATAGTGATTTACAATTGTTTTCAAATTTATAATAAGCTTCCCACCCTCCATTAATCCTTTCATCAATGGTTCAATTCAACTTGATCTTGTCATAGATGTCAATTCCAATATACTTGTAGGGAGGTGCTTTCTCTGAGTTATTTTCATATACAAAAGCATCATATATGAAATTTTTACGTTTAATCACCATGAATTTCATTTTGTGAATATTGATAGTCATATCCACCTTGGAATGGAAATATTGGAGGATTATTAGTTACTTTCTAAGATAGGAAGGAATCCTTGCTAAAAGAACAATGTTATCAACATAAAGAAGAGGGGTCATTACTGTACTAATGAGAGTTGGGCCAATACAAAATGCTTCCTGTTAGAAAATTATATATTACAAAGCAATGGGACATATAAAATATTGCAGAAATATCATAAAACAAGAGAGACACAGAAAGACGTGGTTCACCCAGTTTGGGCTATGTCCACGGAGAAACAACCAATCATTCCTTTTATACTATCCATCAAACTAAAGAGATACAACCTACAACAGATCCGTTGTAGTTCCCTCTTCACTCTCAATCTCCTATCTCTTCCTCAATCAAAATACAGATATACATAGACGCAATACAATTCCCTCACATATAGCGAGGGGTTTCCTTCTAGGGAAAAAACCCTAAATTAAACCTAACTTATACTGTGAAATTACAACATTTTACAAGGCAATTTTACATCTATTTTTAGCTTCTAGGGCGCTGCCCCTGATCCCCTCGCCGGAGGGGGGGCTCCCAAAAGGTCATAGTCGCCCCCCCTTGGAACCCCCTGCAATGTATATTTTATGGGTAGTGTTGCCGCCACATTACGAATTGGGGTCCAATGTGGTGATACCTCTAAATAAAGAAGATAATCAGGCTCCACACCCAACACTTCCTCCAAACACTTTTCTATCTTATCAAACTATCTGTCAAAAAGGGGAGGAGACAGAGGACATTCTTTCTTGACACTGATATCACATTTAATTTCTTCGGACTAGCCCAAAGTGATCTTAAACTTGGTAATAACATTCTCATACAACCATGGCATAATAACCTTGAACTCAAAAGAAACAAAACTTTATTTTATAATTACTTATTCATTCATATTTTTGTATATCATCATTAAACTCTTATTATTTGAGATTTTAAAAGAAATATACATTAAGGGAATAATTATTTCATGTTTAAAAGTTAATAGACCATCTCATTACAAATATAAGTAGGTGTACAAACACCAAACCTCATATAAATTCAAGAAATCTAAACATTGGATACGTTTTACCTTTTGAAGTTGTTATTATCACGATCTAATTATGATATTTTTTGTTGGTTTGACACATGGTGGATTTGAAGCTTCAATTTCACATTTTACAAAATATTTCATACCACAACAATCACCAATTGAATTTCCCTTATGGGATGGTATCTCTATTGAAAATGTAATTTTATATTTGACAATTCTTTTTTTTTTAAAGCATAATTGGATCCAAAAGCATCAAATACCCTTATTACAATTATATTATGAAAATTTAATGATACAAATAACTAATTGTTATGAGCCAAAATGATTTTTGTTAACATTTGAAACCTAAAATTATCAATTTTCACTCAATTTATTTGCAAATTAAAAGAATACCCATTTCACATAATGTTTGGACTAACACAAAAATAATTTTTTTCATGGTTGAAAATGAATATTACACCCATCTTCTCAATATGTACCCTAAACATCAATAATGGACCATGGAGAGAAGGTATTTTCTTTCCATCTTAATGTTCAATAGTGAAAACTAGCAAAAACATTATATTTGAGCCCTATTAAATGCCACATCTCCCCATGTTAGTATGACTCCACAAGCCAGTGAATATGTGTTCTAGTAAAGGTACATACAAAGTTATTTTCCTAGGAAAGGATTTAAACAAGCCAACAATAAGGTATTGATTATCAATGTATATTTTTCTAATATTTGTAGGAGGACAATTTGAGGAAACACTCATAGGATCATAATTTGAGGTCAAATATCCATTATAGCATGTTCAAAATCATATATAAGAAATAATAAACGATATCAAAGGGTGTGGCTAGTTAGAATTTCACTAATATCATCAAAGTTCACTTTATTTCCGCCTCGTTATCATAAAAAATTGCAAAGAAAGGTCCCATATGGAGTGTAAAACCCAATGTGAGCTCAAAAGATGAGTTTAATGGGTTCAAAAACAAATCCAGGTATAAGATTCTAGAATGTATTCGTAATCTCACTTTGAAAATCCCAAGAGAAAGAGAAATACCAAATTCTTTAAGAGAACATATGTAATGTTCCACCTCTCATTGTAATATAGTAAGGAAGAAAGTGATGGCCTTGGCTGTTAAAGGAGTGTTTAAGCCATGGAATATTATAGAAAATTATATTAGATATAAAGGAGGGCTTAAACATTAGGTAAATGTACATGAAGACCTTGATAATGGGATAAAACCCTAGAAAACATGTATTATTTTAAAATGAGTGTTTAAATTATAAATAAGAGATAGAAAAGAGATTACCCAAAATAAACCTAGTTTTACACTAAAAAATAAGCATTAAATGATGTTGTTGGACAACTAATCCTCTAAGGGTTGGTGTGGAAGTTGAGCGATCAAATGGAGTCCAAGAGGCCACTTGCAATATGAAACCAAGGGTCGCTCTAATGTATTATAAATATGTATCATTATTAATGATATATGAAATTCAATCCTTATCCTTCATATTTGGTCTTCACCATGGTGATGTTTAACATGGTCTCAGAATTGTATGGTTAGACCTCGCCCTTTTCCACTTAGATTTTTCATTCTAAAACCTTTGTTAGCTATATTTGAGTTTGATTCTCTCCTTACAACCTGCCATCTCTGCCCATTCTCCCGAAATAACAAAAAAATGGGCGTTACCTCATATTCAAATATGTCACTTGTCTCTACACCTGATTTTAACCTGTTAGTGAGCAAAGAAACGATTATTTCTCAGATTTTGAGTCGCATCACTTGAAATATCCACTGGAATTGCACATTCTTTTTTGAAGTCATAAAGGTATAGCCATTTGTGGGGAGCCCGAATATCAAAAAAACGCTTCTGTATGAGGATTGTAGACCTTGCCATCGAAGGAATCACTTACAATGCGCCACATGAAAAGTTAGAATTTCTATCCTTATGCCTAGTGAATTACCATTCACTTCTGAATTTTAGTATGTGTTGTGATAATTCAAGAATCGTTTTTGTGGGTGTGGAATTCAATCGAAATTGTTGATATATTTTGTGAATTCAGTCAAAATTACTGAGATAGTCTAAGACAGGTGTAGAATTTAGTCAAGAATCCTCGACTATGCTCCTCACACAAGTTTCTCCTTCTGACTGTGCTCTGGTACATCCCTGCATAGGTAACTCCTCACTACACTCCTAGAGCACCATTTGACTCACATCACTACACTCCCACAACACCATTCGAGTCACTAAAGTGAGCCATACCACTGTCAGTTGGCCTCCTGTAGTGAGTCATATAACATTGCTCCTAAACGATGTATTGTTATCCTCCCTACCACTAGTTCACAATGCACTACTCCTGAAAGTTGTATCTGTTAATCAATGTTGTCATTGATGTCAATATGGAATTGGCCGAGATGGAAAATATTCTTGATATGCCTAATGAATATCATGAAACCCTAGAATGAGATGATAAGGTTGAAGACAATAGATGTATAGTTTCATATAATGATGTCGTAACTCTTGTTTGATAAGAATGTCATCAATTAATATGTCAATTCATTAATGAAGAAGTCTTAAGAAGTGCCACATTCGAAGTATTTAGAAGCCCTTGATGACATATGGAGGAATACATTTGATGATTTCATACTTGATGAATGACCACAATTGATGATGGCACGTTGAGGTCATGATAACATGGATGGATATCATTTGATGGTTGGAAGATTATTTTGGAGTTCTCCTAATGATGTTGCATTATGAATGCACTAGTATACGATGAAATCGTTCATGCGTCATGCTACATGGATGTTTCACTCCTACATAATGACTTTATGATCCTATGATGACATTGATAAAAATTAAGAAGCCTAAGAATGAAGAAGCCATGTTGTCCCAAACATTCCTCATGTTGTCCCAAACCTTTTATGCCTAAAATTTAAGGGAAATCACAAAAAAAAAAAATTTGGACACCTTGGAGGCATCCTTTCAAAATGGATCCTAGACGATATCAAAGAGGATTTTTTCCTCTTTCTAACGAGCCTCTATTTTCCCCAAAACTCCCAGTAGTTTGTGAGATATTGAAATTTTAAGTTAAGGAAATTATTCCTAGCATTGCGTTGATCTACACTCAGTCATACAAGTCATCCTCACTTAAAATAGATGTGTCCCTTCAGTTATAAATGAAATCTCTATAAATAGACATCTAAACACTTCATTTTGATCAGCAGTTTGGGCAAGAATTCAGAGATACAAAGTACAAAAGAAGACATAAGGCTGAGGCGAACAAGGAGACTATTGTTTAAGACGAAAAAAAAAGGATAATTATGTTGGGCATAATATCTTCGTCAAAGTTGTTGTATTTTTCATGGTCGAAGTTGACGTAGTTTCCATGGTCAAAGTTTTTGTAGTTTCCGTGGTCGAAACTGTCGTAGTTTCCATGGTCGAAGCTGTCATGGTTATCGTGGTCAAAGTTGTTGTAGTTTTTGTGGTCAAAGTTGCCATAGTTTCCATGGTTAAAGTTGTCATAGTTTTCATGGTCAAAGCTCCCATAGTCAATGTGGTTGAAGTTGTAGTTTTCGTGGTTTAATTTGCCACAATTTCCATGGTTAAGGTTGTCGTGGTCAAAGTTTTCATAGTTATCATGGTCAAAGTGTTGATTTATTATGATTAGAAAAATAGAGCTTGTTGAAGTCTTCTCTTGAGAACAGAATAGGACAAAGTTCGATAACTTTGTGAAGCATCCTATTCAATATTTGTGGGGATCATTGAAGACTGTGATGCATTGAAGCCATCACGAAGTGACCTTGAAGACGTTTTGTTTGGGTAACATGAAGAGAAGTGGTGACACCTTCATGTGAAGAACAAGGTTGTAATTGATGATGTGACATGGAGACTAAGTGAAGGCATAGATGAAGATTGATAAGGCTTGTTGAAGAAGACATTGGGAGCCGTGAAGTATAACCAAACATATTTTGATGAAGTAAAGCTAAGGGTTGGAGCCCAAGAGGTTGGAGCCTCAAAGAGACAAGGTTGGTGCCTTGGAAGATAGGGTTGGAGCCCTAGAGGTTGGAGCCTCAAAGAGACAAAGTTGGTACCTTGGAAGATAGGTTGAAGCCCTAGAGGATATGAGTCCTCAAGTGATCCAAGATCTTTTTCTTACAGATGTATTAAAGAATTACAAGCATAAATTGCATATTAAACATAGAAATTTGATGTGCACATGACAAAAGAGGAGAAACGCATAAAAGCATGAAAGAAGACAGGAGACTTGATAACGAAGTTCGTCCAATTTGGACTACGTGTTCGAACCCTGATCAATCAATGGGGAGGCCTTCATTCATTAAGTGGCATGAGAAAGAAGAGTGCAGTCATCATTTAAAAAAAGGAGTCTTATACCTCCATTATGGAAAATGGCCGAAAAATCGAGAGCTCTATTGCAGAAATTGGCATCACCATTGAGTTCTCGTCATCAAGAGGTGCAAAATAGATATAAAACTTTCCCAATTATGACACTGGACCAAAACTAACCCCCTGGAAAATGTGCTCAAGCAAGGTTCCTCCCCTGTCACAGATTTGCTCATGGTTCCACCACCTATAATTAATTTGTCTTGAAATGCGTGTGTGATCCCCTCCTCGACGCACTGTGAATAAGTGTTTAAATGTAAATTTGTGGGCCGATAAACCAAAAAGGAATGTTGGGTGCAATGGAAAACATGGAAATTTGTTGAGGAGGGGTCGGGGGATCAAATCCCGCCCCTCCCGAATTAACCTGCATATTTTTTTAATGGTTTAATATGGGCAATGGGTCCACTATTTTTGGGTGGCCTGCGACCCATTTCTGCTGGCCCTTTTGTATTAATGGTGAGGTGGAGAGGGAAGCAGGATTGACAGCCCGCGCCCCCACCATATTTAATATGTTGGTTTCGGTGGGTACCGGGGGCGGCAGGGTCATGGCCGCCCACCCCACTATTTAAATATAATTTGTATGGTGGTTCCAGGGGCGACGGGGTCATGGCTGCCCACCCCATATATATATATATATATATATATATATATATATATATTTTTTTTTTTTTAAATAAATAACCACCTATCTTCTTCATACAAACTCAGATTGGAGTGTCGTTCACTCCATTGGAATCAGGGCGACGAGCACTTCTATCTAATTTCAAGTTAATCGACTTTCTGCCACTTTGAATTTTGAGCCTTTTTCGATCCCCTAGTGTCTGGATATCCACCTAGATCAATCCTCCCCATTGAGGAGATTTTGGACTGCCAAAAGCTTTATTAGTCAATTGGCAAGTGAGGGAATTATTCCCTCACTCTTTCTTTTTCCAGCCATTTTGCCTTGCTAGGGTGCATCCCTTTGAAACAAACTCGAAGGTATTGCACATCTCCTCATCATGAAGTCCTAGTCCTTCGATCAAGGATGATATGTTTGGTAACTCATCGAGATACTCTAGTGCAAAATCATCAACTATAGGAACTAATCCCGCCTCTTTGGTGTCCACAATCGATGGCGGCTCATAAAGCTTTAAGTTTTCCACATTCACTATGGAGTACATTTTCATATGTGTCAGCAAATCGAGATGAAAGGCATTGTTTCCAATCTTCTCCAAGATGGTGAATGGACCATACTGGATTGGTCACAACTTCTTCCCTTCTCCCTTCATTCTATCCTTGTTGATATGGAACCACACTTTGTCGCCCACTTGAAATTAATGATTGACTCAGTGTTTGTCATGTCGAGCCTTGTACCGGGCTTGAATTTTCTCTAACTACTCCTATACTGCTTAATGAATCAACTAGATCTTCTGAATGAATCACTGTGCTTTGTCCCTGTCATCACGTCCATGGTAGTCATTTTCCCTTCCAAAGACCATATCAAAAGGATCTTTAGGCAGGTAGCCAAAACATGTCTCCAATGGTGAACGATGTGTAGATGAGTGCACTGCTCAATTGTAGGAATGTTGCACCTATGGAAGATGCTCATCCCACAACTTAGGATGTTTTCCACAATAGCCTCGCAACAAGTGTACCATGGTGTGGTTGATAACCTTTGTCTGTCCATCAGTCTGTGGATGAAATGTCGTGCTTCTTTTCAACTTGGTGTCCATCATCTTCCACAAGCTGGTCCAAAACTCTCCGAGAAAGCGAGAGTCCTAATTTGACACAATCGATGTGGGTAACCCAAAATGGACCCAAATATGTTGAAAGAAAAGATACGTAGTCTGCTCTGTAGCGATCTGTTTTTTACAAGGCATTGAAATACATACCTTACTAAAACGGTCAATGACGACATACAAATAGTCGTGACTTTTTATAGACAAAGGAAAACCTCCTACAAAAGACATTGACACACTTTCCCATGTATGACTTGGAATAGGGAGTGGTGTGTAGAGCTCGATTTTTCTATTAGAGGGCTTTGAAACAGAACACATCACACATCCCTTTGTATAGTGAGTCACAATGTTATTCATATGAGGCCAAAAAAAAAATCTTTGTACATGACCCAAAGTTTTTTCAACACCAAAATGACCAGACACAAGGGAGGTGTGGGTCTCTTGGATTACATGTACCCTTTCCCCCATGGGTATGCACGATTTGCGAAGGTGATACAACAGTTTCCCCTGTAAGTGATAGCTTTCTACCTGTGAACCATGGGTTAGTTTTTCATAAATCTCCTTAAAGTCATCATCGTTAGCATATTGTTCAACATAACTTTGAAAAGATAATGAAGCATTATGAAAAATCAAAGAAGCAGAAATAGGAGGGCGGGATAGCATATCGGCCACTTTGTTGCTGGTGCCCTTCTTATACTTTATTACAAGATGAAATTGTTGAAGAAAAGCCATCCACCTCAACATGACAAGCTTGCTACAACTTGGTTTGTGATTGAAGATACTGCAAGGGATGATGATCTATATGGATGATGGTCTCCTTGCCAATCAGGTAGTGTTTCCACTTTTTCACACTCTAGACCAAGGCATATAATTCTTTGTCATAAGTGGGATAGTTTATCACAACATAAGAGAATTTCTTTGAATGGTAAGATATCAGCTTCTTTTGTTGCATCAATACAGCTCCCATGGCATATCCGCTGACATATGTCTCAATCTAAAATGGCTGTTAGAGATCTAGTAAGGCCAAGACTAACGCGGTGCTGATCTTTTCTTTCAATGTTTCAAAGGACTTCTGTTGCTTTCATCCCCATTGAAATACTTGCTTTACACTTGTCAATGTGTGTAGAGGTGCTGCAACAATGGAGAAATTGCCAATAAATCACCTCCAATATTGTACTGCACCCAAAAAGTTGTGAACCTTAGTTACAATAGGTGGCTTAGGCCAATTTACAATTGCTTCGACTTTAGAAGGATCAATTTTTAACTGACCATGACCAAAAATATGACCTAGGTAAACGAAAGATATTTTCCAAAACTCACACTTTGACAATTTTACATAGTTTTTCTTTTTTCAATACATCAAGCACTTTCTTCACATGGCATACATGTTCATTTCAATTTTTACTAAGACAAGAATATCATCTAGATATACAAGAACAAATTCATCAATGAAAGGCTTAAAGAGATCATTCATGACCCTTATGTAAGTAGTTGGAGTGTTGCAAGGTCTGAATGGCATCACCATACATTCGAACAACCCCTGTTTTGTTTTGAAGGTGATCCTACTCTGCAATTCAGACCTGGTGATAACCACTACACAAATCCAATTTCATGAAATAGATAGCATTCTTTAATTGATCTAGTAAATCGTCAATGCGCAGGAGAAGGTAATAATTTCTCACCATGATTTTTTTTAGTACTCAGTAATCCATGCACATCCTCCATGTTCCATATTTCTTTGGCACTAAGACAATCTATGAGCCGCATGGAGAAGTGCTATGTGTGATGACCCCTTGGTTCAATAGTTCTTGCACCTGCTTTTGGATCTCCTCCATCTCAATACTCGACATCCTGCACATGCCAATATTTGGTAAAGGAGCGTCATGCTACAAATGGATCTCATGTTGGGTTTCCCTCTTTGGAGGTAATCCCCTTGGTTCCTGAAACATTTCATCATAGTTAGAAATTAATTCACATAATTCCTTTTTATGCACATGATCACAACCATGGAAGGCATAGGATAATTCTACATCTTTCCCCCTTACAACCATAAGCATGCAAGCCTTTCTGGAATTCACCAACCTCTTAATTTTTCCTGCACTTACAAGGATGGCATTGATTTTGGTTTGATGAGCCCTTATAATATATTCTACCCCATATTTTGTGATTTGGTATTTTTTCATGATGGAAGAAGATTTCTTTTATATCATATAGATATGGACTCGCTAACACCATGCCACAAATATCCAATGGTATCACATCAAGTTCTACCTCATCCACTAACTTAAAAGCGATCACAAATTTAACCTTGCACTACTTAGTTACATTCAATTTTGCTTTATCATGTATCCATCCAAGCGGGTAAGGTTTTGGATTTGATTTGGTTTCTAGGCCTAGCTTCTTTACCAATGACTCTGAAATTAAATTTGCTTCGGATCTGGTATCAAATAGTGTTTCGACTTTTGTATGCTTTATGACAAGTCTAATATGAAATAACTCAATTCTCTTTCATTCATTAGGAAGAGACTCATCTATTGAACTAGTGCCTTCATGTGATTTAGAATTAACATGAGGTGTAAGAGTACCTTTTGTTCTAGTTGCCATGATCAATGATTCATCGTCAGAATCAGATCTAAGGTCTTGCTGCACAGTTGCCACTATTTTGCTTGCCTTTTCCTCTATACTTCTTTGATCTCTTTTCCAGGGACAATTTCCAACAATGCTCGTCATCATGGCCTTCCTTTTTGCAGTGAGTGAAATAAGGCCTTTCTCCTTCATCTTTCTTGGTTGATGTTGTCCTCTTCTCTTTGCCCTTTCCTTTCACTTTGGATTTTCCATTTGGAGGTTTGAAAGGTGGTTTCTCGAAATGATCATCTCTTTCATTTTTTCCCCTGTTCTCAAGATGAATGGCCTTTACACTAGCCGATTCAATAGTATTCAGTTCAAACAATAATAATGAATGTCTAATGTAACTATGTAATGATCCAATATACTTGGTTACTATATCAAGTGAGTCAAGTGCAATGCCCAAATTAAGTGCTTGTTTTCTAAACTCCTCGGTAAAGATTTGAACATCTTGACCTCTGCCTTGCCTTAAGTATTGCTAATCCATTAAGGATTTTTGCTTATAACCCAAGGGATAAAATTGTTCCTTTAATGCAAAAATGAAACTAGGCCATGAGGAAATAAGATTACCCACACTCTTACTACTTCACAATTTTCTCTCCCACTAGACGAGAGTGGTGCCACTCAGTCGAAGAAAGGCCAGCTGAATCTTTTCCTTGTCATCTTCGATCTTTTGAATCCTACTATAGATTTCAATCTGCCTAATCCAGTTATCAAGCTTTTCTACATTACTTTCATTGTTATACATGGGAAGTTCAAATTTGACATCTAATTTAAAGAAAGGTTTCTTAGATGCATCCCTTGAATTTTTATGATGATGGTGATGAGAGGAAGAAGAAATTTCACTCATGGAAGGAGAAGGAGGGGGCTCTTCTCCACCATTTCCGTGCACTAAACCTCGTTCTTCTTAATTTCTCTCTTCTACATTCTCCAGACTTCAATTCAATTGACCAACATTTTCTGCCATTGTATAAAAGGTTTTGTGGAAATTTCACTCCTCTTCACGACAAGCCTCTTCATCTGCCATGTCTCTTTCAATGTGCAAGCCCTGCTTCGATATCTAAAGCCTTTAGTTTCCATTCGCCTCTTTAGAGCTTGTTTCTTGTTAGCATACAAGCATGCAATTCACATCTAAAAATACCTTCTCTGATAGCACTTGATCCAAGATATTTTTCTTATAGATGTATTAAATAATTACATGGATAAACTGCAGCTTAAACATAGAAAATTAATGTGCACATGAGAGAAGAGGAGAAAAATATAAAAGCATGAAAGAAGAAAAGAGACTTGATAATGGAGTTTGTCCAATTTGGACTACATCTCTAGGCCATGCTCAATCAATGTGGAGGCCTTTATTCATTAAGTGGTCGATGGGTACCAGGGGCAGCAGGGTCATGGCCGCCTGCCCCACTATTTAAATACAATTTGTATGGTGGTTCTGAGGGTGGCGGGGTCATTGTTGCCTGCCCCGTATATATATATATATATATATAGAGAGAGAGAGAGAGAGATATAGATAATCACCACCCTTTTTGGAATTTTCTAGAACCTTCGACGGTAGAAGACAAATTAAGGACCCACAATTTCGCTCAAAAAACTAGTCAGATTTCGGTGCCAAATCCTTTCCAATTTATGTCCTCCTTAAGCCTGCCACATGGGTATATCAACCCACAACTTTGAATATTTCTATCTTCTTCATATGGACTCGGATTGGAGTTTTGTTCACAATGTTTGAATTAGGGCAACAAGCACTTTGATCTGATGTCAAGTTAATCGACTTTCTGCCACTTTGAATTTTGAGCCTTTTCATGCCCCTGGTGTCTGGAGATCCACCTGGATCATCAAGAGACTAGGTTGGTGCCAGTACTGAATATAGGGTTGGATCCCTAAAGGTTGGTGCCTCAAAGTGACAAGGTTGGAGCCTTGGGAAGTCCAAGTTGGTGCTTGGAAAAATACAAGTTGGAGCCTGGAATATTGAAGATTGGTGTCTTCATCTAGGGTTGGAGACCTACAAAAATATTTTACATGATTTATTGAGGTTAATAAAAGTATTTATTTTTATTGTTCATTTTGTGTTCTAATTGTAAGTGATCTAACTGGTAAAAATAAAAATTGAAAAGAAATACTAATTCGCCCCCCCCCCCCCCCCCCCCCCAAGTATTTCCAACAATCAGTATCAGAGCCAGTACCTTCACTAAAATCCTAACAGCTTGAAGGTTGATCAATATAACAAAAATGGAGGAGCTAAGGAAAAAAGTCTCCAATCCTCTTAAAGATGTGTCTCCCTCAACCACTGAAATTCAAGTCAATCAATTTGTGATTCCTCCATTGTTCAATGGAAACTTTGATATATGGGAGGAAAGAATGAGGAATTTCTTAAATACTCAAGGCATTGAAGTCTGGAAATTGGTGATTACTGATAGCATGATGGATGGAGAATCCAAGGAACATAATACAAGAGCAATGAAAGCAATCTTGAATGGGATACTTGATTCTATGAAGGCTAATTTTGAAAAATGTTCGTTAGCAAAAGGCATATGGGATGAACTTCATGATCTTCACTAAAAAGAAGCGTTGACAATGATCTTTAGTAAAAAAATGATGGAAAAAAAAAAGGAAATCTAGATCCCATTAAGGAAGCTGAAGATAAGAGTGATGACATCAAGGCTAAAGAAGACCTAGAAGATGAAGATAATAAAAAAGACTTTGAAGAATATGTCCTCACTAAACTTATGGCTGCCATAGAAGAGATTAACAATTTGGAAAACAAAAATGAGGAGCTTAAGAAGAAAGCGCAAGTTGGTGACTAGGACAAGACAAGGAAGATAATTGAACTTGTCAAGCTTCAAGTACAAGAAAAAGATGAGGAGCTCGCAAAGATTAAGGAATAATTTCATCCAAATAAGAGAAAGCATCAGGCAGAAGTCATATCTATGAAAAATCAACTGGATAAGGCAAAGAAACAAGAAGATACCTTGTCAAGCCAACTTGAACAAAGGCACGAGAGCTTGAAAAAACTTCAAGGAGAGATTTGTCAATAGAAGGAAGAGGTCTCCTCCCTTAGATATTAACTAGAAGAAGCAAGGAAACCAACACAAGGAGCTGAGAAGGTGATGGAAGCTTTGAAATTCATAGAAGGACAAGTTGATGAAGTAGAAAAAGAGAGAAACACCATGATATGCCAACTAGAAGAAAATGATAATGACATCACCAAGTTAAAATCAGAAATATTTTCGCTTAAGGCCCAATCATGTGAAGCAACCAAAATTAAGGAAGAAATGGAGATAATTCTATCAAATAAGGATGAAGAATGCAAGAAAAATAAGGGAGAAATTGTCTTTCTTGAAAAGGAAGTTGACTTGTTGAATAAGAACTTGAAAATTTCCCAAACCCTAGATGACATCCTAAGTCATCAAAGGTCTCCCCTTGATAAATTAGGTCTTGGATTTGTAGGTGAATCCACAAGAAATAATGATAATGCTTCAAACAACAAGGATGTGAGGAAGCATGGAAGAAATGTTGTTGCCCCCAACAAAGGAAAGAGTCAAATTGACATTGGAAAAAATCCTAGTCCAAGAAGAGATGCAGATGGTGCCAAGGATGCAAGAAGCAATGGTTATCATAAAAGGATATCAAGGCAGAAAGAATTCAGAAGTACATCAAGGAAATCTCCATCTCCCAGGTACCAAAGTATATTTATTGGTTATTGTTATGCTTGTACAAACTTGGGACACATGGAAAAATATTGTAGGGCATATAATGGTCCCCGCCAATCTCTGAGAAGCAATTTTGCAAGAAGATGTCATGAATTCTTATTCATGAACAACATAGAGTGCTTCAAGTGTCATAAAATCGGACATATGTCACGTGATTATAACTTGACTTGGGCCCCTACACAAGGAAGAACCATTCCAGATAAGAAAGCTATACAAGTATGGAGAAGGAAGCAAATTGAATCCAAAAGTCCCTTGAATACTAGCCAACAACACATGTTTTTGACCTGATCTTCGAAAATCTAAGCATCTGATGGGGAAACTTTGCCAAAATAAAGATCATGCCTACAGTTAGGGGAAGCTTATGATGATTACGAATTCTTGTAGAATCTGTTCGTGGATGGACCCTATGAAATCCTTGATGAGCCACATGTATAATCAACCTTTGATAGATCGTTTCTCGGGTGAATTTCATTGAAGAACATGATACATTATTCATCCCTGAGCTACTATTAAATATCTATTCCACTTGATCACTAGCAGGTAATCTTTCATGAGGGGGAGTTGGTTCATCACATGAAGGAATTTAAGCACATCTATCATGGACCACATTTCCAGAAGAAAGAACACCATGACAGTGGGAGTAACATAACTATGAAGAACTACTATTGATAAGGAAAATATAATGAAAATAGTTAGCTTGACAAAGGGAGTACTTGGGCACGTTGTTCGCAATTGATGTCAAAGGGGGAGAGATGTTGGAAGAGAAACAATATAGCCATCAATGACAAAGGTGGAGATTGTTAATCAATGTTGTCTTTGATGTCAATATGGCATTGGCCAAGATGGAAAATATTCTTGATATGACTTGTGAATATCATGAAACCCAAGAATAAGATGATAAGGTTGAAGACAATAGATGTCTGGTTCCATAATATGATGCCATAACTCTTGTTTGATAAGAATTTCATTAATTAATATGTCAAGCCATTAATGAAGAAGTCTTAAGAAGTGCCAAGTTCCAAGTATTTAGAAGCCCTTGAGGACATATGGAGGACTACTTTTGATGATGTCATACTTGATGAATGACCACAATTGATGATGGCACTTGATGAGGTCTTGATAACATGGTTGGAGATCGTTTGGTGGTTGGAAGATTATTTTGGAGTTCTCTTAATGATGTTGCACTATGACTACACTAGTATACGATGACATTGTTCATGCGTCATGCTACATGGATGTTTCACTCCTACATAATGACTCTGTGATCCTATGATGATATTGATAAAAATGAAGAAGCGAAAGAATGAAGAAGCCACGTTGTCCCAAACATTCCTCATGTTGTCCCAAACTTGCATAAAAATCAAGGACACTCACAAAGAAAAATTATTTTGGACACCTTTGAGGCATCCTTTCAAAATGGATCCTAGACCATCTTAAAGAATATTTTTTTCTCTTTCTAACAAGCCTTTATTTCCCCTAAAACTCCCAATAATTTGTGAGATATTGAATTTTTAAGTTAAGGAAATTATTCCTAGTAGTGATCCGACCTACACTCAGTCATACAAGTTGGCCTCACTTAAAATAGACGTGCCCCTTTAGTTATAAATGAAACATCTATAAATAGACATCTAAACACTTCATTCTGATCAGCAATTTGTGCAAGAATTCAAAGATACGAAGTACAAAAGAAGATAGAAGGCCGAGGAGAACAAGGAGGCTATTGTTTAGGACGTAGTTTCCATGGTTGAAGTTGTTGAAGTTTCCATGGTCAAAGTTGTCATAGTTGCCATGGTCGAAGTTGTCATAGTTTCTGTGGTTGAATCTATCGTAGTTTTCGTGGTTGAAGCTGCCGCAATTGTCGTGGTTGAAGTTGTTGTAGTTTTCGTGGTCAAAGCTTCCATAGTTACCGTGGTCAAAGCTTCCATAGTTTTCATGGTCGATGCTTCCATAGTTTCCATGGTTGAAGTTGTCATGGTCGATGCTTCCATAGTTTTCGTGGTTGAAGTGTTGATTTATTGGGATTAGAAAAATAGAGCTTTTTAAAGTCTTCTCTTGAGAACAAAATAGGGCAGAGTTGGAGAACTTTGTGAAGCACCATATTGAAGATTTCTGGAGATCATTGAAGACCATGATAAATTGAAACCATCATGAAGTGACGTTGAAGAAGTTTTGTTTGGGTAACATGAAGAGAAGTGGTGACACCTTCATGTGAAGAACAAGGTTGTCATTGATGATGTGACATGGAGACGAAGTGAAGGCATAGCTGAAGATTGATAGGGCTTTTTGAAGAAGATATTAGAAGCCAGGAAGTATAACCAAACATATTTTGATGAAGTAAAGCTAAGGGTTGGAGCCCAAGAGGTTGGAGCCTCAAAGAGACAAGGTTGATGCCTTGAAATATAGGGTTGGAGCCTCAAAGAGACAAAGTTGGTGCCTTGGAAGATAGGTCGGAGCCCTAGAGGATAGGAGTCCTCATGAGAACAGGTTGGTGACTGTACCAGAGATGGGGTTGGAGCCCTAGAGGTTGGTGTCTCAAAGTGACAAGGTTGTAGCTTTGGGAAGTCCAAGTCAGTGCTTGGAAAAATATAGGTTGGAACCTGTGAGATTGAAGATTGGTGTCTTCATCTAGGGTTGGAGCCCTACAAAAATATTGTACTTGATTTATTGATATTAATAAAAGTATTTATTTTTATTGTTCATTTTTTGTTCTAATTATAAGTGATATAACTGGTAAAAATAACAATTGAAAAGAAATATTGATTCACCCCCCTCTCAGTATTTCCAACAATATCCATATCCTCGTTGATCGGACTACACAACGCACTCCCACTGCTTTTTGTGTTGCACAACACTCCACTTCATCGAATTTATCTGAATATATACTAAGAAAAAATTTTGTTTGCATACAAAATGGAATTGAGGTGCAACATTATAGAAGTCAGTCACATGTAGCACATTGGTAATGAAGGTGTCACAACAAATTTTGGTGTGAATTCCTTTATATGCTTTTATTGAATCTTCAACAATCTTCAGCTACAGTACAATCCTATAGTTTATTATCATGGCTCTAATGAGTTCAGTGAATACACCTCTGCATAGTGCTCTAGCCTGTTCAAATCCCAAATGCATTTTTATGTGGTTATGCATTTTGTAAGGGAGATGAATAGCATAAACATTGTGGTTATTCAATGTAACGAATGAACCTGTTTTAATTTGATTGAAATATCTTGCTCGAAATTCCTTTTCAATCGCCTTCGTGAAAGGAACTCAAGAGAAGCAACTCGAGAGTTGTGTTTGAGTTGTGAAGCCAACCTGTCACAATCTTCTTGGAATGAATGAAGAGTGTGTTGAATTTGTGAATTTTTTGGATTTTTGCTTGCAAAAAAGTTGGTATAGTTGCTTGTGGTTGGTGTCTTAGGTTGTTGGTCCTATTTAACTGCTCTGTAAGTTGAGTTTTTTAAGACTATGTTGTGTTGAATATTGGAATTGTGTTCGGTGCCTTTGCACTGGTCATTTTTTGCTATGTGTTGGAGACCATTGAATATGTTATATAATGTGCGTTAGTGCCAATAGATGTGTTGGCACTGGTTCATGTTTGATTTTAAATGTCAGTTCGTCCTTCTAGATTCATATTGATGAAGGATCATGGTTTGGCGCTATGTGTTAGGCTTGACTTGTGGTGGCACACAAATTTTGAACTTCCAGTAGATTTTCATTGACAAAAACCTATTTATCATTATCAGAGGCCTTGAAGCATTAGAAAACGAAATATCTCATAAGCTCGTGTTCTCAATTCCCTTTTTTGAAATTATCGAGGCTCTTGCAGCACAGATTCTCCGCACTCAAAAAAAAAGGAAAAAAAGGTTCGACAGTGTATAACATGATTCAAAGAAACTTGAAACTATCGCGCAATAATTTGAAGAGGAATGAACATTATATGCAAACTGCGCCCATATGCCGAAGAAAAATGCAACAATGGAAACAACTACTACAGTCTTCCGAGACACCATATTTCCTATACCATTTCATGATCTCTGAAGAAGAATTCGTAAAGTTTAATGGGGTCTCTCGACCTAACTTGTTGGAAAGAGGCAACTATTGGATTTCAACAACTATTATTGAATCCCTAAAGTTTCATGATTAACACCCATTAATACCTAGCTCACTTGTTAGAAAAATTATATATTACGGAGCAATGGAACACATAAAATATTGCAGAAATATAAACACAGAAAATGCATAAAAGAAGAGAGACAAAAATATACGTGGTTCAACCAGTTTGGGCTATGTCCACCCCGAAAAACCGGTCCTTCCTTTCTATTATCCAGCAAAATGAAGAGACACAACGTACAACAGATCTGTCGTAATATCCTCTATTTTCTCTCACAATCTCACCTCTCTTCTTCTCGCTCAGAGAATACACATCTATTACACAGCCTCAAATACAATGCCCTTATACAAAGAGAGGGGTTTCCTTCTAGGGAAAAAAACCCTAAACTAAACATAAGTTCCACCGTCAGATCATTCGCCTAATGAACGACCCAGATTGACTAGAAATTACTATACTTTTACAAGGCAATTTTACATCTGTTTTTAGCTTCGGGGGCACTGTCCCTGAGCCCCCGGACCCCCCAGTTGGGGGGGATCAGCCCCCCCAGATCCCCGCGGGGGGGACAAGTCCCCCCCGCATGGAGGGGTGTACAAACTTCTTGGGGTATACATTTGGTTGAAACAAAGACCTCTGAACAATCATGTTCCACATCCAACAATCTCCCACTTGGAGAATGATTGTAGCAACTCCATCGCTACTTCATTTGCTGGACAATGACTCCTCTTTGGACCTGGCTATTTCTCATCTTCATCGTCATCCTTGAAGACCTATTGAAACTGAGCATATTCTCAGTTTCTCCCTGGTTACAACTTTTGTTAGCATATTTGCAAGATTTTGGCTAGTGTGTATCTTTCCAGCTTCAACTCTCCATCTTCCAACACTGATCATATGAAATGGTACTTGAGCTGTATGTGTTTAGTCCTAGAATGAAATGTTGAGTTCTTTGCAAGATGAATGGCACTTTGGCTATCACTGTATAACGTGCCCATATCATGCTCCTTACCCAATTCACCCATAAACCTTTGTAACCAAATCATTTCTTTACTAGCCTCTGTAGTAGCAACATACTCTGCTTCTTTTGTTGAAAGTGCAACAACACTTTGGATTTTTGAAACCCAACTGACTGTTGTTCCACCAACAGTAAATACATATCCTATAGTGCTCCTCCTATTACCTCTATCACCTTCCATATCTGCATCAACATATCCCTGTTGAGAAATGCTTGAACCACCAAAGCATAATGTTTGATTTGTGGTACCTTTCAAATATCAAAGAATCCATTTCACTACCATCCAATGTTCCTTTCTTGGATTGTTCATGTACCTGCTTACAACTCCCACTCCATGTGCAATATCAGGCCTTGTGCAGACCATTGCATACATTAAGCTTCCAACTGCTAATGCATATGGAACTTTAGACATATAATCCATGTCTTCTTGAGTCTTTAGGCACATTTCCTTACTAAGTTTGAAATGGCTAGCAAAAGGTGTACTAACTGGTTTTGCATTGTGCATATTAAATCTTTTCAACACCTTTTGTACGTACTCATTTTGAGACAATGTTAATTTACGATTTTTCCTGTCTCTAGTGATTCTCATACCAAGGATTTGTTTTGCAGCTCCCAAATCCTTCATTGCAAATGAATTTTCCAATTTTATTTTGAGCACATTTATTTCCTACATGTTAGACCCTACAACAAGCATGTCATCCACATATAATAACAATATAATATAGCTACCATCATTTTGCTTTTTCGGATAAACACAATGATTAGAGTGACATCTAGTATAACCTTGTTCAGACATAAAGTTGTAAAACTTTAGATACCACTGCCTTGGATCCTGTTTTGAGCCATACAAGCTCTTCTTCAACATGCACACTAGTTTCTCCTTTCCTTTCACCTCATATCCTTATGGCTGATGCATATATATCTCTTCCTCCAAATCCCCATGGAGAAAGGTTGTCTTTACATCTAACTTCTCAAGATGCAAATCTTCAACTGCTACTAGACTTAAAATATTTTTGATTGAAGTCATTTTAACAATAGGAGAAAATATTTCATCAAAATCAATATCTTTCTTCTGTGCAAACCCCTTCACCACAAGTCTAGCTATGTACTTCTGTTTTCCTCCATGTTCTTCCTTCAGCCTGTAAACCCATTTATTCTTCAATGTAGTTTTTCCTGCAGGCAACCTGACTAAGTCCCAATTCTAGTTATGCATTAAGGAGTCCATCTCTTCTTCCATGGATACCTCCCACTTCTTCCTGCTTTCAACCTGCATTGCTTCTTCATAACATTCGGGTTCACCAGAATCAGTCAACAATAAATAATATAATGAAGGAGAGTATCGTTCAGGGGGTCTACTTATCCTGGTAGATCTTCTAACACCACTTTCAGGTGTTTGGGGTGCCTGTTGCTGTGTGGTGGTTGCTATTGTTGTGGTTGTTGATTATTATTATTTTCAGGCACCTTTACTTTTTCAGTGATTTCATCAAGAACTGCGTATTCCTTGTTTTATTTTCCTGCAATTGATTCTTATACAAGACTTTTTCATTGAATATTACATCTCTGCTCCTAATGATTTTGTGATTTTCATAATCATATAAGCGATAACCAAAATCATTAACACCATATCCAATAAAGGTACATTTCTTTGACTTTGCCTCAAGCTTTGTTCTATTTTTTTTATCAATATGGACAAAGGCCTCACAACAAAAAGGCTTTAAAAAAGAGTAGTTTACCTTTTTACCTGTCCATGCTTCCTCTAAAACAACACCATCCAAGGAACTTGAAGGTCCTCTGTTTATTATATAAATAGCAGTATCCACAGCATCTGCCCAAAACTGTAAAGGCAAACCTGCATGCAATCTCATGCACCTTGCACGCTCCATGATTGTTCTATTCATCCTTTCTGACACAGCATTTTCTTGTGGTGTTCTTGGAACCGTCTTCTCTCTAAAAATTCGATGCTCTGAACAATACCTATCAAACTCTTTGCTGCAATATTCACCTCCATTGTCTGATCCGACACACTTCAATTTCTTTCCTATCTCAATCTCAACAAAAGCTTTCCATTTCTTGAAAGTATCAAATACATCAAATTTATTCTTAATACAGTAAATCCAAGTTTTTCTAGTTGCATCATCAATAAAAGTAACATAATAATGAGAGCCACCAAGAGATGATACCTGAGAAGGTCCCTATACATCTATATGCACAAGCTCTAATTTTTCGCTCTTCTCTTCTTTCCCAACTCTGAGAAATCTGACTCTCTTCTATTTTCCGTAAATGCAATTCTCACAGCAGTCCAAATCAACATTCTTCAAACCTAGCAACAAATTCCTTGAGTGAAGAATCTTCATCCCCTTTTCACTCATGTGTCCAAGCCTATGATGCCATAATGCTGCATCTACTCCTTTCGAAGCTAAAGCATTAACAGAGTTAGAAATACCATTGCATAAATACAATGTACCAACCTTTTTGCCTTTTGCTATTACCAGGGCTCCTTTGGTGACCTTCCAAGCCTTATCTGTGAAAGTTTTCACACAACCTTCACCACCTAACTGCCCTTTTGAAATCAAAATTTTCTTTAGATATGGAACATGCCTTACCTCCTTTAGTAGCCATTGGTTTCCATTTTGCTGTTCTACAAGAACCTTACTCGTTCCAACAATTTTACAATGTTTCTCATCACCCAAATGAACTTGTCCAAAATATCCTTGAACATAGTCACGAAAGTATTTCTTATCAGGTGTGGCATGGAATGAGGCCCCTGAATCTACCACTCAGGAATCAGTAATATTTTCGAAAGAAAGAATCAAAGCATCTTGTAACACCTCACCTGTCACATTTTCTTCATGGTTGTTTTCTTGCTGTGCATCTCCTTCTTTTCCCTTCCGAGATCTACAGTCTTTCTTTAGGTGTTCTTTCTTTATGCATTTCCAGCACACTATCCCCGATCTGGACTTGGATCTTCCTTTCCTTGATTTACTGCAATATCCTGGGCTCTTTCCTCTTTCCATTTTTCTTCCCCTAGACTCTGCACTCAAAGCATTACCCGATGTCTGATCGGAGATTTTTCGTCGCATTTCCTCGCTAAGGATAGCACCGACAACATCATCAAACTTTAAAGTACTAGATCCAGAAACAGAGTTACTAATGGCCATTACTAAACCATTCCAACTTTCTGGTAATGAGCACAAGAATAACAGAGCTCTAACTTCATCATCAAAGTTTACCCTATAGAACATAGCTGACTTGTAACAATATTAAAATCATTTAAATGGTCTACAACAGATCCACCTTCCAACATCTTCATATTAAATAACCGTTTCATAAGAAATACCTTGTTTGAGCCTAAGGGTTTTTCATATAGTTTCTCCAATGCCTTAATCAAACCCTTTGTCATTATTTCCTTCGAAATGTTGAAGGCGACTGATGCTGCGTGGCACAACCATATTGTTATTACTACAACTAGTGTAACCCCTTATTGTTATTATTACAACCCCCTTATTATATTGATGTACCCATGTAGTGCCCATATTATTACTATTGTGCCCCATAGAAGCCCACTATTGTTATTATTGTGCCCTTACATTATTATTGTTATGTCAGCTCTGATTATATTATGACCCCTTAGACTCCTATATATAGAAAGGAGGTATTTTCATTTGAATCATCCAAGAATTGTTCATTTGTGTAATGTAAAGGAGGTTGTCCCCTCGAAGAGGCTGAATTCTAAGGCATTGATCTCTCTTTTCTATCTTTTTGTGGGTTGGTTTCATAACAAAAATACCTTGTTTGAGGCCGACAATTTTTTATATAGTTTCTCCAACGCCTTAATCAAACCCTCTGTCGTTGTTTCCTTCGAAATGTTGAAGGCAACCGACACTGCGAGGCACAGCCATATTGTTTCGAGTGCCTTTCTATGGAGAAGGTTCCATTCTTCATCTGTCATACCCGTCAGCATCTTTGTTTTTCCACCCAATGGTAGGTATAGATATTTCTGATACAGATAATCTTCCATCTGCATCTTCCACAGTGAGAAGCTTTGGCCGTTAAATTTCTTGACTCTAAACTTACCATCTTCTGCCATTGCTCCCACTCGAACGACGAACCATTCTTTCCTGCGAGTTTGTCAACCAAATAGACCTTCAGCTCTAATACCAGTTGTTAGAAAAATTATATATTACGGAGCAATGGAACACATAAAATATTGCAGAAATATAAACACAGAAAATGCATAAAACAAGAGAGACACAGTTATACGTGGTTCACCCAGTTTGGGCTACGTCCACCCCAAATAGCCAGTCCTTCCTTTCTATTATCCAGCAAAATGAAGAGACAGAACCTACATCAGATTCACTATAATATCCTCTGTTTTCTCTCACAGTCTCACCTCTCTTCTTCTCGCTCAGAGAATACACATCTATTACATAGCCTCAAATACATTTCTCTCATACAAAGAGAGGGGTTACCTTCTAGGGCAAAAAACCCTAAACGAAACATAAGTTCTACCGTTAGATCATCCACCTAATGAACGGTCTAGATTGACTAGAAATTACTATACTTTTACAAGGCAATTTTACATCTGTTTTTTGCTACTGGGACACTACCCCCAAGCCCCCACTGGGGGATCGCTGACCCCCGGACCCCCTAGCCAGGGGGGATCGGCCCCCCCGGACCCTCGCGGGGGGGGGAAGCCCCCCCCCCCCCCGCATGGAGGGGTGTACAAACTTCCTGGGGTATACATCCGACTGAAACAAAGACCTCTGAACAATCATGCTCCACATCCAACATCACTATTTCCTTCCCTTACCCATTCTTAAAGTTGACCCAGTGTTTCAAATGATTATCTCAGAGAAAATAAAAAAATAAATGGTGTATTTTTGGTTAAATAAAAAAAAGTCGAAATTTTGATGGCTCTTGTTCATATGATGACGCATGTAGTGACATGCCTTTTATAGCTTCAACTAGAATATTTATTTTTTTGCTGAGACAATAGCGAGACTTAATTATTGTTTAGAGTTATCAAGCACTCTAATCCTGCCCACCATTCTAGTCACAATCAAAATAAAAAAGAACACTCTTTGTAATATTAAAACCTATCTGTAGAATACACAAGAAAAAATAGATTTTTTGGAGCTTGAATCTCAACTTTAGCAAGTAGAATTGCAATAGTGGAGTCATCATTCTGAACTTGTTTCTAGTTAGAACATTGAGACACACTCCCATTAGCAACAAGAATATAAATTTGAGGTTCATTCACATTCAATGCCTAGTTCAAGAGAATATTTCCGTGCAAAAGCATAAATTCAGCCTACACTTATCAAGCCAATCATCAAATCTTGGGAAGAGCTTGTCCATAACAAGCACAAAATCAATCTTGGATATGAAAAGGATGCATCCCTTCATATTCCATATTACTCAAAGGCCATCCAGTTTCAGAGTGTTAGATTTCTTATGACAATTCATCCTTAGTTGTTCCAGATTCTGCTCCTCTTCCACAATAATAAGAATATATTGTTAAATGTCAACATTATAACCAAGTTTGTCAGGACCCTGAGATGATGAGGGCATGCCACATGTGTGTGACGGGTGTCTAAGTTAGTTTTATGAGACAAGTGACTCATTTTTAGTTATGTGTGATGAGTTGACTATGCGACGACCACACGAGTTTGATTAAAGTTGACAAGCGAGTGCGCTCAACAATACTACAAGAGGGAGTGTTTGGCTAAACGTACCCTGATGATTTGTGTGACAGAAAGTTGTGCAGTGGTGCGACGAGTCACTTGGAGAGTCGAAAAGCCAACAAGTGATATTTTGGCTAAGTGTGGTGTGCACACACAAGGAGTTATAGGAGAGACAAGACACCAAGATTGGGCCAACAAGCAAAGTGGAAATCCCTGGGCAGACTGATGTGCAGAAGTGAACCCAAGATGGTTGGCCGATGAGTTGGTTGAACAAGTGGTGGAAAACTTGTATGGTTGGCTTGGGGGTGGGTCAACCACACCTACACATTGCAAAACTATATAAGTATGAGAAGCAAGAGTTGGAAGAGAGGCATCCAAGTTCAAGCAAGGACTCATCTGAAAGGCATCCAAGCAACTTAGCGACTTGGATGAGTGAGAAAGATAAGGAAGAGTCAAAGCGCAGGTGGAAAAAAGGGCCAAAGTACTGAGCTGGGTTCAAGTAAACGGAGGCAAGTTGCACGCTAGGTTAGTGTACACAGTCAAGTTTTGGTACATGGTAGAAATGGTTGGTAGGTTTCAGAGAACATGCGCGAGAAGGCAACAGGTCGGTAGGGCAACCTGAGCTACGGTGGGCATGTCCAAATAGTGGGCGACCCGACCGAGCTTGGCTACTCGACCTACTGGTGTGGTCGAATGACCCAACCTGGCTCGGCGGGTCTGTATGGGTAGAATAGCCTGGTGGATATCCAAACGACAGCATGAACGGTAAACTATGAATGTGGGTGACCCTAGACTATGGTAGGTGCTTGCTCTTGCGTAGTGCGGTCGGGCACCATAACATGACGGTTAGGCCACCCTGCATGACCGCAGGTGGGCGGCCCTGAATGACGAGTTGTAAGTGGGTAGTCTTGAACGAAGAGTTGTAGATGGGAGGCCCTAAATGACGAATTGCAGGTGGGTGGCCCTGAACGACGGGTTGTAGGTGGGTAGCCGTGAATGACATGTTTGGAGGTGGGCATTATTGAATGCGGGAGACACGACCCAGTGAGGTGGGCGACCCGACACGAGCAGGAAAACTATGGAATTTTGGTAGCTTTGATAAGGTGAAATCTAGAGTTTCACAGCAAAGGTTGAACTTGTAATTGTATTTGTAAAAGATTGAATTATTGTATTTGGGAGGCTCTATGATCTAGGAGTTTCCCTTCCGATTTAAAAAGAAAGTATTGTCGATGTGCATTTAAATGATGATATGATGTTGATGTAAATGTTTAATTCCACTGTATAATGATAATGCTTGGTAGAAGTGAAGAAAAATAACTAAGTGTTGAATGTTAAGCGTATTCTATACTCATAAGTATTGGTGAAAATAAAGTGGGTAGTGGTGTTGCACCTGCCTATGTGCGGTTGAAAGACCACTGCTAGGATAGGTTGTGACACAGTTGGTCATATTAAATATCATTTTTTTTATCTTCATCCATGTGAGCACTATCATAAAACCACCCACCCTTCAAATAAATGCTTCAAAAACAAATTGCCTGCAAGAACAAATATTCACCTTGGATGGATCACCTCTTGGCAATGGACTTCAACAACTAAGAAGATATTTCTCTCATGCAACAAATTTTTTTCTCAAATATTGAACATTCTTGTAGTTTACTTTTCTCCATCTTCTCACCTTGTATCTAATGAGGGGGAAGTGATGGTCATCTACAAGTTTCAAAGTCACATCAAGTGAGCCTAAGCCATAACCTACCATATTAGATTCATAGTTGTAGCAAGAGACAAATATGACACTAAGCATGTCTTTGGTTGTTGGTCAGCCTTAAACCATCTATGCAGGTTGATACTGCCCTTTTTAGGTTGAGCTTCTCCATCTTCAAACTGTTGGGGACACTTCCTCTAGTAGAAGACTTCAGTTTCTTTCCAGTTTTGGAAGAGTTCCAAGAATTGCATTAAACATTTCAGAGTTGGTGCTCATCCTTAAACCACTGCAAGTTGTCGACCTCCATTTTTCAGGTTGAAGGTCTCCCTCTCCAAATAATGAGGGACACTTACTCTAGAAAAGATCTCAGCTTCTTGCTAGATTTGGAAGAGTTTTTGGAACTGCACTAAGCATTCGAGTGTTGGTGGTAATCCTTAAACCAACCCCTCATACCAAAATTTCAGAGAGCACATTCAACCTAGTACTTCCATATAGATTTTTTCACATTTTCTATTACAATTCTCTTCTTGGACTCACACATACCCCTTCAGATTAAGGGGGGGAATGTTGGACTCCTAATCCTCTAAGGGTTGGTGTGGAAGATGAAGAGTAAAAGGGAGTCCAAGAGACCACTTGGAATATGAAACCAAGGGTCACTCCAATGTATTATAAATATGTATCATTGAGAATAATATATGAAATTCAATGTTTATCCTTCATATTTGGTCTTCATCATGGTGATTTTTAATAGATGCAATAAGAAAAAAAGAAACTATACAAAATATTGAATTTATAGGTGATTTTCACACATGCTATAATATAATGGAACATGTTTCATGAATGATATGAAAGAATAGAGTGGATCCATCATAAATATGACATTTTGAAATAAATATAAACATAAAGTAGCAGTAAGGTAATGTGGAGCTTGAAGAGAGAACAATAAAGATAACCAAAAACATATAAAAAGAAAATCCAAGAACAAATGTGTTGGACCAAGAAATGAAATTTTAGGTTGTGGGTAAAAGGAATCATGGGTAAAATGAAACTTGTGAAATCTAAAAATGCAGTTATGATATTTAATTCATGAACAAAAAAGAAATTGGCACCATTTTCAATACCCTTTTTCTAATTATGCTAACCCGCATTTTGTTCTCAACCTAACAATAACATTTTATCATTTTAATTATTTAATAATATTTTTTTGTCAGTTATGATTATTAACTTTATGAAAGTGAATCACCGAAAATATAGCTAATAATTGTTATTTATAGCTACCTAGAAAACCCTAATCATAACCACACATTAAATACATGTTGTTGAGTCATAAATGATGAAGCTACACTACATTTATTTAAAATAATTACCTAGTGGGCATTAGTTTATAAGAACAAACATAGTTGAGTGAGTCCTCTTTCCATTCAATTCCCACCATATGTACACTATTATTACTTTGGTACAATATGTAACCCGCGTTATAACCCTAGGGAGGATCCCACCATTCCATCCCCTTTGTAGATGTATAACCATAAAATAGAGTCACAGGTATAGGTGTTTACCATGATATTGAGTTAGTCCAATAAAAATAGATGTAAGGTATAAATATCATTCTTAATGCTAAGGTATTCCAATAAGCGTATCCATAAATCAAAATCCTAGTTACACATTGAAACTTGTAACATCCTAGTTTTTAATCCCCATGTTAGTGATGTATATGGTGAATATTATGTATGGGCATAGATAAAGAAATGTAATATAAATTGTGTGAATTGAAAATAATAAAAATAAAATACATCTCTAGGTTATAGGGATAGAAACATGGAGATTAAGTTCCACAAAAGAGGTGGATAGAAAAGTGTCTAAGGGGAATCACATATTCCTATTGATTCAAACCAAATTCCTAAATTGATTTCATAAGAACCTTCTATTTTCATTTTTAAATATCCAAAAAAAATGTAATTATTTCATGCATGAGGAAGGTTTAGTTTGATAGATCACCTCACATAATTAGTGAAATCATGGGTTTGAGTATGATAAAATTTGGGATTAATGAGATTTGTGATTGCATGGGATAAAGGGAAATTCAAATGGTGTTGTGTTATGAAACCAACTCACAAAAAGATAGAAAAGATAGATGAACGCCTTAAAAATCAGCCTCTTCGAGGGGGCAACCTCCTTTAAATTACAAAAATGAACAATTCTTGGATGATACAAATGACAAGACCTTCTTTCTAGATATATGATTCTAAGGGGTCATAGTATAATCAGAGCTGACATAACAATAATAATGGAAGGGCACAATAATAACAATATGGGGACTACATGGGTACAAAAATATAATAAGGGGGTTGTACTAATAAAAAGAAGGGGTTACACTAATCATATAGGTGCCTAACATGCCCCTCTCCTTCAAAAAGTGTTGTCATCAATGCTTCAGTAGTTCTTGATGCTTTTGTATAAAATTCTTGTCCTCCCATGTGGAACCTTCAGTGGGTAAGTTCTTCCACTTGATGAGATACTCTGAAATTGATCGATTTCGTAGTTGTTGGGTTCTTGTTTCTGTGACTGCTCTAGTCTCCAATATGATTTTTCCTTCCTCTTCAAGTTCTGGCAATATTGTTTGAATTGGGATCTTCTGCAACTTTTGAATGAGTGGCCACACTTCTTCATCCTTCTTCCATTCATCCCTTTCTTCATTAATCCAATCTGGATGGATAATAGAAATAGCACAAAATAATGCTTCCACATCCTCATCCTTTCTTAAGAGTGCATATGTAACAAAATGTTGCTTCCCTTTTCTGTAGATGATGTCAAAGTCATAACCAAACATATTTGTGACCCATTTTTTATGTTCTTCTAAAGATAATATTTTTTCTAAAAAGTATTTAAGACTATCATCATCCATTTTTACCTTGAAGTGTCTTCCCATTGGGTAAGGTCGTCATTTCTTAAGTACATGTAGTATTGTCAACATTTCCTTCTCATAAATAGCTTGCTTGAGAGGTAGCCGTAAAAATACCCAATCACCTACATCAAAACATTTTTCACTGTGATGTTGATCTGCTTGTTGTTTCATTTGATTCTGCACCAAAGTGGCATTATCCTTTAAAATTTGGAGAAATTGTTGTTGATGCTTGATGTGATCTTTCACTGATTGAATCTTTTTCTTCTTGATATGTCCTTCTATATTGAGAGTTTGAGGAGTGGTAATTTCTTCCAGTGCATTACAAGATATGGTCAAATTCATTTCTTGATGCTCTATGTGATCTTTCACTTCTTGAACATTTTTCTTCTTGATATGTCCTTCTATCTTCATAGTCTGAGGAGTGGTAATTCTGGCCAATGCATTACAAGATATGGTCGGATTCATTTCTTCTTTCTTGATATGGTCTTTCACTTCTTGAACCTTTTTCTTCTTGATATGTCCTTCTATCTTAAGAGTTTGAGGAGTAGTAATTCTTTCTAATGCTTTACAAGATATGGTCGGATTCATTTCTTCTTTCTCTCGGGTTGGTTCCTCGTTTCTATCCTCTTATTTTGATATTTCTTGATCCTTTTCTTCTCAGCACACTTATGACCTTTAATGTATTTGTTATCACAATTGTCACAAAGTGTTTTTTCTTTTTTTTCTTCCAATTGTTGTGGTTTAACCCTTGTAGGTTGTGGAAGGCTAGGAGAAACAACACTTCCATCTTTATAGTTGTGAGGGGTAGACTTCCTTGTTTCCATAATTTTGCTTTCCACTTTGTTACAAAGCCTTTTTTCTCTTTTTTCTTCCAATTGTTGTGCTGTTTCTCTAAAGAAGGTGTTACTCTTTGTATCCTCATAATGTGTTATCATTTCCTCCATGTAAATTGACCACGTAATAAGTTGTTTACGAGAACAAATCCCTTTATACCATAAAAATTGATCTGGTTCTAAATATGAATATGCAATACATACCTTTTGTAATAGTTTCACCTCATGTAGATCAAAATATTGCTCCATCTGTAGTATCCAATTATCGGATCCTTGCCATCAAACTTCCTCATATTGCCTTTTCTTGATTTTAGTAGCTCGATCTTGAAATGATTGTAACTCTGTGATTTCAGATCTTCCAATTTTGAAATTGCGACCTGTAGTATCCATTTGTGTCCTTTTTCCAATGATGCCAGTCTGATTGAAATTGGATTCTCCAAGAAAGAGTTATGCACAATCTCCTAAGATGACCTGATTATATACCGTTTCAGAAGAGCGAACTTGTATGAAGTGCCATGTATCACTGTTTTGACCTTCAGATCTGAGAAATATACACAGAACACTACAGTTCATGCTATTTCTGCAATGTCTTCTGAAATTTCAATCTGATGCTCAAAGAGACAGTTATGACGATTTTCCCCAGGTCACCTATTTGAGATATAATTCAGAAGCCTGCAGAAACCCTAAATTCCTTGGCATATATCTCTAAAAATATAGCGAAACAAGATCTGAAATTTGGGCCTGAGCTTCCCCAAGATTTTGGTTCAAATTAGATTTCATTTCAAAGTCTAAACCTTCATCGAAAAGAAATTATAGTGACAATTCCATGATGACATGTTTGAGATGAAATTCTAGAGCTTGCAAAAGCCCTAACTTCCTTAGATCATATCTCCGAAAATATAGCGAGACAAGATCTGAAATTTGGAGCCGAGGTTCAGTGCGATTTTGTCTCAAATTGTTTTTTTAGCTTCTGAAACATCGCATAACAAAATTTATAGCAAAAATTCCACGATGACGTGTTTGGAGTACCGAAAGCCTAGAATCCAAAGCTCTGATACCAACTGTTAGGAAAAGAGCTCACAAAAAGATAGAAAAGATAGATGAACGCCTTAAAAATCAGCCTCTTTGAGGGGGAAACCTCCTTTACGTTACACAAATGAACAATTCTTGGATGATACAAATGACAAAGCCTCCTTTCTATATATATGAGTCTAAGGGGTCATAATATAGTCAGAGCCGACATAAAAATAATAATGTAAAGGCACAATAATAACAATATGGGGACTACATGGGTACAACAATATAATAAAGGAGTTTTACTAATAACAATAATCAGTTACACTAGTAGTATAGGTGCCTAACATGTTCGAGGAAATTTTTTTACAACTTGAGGAAAGGAGACAAATAAGGTTCTAAGTGCTGCAATTTTGAAAGTATCCATGCTAGGATTACAAGATAATTTGTTAAAGATATAATTTCATCGAGAGTTGGCCTCTAGGCCTATGAGAAGATTTTATGTATTAAATTTTGCAAATGAGTATTGAGATGTCTTGTGAGAATTCCTTTTATAGTTGTAAATTGCCACTGTCCCTAGCAAAGAGATTTCCTCCCCAACTTGTTCCACACTAGCAATATAGGGAAGTGGGATAACTCGAAGGAATGTGCCATGGTAGAGGAGACTCGGGTCATTGGGTTGTGTAGGCTAAGAGGACAAAGAGATGGTGTATTCGAAAGAATATAGGAGTTATATTCATTTGGTGTAATAACAACCACTATTAGGAGACACCTTTACATATGGGTCCACAACTCTTAGTTATGGAAATCTAATACTAAGAGAATTGGAGCAATGAGTCTAAAGTTGGGTAAAATGTTTTATGTATAACATGCCCAATTACCCAATTTATAAAAAGGTAATATTTTCTAATTATAACCAAATATATTAAAAGAAATGATAATAAAAAATTACTTGATATATAATTCCTTGTTGTGGTATGATTATTTTGTTTAACTCTCAGCCATTTAACCTATCTTAAGAAGTTGTGGTTATCAAACATTATTTTAATTGAATCAGCTTAAAATTAACTTTTGAGATCACCAACATCTTGTCATCATCAAAGAGCTTTCGAATGATATAAACTTCATCCAAATTTGAGTTCTAGATATAAAGTTATGGCACTTTGAAGTTTCATTAGAATCTTATGCCACATCAATAAATGGCATGTGGTTGACATGTGGTAGTCTATTCATTGTGCCATCTAAATCTAGATCAAGAAAATTTCTTAAAGGTATATATCCAAAAAGTGTGGATTTTTAATATATTTTGGATCAAATTATTAGATAATGTGAGTAGTTTGACAAAACCATCATTTAAGAGATCCAAATAGGAGAAAGACCTAAATTACCAATTTTTAAAAAGCCATATTTTTCAATTAAAAGATTAATACAACTTTCATAAGAAGACAACAATATTCCAAATTAATGGAAACTAAACAAATTTGATATAGATTTTATCAATCAAATACAGATCAAAAAAATATTAACAAATAATTTTAGAAAAAGTTGTTTTTTAAAATCTAGAGTCCCACTTCATCACATCCATGTCATTCTCATCCATGAAGGTGCCACATCTAGTTATTATCACATTCGTTCCACATCATCAAGCTACTATGTAATATCACATCAGACTTCCATGTTAACCAAATTTATCATTTTTTCCATGTCAATGTGACAAATCATCATACCATGCCAATATCCACCTACTATAATGTTCATGTAGACTTGTTATAATTTCTATGGTTTTCTTTTCTATCATTTGGATTCAAGTTTTTAGATTATCATCCCATTGTCATTTTTTAGAATTCAATCTTCCTCCCTTGAAATTTGGTCTACATTATAACTCCCATGGTTTTCTTTTTTAGCATTTGGATTCAAGTTTTTCCGTTATCATCCAGTCATCAATTTTTAGATTTTCAATCTTGCTCCGTTGAAATTTGGTTCTATCCACTTCATGTGATAGATATCAGTGACAACTCATTTTCCAAGAATGTTGTTATCAAATTTATTGTTATTTTAATTTATCATGCTAAACATGGACAATATTATGGTTTTTGGTTAATTGCATTGTCATTATTATAAATTGTATTTTTCTCTTTATAGTTGATCATTGCAAACAATTGCAATGTTATTCATTACCACTTATTTGTTAATCTTTAAAGTAAATACGATTGTTACAATATTATAAATTGTAAATCTAATATTAAATCCAATGTTAAAAGGAAATATAAAAAATGCACATTATTGAAACCTAAACACAATATTAACTAGAGTATTGAAATTTAAATGTAACTTTGGAAAACAATTAAATCATGTTGAAATTATAATTCCAACTGCCGCATTTATTTCAGAAAACCGCCTGTTTTTTCCCTTGCGATAAGATATAATCGCATCCATGCCCGCTGCCTCCATCTATTCCCTTGAATTCTTCCGATGCGATGTTGCGATGCGATTCGATCGCCATATCGTGGATCGCACCCATATGTGTCAAGCCTCCCCCCATGTTTTGCGCCGAATGTGATTTCACGATGCGATCAAATCGCAAATCGCATAATTCAACGGTTGATGTAAAGGCCTACACCATGGACTTGACGTGAAGTGAAAGCTTTTAATTGATGGACAATTTTTTTTGGTAAAGTAATTAATGTAATTTACCACGGTTGGTAAACGTTGGTAAAACTTTTAATTTTTTTATTTTTTTATTTTCACGGGTGTAGTTTTGTTTTAATGTTACCCGTTGACTATGTAATAGGTTTTTTTTGTTGTTCTGGTATGTGTAATGGGTGATGAGAAAAAAAAACTCGCCGCAGCGAATGTAAGAAATTTTTTACAGCAGTGAGAATATGTAATGCAATAGGTCAAGACGCAACAACGTGAAAGAATGAAGAAAATTTTACACACAACAGTGTAAATCTTTGCAGTAAAAGACAATGTTAATTTTTTTTAAGCAGAGACAAAGTATTTTTTTTACACAGTAGTGTAAGAAATTTGCAATGAGAGACAGAGTGAAATTTATTTTTGAAACTGAAGCATTCTTGTGTAATCCCTCTAGAAGAGGAAGAAATCTTTGTAACAACAATATTTTTAATGAATACAAGTCGTTTTATGTGTGTTCTAAAACTCTGTCTTCAATAAACAAATTTTATTTTTCCTGGGTTAAAACATAGCACTACTCTTTGTTCTTTTTAGTTTCATCTTTGTTTGGAATCAGCAGTAAATTTCCAACATGGTATCAGAGCTTGTCCAGGCTCTTTGAAGGTGTCAAAGAAGCTGAAGGAAGGTTTTCTTTCTACAACAGCTTCTCCAGCAGGGTGAAGACTCAGTCAAAAAAGAATCTGAGGTATTTCTCAAGTTTTTTTGTGTCCTCAATAGTGAAGATTTTCCTGGACAGTCAATTATTTTAAATACACAGTCAAGTATTTTGAAGCATAGTTAAGAGTGCAAGAATGGCTAGAGCCAACACTAGCATGGGTATCTTTAATACTCAGCTCCCACAATTTAATGGAAAAACCCATGACTATTGGGCAATAACCATGAGAGCTCTGCTTGCTTTCCAAGACTTATGGGAATTTGTTGAGGATGGTTTTGAAGAACCAGCAGATGAAAATGAGTTTAATAACTTAAATCAGGCAGAGAAAGATCTGTTGAAGAGAAATAAGAAGAAGGATTTTAAAGCCCTCTATTTTTTGTATCAAGCAGTGCATGAGAGTGTGTTTCCAAGGATAGCAGCAGCTAAGAGATCCAAAGAAGCATGGAAAACTCTCAAGACAGCCTATCAAGGCATGGAGAAAGTGAAGACAGCAAAACTACAGTTGCTGAGAAGAGATTTTGAGAATCTTTGCATGAAGGAGTTAGATAATATTGACTCATTCTTCACACATGTGATTGGTCTAGTCACACAGATAAGGTCTCATGGAGAGATTCTTGAAGAAAGGAGGATTGTGGAGAAACTATTGAGGATCTTACCCTTAAGGTTCGATGTGATTGTCACCACCATAGAAGAGACAAAAGATCTTACAAACTTCTCAGTTGATGAACTACATGCATCACTGATAACACATGAGCAGAGATTGAGTAGAAATGAAAACTCTTCTCTAGAACATGCCCTCAAGACCCAGATGTCCTTTGGAAGAGGAAGAGGTCAAGGCAGAGGAAACAAGAGAGGAAGAGGCAGAAGCCAAAACAGAGGTGGAAGAAACAGTCTAGCAAATGCTCAAGGAAGAGGCAGCAATCCAAATTAGAACCAAGGCCAAGGTAGCAGCCAACAAAGTGGAAAACATCATGCTTAAGGACAAAGGTATGATAAATCCAATGTCCAATGTCACTATTGTAAAAAATATGGGCATTATGCAAATGACTGTAGGAAAACACAACATGATATGAGTATAGAACTATTGCAAATTTCACTAGAGAAAATATCAGCCAAAATAATTTGTTTTTAGCTTGTAATATGGCTAAAGAAAAGAGTGAAGATGTATGGTTTCTAGACTCCAGTTGCAGTAACCATATGATAGGAAACATAGCCCTGTTTTCTATGTTAGATCATAATGTGAACTCACAAGTCACACTAGGGACTGATAATAAAGTTTTTGTTATGGGAAAAGGAGAAGTAAATGTCTTAACAAAGAAAGGTGAAAAGAAAACCATAGCATATGTTTATTATGTTCCTGGAATGAAATGTAACCTCTTAAGTGTTGGACAACTTGTTCAAAAGGGGTACAATGTTTTCTTTGTGGATGATGTATGCACCATCATGGATAAAACACCCAGCAAACAATGTATCACTGAAGTGAAGATGACAAGGAACAGGATGTTCCCTCTCAGAATGAAAGCAGTCTTAAAAAATGGAGAAGAAATAACAGCAGTGACACAAGAGGCTTTCTAAAGCAAACCAAAGGATGAAAACTGGTTGTGGCACTTGAGATTTGGACATATCAACTTTGGAGGTCTTAACTTGTTGTATAGAAAATGAATGGTAAGAGGATTACCGTTGATAGAGAAACCAGATAGCCTTTATGAAGGTTGTATCTTGGGGAAAAAACACAGAGAAAGTTTTCCATCTGGGAAAAGCATAAGGGAAAAAGCACCCTTAGAGATTGTCCACTCAGATTTATGTGGACCGATGCAAACTCCATCACTTGCAGGAAGCCACTATATACTAACATTTATTGATGATTTTACTAGAAAAAACTTGGGTTTATTTTCTTAAGAACAAAAGTGAAGTGTTTGAAAGATTTTGCAATTTCAAAGCACTTGTAGAAAACCAAAGTTGGCTGCACATCAAAGTTCTAAGAACTGATAGAGGAGGTAAGTATATCTCCAAGGAATTTCTACGTTTTTGTAGAGAAAATGGAATTCATTAGCAATTTACCACTAGGTACACTCCGCAGCAAAATGGAGTTGTTGAAAGGAAGAATAGGGCAATCATGGATATGGCGAGGAGTATGTTAAAGGCAAAGCATTTGCCAATTGATTATTGGGTTGAAGTTGTACACTGTGTAGCGTACATTTTGAATAGGTGCCCTACAAAAGCAGTCATGAACAGAGTGCTGGAAGAAGCATGGAGTGGGACAAAGCAAGGAGTCACCCACATGATTTTTTTGGATGTGTGGCTTATGCACACATTCCAAATCAACTAAAGAAGAAGTTGGACAACAAAGGGGAGAAATGTATTTTCATTGGATACAGTGAGGAATCCGAAGCTTACAGGTTGTATAACCTATCCACCAAGAAGCTTATTGTGAGTAGAGATGTCCAGTTCATTGAGGAGAAAGCTTGGGATGGAAGCATAGAGAAAACAATGAATGTTAAAAACTCTTTGTCACATGATGAAGATGATGAGGAGATGGCTAAAATACATCCCCAAACAGCAGCACCAACACAAGGGAAACAAGAGACACCCTTGAGGAGAAATGAAAGTGCTTATCCAAGCACACCACAAGGAGGAAATTCAAGTGTTTCTTCAAGCACTTGTACACCAAATGAAAGAGGTAAGAAGTTCAGAAATTTGAGTGACATTTATGAACAAGAGGCAACTAATGAAGGTATGAATTCTTTGTTTGCTTTCTATTGTCATGTTGATGATTCCATTCATTTCGAAGAAGCAATTAAGGATAGGAAATGGATAGAAGCTATGGATGAGGAGATCAATGTCATAGAAAGAAACAAGACATGGGATTTAGTTGAACTACCAAAAGGAAAAGAAGTCATTGGAGTTAAATGGGTCTACAAGACCAAGAGTAATGTTGAAGGAAAAATAGAAAGACACAAGGCAAGACCGGTTGTCAAAGGATATAAGTAGCAGTATGGGAGAGACTATGAGGAAACTTTTGCACTAGTTGCTAGAATGGAAACCGTGAGAGCAGTGTTGTCCATAGCAGCACAAAACAAGTGGAAAGTTTATCAAATGGACGTGAAGTCAGCATTCCCAAATGGAGTGTTAATGGAAGAGCTTTACATTGAACAACCTCCAGGCTATGAAAAGAAAGGCAAAGAGCACAAAGTGTGTAGATTGAAGAAAGCTCTTTATGGGCTGAAGCAAGCACCAAAAGGGTGGTACAGTAGGATAGATTTGAAAAATGGATTTGAAAAATGTGAGGGAGAACCCACCCTTTACATCAAAGAAAATGATCGTAAAATACTAATTGTTGTGTTATATGTTGATGATGTTATTTTCACAGGCAACAATGATTATCTTATGAAAAATTTCAAAACAGTCATGAAAGAAGAATTTGAAATGACTGACATGGGTTTGCTGAGATACTTCTTAGGAATAGAAGTATAACAAAATGAAAATGGGATTTTTATCTCACAAGCAAAATATGTTAATGAAGTGTTGAAAAGATTTAATATGCAGGAGAGAAAAGCAGCAATCACTCCCACAGTGATGGGATTAAAACTCAGCAAAGAGGACAGCAACAAGGATTTTGATCCTAGTTTGTACAAGAGCATAGTTGGCAGCCTCATGTATTTGACTGAAACTAGGCCGGATATAATGTATGATGTTAGTTTAATTTCTAGATTCATGGAAAGGCCAAAAGAAGCACATTGGCAGGCAGCAAAAAGGATTCTGAGGTATGTTAAATGTACTAAAAGGTTTGGCATTTCATATACTATTTTAAAATGTTCAGATTTAATTGGATACACTGATAGTGATTGGGCTAGAAGTGTAGATCATCGGAAAAGCACATCTGGTTATGTTTTTCACATGGGTTTACGAGCCATTTCATGTGCTTCTAAAAAACAGCCTATTGTAGCATTGTCTACAGCAGAAGCAGAATATGTGGCAACTACAGTAGCAGCATGTCAAGCAATTTGGATGAGAAGGATGTTAAGGAGTTTATGCCAAGAGCAAACAAATGCAACTGTGATCTTTTGTGACAATAGCTGAGATATTGCACTATCCAAGAATATTGTGTTTCATAAGAGAACGAAACACATTGACCCAAAGTTTCATTACATCAAGGAATTGGTAAACAACAGTGAAATTGTCTTATGAAACTGCAGAACTCAGGAGCAGCTCGCAGACATTTTGACCAAACCATTGGGGCAGAAAAGTTTTGAATTTTTGACGAAATGTCTAGGTATGACTGATAACCAAGTAGTTGAAATTAAAGGGGAGTGTTGAAATTATAATTCCAATTGCCGCATTTATTTTAGAAAACCGCCTGTTTTTTACCTTGCGATGCAATCTAATCGCAAATCGCAAATCGCATCCATGCCCTCTGCCTCAGTCTGTTCCCTTGAATTCTTCCAATGTGATGTTGCGATGCGATTCGATTGCCATATCGCAGATCGCACCCATATGTGTCAAGCCTCCCCCCTGTTTCGCGATGCAATCAAATCACAAATCGCATAATTCAACGGTTGATGTAAAGGCCTGCACCATGGACTTGACGTCAAGTGAAAGCTTTTAATTGACGGACATTTTTTTTTGGTAAAGTAATTAATGTAATTTACCACGGTTGGTAAACGTTGGTAAAACTTTAAATTTTTTTTTTTTTTTTTCACGGGTGTAGTTTTGTTTTAATGTAACCCATTGACTATGTAATAGGTGGTGATGAGAAAAATAAATTCACCGCAACAAATGTAAGAAAATTTTTACAGCAGTGGGAATATGTAATGGAATAGGTCAAGACGCAGCAGCGTGAAAGAATGAAGAAAATTTTACACACAGCAGTGTAAATCTTTGCATTTAAGGCAGTGTTAATTTTTTTTAAGCAAAGACAAAGTATTTTTTTTACAGAGCTGTGTAAGAAATTTGCAAGGAGAGACAGAGTGAAATTTCTTTTTGAAACTGAAGCGTTCTTGTGTAATCCCTCTGGAATAGGAAGACATATTTGTAACAACAATATTTTTAATGAATACAAGCCATTTTATGTGTGTTCTAAAACTCTGTCTTCAGCAAACAAATTTTTAGTTTTCCTCTGTTCTGTTCTGTTTCATCTTTGTTTGGAACAAATCATATCAAATAATTTTTCAAAAGAGTGGAGATTTACTTCATGATCATTATTTTTCATAATGCCTCTACTCTTAGCTTCCATTGTGAGTTGTGTAGAGAAAGCTCTCATTATATTTTCTCTGCAATCCACACAATGAGAGCCTTTACAAAAAAAAATCACCTCACCTCCCACTTTGCACAATAAGCGGCAATACAATAGCCTCCCCATCTCTGCACTCTAGACCATAAATGAAAATAAAATTGATTAATTATTACATATAAGTTATTCAGGTATTAGATAAGTTTGATTGACTTATAAGTCAATCAAGTTTGAATAACTTGTGACGATTTAGTAAAAGAGAAATCAGAGCTTCAAGATGAACTTACTTTTAGAAGATGTTTTCTACCCAAAATGTAAATAGACTTCCAGGAAAATGCGATTTTCACACTCCCCACTTTTAATAAAATGCAACTTTCACACTCCCATTGATTATCTGACTGGATCCGATACAGTTTTAAAGTGTGCGACCAATTATTGTTGTTGGCAGCCTTTTCATTCTCAGACAGACATGTAAGTCAAAATGTGAATTTAATACATATGGAGTTTATAAGATGCACTTAAAACTTGCCATTTAAATCTCCCAAATTGTTCTTCTTAGGTGCCATAGGGCTCCAGGAAACTAAAACCTACCGGGAACTTCTTTGTTAAATATAAATTTCTTGCACCCATTCAGGCAAGGAGAATTGTTGCAGAGTTCGGTATGTTGCAAAGGTAGCTTGAGGCATTTGAACAGTGCATAAATGTTAACAATGTTACGTTTAGCAGAGACTCAATCATTAACGAGGAGAGAAATGTTGCCAGAAAAGAGTCTGAGATCAAGGATCAAAATACTAAGAAGTTGCAAGCTTTTCTAACGGATTATTGCAGTAGCCTTATGTGACAGAACTTTTACTCTGCACACATCATTTCTTTTATACACTCATCATTGCTTTTATACACCTTTTTTTTCCAAGAAACTATTACTATTTTATTTGTTAGGCACCCATCATACAATAACAATATCACGCATAACAATATCAATTTATATTAGAATATTCACTGATAAAATAACCACTTAGAAAATGCATCACCCTCCACCAAAAAATTATATCACATAAAAACTTGCTAAGCAAATAGAAAATCAAAACCTAAAAAAAAACTAAATAAACTAACCCTAATAGTCCCTATGGAACGGGGACTCATAATAAACACAAAAGACTTATAAAATAAAAGAGATGACTCATAATAAACACAAAAGACTTATAAAATAAAAGAGATAACATACATTGATCAAAGACATATTTTAATTATTATTAAAATCCACAATACAGTTATCTCAAATAAGAATAATCACCTAAATAATTATATGGGTCATTTTAAGGCCACCACAGATTGGTAGTTTCGAACGCTGATCCAGATCCTCGAATGGGTCGTTGAGCTGTACGAAGCCCTGGCAATTTCATTTTAGGGACAATCAATTTCCCCTTGAAATTAAATATTGAGAGATTTAATTCTGAATCAACTATCGCTATCAGCTCACTGCTATTTAATGACACTGAAGGAAGTGATGGAATGATATCTCTTGTCAAAGGACTTGTACAAATCTCACACCATATTTCGTAATTTCCTGCTTCATTCAATTTCCACATCCGAACACGGTCAATTTCAGTGTGCTCCACTAAAACAAGTTGCCCACAGTATTCACCTAAATTTTCACTAAAAATTCTTCTGCATTCCCCTCGTATCCTTCTACATCCCTCTGGGTGTGGGATTTGTGTCCAAACTCTGTCAACAAGATTAAAGGCTGTGATCAGATTGCAAAAATCAGAAGCAAGTGATCCCCAGTAAAATTTTCCTTTGGAATAAATAGCTTTCCCAAAAGGCCGAATATGGTAAGAAGTTGTCATAGAAACTAAAGTCCAGGAGTTGGAGTCTGAATCATAAATAGACATCACAATTCTCTTATTATCACCACCTTGTTGCACCCTCCGATCGATATAATAAAAGCCCAGCAGAAGGATGCAACGCCTCGTGGAAGAATCAAAAGCCAATCCATTGAAAAAGAAGGAATGTATAGGGGGACGTGGCAGCTGTATCCAATTACTGGTGCCAGGAACGCCTATGGAAAGATCCAACATGTCCCCTTTTCTATGACAACAGAAGATGCCCTTGCAGGTATTCACAACCACGTGATTCGGCAAAGGAAGTTTGTAGATTTCTGAACCGCGTCCTTCTATGACCCAAGATTCCACGTCATCTTTCGGATCCCAATGGATCTGAATCAGAAACGCAGGGGTAGAATGCAACGACCAATTTGGAGCAATGCTTTGGAGGGTATCGCGGGAAGAGAGATAATACCTCCACTGTTTACAGACACTCCTCATTTTGCCAAGGACCCTCATCGGTAGCTTTGCTAAAATCATAAACAACAAATCTTCTGGGAGTCTTTGCCAGATTTCTGTATCCATTACCAAAATATTTCTTTCGGATGCAAAATATATGAAATATCACTGCTGTCTTTAGTCTGCCGGTCCGCCTCCTCTGTTATCAAATTGCAGTCACTCTCTTTGAGGCGCTCGGCTCTCAGGCTCGAGCCTTCACGAGTTACTTGAGATAAGAGCGTCTTAAAGAACCACACTTTTAACAATGAAGGTGCACTTCGATGTCTCGCAGCTTATTTATAGTTTAACTGTAAAAACCAACTAATTCAACTTCCTTTGCCACATAGAAAAGTATCTCCATTATTTATGCCATAAAGTTAGGAAACGTATCTTTTTTATTTTAAATGATAATAATAATAGAAGTGTTTTTTGTTTTTGTTTTTTTAATGATAATAATAATATAAGATTTTTTTGTTTATGTGATAAGGGATGGCAATGATTTGACTACTAAAGTCTATGAAGACATACATACTCTACTTTCTTGTATTGAACATGTAATTTTTTAGGAGGAAATACATGGTGTTAATAATAGGCCCATTCAAGATACCCAACATAAATCCATCTTTACTCCGGATCTAACAAGCCCCTAAAGGGATCAAAACTTTCTTTTTCACTCTATGTTAGTTGGCATATCAAGATATTTGATCCCTCTCCTCGCTTAATATCATTGGTTCTCAATACCACGGGTCAATATCATGTGCCATCTTTATTTTTATTAATATTAATATTAGGGTTGGTAATTTTTTTTGCATGGTATTAATAATAATTTGGCCCATGGTATCCTCTTTTTTGAGTGTTGGTAAATATAAAATGAATTATAGAGTAAATAATAATAAAAAAAATTATTTACCATACCTCTAGTTTATTTATATTTTTTTTAATTTACCATAGCTCTTTTATAAATATGGTATTTGGCCCATAGGCATCACCTAAATAAAACCTTTTCTTAGTAGTTTTAAATAAAAAGAGGCTTATGGAGTAAATATAAAAAGAGGTTCCTCTAGTTTATTTATATTTTTATTTATTTACCATACCTATTTTTTGAGCATTTATAAACCTCTTTATATTTTAAATATTTATTGTAAACATAAACATTTAACATGTAATGTTTAACATTTAACATTTTTACATTATGGTTCTTCAAACTTCCCCAATGTAAACGTAAACATTTAACATGTAATGTTTAACAAACAATAATGTAAACATAAACATTTAACATGTCATGTTTAACATTTAACATTTTTAGTCTAATGTCCACCCTATTTAGAAATCAATCTAGTTTTTATTATGTATAAACATTAGATTAAAAATGTTCAGGGCATTAAAATTCTAAATGATAATTTATCAAGAATTTGGTCCATGGTAATTACATTATTATGTATAGGGCCGACATTAGATTAAAAATGTTAAATGTTAAACATTACATGTTACATGTTTACGTTTCCATTTACAATTTAAGTTTTACTTGAGATCTACCCCCTCTCCGAGCAATTAATAATAATTATTAATATTTAGCAAAATTAGATGTGGTAATTCAAACTTTAGAAAGAAAAATATTTCTTGGAATTCTTCATAGGTTTATTTTTATGCTAAAATAATATTAATTGTTCCAAAATCACCATGATTTTGTTAAGCTAAAGGTTAAGAAGGGTGGTACTCTTGAAACTTAGAGTTAATAAAATTTAAGAGAAGCTTCTTTTCATCTTCAACCCTCTCTTAGTGTCACCAATGTAAGACTTTCAATGGATTTTGGGAATTGACCAATGCCAAATTTCACTATGGATCTCATAAGAATTTGTTCTTACCTTAACAATGTAGACAAATATACTTTCAATTTTTTTATATTTGGGTTAGTCACCTCCTTATAATATCTTAATTTCCCTTTTCCCTCTAACTCCATATCGTACCACAATTTCTCCTTAGGATGTGAGGTGACGGTATTTTTAATGTTATCCTTATTCCACAAAATAGCCTTTTCATTTATCCCCCTTATGGTCTATCCAAGGCCAAGCATCTCAAAGACACCTATGTTTGAGTTGAACGTGGTTTTCATTACAGTTTGAAGCAATTTCAGGAAGCTTATTTTCTTCCATATTGTTTAACCTCTTCATATGCATTACATACCTAGTCATAGTGATGTTGTCAATTGGAAAAAGACTTACTTCAACTAGAAGGATAGGATATGGTGCATGTCCTTTAATTTTGAGATTCTAGATTCTAGATTGTTTTTATCGTTGTATTGCGTTTCCCCACAACTCTTTGTAGATAATACATGCTCAAACCCCACCAATGTGTAAAATAGCATGAGCAATGTTAGGTCCCTATAATACTATTGTAACCCCTTATTATTAGTAGTACAACCCCCTTATTATATTGTTGTGCCCATGTCATCCCCATATTGTTATTATCGTGCCCTATAGAAGCTCACTATTGTTATTATTGTGCCTTTACATTATTATTGTTATGTCAGCTTTGATTATATTATGACCCCTTAGACTCCTATATATAGAAAGGAGGTTTTGTCATTTGTATGATCGAAGAATTATTCATTTGTGTAATGTAAAGGAGGTTGCCTCCTCGAAGAGGCTTATTTTTAAGGTTTTTATCTATCTTTTCTATCTTTTTGTGAGCTGGTTTCATAACATCTGGTATCAGAGCTTTGGATTCTAGGGTTTCACTGCTCCAAACAGGCCATCGTGGAATTTTGGCTATCACTTTTTTTTGTTGCGATGCTTTAGAAGCTAACAAAAAAACCTATTTGAGAAGAAATCTCGTTGAACCTTGAGTTCAAATTTCAGATCTTGTCTCACTATATTTTCAGAGATATGATCTAAGTAAGTTAGGGTTTTTCCAAGCTCCATAATTTCATCTAAAACAGGTCATCGTGGAAGTCTGGCTATAACTTGTTCACTACGAAGTTTCAGGAGCTAAAAAAAACCCATTTGAGAAGAAAGCGGTTTGAACCTCGGTTCCAAATTTTAGATCTTGTCTCGTTATATTTTCAGATATATGATCTGAGGAATTTAGGGTAGTTGCAGAGTCCCGAATTACATCTTAAATAGGTGACCGTGGGAAAATCTTCATAACTTCCTCTTTGAGCATCAGATTGAAATTTCATAAAAAGTTATAGAAAGCAGATGGATTTTAGTATTTTTTGTATATTTTTTAGATCCGAAGGTCAAAACAGTGACACGTGGCACTTCATACAATTTCGCTCTTTTGAAAGTGTATATAATCAGGTCATCTTGGGAGATTGTGCATAACGAGAATCCAATTTCAATCAGACTGGTGGTATTGGAAAGAGGACGTAGAGGGCTACTGCAGGTCACGATTTTAGAATTGGAAAATCTGAAAGTGCAGAGTTACATTTGTTTCAATATTGAGCTCTTAAAATCAAGAAAAGGAAATATGAGGAAGTTTGATGGCAAGGATCCGGTAAATTGGATACCATAGATGGAACAATATTTTTATCTACATGAGGTGCAACAGTTACAAAAGGTACGTATTGCATCTTCATATTTAGAACCAGATCAATTTTTATGGTATAATGGGCTTTGTTCTCGTAAACCACTTGTTACGTGGTCAATTTTCACGGAGGAAATGATAGGACATTACAAGGATACAAAGAGAAACACCTTCTTTAGCCAATTGATAAATCTCAAACAAAAGTGTTCAATGGCAGAGCACATTGAGGACTTTCAAAAATCGAATATAAGGGAAAATGATATTCCATAGAAGTAGAGGATTGATGTCTCCATAGGGACTTTAAAGGATAACATTCAACATGAAGTTCATCTTTGGGAACCTGATCAATTGGAGAAGGCATTCAAGTTGGCAAGCAAAGTGGAAAGAAAAATTATGACAACAAGGAATTCTACCGTTCACAACTATAAATATAAAAGTGTTGTTTCTCCTAGCCTTCCACAACCTACAAGGTTGACACCACAACAATTGGAAGAAAAAAGAGCAAATTGACTTTGTTACAATTGTGATAACAAATACATTAAAGGTCATAAGTGTGCTGAGAAGAAATTATTTTACATTGATTGTAAAGAGGAGGAAGAAAATGATCAAGAAACATCAAAAGGAGAGGATATACACTAGGAACCAACCCCAGAGAAAGAAGAAATGAATCCAACCATATCTTGTAAACCATTGACAAGAATTACCAGTCCTCAAACTCTCAAGATAGAAGGACATGTCAAGAAGAAAAAGGTTCAAGTAGTGAAAGATCACATTGAGAAAGAAGAAATGAATCTGACCATATCTTGTAATGCATTGGCCATAATTACCACTCCTCAAACTATCAAGATAGAAGGACATATCAAGAAGAAAAATGTTGAAGAAGTGAAAGATCACATCGAGCATCAAGAAATGAATCCGACCATATCTTGTAACACATTGGAAGAAATTAACACTCCTCAAACTCTTAAGATAGAAGGACATATCAAGAAGAAAAAGATTCAAGAAGTGAAAGATGACATTGAGCATCAACAACAAGTTCTCCAACTTTTAAAGGATAACGACACTTTGGTGCAGAATCGAATGAAACAACAGGCATATCAACATGGTAGTGAAATAAGTTTTGATGTAGGCAATTAGGTATTTTTACGACTACATCTCAAGCAAGCTATTTATGAGAAGGAAATGTTGGCAATACTACATGCACTTAAGAAATGGTGACCTTACCTCATGGGAAGACACTTCAAGGTAAAAATGGATCATGATAGTTTAAAATACTTTTTAGAACAAAGATTATCTTTAGAAGAATATAAAAAATGGGTCACAAATATTTTGGGTTATGACTTTGAAATCATCTACAAAAAAAGGAAAAAAATGTTGTTGCAGATGCACTCTCAAGAAAGGATGAGGATGTGGAAGCATTGTTTTGTGCTATTTCTATTATCCAGCCAGATTAGATAAACGAAGCAAGGGATGAATGGAAGAAGGACGAAGAAGTGTGGTGACTCATTCAAAAGTTGCAGAAGATTCGAGTTCAAACAATATTGCCATAACTTGACAAGGAAGGAAAATTCATATTGGAACCTGGAGCAGTCACAAAAAAAAGAACCCGAAAGCTATGAAATCGATCAATTTCAGAGTATCTCATCAAGTGGAAGAAATTGCCTGTTGAAGATTCACATGGGAGGGCAAGAACTTTATACAGAAGCATTAATAAGTACTCAAGCATTGAGGACAACACTTTTTTAAGGAGAGGGGCATGTTAGGTCCTTATACTACAAGTGTAACCCCTTATTGTTATTAGTACAACCCCATTATTATATTGTTGTGCCCATGTGGTCACCATATTGTTATTATTGTGCCCCATAGAAGCCCACTATTGTTATTATTGTGCCCTTACATTATTATTTTTATGTCGGCTTTGATTGTATTATGACCCCTTAGACTCCTATATATAGAAAGGAGGTCTTGTCATTTGTATTATTGAAGAATTGTTCATTTGTGTAATCTAAAGGAGGTTTTCCCCTCGAAGAGGCTTATTTTGAAGGCGTTTATCTATATTTTCTATCTTTTTGTGAGTTGGTTTCATAACAAGCAACAAGATTGTCAAAGACTAGGTCTTTCTTTTGTTTTTCTCATGTCCAAAGATATGTTAATATATAATTGTTTTCAATTTCATAATAAGCATCCCACCCTCCATTAATCCTTTTGTAATGCTTCAATTCTGTTGACACCTAATCCGAAACGGATGAGGTGAAGCCGGACAGTCATCTAGAAGATGAACTGATCCGTTTCTGTACATGTATAAATAACAATAGTTGAATGAATAATATCATAAGTTGATTTGCGCTCATTAATTTCTGACCTAACCTGGCCTGACATGGTATCAGAGCACAGGTCCCAGGCTTCAGAAATAGCGTAACTCCTCCTGCCTCATAAAACCTCTGCTCCCTGGCGCACCAGCGCTGCATACGCTCTCTGCTCTTCTGACATCCCTTCTGACATAGCTGCATACGCCCTCCCTTTCGCTGCGTTGAGGTCCGTTGCTGTATGTGGAAGTCGTGGAAAGGTCTCCGCCAGGTTACCATACTATCAAGGAAACGGTAACGTGTTATTATAAGAAGAACTGCGTTAAGGTATTGACTGTATTGAAGCTGTGTTAATATATTAAGAGCTGGTTTAAACGTATTGAAGACTGCTTTCAGATTTTTTAATGGTTGAGTGCGTATCTTCTGTTGAAACCTGTTATGTTATTGAAGCCTAAGTTTATGGTATAAAACTGTGACTGCGCCTTTACGCTGTGGTGACTGCGCCTTTCTAGTCTCAACCACTGGTATGAGCCCCTGCAAATAAAAATGTGGTGAAGGCTCGGCGGTGTGCGTTGAAGAGAGCCCATTGTGTAGAGCGTAAGCCCTAAGGTGAATGCTGCTGTGTGAAAGCAGCGTAGTTTCTTGTAGCTGTTCTGTTTGAGTCTGGCAGCGTTGGCGGGTCTATGGTATTACCAGCAGCCAACACCTGTTTGAAGTAACTGATTTGTATAGACATGAAACTTGTGGACGCCGAGGGTCTCTGGAGATTCATAGTGGAAAGCAAACGAAGTCCGTGGTGATGTTCTGAACGGTGGTAGTGACTGCGCCTTTTTTTTCTTTTAACTGGATGCCTACTTTAATGGCAAGCTAACACTGCGTGTTTTAAATGCTGAATGCCTATTTTTTAAATAAAGCTAACACTGAGTTGATATATGAGAACTGTGTTTGTGTGAAGACAAGGCCGACACTTGTGTTCTGGACAGCGGCTACCATGCCGTGAAGACAAGGCCGAGAAATGTGTTTGTGTAAATGACAAGGCCGAGAATGGTATTTCACATTGGACTCAGATGAAGATGATACCCTCGAAACTCTGCAACAGAAACATGGAAAGATGTCTGTGATGAATGGTATCAAAGCGTTTTCATGCAATCTATATATGTGAGCGCCCTTTTTTACTGCTAGAACAGTGATATACATTTGTGTGAAAAGTAATATGTATATGAGCGCACTCCTTTTAAAACAGTGATAAAACACTGATATACATTGATGTATGAGCGCCCTTCTCTTAAAACAGTGATATACATGTGAGAAGTGATATGTATATGAGCGCTAATTTTTTTTCTCAGATATTGATATATGGAAAAGCAGTGAGGGTCCTTATTTTTTTTTAAACAGTAATACAGTCATATATGTGAGCAGTCTTTGAGCAGTGAACAGTGTATTGAGCACCCTTGTTATATATATACTGTTGCATAAGGCAATCATATAAGGATTTTTTTTCTCTCAAACAGAAGTATATTTTGGCAGAGATTTTTTTTTTTCTTCACAGAATGCATTCAATCATTTCAATGGTCGGAATAGTTCTCACTGGCAAGGAGAACTATTCTGAATGGTCTCGGATGGTGAAACACACCCTCATCTACAATGAGCTGTGGAAAGGAGTGTGTGTTGGAGAAGAAGACAAAGACCCTGTGCAGCCCACATCAGACAAAGAACTCGCCATTTGGGAAAACAAGAACAGCAAAGCCTTTGCATTGATCGCAGCATCTGTAAATGAGGAAGTAAGTCGTCATATTTCATCCTATTCCACTGCCTTTGAAGCTTTACAAAAGCTGAAAGAACTCTATGATACACATTCTGCACTTGAAGTTGTTCAGCTCATGATTAAACTCTTCACTCTTGAACTGAAAATAATGATCCTCTTACTCTTGCTTCTGAAATAAAATCTATAGTGCATGACATTAAATCCACTAAGGTTGAGCTGGATATCTCTCTTATTGCCTTTCTCAAAGCACTCTATCCTACCTACTCTAACTATCTTGAGTCTTTACAAGCAAATGGAAATCTTAAAGATATAACCTTTGACACTCTTGTGAAAAAGTTTGCTGAAAGAGAGAAAGCCTTTGGAAAGAAAACAGTCCCTGAATCTTCTGAAGAGACTGTTTGCCTTGCTCATAAAGAAAAGCAGCCTGCTCAAGATTCTACAAGAGGAAGAGGTGGACGAAGAGGAAGAGGAAGATACTTCAGAGGCAGGGGGGCAGACATCCTCAAGCAGAAAAGGCAGATCTGCATTGCATTCGCTGCAAACGAAATGGATCACATGATGCCTCTACATGCAAGCTACCATGGGACAAAGTTGAGCAGAGAAGAAATCAGCAGAAAGGTAAAACTGATGACTCAGACAAAGGTAAAGCACCCGAATCTGCACACTATATTGAGGCACAATGTAATATTGGAGTAAATGAAGATTTGTTTAATGCTTCACTTGCTTCTTCGAAAAATGACTGGTTGCTTGATTCAGGAGCAACCTGTCATATGACTCATAGAAGAGATTTCTTTGAAGATTTCACTAACAATGTTGATGGAGCAGTATACTTTGCAGATCAGTCAAAAATCATTTCAAGAGTTTGATAATCAGATTCCACATCTTGAAGGGGGGATTCCTATACTAGATCAACATGTGGAATCTTCTTCTGAAGAACAATCTCCCCTGCATGACACTCCAACAACGGATGATGCTTTAAGTGATGTAATTGATAGAATTGGGAGACTCAATCTTGATTCAGACCCAACTCAATCAACAGAACAGCCTGGACCATCTCAGAAAGGTCCCCCAAAGTGGCTGACAAAGACACTTGAAAGTGTTCATCCTGATGAAATTGGAAAAACAGGAACCCGAAATTCAAATCGACAAGATGGAGGTGATGTAGATAACTCTAATTCACATGTTGATATGGATGTTACTTATGATTGTGAATTGAACTTGTCTACAGATTTTGAACCAACTTCCTTCAAAGAAGCAGCTTCTTATGATGAATGGAAAGAAGCGATGCAGAAGGAGTATGATGCCCTCATAAAGAATGGCACTTGGAAGCTGGTTGATCCTCCATTTGGAACCAAACCAATTGGCTGCAAGTGGGTCTACAAGAACAAGTACAAAGCTGATGGCTCACTTGACAAGCACAAAGCTAGGCTTGTGGCAAAAGGTTTTGCACAGAAAGAAGGGGTCGATTACGAGGAAACTTTTGCTCCCACAGCAAAATGGGCCACCATCCGGACACTCTTTGCACTAGCTGCTCAGAACGGTTGGAAAGTCCATCAAATGGATGCAAAAACTGCATTCTTGAATGGAGATCTAAAAGAGAATGTTTTTATGTCCCAGCCTGAAGGATTTGCTGTGAAAGGACATGAAAACAAAGTATGCAAACTTGTGAAGTCCTTGTATGGCCTCAAACAAGCACCACGAGCCTGGTATGAAAAACTAACTGAGCATCTTCTGAAACTCAACTTCAAACATTTTGATCTTGATGATGCAACTTTATTTGTCAAGAAAGTTGGCAAAACAGTTGTATATCTTGTGGTATATGTAGATGATCTTTTAATGACAGGGAACAATGAAAGCTATATTGCATCCATAAAGAAAGAATTAGGAAAAATTTTTGAAATGACTGATTTGGGCTATGTTCATTACTATCTTGGCATTGAAGTAACCCAACATCCAAAGTCCATATTTCTTTCTCAAAAGAAATACATTGGAGATTTGTTATACAGATTTGGCATGACAGAGTGCAATCCCCTTTCTACTCCAATGGAACAAAACTTGAAGCTCACATCTACTGAAGGAAAGGAATTTGAGGATGCAACAAGGTATAGACAGCTTGTAGGAAGTCTCATCTACCTCACTACTACCAGACCAGACATTTCATTTGCTGTTGGAATCCTCTCCAGGTTTATGCAAAAGCCTTGTGAGGGACATTGGTCTGCTGCAAAAAGAGTTCTAAGGTACTTGAAGGGAACTCAAGACCTTGGAATCAAGTATACACAGGTGGACGACTTCAACTTGATTGGATACTCTGATTCAGACTTCGATGGAGACAAAGAAACTGGGGTATCTACTTCAGGATATGCTATGAGTCTTGGATCAGGAGCTGTCTCCTGGAGATCACGCAAACAATCAGTACCAGCAGATTCCACAACAGAAGCAGAATACGTGGCAGCAGCTGAAGCAACGAAAGAAATTGTGTGGCTCAGGAAAATTCTTGAAGATTTGCAAGTAAAACAAATACAATCTACTCCACTCATGATTGATAACACATCTGCAATAAAGTTGGCCAAGAATCCAAAGTTCCATGATCGTACTAAGCACATCAATACTAAATATCATCTGATCCGACATCATGTTGAGGCCAAAACAATCCATCTCCGTCATTGTTCCACGAACGAGCAAATTGCAGACATCTTCACCAAAGCGCTTGGAAGAGAAAAGCTTGAAAGATTCAGAACGATGCTTGGACTCACCAACATCCCTTCAGATTAAGGGGGGGAATGTTGACACCTAATCCGAAACGGATGAGGTGAAGCCGGACAATCATCTAGAAGATGAACTGATCCGTTTCTGTACATGTATAAATAACAATAGTTGAATGAATAATATCATAAGTTGATTTGCGCTCATTAATTTCTGACCTAACCTGGCCTGACAAATTCAAATTGATCTTGTCATGGATATTGATTCCAAGACATTCAAATGAAGGAACTTTCTCTAAGTTAATGTTTTAATATACAAAAGCATCATATATGAAATTTTTGTGTCTAATTATCATGACTTTCATTTCTTGAATATTGATAGTCATATCCATATTGGAATGGAAATATTGGAGGATTATTAGTTACCTACTAAGATTAAAAGGACTAGTTGTCAAAAGAACAATATAATCAACATAAAGAAGGGTCATGACTATACTAATGAGGATTGGGCGAATACAACCTGCTTCCTCCAAACGCCTTTCTAGCTTAGCAAAATATATGTCAAAAACATAGGAGTCAAAGGACATCATTGCTTGACTCCGATATCACATTTAATTTCTTCAGACTAGCCCAAAGTGGTCCTAAACTTGGTAATAAAATTCTCATACAGCCTTGTCATAATAAGCTTGAACTCGAAAGAAACAAAACTTTATTTTATAACTATTTGTTTTATTTATATTTACATATGTCACAATTAAACTCTGGCTATTCTTCATTTTAAGGAAATATACATTAAAGAAATAAGCATCTCATTTTTAAAAGGGAATATACTATATTGTTACAAATGTGAGTAGGTTTAGAAACACCTAAACTAATATAAATTTAAGAAAATTCTAAACATTGTATAATTTTTACCTTTTTGAAGTTGTTATCATCACAATCTAGCTATGGTATTTTTTGTTGTTGCTTTGACCTATTGATAATTTGAAGCTTCAATTTCATGGTTTACAAAATATTTCATAATATGATGATCACTAATTGAGTTTTCCCTCTTGGATGGTATCTTTATTGAAAATGGAATTTTAGATTTGAAAAAGGATTTTTAAACATAATTAGATCCAACACCATTAAATACCTTTACTACAATTATATTATACAATGTAATAATTCACATAAAAAAATTAACTAGTCAAATTTTTTTTTTCAACGTTTGGAACCTAAAATTATCACTTTTTCTTTAAGTTATTTGTGCATCGAAAAAAGACCCATTTCATAATGTTTAGACTATTACATAATAAAAAATTTCATGTCTAAAACTAAATATTATACCCATCTTCTCAATATGTATTGAACCCTAAACTTAAACCATGAGCCAAGGAGAGAAAGTATTTTCTTTCCATCTTAATCTTGAATAATGACAAACTAGAGAAAATATTATATATTATCAGTCTCAAACACCATATCTACCCATGTTAGTATTGTTCCACATGTCGGTGAAGATGTGTTCTAGTAAATGTATAGAAAAAGTAACTTTCGTGGGGTAGGATTTGAACAAGCCAACAATAAGGTATTTATCAATGTATATTTTTCTAATCTTTGTAAGAAAGTTTGAGGACACACTCGTAGGATCATAATGTGAGGTTACATATCCACTACAACATTTTCAAAATTATATATAAGAAACAATAAACAAGATCAAAGGGTGTGGTTAGTCACTTTATTTCCACCATGTTGTCATCAAAAATTGAACAGAAAGGTTTTATAAGTGGAATGTATAACCCAATGTGAATTGTAAGATGAGTTTAATAGGTTCTATAACAAAGCCAGAGAAGCCACCACAAAGTATTTATAATTTCATCTTGAAAATTGCAAGAGAAAGAAAAATACCAACTTCTTCCAGAGAAAATATGTAATGTTCTATTTCTCATTTTAATATGGTAAGCAAGAAAGTGATGGCCTTGGTCGTTAAAGGAGTGTTTTAACCATAAAATATTATGAAAATTTGAATTAGAGATGAAGGGAGGATTAAACATTAGGAAAATGTGCATGAACACCTTGATATGTATTAGTTTAAAAGGAGTGTTTAAACCATAGAAAAAGGATGAGCCAAAATGACCCTAGTTTTACACTCGCAAATAAGCCTTAAGTGTTGCAATCAGAAATAAATATTTTATATCAAATATTAAATTTAGCAAGGGATTTTCACACATGATATAATGGGATGAGATTCGTGAGTAATACGAAAACATTAAGAGGATCCAACATAAATATGGCATTGTGAATTAAAGAGAAATATAAACTAGCACTAAGGTAATGGAGAGCTTAAGAGATATCAACAAAAATAAACGTAAACCATACCAAAACAAAATCCAAGAACAAATGTGTTAGACCAAGAAATAAAATTTTAGGTTGCCACTAAAAGGTATATCGTGGATAAAAGTAAAACTTGTGAAATCTAAAAATATAATTATGATACATAATTCAAGACGAAATGTGAAACACACACCATTTTCAACTGTTTTTTTGTTTTTTTCCTAATTATGCTAACTCACATTTCCTCATCAACATAACAATAAGATTTTATCATTTTGATATATTTAATAATAAATTTTATTAGTTATGATTGTTAATCTTATGAAAGTGAATAAAAAACAACATAGCTGAGAATAGTTATTTATATTAGAAAAATGTAATCATAACCAAACACTAAATTATAACCCTAGGGAGGATCTCACCATTACATCTCCCTTGGACATGTATAACCATAAACTAGAGCCATATGTATAGGTGTTTACGATGATATTGAGGTAGTCTAAGAAAATGGGCTGTAAAGCATAAATATCATCCTTAATGCTAAAGTATTCTAAGAAGCTCATCTAGAAATCCAAATTGATGTTCTTGATTTACACGTTGAAACTTATAACTCCCTAGGTTTTAATCCCCGGGTTAGTGATGCATATGGTAAATATTATGCATAGCCATGGACAAAGCAATGTAATATATAAATTGTGTGAACTGAAATAATAATAAAAAAATACATCTCTAGATACAAGTTTATAGGGGCAAAAATATGGAGACTAAGTTGCCACAAGAGAGGTGTATAAAAAAGTGTTAAGCCAAATGACACATTCCTATTAATTCAAACCAAATTTCTAAATTGATTTGGTAAGAACCTTCTATGTTCGTTTTTAAATATCACAAAAATGTAATTATTTAATGTGTGTGGAAGGTTTGGCGAGAAATGTCACCTCACATAATTATTGAGATCATGGGTTTTGAGTATAATCAACTTTGGGATTAATGAGAGTTGCACTTGCTTGAGACAAGGGGGAATTCAAATGATGTTAGAGGAAAACATTTACAACTTGAGGAAATAAGATAAAGAAATTTCTAACTCGTTTTGAAAGCATTGATGCTAGAGAAAGAAGATAGCTTGTTGAAGATTTAATTTCATGGAGAGTTGGGCTCTAGACCTATGAAAATATTTATGTGTATGAATTTCCCAAGTGAGTAGTGATATTTCTTGTGATAATTCCTATTGTAGTTATAAATTCCGAGAGCCCCTAGAAAAGAAATTTCCTCACCAACTTGTTCCACACTAGCATTACATGGAAGTGGGATAACTTGAAGGAATGTGCCATGGAGAAGGAGACCCAATTCATGTGGTTGTGGAGGCTAAGACAAAAGTGAGTTGGTGCATTGGGAGGAATATAAGATTTAAATTCATTTTGGGTAATAGAAAACACTATTAGTGGAGACCTTTACTTTTGGGTCCATAGCTCTAACTTCTGGTTATCTAGTACTAAGAGAAATGGAGAAACATGTCTAAAGTTGGGTGGAACACTCTATGTGTAATAGACCCAATTAACCAAAATATAATATTTTAAATTATAACCAAATATATTACAAGAAATGGTAATATAAAGTTACTTGATATTTAATTCATTGTTATGGTATCATTTTTTTATTTAATTCTCCACCATTTCATTGTTCTTAAGAAGATCTAGTTATCAAACTTTCACTTCACTCAATCACCTTAAATTTAAATTTTGAGATCACCAACATCTTGTAATCATCAAAGAGCTTTCAAATTATATAGATCTCATCCAAATTTGAGTTCTAGATATAGAGTGATGGCCCTTTAAAGTTTAATTATCTTATGCCATGTCAATAGATGAAATGTGGTTGACATGTCGTAGTCTATCCATTGTGCCAACTAGATCTAGATCAAGAAAAATTCTTAAAAGGTCTATGTCCAAAAAGTATGGATTTCTAGATTAATAGATTTTGGATCAAATTATTACATAATGGGAATAATTTGATAAACCCATTATTTAAGAGATCCAAATAGGATAAAAATCTAAATTACTAGTTTTTTAAAAGCCATATTTTTGAATTAACATATTACAAACTCGATTTTCATAAGAAGATGATAATATTCCACATTGATGGAAACAAAATATATTTGATATAGATTTTATCAATCACTTCAAGATAAAAAATTATGAACAAATAGTTTTAGAAAAAGTTGTATTTCCAAATCTTGAGTCCCACTTCATCCATCCACATCATTCCCATCCATGAGGATTCCACATCATGAGGCCACTATGTAATATCAGATTAGACTACCATGTTAATCGAACTTGTCATTTGTTCCATGTCAATGTGGAAAATCAACATGTCATTCCTATATCCACCTATTGGAATGTTCATGTAGACTTCTTGTAACTTCCATGTGGTTTTCCTTTTTAGCATTTGGATCTGAGTTTTTCAGTTATCATCCAATTCTCAATTTCTAGATTTTTAATCTTCCTCCATTCAAAACTGGTTCCATCCCCTTCATGTGATAGATATCAATAGAAACAAATAATTCTCCAACTAATTAGACCAACAAGTGACATACCATTTGGAATGATGCAGGAGCATTCAACCCAAGATAAAATCATTGTAACTAAGTAGACATGGGGGGTCATGCATTTTTAGGAAGTTGGATTCCTAAGTGATGAATAAATGTAATATTAGGCTTTTGAGTGCATAGAATAGGAATAAATTAGATGTGTGAGATATCTTGTAAATACTCTCGAATAAGAGGGACATGAGTGGACAATAATGACAAAAGAGTCTAAAGTCAATTAGGACTCTTTAAGCATTCCATGATTCAAGGAACTAAGGAGAGATTTTCAGAATTAATTGAAGTAGAAGTAGACAGAGGATTTAGGAGTTAGTTCAATAGAGTTAGGAGTCAAACTAGGATGAGTTCAACAGAACTCACTGGCATATATGTAATCCTACAGGCAGAGTCAGAGGGAGGAGGCCACTGATAGTAGAAGATCAGGCCTGTGTGAGACATAGAAATCTCGAATTTAATCTTGGTTTTTACATATATATACAAAATTTTATTCCTAACTGTGTCAAAGTGTGTGAATCAAGTGTTTTATGATTGATTATGGTGTGAACTCATAGGTTCTGTAACAGGTTGCCGATAGAGTCCAATAAAAGGCGCAGGGAGAGCAGAGTGATTCATAGGAATCATAAAAGCATCTTAGAATCCAATTGAGGAGGCAGAGTGAAACTCTGGATAGAGAGAACGAAGTGGGAATTCGCTGAAGAGCTTAAGCTTAGAGATAGTGCACAGCAAAAGAAGGAAGACCAGAACCTTTTGAAGAATCGACCCACAAAGGAAAATTGAAGAAAACACATAAAAACCCAAGCAAGAAGAGTCGAGCAGAGAAGTAAATGATGGTTGCTCAACAATCGTTGGATCATTAAGATCAACAACCAAGATCCAATCCCCGAGGAGATGGAGTATATCGACGACCATCACATGTGAAAGAGTGCAGGAGTTAAATAAGTGAAAGGGTTGTTTAACAAGCCTTAGGTGGTATTTTGGGCAGCGAAGAAACGGTAAGTGGTATTGAGGTTTGAGCTCTAATCCCATTCAGAGGAGGACACATAGCACAGGGGAGGAAGGGAAAACCGCCTATTGAGTGGTTAAATCCCATGTGTGTTATCAATCCGAAAACAATGTAAATCGTTGGATCGGGTAAGGAAATAGACGACGGTGATTGATTTAATCGGAGATCGACGGAAGGAAGGAGGAGCACTTCTGCAATGGTTGAAGTCACGGACCTGATATCTTATAGAGGCAGACTCAATATTATTTGAGTTTTGGTCTTAAGCTTTGGGAGCAAAGTTTCATGTATTTCCTTTGTAAAGAGGAATTCGGGGGAAATGCGATAACACAGACCCGATAAAGTATTGAGGCAAAACTATATAAATATTTCAGTTCAGGAAGGTTATCGCATATCGCGAATGTGGGAAGATGTGTGATAATGTGACCACAAGAAGCTCCGATTGTGATCAGCGATAAAGAGAACACCTTGAGAACTGTGCAGAAGATTTAAAAAGGCGAAAAAGGGTAAGTTTATATGTGTTTGGGTATATTTATATGAACAATGGAAATAAAGCACCTATAAAGGGTTTCAAGTGTTAATCCGGTATAACCAAGGTTTATAAAGTGAAGGTTTAATGTGTAGGTTACGAGTCAATGAAGGTTTTATAAAGGTTAGGAAAGGGTTTAAAGTCCCGATAGGAAGGATTTAACAAATTACTTTAATAGAGTCATAAACAAAGGTTTGAGGGTTGTTGAAAAGTACCGATAGGAGGTTTTGGTGGGGTGATTGAGTTCTGATAAAAGGAACTATTGCTAAAAGAGGGCCTTAACCATTATAGGTTATAGATTTGACTCCTTTGTGAGTCAAATACCTGGGACTAATAAGTGGATGCATTTTTATATGCTTACTGTGGGTGTAAGGGGGGGTAACCCTGCATCATTAGTGGTATCAAAGCAAATTTGTAATCAGAGCAGAATTGAAGTTGAAATAATTGGTTAAAACAGAACAAAGAAATTCTATGAGAAAGAATTGAGAGCAGAATATGTGTTAAGGTGTTTATGCAGGCAAGGAAGGATCAGATTCTAATCTGATAGAAGAAGGCATGCAGAGTTGATGTGTAGCAGAACTTGCAGATGCAACAGATAGATGAGAATCCATACAAAGTACAGGTGGAATGGTGAAACAAGATCATGCTAATATCTTGAAGGTGAGGTAATATGTTCTGTTTTAAATTAAGAATGTGTGTTTATATACTAATGCATAGGTGACAGAAAGAGAAGTTGTGAGAGGAGAACCAGATGTGTTCTTGAAGACAGAGTAAGGAAAACACTCTAATGGAGAAGTGGAAGTGAACCTGAAGAATCCAACAAGGAAGTAGACAGAGAGGACAACTCAAGTGTTCTTAAGAGAGAGTGAGAGATTTCAGAAGCCTAGAAGGAGAAAAGGTGTTGCTTGGGAGGAGGTTCCAGATAGAGGACCCATGCTTACCAAAAGACTGAGTGAGGAAGAGCTTAGTGAGGTAAGATTGCAGTGAGGAGGACTAGCTATTGCAGAGGCTTGTTGCAGATGAGTGAGGAGCTCATGAAGAAAGAGGAGAAAAAGATGACTACTGATAGTCATAGCATAGGTTCAGAGAGAAGCCACAATAGAAGAAAATGAAGAAATAGGATGCCAAGGCAAATGGCAAGAGGATGAGTCAAGAGGAAATTGACCAAGAGATTATAGAGTTAAAAGAACAACTCGATGTATTAAGGAGGATATTAGAGGAAAGCCAAAGACTAGGTTGGGTCTTAAGGAAGAATCCAGTGGAGTGGCATGAGATACTGAGAAGGCTATAACAAAATAAATTAAAGTGGCTGAGGGGAAAACTCAAGGAAGCTGAGTTGGAAATGGAAGAGTACATTTGTGAACCAGAACAAGGAGAAATTCTGGGAGAAAGTTAATATGAAGACTGAAATTTCAAGTGAGGCCAAAGGGTCACATGGTTTTAAATCTGAAAATTTGTATATGTTTGCAGGTGAAACATGTGAAGGAAAATTTGTTGATATTGTCATAAAGGAGAAAGAAGACATCTAAATTTTGTTTTGGAAGAAGATGAGATAGATAGGTCTCATATGCTGTTGGAGAAATATATCAAGCAACCAAGCGAAGGGCTGGAGGAGATTGAAGAGGAGACCATCGAAGAATTTCTGAATCATATGAAGGATTTAGAACAAGAAGGAGATATGATGGCTGAACCGTCAAGTGATACCACAAAGTCTTATATTTTTAAAATTGATAGTTTGTGTATGATGGTAGATATTGCAGGAGAAAAGCAACCTTTTTAAGATATCTTCAAAGTATATGAAGATCTAGAAGTAAAAGGTGACAAAGAAAACTTCTCAGAAGAAGAAGAATTTGATTGCATACAAAAGAAAAAGTCTATGGATGAGTCTAAAGAAGCTGTCATAGAGATGAAGAATCAAGATTTTATTCTGATGAAGAATGAAGGAATATTGTCTCAAAAAGGTAATCAAATTAGTTTGATTAATGTTATTGATGAAAATCAAATGCAGGAGAATGTTAATGCAGATGGAGAGATAAGGATAACCCTGGGATAAGAGTTACAGAGGGACAACAAGGCAAAACATACCGAAGAAGAAGAGACTATGTTAGCTGAAAACATAGTAAAGGATCATCACTTCACTATGATGATAAGCACAGTGGAAATAGCCATGGAAGCTGTTGAGACAGTCAAGGAAATAGAAGGACATTTACTGAAAGATGTTAAGAAGGAAAAAGTTTATGCAAAAGGCTTAGTAAAGGGAAAAATGACATCTGAAGATTTATTAGTAACAAAGGAAGGTATGGAAAATTGTGTGAAATTTACAAAATCTACTCCAAGTGAAATTATTGAGTTATATAGAAAATTAGATTTTCAAAGAAGGGAGTTGGAAAGATAGATGATAGATGTTCAAGATAGATTGCTGAAAAGGGAAGACAAAAACATTGTCATGAATGACAATCATAAGAAAAAGGAGATGAATATGAAAGTTCAGCAGATTGACACTGCAAAGGAAGGAATTCACTACGGTGGACAAGAGCAAGAAGACATCATTAGAGAAGATGATGTAGAAGAGGGACCAGTTGAAAATCTCATGAGTTCTTATGAGAATTCAAATAAGTATATTGATGTGTTGACAAAGGATAAAGAAATAGAGCAACAAACTGAATTGTTTCCAAAGGAAGATAGGGCACAAAAGCCTTATGTTTTAATTTTAACAAGAGTTTTGTGAGTGCAGGTTTTGTTGCAGATGCTGAAGGATATTTGGCACAACTGAACAGCCAAATAAAAATGGAAGAAGATTATTCTATTGAAGAATTCAATCCATGGAACAAAGATATTAAATTTCTAGAGAGAGTGGTGGATAGTCATGATTCAATACAGAAAGAGGTAATCATGAAAGAGGGTAAGGATGATAGGGAGGTAGTCACCATAGGAGTCACAACAAAAGTTGAAATCAACATAGCAAGAAACGCAAAATTTGGGGTAAACAAAGCAAAAGTTGGAGAAAGAATAAAAGAACAAGAAGAAGAACAACAGATTGAAGAACTAGTGGACAGAAGCAACAACCTGAAACAAAGAAAAGGAGATAGAAATATGAAACAGAACATGGACCAGTCCAAAGATGTACTGGAGACAGAGATTGAAGAAATGTGGCAATTGATGATGAAGCAGTCCAAATGGAGGTAAATGGTAGCAGTAGGAAGAAAGATCAACCAGAACTTGAACCTGATTGATAAGAAGAAGAAGATGGAGCAAACGATAGTAGATGTCCAACAACAGCAAAGGTACAAGGCATCTGGGAAATTACAAAACAAAGTATTGGATCCAGGAAGACAAAGACCATAATACACATGATCAGGAGATCATGAATATTTTCTACTTTGGGAGTCTAATGCAAGAGCATTCAACCCAAGACAAAATCATTGTAATTAAGTAGACGTATGGGGTCATGCATTTTTAGGAAGTTGGATTCCTAAGTAATGAATAAATGTAATATTAGGCTTTTGAGTGCATAGAATAGGAATAAATTAGATGTGTGAGATATCTTGTAAATACTCTCGAATAAGAGGGACATGAGTGGACAAGAATGAAAAAAGAGTCGAAAGTCAATTAGGACTCTTTAAGCATTCCATGATTCGAGGAACTAAGGAGAGCTTTTAGGAATTAATTGAAGTAGAAGTGGACAAAGGATTTAGGAGTCAGTTCAATAGATTTAGGAGTCGAACCAAGAAGAGTTCAAAAAAACTCACTGGCATATATGTAAGTCTATGGGCAGAGCTAGAGGGAGGAGGCCACTGATAGTAGAAGATCAGGCCTATGCGAGACAGAGAAGTCTCAAATGTAATCTTTGTTTTTACATCTATATATATATATATATATATATATATATATATATATATATATATATATATATATATATATATATATATATATAGAGTTTTATTCCTGATTGTGTCAGAGTGTGTGAATCAAGTGTTTTATGATTGATTATGGTGTGAACTCATAGGTTCTGTAACAGGTTCTAGAAAGAGTCCTATAAAAGCCACAGGGAGAGCAGAATGATTCAGAGGAATCATAAAAGGATCTTAGAATCCAATTGGGGAGGCAGAGTGAAAGTTTGGCTATAGAGAATGAAGTGGGAATTCGCTAAAGAGCTTAAGCTCAAAGATAGTGCGCAATGGAAGAAGGAAGACCAGAACCTTTTGAAGAATAGACCTACAGAGGAAAATTGAAGATGTGTGTTAAGATGTGGGAAGATGTGTGTTAATGTGATTGCAAGAAGCTCCGATTATGAACGACGATAAAGAGAACGTCTCGAGAATTGTGCAAAAGCATTAATAAAGTGGAAAAAGGTAAGTTTATACATGTTTGGGTATATTTCTATGAACAATTGAAATAAATCGCCGATAAAGGGTTTCAAGTGTTAAGCCAGTATAACCAAGGTTTATAAAGTGAAGGCTTAATGTGCGGGTTACGAGTCAATAAAGGTTTTATAAAGGTTAGGAAAGGGTTTAAAGTCCCGATAGGAAGGATTTAATGAATGACTTTAATAGAGTCATAAACAAAGGCTTGAGGGTTGTTGAAAAGTCCTGATTGGAGGTTTTGGAGGGGTGATTGAGTTCTGATAAAAGGAAGCCTTAACCATTAGAGGTTGTAGATTTGACTCCTTTGTGAGTCAAGTACTTGGGACTAATAAGCGGATGCATTTTTATATGCTTACTATGGGTGTAAGAGGGGGTAACACTACATCATTAGTGGTATCAGAGCAGAATTGAAGTTGAAACAATTGGTTAAACTACAACAAAGAAATTCTATGAGAAATAATTGAGAACAGAATATGTGTTAAGGTGTTTATGCAGGAAAGGAAGGATCGAATTCTAATCTGACAAAAGAAGGCACGTAGAGGTGATGTGTAGTAGAACTTTCAAATGAAAGAGACAGAGGACAATCCATAAAAATTACAGGTGGAATGGTGTGTTAGGGCCTAAATCTACCTCAGGCTGAGAAAGGTAGGATCTAGGGTAACATCAAACCACGCTTAACCTAATAGCTAGCTCTACGAGGTCAGGAGAGGCTCTCTCCTTGTCAATCTCAGAAAAAATAGCCAATGAAAGCTTGAGATGACTAATGTGATGATTGATTTTAGGCTAGGTATGTGTACAGAGGTGTTTGATTGAATTTAATTATGTTTTGTTGGTTCAAATGTGAAAGGCAGATTTAGGTCTTGGGAATGAGACTCAATTTTGCAGAGATCTCTATGGGGCAAGGTAGGCAAGTGATTTGGTACTTCAAATTCAATGAGATGGGGAGCTTTTAGACAGGTGAGGAGTTGGAGAGGGCATGAAAAACTCAAGGATCCTCTTCAAACAACTGCAAACATAGATAACTAAACAAACCCTAGGTAGAGCACTGCACTTTCAGTGTATTCTACCTTTATCCTTGTTTGATTTAGCTAAGATGAAATAAAGAGAGATAATGGCATACATAAAACACATGTACACTTACAATTAAAGAAGAGAACACAATTTCAAAGCAAGATGCCACGTGAATCCCATAAAGTGATGCAAACCACTGGTCTATTCCTTAGCCAAACTGTTGAAATGAGTATACAATAAGCTCCAAGCTTTCCCAAAAGTCCAACCATGTTAATGACTGAAAAATTACAAGATATAGGCAACCAAAAACTCATCCTAGCCTCTAGGGGTCGAGATCATAAGATTAGGAGTTGTTCCAAAAAATCTAAACTGAGAACTAAAAAGTAGGCAGTGGAACAGCTTGCCTCTAAAAACTAGGAAACTGATTCATTCAGTTGCAAACTATCCTTTGATGGATGAATCTACCTCTGTGAGTGAAAATTTAGCATAATTACATCAAAATCCATCATGTCACATTAAATTACATCATGAGTTTGACAATTAGAAGGAAAAAATTCAAACTATGAAAAAACTAGGCGAAAAACAGAATTTTGACCAAAAATGAACAAAATTCCTCCAATGCACCGTGCTGATTTCCCTATTTGTAGCGCCTCTTTGCAACTGATTTTGGAAGCCCTCTCGGTGTTCACATTTGCTCCAAGTAGGCTTGTTGGAAAGGTCTACCTGTCTCCTATCTATAAAAAGTGGAATTGTTTTATTTGGCCTCCATTTGCCTCTCCAAAACTGACTTTTCCCAAGACTGCTTCCTGCGCGTCAAAAAAGGGGCAGAAATGTCATTTTTGATTTGCTTTTGACATTTTTGGAAGCTCAAAACCTCTCAAAATTTCTTGGCCATTTGTGAGCATGCACATGTTTCCATGAAAATTCCAAAAATGCTAATTTTTCCTCAAAAGGAGGTCCCCATCAAAAGCAAGCGCCAGGTGGCACAGCGCATTGGGCAGAAAACCCTGTCTTTTAAGCTTTTCAAAATTGCAAAAAGTGTCCCAAATTTCTTGAAATTTGGGCTGAGTGTCCTTCATTAAGTGCTATGTTGGGTCAAGGAAGCCTCAGCCAAGATCTAAAGTCTATCTTTCTCTTTTCGCTTCCTTGATGCCTTCTTCAAGTTGGCCTTTAAGTTCCTGATTCTTGCCTTGCACACTTTGTTTCTTGCCAAGTAGTGGTATGCCATGTTCCTCAACATATTTTTCTCATTGTTGGCCTTCTCCAACTTTCTCTACAAGTGCAAGTTTGTCCTTTCAAGCTAAGATTCATGATCAACTTGAATTTCTTCTTCAAGTGTTGTCAACTTGGTTTTCCTCTTCTTGGCAGCTTACCATTTTGCCTTCATGTTTTGGAGCTCCATGATGATTTGTTTATCTTCTATTTGTTTGTTCCTCTACTCCAAAGAGTTAATTATCCACTTCACTCTTTCCAGATTGAGAGACAAATGATGAATGTCATCTTGCTGCTCTCGAATGACTTCTTTGAGCTTTGAACTTTGTGAGCCCAAACCTGTGTCATCATCCTGAATGAGGATGGATGAAATTTACCTCTTGACCTCCTGAAAATCCCTCATCATGCAAGGAATTCTTACCCTTGTCCTGTACCTGCTCTACTGATGGCAAAAATGAGACCCCTTCCACCCCAGGTGGAGATAGTACTCGTTTTGCTGCTGCTGCAACTCGGCAAGTGAAGTGGGCTCCTCCCGGTTATGTTTTCCACTTTTGCAAGGCCTCCTTGTTGCATGAATTTATCTAGAAGAATCACTAACTGTCTCCTCATCTCTATCATAGGAAGAATCTGACTCCATGTTTGCCAATGTTTGAGTTTTCTTAGATGAGTATGAAGAGATTTTATGGTGTATTTATGTTTTTGCTGCCAAAGATATGAATGTATGAGGGATTTTCGAGGGAGTGTGTATGAGGGGTTTAGGAATGTTGCTGATAGGTTTTTGGGAAATAGAAGGGTTTAGGGGATGATATTTAGAGTTTGGGATTATAAATTAGAGTTTTGGGATATTTGACTAGGGTTTGGGATAACAATTAGGGTTTTAGGATTAGTAGTTTTGGGGATATGGGAAATGTGGAATGGGTAGATGAGAATGTAAAGAGAGGGAGAAAATGATTGAGGGAATGAAGGAGTGAGGGAGTGAGAAATGGCTAGGAGTGGAATTAGTAGCAAGAAATACAGCTCATAAACCCTATGCAATTATTTTTTGACAAAAAATGCAAGGAGGTAGGGTTTTAATTTTTATCCATTAAATCACCATAAGCACCAAGAGAAATTCATTCACTGGTCATGGAGGGATGTTAAATTACTTGGGAAATGAAGAATTTAGAAATTTGAGAGTCTGTGGAAGAAGATTGGAATGGATTTCAGGCTTTTTAGCCCAAAGCGCCGCGCCATTTCAACGCGTAGCGCTAGTTATAAAATTACATTGCAGAATGCTGCCCAATGCGCCCCGCCATATCAATTCATAGTTCCTTTCTGTAGACAAGCTTTGGAGGCCTTTCCAGTGTCAAAATTGGGCACGAGATAGCTCATTGGAAATCTTATTGAGTCTAATTTTCAACCCAACTTAAATTTTTCAATTTGGAGTTCATTTTCCCTATCAAAAGTCAAATCTTCCAAGACTTGTCAAAATGTGCAAAATGAGGCTGCCTAAAGGCAGAGTGCTGTTGCAGTCAACGTTTGAAGGTCTTCTTCAACTCCAAATTGATCTCATGATAGCTCATTGGAAAGCTCTTAACATCTAGTTATAATTTGACTCGTCAAGCAAGTCATTTGAACAACCAAGATGGAAGAAATATTGATATTCCCAAGGTCACTTCCGAGGTGCATCAATTCTCCTTAGGAAACTATATTTTTGAGATTTCTCTAAAACCATGACACCTATGTAAAAAGTGAAGGTTTTTTATTCCTTGGCCTATTTTGGACAAAAAATTCTCTCATTTTTCCAAAATTCATATTTTCTTGCTTAGAAACATCATTGGAGTAAAACCTATCCTGATGTGTGGAACAAGGGATTTGTCGAGATGAATTGAAATGAAGGGGGTAAGGGGCTTCTAAATTCTTGAGAGAATTTTAGGAAGTAGGGAGGGATGTTAGGAAGCAAGGGAAAGTGGAATTTCAAATATTGAGTGAGGGGAAGGGATCCAAAAGGGAAAAACACAGGCCTAGCCTAGAAAATTGTCAAATTGTAGCAAGAAACTAGGGTTTGTGTGAAAATGAGGAATTTGAGGGACATCAATGGTGGGAAGTGTTTAATAAGGTACATTAAGGATAGGGGAAGATGTGTGAACATCAAGATACAATTTTTGCTGATGATTTGACCATCCAAGAGAAATTACCTTCAAAACCCTAGGAGAGGGAAATAAACCTTACCTAGGCACACCTGAAGCGTGAACAAGGTGTAAAATGACCCATTGGAACCTAACATGATGATGACAACCCTCTGAATGATGGTACACTCAGATGAATAGTGACATGGACCAACGTTTTGACAATTTTGACATGAGTAAAAGCAAATCCTAGACCTAATACCTAGTGACCAAATTTTTCTTGAAGACTCATTGAAATGACAAAATTTGACCTCGACACCTTAAAATCACTTTGTAAGAGCATGTTTGATCACTGGAGGAAGGCGACAAAGATTGACACTAACATTGGCTCCAATGGGGATGGTAGCTCCTTGGAGGTACCAAGAATGACAGATCTTTGGGAGAGCAAACCAATGCCTTATCCATTGGGTAATGGAGTCAAAAACTTAAGCTAAAATGCATGGCTGAAAACTGATGACTTGATGACACAAATTGACTCTCACTCAACTAAAAACTAACTCGATACTTAAACACAACCGACAAACTGGAAATGATGCTCAAAGTAGAGCTTATTCATCAAAGCCTACTCTAACAGTTTCATTCATCACCTGATCAAGTGAAATGAAACAACCAATGCAACCAAGTAAGTATTCCAACTACTGTTTGAATTCTCTGCAAGTGCTTGCTTATGAACAACAAGAGAGAACTATTGAAAGGAAACTCCCATGAAAACTTGTGAGCAGATTTGTTGAATACTATGGATTTTCTATCTGCCTCCAAAAACATTGCATAAGGATCTTGAAGTTCATGCACACTGGGACTTGGCTCATCTAATGGATTACTTTTCTTCTCCTCATACCATGGATGCAAACTTTCATCTGAGCTTTGTGACGAGACTCCTGTTGAAAATGATAAAGAAACCGACTGCTGGATCAAGTTTATATCAGTACATGTTTCAAGTGCACATGTAGTCAATGAAGAAGGAATTTGACTGCAGACCTCATCCAAACCATTAGCTATTAGATCATGAAAAACTTGAAAATATTTATGCAACCCATTTTCTATTGGTTCCGATGAGATTGCATGACTTTCTACAGGCTTCGCATTTGAAGATATACTATGCAGTTTTCCCTTCAGAAACTGAAATGATTCAAAATAGAAAGGTATGGAATCATCTTGTATCATTTGATAATATGTGCCATCTTCCAAGTCTTCATCTGCAACTTGACAATCAATGGGATTCAGGGGCTGCAAATCTGGATATGAGAAGTCTTGAACAAGGTTTTCATTGCCCTCAAAAAGGTTCAGATCAAGACTTGTCGACAGTTGATTTCTGATTGCATGAATGTTGTCTCTAATGAACTGAAACAAAGCAAAAAAAAAGGCAAATATCCTTCACTTACTCCAAAATTTGTTTCACTTTCCTTATCATTTCCATAGCTGATATGTGATGGTTGAACATTGTATTCGAGCTGCTGAAAGTGAACTTCTTCCTCCCACAAACTAGTTGCTGGTTTGTCTGCAAGATTAGCTTATGTTTGGAGAACATAATCATCATCATACTGATCAAACTAAGGCAAATCATCAGTATAAAATACATCATCAAGCATAAATGTCATATCAACAGATCTCTCTTCTCCAAGATGATCTATAAAATGATCATTATCAGATCTATGACAACTGGGATAAGAAAGAAGATGTTTTGGATCAACAACTTGTTCTTCTTCAATCAACGAGCCATGGGCTTGAACATTATACTCATTCCTTGTGGTGATCCTTTGCATCATCTCTTCTGTTGCACTTACCAAAATGTTAAGATTTACCTTTGGAGATGTCGATTCCTCCGGATCTATGTCTTTCATCTCTTCTTCCTTCAACTTTTCCCTTCAGATAAGCAAATGAGCCTCTACATCTACTGCACTATTCTACATCTCTTCAATTGTTGCAAGATTCCTTTCTCTTAGCTGGAACTCCATTGTTGTAGAGGTAAATCCTCTCTGGGGATAGAGACGATCCCTACTAGCCCAGACCGGGTCTAGCAACAATCACACAATGCTATCACGCAAGTTCCTAATTGCAAATAAAAAGTAGATGGTGAGAACCTACTTGGATTCCAACGCTAGCGTTCATCGAAGAAATTTCGCCTTCGTTCCTTTGCTTTGGCCGGTCACGATCCCCACGATCTCCGTGATTGGACACCTGCACATGCAAAGAACAACACGAAAACAAGCGTAAAATCTAGTGGATGCAATTATATATCGGTCAGAAAAGATATAACTCAACATCAAACATGAAACAATGAGAGTGGAACCATAATGATAGTCATCTATTATTAATAAATAACAGAGAAGAGTACAACCAAAGTTCTGACGTCGAATCCTTCTCAAGAGGGTCCAGCCAGCAAGTCTCTTAAGCATTCACCCTTGGAGGTAGATCTCCCAAGACCAAAACTCTCTCTCACACAAGTTTACACAAGAAAGAGGCACTTCACAACCTTCCTTAAGCTCTCTAGCAATCCCACACTTGTCACACCAACTACCTATCAAATTCACACACTAGCAGCAGCACTCTAAGCACTATCAATTCCAAACTATCCAAATTAGCTGCTCATGGCAATGGTAGAGGCATAAATAGGAGAAGGAGTCTCCATGAATGGTGGGAGGATGAGCTTATCTCCAAGGAAGGTGGCTCAAATGACGAAATAGACATGCCAGAGAAGGGAGGGCGACATTTACAGGGCCAACAACCAGGTCTGGAGTCATCTGGAAGGCCGAATGTTAGAACAAACTCGCCCAAACTGGATCAGCACGGGTCCATAACTTCACTGGAGCGCTGACATCGCAGCTGAATAAGAGGGAAGGTCATGTCAGCGCGATCATATATGAATAACAGACACGCTGGCTCATGAAATTCGACCAGCGCGGAAAATACGTGTGCTTCCACGCTGGCAGCGCATTCCGTCTATTATGAAGCGCCCGTCAGCGCGGTTATTTTAACAACAGTCGCGATGATAGTAAAACTTTGGCAAAGTGGGTCATTTGGCAACATTAGAGAGCATGAGCATGATTAATTTGAACTCATGACATAGTAGGAAGACTGACAGGGAGACAGTGACAAATTACTGTGCAACGGATGCCCCCTAAAGCATGAAGCCCGAGAGAGTGGGAGGGGTGAAATGCTTTACAAAACTCACTGAACTGGAACACCACCAGGAGGAATCTACACGTATGTACAACTGATATCTCTGATAATAAATTACATGTAGTCCAGGCATGGGCGCAGCCATCCAAAAGACATACGAAGGAGGTTTGTGGTATGGACGCAGCCACCCAGCTAAAGAGGCCATGATAATAAAGGTATGGTCGCAGCCATCCATGAAGACTCAGGTATGGGCGCAACCATCCATCAATGAGTCACGTAATGATCATAATAATCCACAAAATCGCAACCTGGATTGCAACAGACAAAATCCAGGGTCTTGCACTCCATCCCGACCCGAACAAAGTACAAGTTCAAGCATGTGAATACATGAGTTGAAGTCGAACATGCAAGAACATCGTCTGATTACCAGTCAATGATGAAAACTGTTAACAGACGCGAGAGGAACCACCAATAATGACAATGGTCCTCAAGGTACTATAGGTACAATCCATGGCGTGCGAATCAATGAGCTGGCGTCAAACACCCACAAAATAATTCGATCGGAGGCCAATGATGAAAACCTCGCCTCGAACACGAAGAACCTGCCATTGAGGCATGCAGGCTCTAAGGCACCTAAAGGGAGTCTCTAAGTCACCTGCCTGGATAATGAGTTGAAGTCGACAGGAAGTGACCGTGATCAAAGGTGGGCCATAATGCTTCCCACATCATTGACACGAGACAGAGAAGGATAAGATATTTTGTATGAGGTATCAGAGGGGGGTTGTAATTCTGCAGAGGTCAACTTCTCTTGAACATATCAACGGCACGACAGTGGACTTGGCAGTATTTGATATCAAATGAGCAGAGGTCATGGTGACAAGGCAATGAGCAGATGAGAGGTCAAATAGGATAACCAAAACCCACTAGTGTAAAACAAGATGAGAGGTCCCCACCCAGACACGAATGCAGACTAGTGCCATGTTCAAGAGTGACATATTGCCGACACGACAATAATTATGGATCCATTTTCCCCACCATTGCTGGCGAGTACCCCAGTTATTTTTAACAAGCTTGATAGGGATAGCATGTGCTTGTGAGTGTCATTACGATAAAATCCGATGTCATTAAGTTTTAACAAGTCTGACCAACGAGGAACTCGACATCTTTTCCTGTTTAGAGAGTTTGAAAAGACAGCAAAAAAGAAAACTCCAGGGGGGTCCTTTTTCGTAAAGTTGTGTCTCTCGAGCCCGAAAAAGTATAAAACAATGCTCGAAAGAACCGCCCGACCAGTATGATCGAGGAGTACTTTTCGTAAGTAGTAACTTCGACCCGAAAAAGTAGAAAAGCGGTCAGAAGCACGTCGTTTTGGAGCCAATAACGAGTTCGAAAGGACAAACACCCGGCAATCTTTTTAGTTTAAACGGTCGAAAAAAGAGCTTTAAAAGTGACCGCCTCTCATTCCTTTTAACGAGCTGAGAGGGGGATTCGGCGATCTTTTCTTATTTCACGTCAAAAAAGAGCCTAAAGACGACGTTCTGGGACCAAGTGTATATTGAACCGTCATAATTCCACCATCATGAGAATCTGCACAAAAAACACCGCACGCATAAACCTGTTCGAGATAATACGAGCAACATGCATAAGCACATGGTAAAAACATCACAAAAAACCCACTTTTATGAAAAATAATACTTAATTATAAATTTTTACCATAAATAGGGGGTAAAAAGGTTTTTTACCATTGTTACCATTTTGAGCCGTGGAGGACGTTGTGGAGCTGCGAGGTTGACGAACCAAATTCCACTCCGTGCGCACATCAACCATCCTGCAATCTGTTCCAGGTAGGTTCACCCTCCTCTGCGCTCCATTTTGAAGTATTTTAGCCGCATTTTCACGGTGGGAAGTGCTGGTTTGGGCGAATTTTTTGAATTCCAATTCGCTCTCGGTCAGCGCGGATTTCCTTATCGGGTCCGTGCTGATCGAAAAATATTTACACAGACCACCCCCGGATCAGCGCGGAAGAGTGATGTACTTCCGCGCTGACCCAAGAAAAATATCAAAGGGCGCCATTATCAGCACGACTGTTTTTAAAACAGTTGCGCTGACACCGCGAAACAAGTTTTCTAACAAATTGAACGTATAAAATTTCATGGACAGGGCCCTAATGAATTTGTGTGACCATGCAGGATAAAATGGCATTCGTTTGGCAAGAGTGAGCTCATGATAATGAGGATATAGCGGCATTCGCCGATGCTGGGTGCCGTAATGAAATGCGGGCGTGCGGGTTGCTCAAATTCTTCCTAACTCCACACTTGCGAGCACAGCCTGACCTTCTCGAGTTCCTAATCAGAGCCTGGAATCCCGTTGATGGGAAGTTTGTGATTCGAGGCCAAGATATTGAGTTCGACTATACAGATATCTATTTTTTGACCGGGTTATCACGTCGAGGTGAGATGCCCATTCTGGAGGGGAAGCGACCTAGTGGTGAAACTCTGGATATGCTGATGGCCCGGGTGTGCCCACAGGCATGCAAGACGCGAAGTGGGAAAGTCGCTATTCCTACGGTGGAGGACATCGTCCTTCGAACCATACTCTTCATGGTGACTCGGGTAGCAGGCTCCTTGGCCAATCACGAGGCTTTGAAGACCCATCTTCTATTGGCTCTCGAATGTTTAAATCCCACTATATTCAACTGGGCAGCAACAGTAACAACCAGTATGAAGAGATAGTTGAGCAACTGCCGACGTGGTGAGTCGAATCAGTTTGGCTATGGGTCGATTTTAGTCTCGCTCATGCTGGAGCGGGTACCAGCATTACAGCTACAGGACATGGTCGTGGATCCATCCAGAGGTCACCAAGAGATGAGGGCTAGTCGATGGGGCCATGTCATGCCACGAGGAGGTGGCGGCTGACCAGTGGCATGGCAAGTATACTTCTGAGAGTGGCTGGATCAGAAGACTATTTTTGTGGAGGATTGGCCATATGCTGGCATAGACTTCCGTGGAGACCCCGACATGCCATTGCCTGACGGAGAGCATTGGGATGATGGTGGTAAGCCACTTGATCTCTTTTTAATTTTTTATTTTTGTAATGTTTTTGATTTTTCATGTACATGTCTTAACGATAAATACTATGGTATGCAGATGAAGGACCGACGAGACCCCTTGGTTTGGCTCTAGAGGCACGGAGAGATGCACAGGGCATTGGAGCTCTAGCCCTGGCTCCTCCAGGAGTCGATACGATGGAGACTGTGATACAGAACCTCGAGGGGTTACTGGCAGGGATTCCAGATTACCAGGGGATAGAGGAGGTCCCCATAACATCTCAGATCCATACAGTGGGGGTAGAACCCAGGGTGCACCGCCTTTTGAGGCGGGTGGCACGGGTGGCTGCAGATTATAGAGAGCATAACCCACCATAGTAGACATCTAGGTCTTTATTTCCTACTGATGGTTTTTTGAGAGACATGTGTCTCAGATGTACCGAGAACACAGGCCTTATCTAGACATATACACTTATTTTTTGAGCGCCTTGGTGCTCCACACGATATATATATATATATACATATTCCTATGGTTTACTATTGTGTTTTTATGTGCTTGCTTGTATAATATTTTGATTATAAATTACGCAAATGTCTATCTAATACATGATTAGCCAATGCATCAGATAATGTGTTTAATCGTCGTGGAATATGCTGATATGTGATAAAGTCAAAATTCCTTTCTAACAATTTAACACGTAAGTACAGCCTTAAAATGTGATGGTCTCTGATGGAATATCGCCCATTGAGCTGATGGACAACAAGCTGAGAGTCTAGGTTAACAACCAATGCACGAATATTGAGATTAATCGCCTCGGCTAATAATTCAATAACAACACTATATTCAGCGACATTGTTTGTAGTACAACCTAAACACACACCTTGAAGATCTATCAACTCACCGTGAGGATCGTAGATCACCCACGCCGCAGAGGACAAATTACGAGTACTGCGGAAGGCACCATCAGTGAAACCAATATAAGGTGCACCTGACATCTGCACAAGAAGCATAAACACAATAAGAAGTAATCACGCTTTTCACACCAAGCCAAAAACATGAAAACATACACACACACACACACTCGCTAAGACACACACATGTATGAATTGAAGCGCATGAATCAGGCATAGTACTTTTTCAAGTACAACCCATTGCGAGGCTTATCAAGAGGATTACCTTCATAGTCAACTAGCTCGTATGCCCCTTTTTGAAACACTCTCTTTATAATATAAGGGCCTAGCCACATGGGCTCGAGTTTTCCTGCCCCCAGCTTGTCATTTGCTTGGTCGTATAGCAGGACAAGATCTCCCTCAACAAAGGAACGAGGATGAATGGTATGGTCAAAATGAGTTTTGACTCTCTTATTTTGAGCTTCGATGGCTAGAGAGGCTAAGCGACGGGTCTCGTCTAACCGTTCTACAGAAAGAAGTCGTTCCTCTACCGGAGTAGTGTTGGGAAGCAACTCGAAGGCTATTTTCAATGAAGGAATTTCACATTCTATGGGATGGGTAGCCTCCAGTCCATAAACTAGTTGAAATGGAGTGAAATCGGTGGCATCCTTCACAGAGGTTCGGTAGGCCCACAAGGCGAGAAACAACATCAGATGCCAATTAGACTTATGCATGTCAACAGTGCGCTGAAGCATCGGAACCAAAATCTTGTTAACGGCTTCAACCTGGCTGTTGGACTGAGGATAGTACGGGGTTGAACTATCGTGACGTAAGCCTAGTTGGGTTGTCAACTCAGTCATCATGTGATTACGGAAATGTTTTCCATGATCTGTGACGATGGCCTGTGGAACTCCAAACCGCGTAATAACATGATTGAACAGAAACTATGCTGCTGTATGACCGTCTTCGTTTAATGTGGGCATCGCCTCAGCCCATTTTGTAAAGTAGTCGACGGCAACGATAATAAACCCATGCCCCCCGGCCGAGCAAGGCTTACAGGTTGTATAATCAATGCCCCATTTTGAAAAAGGGTCTACGGTCACTACAGGGTGCAGCGGGGCCAGTGGCGCACGCATCTTCCGCTGGTATATCTGGCATGCATGACATGAGCGGACAACAAGAATGCAATCCTTGAAAATGGAGGGCCAGAAATAACCAGCGCGAAGGATTTTTTGAGTTGTGGCATATCCGGACATGCGACCACCACAGGCACCAGAGTGGCAGTCATTCAAGACTCTCTCAGCTTCCTCGAGGGTAAGACATCGGCAGAGAACGGAATCCACACCGAGACGGTACAGGGTGTCCCCTATGATACGATAGGGTTGAGATTGATGGCGGATCCACCGCCGATCATCTTTGGATACAGCGGGGCAGAAAGAGGACGTTTGAAAATAAATAATAATATCCCCGTACCAGGGATCGAGGGTGCTGATCAGAAAAAGAGTTTCATCCGGGATATGATCCTCTGAAAGAGAGGGTGCAGAAGGAGATGGCAAACAACATAGCAATTCCGCAAAGACCAGAGACTTCTTAGACTTGGCAGCAGTAAATTCCAAGCCAAACTCTTGCAGGATTACGATCCACTTTGAGTATTTGCCCCCCAGCAACTGACGTGACAAAATGTACGTCATCAGGTTGCAGTCAGAAATCACGGTCGTGGTGTGCAACAAGATATAGTGTCGGAAACGTTGGACGGCGCACACAACGGCCAATGCCAACTTCTCAACGTAAGTGTAGCGAGTTTCCGTATCCAGGAGGTTGCGGCTGAGGTAATAGATAACGTGCTCATTACCGTCATCATCATCCTGCACTAGAACCATGCCGATAGTGGTATCGGCGGCGGCTAGATAGAGAGTGTAATCACGATGGTAGTTCGGAGGTCTCAATAATGGAGCGGAAACAAGGAGACCCTTGAGACGCTCGAAAGACTCCTGAGCGGTAGCATCCCAATGAAAGGGTGTGTCTCGCTTCAGTAATCGTGTAAAACCCTTAGCCACCTCGGCATAATTCAGAATGAATCGTCTGAGGAAATTTGCTTTGCCCTGCAAGCTCTGCAACTGCTGCAAAGAAGCAGGGGGAGGAAGGTTCAAAATAGCTTCGACTTTGAGGGGGTCCAAATGGATGCCCTCTCGGGAGACGATAAACCCGAGCAGTCGGCCTGATTCCACGCAGAAGACACACTTATGAGGATTGAGCCTGATACGGTAGTGTCGACAACAGAGAAAAATTTCGCGAAGATGGGAGGGATGGTCATGACGCTTAGCTGAATGAGCTGGAAGGTCATCCAGATACGGCTGCACAATGTGCCGAATGTCATGAAAGGCATAGGACATTGCACGTTGGAAGGTAGCGCCGGCATTTTTTAAACCGAAAGGGAGCTTATTATAGGCAAAAGTGCCCCAAGGACAGATAAAAGCTGACTTATGTTGATCAGCGGGCGTGATATTGATCTGGTTATATCCAGAAAAACCATCCATAAACGAGTAGATCTCGCTTCCCGCACACTCATCAATAAGTTTATCGATGAAAGGTGTGGGGAAGTTATCCTTAGGACAGGTGCGGTTGATATCACGGTAATCAACACAGACTCAAATAGTGCCCTGCTTTTTGTTCACAAGAACTATATTAGAAACCCAATCCGTCAGTGGAATGGGGTAAATGAAACCAGCCTTGAGAAGCTTTTTGACTTCTGCTTTGATGGTTGCGGCCTTTCGGGGGTGCACAGGGCGTAGGCGCTGACAAACAGGCTTAGCACCTAGATACGTAGGTATCTCGTGCACCACTATATTAGGATCGACGCTGGGCATCTCTTCATAGGACCAAGCGAAGACATCACGAAATTCGCGGAATAAATCAGTGTAAAGTTGAACTTCCTCTGGAGTGCAAGTGACTCCAATATGAATATGCTCAACAATCCCTGGCGTCTCAGAGATGTCGATGGGTTGGGTTTGCGTGATGTTTCCCATATTGCCCTCAGAAGATACTTGGTAGATTTGAATAGGTGTTTGAAGGGGCGAGGATGGGATACATGAAGAAAACCGTTCGAGACATGCGATCATTTCCTGATGGGCAGGGAGAAACGAAGAGCGGTGGTGATGATCTGACCAAGGGGGCTCTTCAAGAGACATGGTCTCTATGATGGCTTCATCGGAAGGAAATATTTCCTTTAATGGATCCGAAGTAGCATCATCTCCAAGCCAAGGGAAATGAACATACGAATCGGGAACACCACTCGAAAGAGCAGGTTCTGGGGAAGGAGCCGATACAACAACAATTTCGATGTAGTTGAGCTCGGCAGGATTCAACGGCATCATATCACCCAGGATTCTTCCTGATTAGCGGGAGGAAGGACCCATGAATCAGAACGCATGGAAATCATATTAATAGGGGCGAGATTCGGAGGTGGAAGGGGAAAGACACCCATTAGAGCGGGATCCTTAAAGAGTTCGGCTCCCACACTCTCGAATGATTTAGAGGTATGCTCCACGAATGGCACATTACCTTCGAAAGAGGAGGCGAAGAAGGAGAGCTGGTCCACCGTGACAATCTTCCCTTGATGAGGGAAACGAATGACACGGAAAAGGGAGGAAGCCACCGCTTGCATGGCGTATGTCCAGCTACGTCCAAGGAGGAGGTTGTAGGTAAGATTAACGTCGACAACTTCGACCTCCACTTCTACCGTCTTTCCTTCCAAGGATATGGGCAAGCGTTGGAGGATACTGTAAGGACGAGACTCTCTTCTATCAAAGGCTTCTAACATCGTAGGAGACTGGCTTAATGTAGGAGAACCAATAGCTTTCCAGCAAGCAACAGACATGATGCAAGTTGAGGCACCTTCATCAATGACTGTACGATGAATTTTTTTGCCATTGATGATGACCTGTATAAGGAAAGCGATTTGGTGGGGCAATCTCAGCGTATAGCCCTCGAGATCAAAAGAAATCAAATTTGAGTCAGCCAGGTCTATGCCACCAATGGCCGATAGCAAGGACTTCCTCTGGGAGGGGCAGCTCTGGAGGACTTCTAGAGCGGACATAGCAGACGGAGCCTGAGCTAAGTCCTCAACGATGTTGTAGTGCTAGGCAGCACGAGCATTAGGGTTGTAAGAAGACTTCCGGAGTACACCTTTCGGAGGGGGTCAGATAATCGTCTCAGTGCTAGGTCTTTCGATGTGGAGAGGACTAGAACTGGATGGAGGAGCGCTGGAGGGCACCTCCGGCTCTTTCCCGGTGGGATATGGATATTCTTTTGCTCAAGTAGTGACATGGATGGGAATTGTCCCAGCCATAAATACTTGAGAGCCAAATGAAGAAGAGGGTTGCGATGGATCCGCCACCATTTGAGTTTGCTAAGAAGGGAAAGGTTCTTTAAGCACAGCAGGAGTCCCAGGAGCACCTTTCAATAATCGACTAACTTCAGACCGCCTAGGGCAGTCTTTAGTGTAGTGATCCTCATCACAGATAAGACAAGGATACTTAGGTTTTCGCTTGGCTCCTTCCTCGGGTGGATTTTTAGGGGAGTCCTGTTTGGGCTGTTTAGTCTTATTCTTAGCTTTCCCTTTCTTTTTCCCTTTCGAGGATTTATCCGCCGTGGTGGATTGAATGGCGTTAACCTCGGAGGTACTTCCAGAATTAGACTGACCCTGAGAAGTATTTCCATTAGAAGCATTCTGTTTTTGCTTCCCAACGTTCGTGGATGATTTCCTTGATGACGTGTTTACAGAGCCAATAACTCCGTCAACAGAAGGTTTCGGCGGAGCTTTGGATGTTCTAGGTCTCGGGGCGTCTCGCAAATAATCATATAAAGCACCTGACTGAGAGTATACTAAGTCGAGGTACTGAGCACGCGCGATAGCTTGCTCTTCAGTTACACAAGCTCCCATAGCGATGTCTCGCGCGATCGCAGGGACAAAGGAAATCGTGAACCAATCAGTCAGGAGCTGATGAGGAATCCAAAATTTGATCAAGCGACGACGCCATCTCCATTCATGTATATGATTAGATATATGCGTGGCCATGTCCTGTTTGAGAAACGTAAGGAGATGTGTCCCCGTCTCATACCGAATGGGTAACTGAAAATGAGTTAGGAATGCCATAGCCAGCGAGTTGAAATCTTGAAATGTTCCGCGATTCAACTCAATATACCACTTAGCGGCTGAGCCGGTGAGAGTTCTTTGGAAGAGGCGAAGCCGGATGGAGTCATCAAGCCACGAATTGGATGAGCACCAAAGGTGATAGGTCATGACATGGGCTTGAGGGTCCTCACCAGCTTTGCCATCGAATTTTCGGCAATCACCGGGTATCTTAGTTGGAACTGGTGGCCAGTATAGATTATGAAGAATGGGATCATTCGTTAACTTGGACACATCTAGAAGTTCCAACGTCGCTAAGAAAGGCAACTGAGGATTAAAGGACATTTGTGGCTGTGGAAGAGAGGTAGTACCAGGGTTCCAACCAGGTGGTGGTTGCCCCCATGGACTTTGTCCGGATGGGCCCGGCCCGTAAGGGTTCTGCCCATAGGGATTTTTCCCATAGGGGTTCTGTCCATATGGATTCTGCCCATAAGGATTCTGTCCATAAGCAGACAGTTGACCCTGGGTCTGCCCCCCAACACCCCATGGATTAGCAACTTGACCTACAGGCGCAACGTACTGTTGCTGATAATTCTGGTAAGGAGTGGCCTGCATTTGTTGATAATTTTGATAAGGGGTAAATTGAGCTTGCCCCTGGGGTTGCTGGTAGCCATACGTTTGCTGAGCTCCATACTGAGCCTGGTAAGAAGGCTGCGCTTGGTAAGAAGGTTGGGGTCGTGGCCCACCTTGCATTTGATAACCAAGTTGAGTCTGGAGCCCAGAAGGATGTCCTTAAACAAGTTGAGCTTGGATCATCTGGCCGGAAGGTTGGCCTGGTTGGGTTTGGGACGGACCTGTTTGCCCAGAAGGATGTGTCTGCTGGGTACCCTGAAGCTGTGCAGGCATTTCTTGGCCCCCATGGAAAGAGGTGGTACCAGGGTTCCAAGCAATGGATAATGGTACCAAAACCTCAACAACAGGTTGAGTAGGCAAGGGTTGAGAGAGTTGAAGGTATTGACCGGTAGAATCATAGTAAAAAGATGGACCCTGCGCATTCGGATCCTGAACAACTTGTCTAGAGGCATCATATGGCCCCCCTCCTAGAACGGGAACAGAAGAGGGTGGAGCACTTTGTGCAGGGTGGACAACTCTAGGCGAGAGTGCCGACTGGCCACTACTCACTTGACCGTGACGGGGACTAGCACCAGTGTTCAAGGCTGAGGACGTCGTTACGACACTAAAAACCGGAGTTGAATGTGCTACACAAACAGTTGGATTTGTCGAAACTGAAGTGATAGGTGTAGTGTGGACTTGTGAAACAAAACATCCCGTGGTGGGAGTGATATGGGGATCCCACATGGTCGAAGCAGGGGTCCTGGCACTTACCCTATCCCTCAACGACTGATAGCGTGGGGGGAGCGGAGAAGTAGCTGGGATGGGAGTGTCGATATTCGACACCACAGGTGTCTCACTTACTCTAGGAGATGTCTCATCCATGTGAGAGGTAGACATTGGAGACGAAACACCAGGGGGCGTAACAGGAATATCGTCCTCGTCAGGATCCCAAATGGGGTTCCAATCGACTTCGTAATCTTCGTTGTCCCGGGCATGGGAGTTGATAGGATGGATACTCGGGATAACAGGAAGAGTATCACTTACAACCGGTACCTCAGGGGCAGTGGAAGACAGAGATCCTTGATCACTTCGAACTGGAGTTGACGGTTCAGCCAGGATGAAAAACTTCAAACAAACCTAAGGGAATCTAACGATAAAGGACCCTACTCAAACTAACGCACACAAGATCTAACCAGGTAATGTTTATCATGGCCAAATGAATTTTAAGACGCAAAGACACAACTTGACCTTTTCATGTTTTAAGAGTCGAGAAAAGGACAAAAAGGCGACTCTAGTCGCCTTCGAATGTTTTATGAGCCCGAAGTGACAAACTACTCAAGTGAGCCTTTTCTTTTAAGGAGTCTGAAAAGGATCAAAAGTGACTACTCTGGAGAGACTAGGCAAAGGGTTTACCAAACAAATCTGTAAAACTGCATATACACCTTGGCAGTCATATGAAAACCAAGGACTTCTCGTACGACAGTCAATCTTCCCGAATGTTGTGTTCGGTGCGTTACGACTTGTAAGGCGGCAGACATGGCTTCCTGTGGATAAAGGATGATAACCTAGTGGGGTCTCCCCTATATACGCGATGGTACGTGGGAGCTCAAATCCGTGCTAGACCACTATCGAGTCACAAAAGGAGGAATCACCCAACCATGGAAAATTTTAGGGGCTAATGTTCGCCCAGTGGGCTAATTTTCCATGATTTTTCCAAAAAACGATTCGCCAATTTCCAATTTTTATAAAAGATGATTCGCCCAAATTTTAGAATATAAAATTATTTTACCTTAAAAATCGCCAACATTATATAGAGACCATATATAAAATCATTATAAATTTGAATAATTTTGCAAATATATCATTAAAAAATTTATAGTTTGCATATTAGGGATTAGTGAGATTCGCCAATGTTTTTAAACTTCAAGAAAATTTTCCATCCTTAAAATTTTCCTTGCGTGACCCAACCGTAGTGTGAAACAACAGTGAGTAGGTTTAACGACGTCGGAGCATGTCTCTAGCCTAGACCTCTAATCAGTGAGCGTTATGTTCCAATGCATTTTTAAGTTCACTCGGTTCATTTTATGGTTGATCTTTGATTAAGTTTCAATTTCCAGGTCCTACCGTATGTAATCTCTCATAATTTCCTAAATACAAACTATATGCCAAAGAATATCATTTCGTTCGATGAATACTAACTACGAGAGAGTTAAGGATTTTTCAAACAAAATGACCACAAACAAACAAGAACTACTCTAATGCAGCTAATGACAAATAAACGAAACTTTTTCTTTGTTTTAAATCGCTTAATCAATGAAAAGCTTCTAATTTCAATTAACTAATTCAACGCAAAAGAGATTGTTTGTTTTCTTTTCAATGGCAAAGTGCACTAAACAAACTTTTGAGAAATAATAACAAACAAATGTGAAAAGAACCGGTTAACCCCAAAGAACTGTAATCCCTGTACGGGTAGTGAGAAGTAATTGAAACAATGCAAAGAGTGGTTCAATAACAATCACCTAAACAACCAGGCAAAAGCAAGCAAAGAGGAAGGTTTCACAAAAACAAAAGCAAGCAACAAACGAATCTTTGTAAGCGAGTAACCAAGCAAAGCCAATCCAACAAAATTGGAATGATAACACTAGGTCACAAGACACAAAAATAAGATCCGCCCAACAAGACTTCCCAAGAAAGTGCTTCAATCTTCAAACAATAGAAATCAAGTCATAAACCAAGTGAAAAGAGTAGGGGATAGGCAAACCAATAGGCTCAGGAGGCAGAATTGAAGAAATCCAATTCTATAGGTATCAGCGCGGGTGATACACAGCAACAATGCGCTGATCAGAAACCATGCATAGCAACAAAGCATTGTCAGTGCGGAAGTACACGGCTTAACCGCGCTGGTTCGATTTTCAAAACCGTCGCGACTGTTCAGTGTGTAAACGTGATGATCGCGAAGTCAAAGAAATAGCTATGCAATGTCAGCGCGACTGTTTTATTATAAACCGCACTGAAGCTAAAAAACAGGCACAATCAAGCCAAAAGCTCCCAAACCAAGGTAATCACTCTTTAGACAATCAAGGCACCTCCCAGACTAAACTAGGAAATCCAAAAACAGAGAACTAATCCCCAATCTTTGAAAAGAGAGAAAAAATCAAACTCAAGGACAAAAAATGAACACAAAAAGACAAAAGCCAGCTCCAAGCTGTTCAATTTGTAAACCAAACCGGAGATGGACTGAAGTGGCTTTGATCTACTTCGCTAATGCAGAGCAATAGCGTTTCGAAGGCTACCTGGCCGTGCTTCAGGCTCCGTCCAAAGTTTACAAATCAAACAACAAGGTAAAGAATCTCCCCAGTGGAGTCACCAAATTGTTTGATCCAGGTGGATATTGGTGGCCACCTGCCAAGTCCACCTGGACCCCCACCATTGTCTTTCTCAGCGTTTTCAGTTTCCTTAATTGTAGCACAACTTACTATTTTTAGCAGTTTTTCGGGTCCTGAACTTCCGGAGCCGTTTTGAGGCCCTAAACGACGTTTTTTGGGAAATCTGGGGGCAACATGGGTCCATGGACTGATGTTTCCCTTCCCAAAGTGGTAGTGCTCGGATAGATCTTTCTAACGAGCTATTGTACGCGTCAAACGGAGATCGTATGCCAAAGTTACGACCCCGGGAAGTTGATGTACCAATTTACCCAAACGGGGCCCACAGTTTGGCGTTTCATCTCCTAGGGTTAGGTTTTGGAATGTGAAGGGTTGTCCATTGTTTCTCAACAATAAATAGGCCTTCGAGCCTCATTGTAACACAGTTCAGAGGCATGTAGCCATCACATCTCTTCTCAGAGATAAGCTACCATCGCCCTAGCTAGTTTATTGCCATTTCTGTTTGTAAGCATATTTCAGTATTTTCCATTAATGAAATGAAGTATTATTTCCGCTGCATCTTTGTGTATATGGTTATCTCTATAATTTGTTGCGTTCCTGCTTAAATCTGGATCAGTGGAATCAGAGCGGTCTGCTTTTTCTCTGTTTTTCTTTGCATGTCCCCAACAAGGTCGGGATATAAGGAGTTAGGGCTTGAACTGGTTGAACCTTTGCAAGACCAGCCTCGCAAATCCCGACGGCCTCCCATGGCGGACGAGAAGAAAGACGAGGGGGCAGGAGATCCCATCAAAATCTTGCTCGAAGAAGCGCTCGAGCGACAACGGAACGCGATGATGGACAGCTTTGCGCAGATCCTTCAGCGGCTACCCAGAAGCGGCGCATCGGCTTCCAGTAGCTCCTCTGGAAACGCCACACCCTTTAAGGTACAAGTTAATTTTGAAATCCCCATATTCGAGGGTCAGATAGACGCCGATGCCATAGATAAATGGTTAAATCTGCTAGAGGGTTATTTTTCTGTTCATGAATTTTCGAGTCGAGAAAAGATTGTTTTTGCTCTTCTCAAAGCAGCCCCCTGTTACACTAAAAAATGTCACCTTGACTACTTACAGTTAGTATGGCTCAAATCAACAGTCATGCTACCCTCTTAGGCAAGTCTCATGCCTCTGTTATCCATCTCAAACTCAAAGAAGAGAGAAAGTCTTGTAAAAACTATGTTTATCTCTGGGGTCGCAGGTTCTCTCTAGCCTTACCTGCGGGGACGCTGACCATGTTCACAAAATCTGCGTCCATGGACGCTCTGTATGTTAAGGGACAGGTGCGTCCCTCTGTAAAAGGCAAAATGCGCGAGTTTTATCTTGAAAAAGTTACTGGTGGTTACTTCTAGAACATTCTAGAGGTCGGTTTGATGAAATGGATGCGCCTCCAGTTGGTTCATGTATCTCTATTAAGGGGGAACTTATCCCATCAATAAGGGAGCTATCCCACCCAAAGAGGGGGATGATCCCATTGATAGTGGACCTGAATAACCTCTTTACAGCACTATAAATAAAGACATTGAGCCAGAGGGAGAAGAGGTTGGAGCTATACATTTTCTTTGGGTAAATGCTGCAGGATTTAGGTCTTCCATTAGAGCCTTTGTGAGGAGAGATTGTCTTCACTTGATTCTACTTGGAAGAGGGTGAGCTTTGTCAAAGTAGAGGAAAACCCTTGATGGACCCTGGGAGGAACTTGCACAACACCAAGGCCAGGTTGTAAGAGTTTCTTTGTTTCGTTATTAATACAAACTAGTTTATTTTTCTCAATAGCTTGTGTTAATGAGTTATTTCATGTGTTCCTTGGTCTGCATGTTGAATATATGTTTTATTATATGAAATGCAAGTGCTTGGTAATTGTTTGATTGTTTGTGGTTGCAGGAATTGACTTGAAGGAGGAGCTCATCCGGATCGTCAAGAACGGACTTCAACAACAGCGTTTTGGAATAAGGTAAGCCTAAACACTTGTAGTTTTCATGTTGTAAAAGGTGTATTTAGAGAAAGATCACTCCATTTTGTCTTGTTTGTCATTAGAATGTCTTAGACTTCTAGGAAGGTCAGCTGTGTCCGCACCCTTGACCAATTCCGTGTGACACCCCCCACGTCAAGGACTGGTGGGAAACCTACTGCGAGCAGAAGGATGAAAGTACTGGCTCACTATTTTCAGCCGCACCCACCTGGGATTCGTTCCGGGATGCCATCAAGGAGCAGTACTACCCTGTCGGAAGCTATGAGGATGAATACATAAAGTGGACCACGCTGCGGCAGGGAAGGGACCAAGACATGCCAGAGTTCACCAATCTTTTCCATACCCTTCGCACAAAGTTGGGTATCAAGGATTCGGAGCAACATTTGATACTCAAATACCGTGGCTGCCTGCACAAGTACATCCAGGAAGAAATACAGTTCTTAAACATCCCCTCGCTCGGCGCAGCATACCGGTATGCCGTCAAGGTCGAGCAGAAGTTTAAACAAAAGAAGCGAGACTTTGGATCTGCGAATCCAAAGCAGGGGAAAGGTGCCCCTAAACCACAGAACAAAGGACAAAGCCAAGGCGGGACAACCCAAGACAACCAGCCGAAGCTGCAAGCAAAGAGCAACGCCACGAAGCCGAGAAAGGACACTGGAAAATGGTGCGAGTTCCATAAGAGCTCCACTCACAACACAAGTGAGTGTCGGGCCAAGCAGTCACTGGTGGCTGAGCTAAAGGTTTCAGAATCAGATGCATGTTCCGACTCTGAGTCAGAACCCGATAAGGGGTATGAAAAAGGGAAGCAGATCATTGATGCGGATCCCAGCGCCACTGTTGCTACCGCAAAGATCCAGAAAAATGAACCCGAAGATCCAGAGGAGGAGGAGCGTCTCTTCCACTCCCAGATGTGGGTAAAGGGCTCCCCGATACAGTTCATTGTTGATAGCGGGAGTCAAAAGAACCTCATTTCGGCAGAGGTCGTGAAGCGGTTGGGCTTACCGACCACAGCACATCCACAACCATACACCATTGGGTGGCTTCACCAAGGGCGAGATCTTCGCGTGAGCCAGCAGTGTCGCCTTCCATACAACATCAAGCCCTTCACGGATGAGGTATTGTGTGACATTGCTCCCCTTGAAGTTTGTGATGTATTACTAGGACAACCATACTTGTGGAAGCGACATGCTGTGTATGAATCAAGGCCCCGTGCTGTTATTATTACATTGGGAAATAAGTTGTTCAGGATACCAGAGGTAGCACCACCTGCCGCCATCTCTTTGATTACTGCAAAACAATGCAGTAAGATCATTTCCAAAACCAGGAAATTTGTTTTCCTGATGATACGCCCTCAAGGGAAGAAGAAGACAGTGGCCGCGGCCTCCAAACGGGGTTCCTCTGCACGGCAGCTACAGATGGACAAGATTGTGGAGGAGTACGAAGACATCTTCACCTCCCCGGCAGGGGTTCCTCTGCACTGTCAAGTCAAGCACTCCATCGATCTGACCCCAGGTGCGCCGCTACCCAATGGACCAATTTATCGGCGCTTCGTTCTGGAGAACAATGAAATCAAGAGGCAGATTCAGGAGCTCCTGCAGAAAGGTCACATCCGTCCGAGTTCTTCGCCCTGTGGGAGCCCGATAGTGTTGGTACAGAAGAAGGATGGGACGTGGAGACTCTGTATTGACTATCGGGCGCTGAACAAGATCACTGTCCGTAATAGGTACCCGATCCCGCGGATTGATGACCTCCTAGACCAACTAAAGGGGGCGAAATATTTCAGCAAGATCGATCTGAAGTCAGGATATCACCAGGTACCAATTGAACCCTCAGATGTGTGGAAGACTGCCTTCAAATCCAAGGAGGGCCTCTTCGAATGGTTGGTCATGCCTTTCGGATTGACGAATGCTCCTGCAACCTTTATGAGGCTAATGGATGACATCTTGCGGCCATTCACCAACTCCTTTGTAGTAGTATACTTGGATGACATTCTGATCTTCAGCCAGAGTTGGGAAGAGCACCTCCACCACATCCGACAGGTTCTCCAAACACTGCGGCAACACAAGCTATGTGCCAATTTGGAGAAATGCACTTTTGGCATGACCGAGGTTCAGTATCTGGGATACATCATTGATGAACAGGGGGTGCATGTCGATCCAGCCAAGGTCCAAGTCATTCGGGATTGGCCCTCTCCAACCACTCTAACAGAGCTCCGCAGCTTTCTAGGTCTTGCCAACTTCTACCGCAGGTTTGTGTTGGGATTTTCTCATATTTCTTGGCCCTTGAGTCAAGTCACCAAGGGCGGGGCGAAAGCAAAATTCTTTTGGTCTGAATCTCAACAGAAGGCATTCAGGGAGTTGAAGGATCGCCTCTGCACGGCACCAGTGCTCGCGTTACCAGATTTACAACAACCATTTGAGGTCGAGACAGATGCCTCTGACTATGCTATTGGGGCAGTCCTTACTCAACATGGACATCCAGTGGCATATCACAGTGAAACACTTTCAGACACAGTCCGGAAGTACCCCACTTATGATAAAGAGATGTATTCCATTGTACAGGCCTGCCGACAATGGAAGCATTACATTTTGGGGAAGGAAACGGTCATCCACACAGACCACCGACCTCTGCAGTTCATACAGACCCAAGGGAAATTGCAGAATGATCGCCATCAGAAGTGGTCTACATACCTGCAACAGTTTCACTTGAATATCAAGTATAAAAAGGGCAGCACCAATAATGTTGCAGATTGCCTCAGTCGACCACCGATCATGGCGCTAACCACCGTGCTCAACTCTTGCGGGCACGAGACTTCTGATTGGCCACTTCTCTACAAAAGCGACCCAGAATTCGGCCACACATACCAGACACTCTTGGAGGGTCGGCAGGTTGCAGATTTTCACCTCCAGGATGCCCTATTATGCCACCTCGGTCACCTTTGTGTTCCTTCAAGCGAGCGTGCCAAGATGATTTGGGAAGCACACTACAGTCGGGCTGCTGGGCATTTCGGGGTCGAGAAAACAGTGGCAGTACTGCAAAACTATTTCTATTGGCCGAATCTTCGACAGGATGTTGGGAAGTACATCCGATCATGTACTGCCTGTGCCATTGCCAAACCGACCATTAAGAAGCAAGGCCTCTATACCCCGTTGCCTACCCCTAGTCGACCTTGGGAATCCATCTCCATGGATTACATGTCAGGCCTTCCTTCCACTAAGCATGGAAATGACTGTGTTTTGTGGTCGTCGACAGGTTCTCAAAGATGGCCATTATGATGGCCTGCAAGAAGAATATCACAGCAGAAGCCACTGCTAAACTCTTCTTTGAACGAGTGTGGGTGCACTTTGGGATCCCACAGTCTATCATCTCAGATCGGGACAGTCGGTTTCTCAGCACCTTTTGGTCCAGTCTCTGGTCAATGCTGGACACCAAACTCACGAAGTCCACAGCCTTCCATCCTCAAACTGATGGCCAGACAGAGGTTGTCAATAGGATGATTGTGCACATTCTGCGCATGTATAACTCAAAGCATCCACGCACATGGGACGAGAGCCTCCCCTATGTTCAGCACAGCTACAACCGAGCTCTTCACAGCTCCACTGGCCATAGCCCTTTTCAGGTGGGTTTGGGATTCCAGCCACTATGCCCCATTGATGTGGCCATGCCACTTGCAGCTACTCACATGAATTCAGCTCATGTCCAGTCCGAAACAGATAAGGCCACCAGCTTCATTGAGCGCATCCAACATATTCGCCAGCAGGTCCATGACATTCTTGAGAAATCAAATGCCAAGTACAAGCAGCGACATGATCAACATCGGGTGCCACACAAGTTTCAGGTGGGCGACAAAGTCTGGTTGCATTTGCAAAAGGAACGCCTTACTGGAGCCTATCGGAAATTGAGACCACTCCGATATGGTCCTTACACCATTACTAAGGCTATGGGAGACAATGCATTTGAGCTCAGCATTCCCCCATTCCTTGGCCTGCACCCAGTATTTAATGTGGACCGCCTTCGGCCATACTTTCCACCATTGCTAGACACATCCGACATTGCAGAACAACTCAAACCCACAGAATTAAATCCAGATTGCATGGAACAAGCTGCAACTGATCGGATCATGGACACACAGATCAAGAACACTCGCCAACAGAATATCCAACTGTATCGAGTTGTCAAAGCGGGCCAACTCCTTCAGCAGGGCAAGTGGCTCACCAGGGAACAAGTTCAGCAGAAGTTTCCTCATCTCATGGAGGAGCTCAACGCAATGGGGACCATTGCTTCCTAAGGGGGGAGGAATGATCCAGGTGGATATTGGTGGCCACCTGCCAAGTCCATCTGGACCCCCACCATTGTCTTTCTCAGCATTTTCAGTTTCCTTAATTGTAGCACAACTTACTATTTTTAGCAGTTTTTCGGGTCCTGAACTTCCGGAGCCGTTTTGAGGCCCTAAACGACGTTTTTTGGGAAATTTGGGGGCAACATGGGTCCATGGAACTATGTTGCCCTTCCCAAAGTGTTAGTGCTCGGATAGATCTTTCTAATGAGCTATTGTACGCGTCAAACGGAGATCGTATGCCAAAGTTACGACCCCGGGAAGTTGATGTACCAATTTACCCAAACGGGGCCCACAGTTTGGCGTTTCATCTCCTAGGGTTAGGTTTTGGAATGTGAAGGGTTGTCCATTGTTTCTCAACAATAAATAGGCCTTTGAGCCTCATTGTAACACAGTTCAGAGGCATGTAGCCATCACATCTCTTCTCAGAGATAAGCTACCATCGCCCTAGCTAGTTTATTGCCATTTCTGTTTGTAAGCATATTTCAGTATTTTCCATTAATGAAATGAAGTATTATTTCCGCTGCATCTTTGTGTATATGGTTATCTCTGTAATTTGTTGCGTTCCTGTTTAAATCCAGATCATTGTTGTAGAGGTAAATCCTCTCTGCGGACAGAGACAATCCCTACTAGCCTAGACCGGGTCTAGCAACAATCACACAATGCTATCATGCAAGTTCCTAATTGCAAATAAAAAGTAGATGGTGAGAACCTACTTGGATTCCAACGCTAGCGTTCGTCTAAGAAATGTAACCTTCATTCCTTTGCTTTGGCCGGTCATGATCCCCACGATCTCCGTGATTGGACACCTGCACATGCAAAGAACAACACGAAAACAAGAGTAAAATCTAGTGGATGCAATTATATATCAGTCAGAAAAGATATAATTCAACATCAAACATGAAACAATGAGAGTGGAACCATAATGATAGTCATCTATTATTAATAAATAACAGATAAGAGTACAACCAAAGTTCTGACGTCGAATCCTTCTCAAGAGGGTCTAGCCAGCAAGTCTCTTAAGCATTCACCCTTGGAGGTAGATCTCCCAAGACCAAAACTCTCTCTCACACAAGTTTACACAAGAAAGAGGCACTTCACAACCTTTCTTAAGGTCTCTAGCAATCCCACACTTGTGACACCAACTACCTATCAAATTCACACACTAGCAGCAACACTCTAAGCACTATCAATTCCAAACTATCCAAACTAGCTGCTCACGGCAATGGTAGAGGCATAAATAGGAGAAGGAGTCTCCATGAATGGTGGGAGGATGAGCTTATCTCCAAGGAAGGTGGCTCAAATGACGAAACAGACATGCCAAAGAAGGGAGGGCGACATTTACAAGGCCAACAACCAGGTCTGGAGTCATCTGGAAGGCCGGCTGTTAGAACAAACTTGCCCAAACGGGATCAGCGCGGGTCCATAACTGCACTGGAGCGCTGACATCGCAGCTGAATAATAGGGAAGGTCACGTTAGCGTGATCAAATATGAATAACAGACGCGCTGGCTCATGAAATTCGACCAGCGCAAAAAACACGTGTGCTTCCACGCTGGCAGCGCATTCCGTCTGTTATGAAGCGCTCGTCAGCTCGGTTATTTTAACAACAGTCGCGATGATAGTAAAACTTTGGCAAAGTGGGTCATTTGGAAACATTGGAGAGCATGAGCATGATTAATTTGAACTCATGACACAGTAGGAAGACTGATAGGCAGACAGTGACAAATTACTGTGTAACACCATTTCTGGATCAACGGCACCCGGGTAGCGCAAGAGAGCGGATCCAAGAGGAGGTCTTATATTAACTGGCATCGAAAAATAAACTTGGTTAAGTCTGGCAGAAAACTGTTGTACTGTCTCCCCTGACAATCTTTTAAGTTGGTTATACTCTTCTATAATCAAGAAAGGGTTTTTTCTGATCATCCACCTGTCAAGGAAAACTTTGACAAACTGCTGTAAATCTGCGATTCTCGCATCAGGCATGGTTTTGAACCAACTCTTGACTTTGCCTTGCAAAGAAAGAGCAAAAAGCCTAATTCTGACATCCTCTTCATCAACTTCAAAAAGGTCGAGAAAAGATTCAAAATTCAATACATGTCTCTCAGTAGTGATGTTGTCTCATTCACCATCAAATCTTGGTAGATATAGGTCATGATTTTTAGGGAAAGCATGGGATATATGAGGTAAACTAAAAGGCTTGTATTAACCTAGAATCTTACAAGGTGTAGGAGTATGTACAGAAGGTGTAGAATCAATCTTGGTCTCTTGAGGCTCATCAGTTTGAAGATGGTCATCACAAGATTCAGAAAGAGGGTCTTGATCAAGCTCAAAGGCATGCAAATCTTTGGTATTAACAATCCTCAAAGGGAAGGAATAAAATTCAAGCTGAGGATCTTTTCTCAAATACAATATACTTTACAAAGCCTTCTTGACATTCTCAGGAAAAGAGAAGAAATAATTTATGACAAAGAACAAAATTTCTTGGATGAAATTCCAACCTGAATACCTGATCTTTCCATACTGTCATTTCATGTTTCTGCTGGTCAATTTTATCCTCCGGTGGAGTCCTTGGATTTGATCTCGAGATTGATTTAGAGTCGCCAGGTGAATGATTTCAGCCTTGCGGTGTCTGATCGTTGTCCACCATCAACAATTAGATCTAAACTTGATTATATTTTGCTGACGAAACCAGATGTTCAATTCATAAACTTCATCTACTTTCGCTAATGCAAAGAAAGAGCATTTTGAAGGCTACCTGGCTAACTTCAAGCTCTGTCTATAGTCTACAAAGCAAAAAAATGATAATAGTTTCTTCCCCAGTATGGTTTCCACTATGTTAAGGCCTAAATCTACCTCAAGTTAAGAAAGGTAGGATCTAGGGTAACATCAAACCATGCTTAACCTGGTAGCTAGCCCTACCAGGTCAGGAGAGGGATGTCTCCTTGTCAATATTAGAAAAGATGGCCAATGAAAGCTTGAGATAACTAATGTGATGATTGATTTTAGGCTAGGTATGTGTACAAAGGTGTTTGATTGAATTTAATGATGTTTTGTTGGTTCAAATGTGAAAGGCAGATTTAGGTCCCGGGAATGAGACTCAGTTTTGCAGATATCTCTATGGGGGAAGGTAGGCAAGTGATTTGGTACTTAAAATTGAGTGAGATGGAGAGATTTTAGATAGGTGAGGAGTTGGAGAGGGCATGAAAAACTCAAGGATCCTCTTCAAACAACTGAAAACATAGATAACTAAACAAACCTTAGGTAGAGCATTACACTTTCAATGTATTATACCTTTCTCCTTGTTTGATTTAGTTAAGATGAAATAAAAAGAGATAATGGCATACATAAAACACATGTAGACTTACAATTATGGAAGATAACACAATATCAAAGCAAGATTCCACATGAATCCCATAAAGTGCTGCAAACCACTGGTCTATTCCTTAGCCAAACTATTGAAATGAGTATACAATAAGCTCCAAGCTTTCCCAAAAGTCAAACCATGCTAATGACTGAAAAATTACAAGATATAGGCAACCAACGACTCATACTGGCCTCTAGGGTTTGAGCTCATAAGATTAGGAGCTATTCCAACAAAATCTAAACTGAGAACTAAAAAGTAGGCAATGGAACAACTTGCCTCTAAAAACAAGGAAACTGATTCATTCAGTTGCAAACTACCCTTTAATGGATGAATCTACCTCTATGACTGAAAATTTAGCATAATTATATCAAAATCCATCATGTCACATTAAATTACATCATTAGCTTGACAATTAGAAGGAAAAAATTCAAACTGTGAAAAAACTAGGTGAAAAATAGAGTTTTTGACAAAAAATGAGCAAAATTCCTCCAATGCACCACGTTGATTTCCCTATGCATATCACCTTTTTGCAGCTCCTTTTGGAAGCCTTCCCTATGTCAAAATTTTCTCCAAGTGAGATTGTTGGAAAGGCCTACCTGTCTACATTCCAACACAAGTAGAATTTTTGAATTTGGCCTCCATTTTCCCCTCAAAAACTGAGTTCTCCCAAGACTGCTTCTTGTGTGTCAAAAAAGGGGTAGAAAGGTCATTTTTGAGGTGCTTTTGACCTTTTTGGAAGCTCAAAACCTGTCAAAATTTCTTGGCCATTTTGTTAGCATGCATATTTTTCCATGAAAAATCCAAAAATTCTGAGTTTTCCTCAAAAGGAGGTCCCCATCAAAAGCGAGCACCAGGTGGCGCGGCACATTGGGCAGAAAACCTGTTTTTTAAGCCAAAAATTTCAAAATTGCAAAAAATCTCCCAAATTTCTTAAAATTTGGGCTGAGTGTCCTTCATTAATTGTTGTATTGGGCCAAGGAAGCCTTAGCCAAGATTTGAAGTCTATCTTGCTCTTTTCGCTTCCTCGATGCCTTCTTCAAGTTGGCCTTCAAGTTCCTGATTCTTGCCTTGCACACTTTGTTTCTTGCCAAGTAGTGGTATGTCATGTTTCTCAACATATTTTTCTCATTTTTGGCCTTCTCCGGCATCCTCTACAAGTGCAAGTTTGTTCTTTTAAGACAAGATTCACGATCAGCTTGAATTTATTGTTCAAGTGTTGTCAACTTGGTTTTCCTCTTCTTGGCAGCTTATTGTTTTTCCTTCATGTTTTTGAGCTCCATGATGATTTTCTGATCTTCTAGTTGTTTGTTACTCTACTCCAAATAGTTAATTATCCACTTGGCTCTTTCTAGATTGAGAGACAAATGATGAATGTCATCTTGCTGCTCTCGAATGACTTCTTTGAGCTTTGAGCTTTGTGAGCCCAAATCTGTGTCATCATCTTGAATGGGGATGGATGAAATCTACCTCTTGACCTCCTAATGGTCCATCATCATGCAAGGAATTCTACCCTTGTCCTGTACCTGCTCTACTGATGGTGAAAACGAGAACCCTTCCACCCCAGGTGGAGATAGTACTCGTTTTGCTGCTGCTGCAACTCAGAAAGTGAAGTGGGCTCCTCCCGGTTATGTTTTCCACTTTTGCGAGGCCTCCTTGGTGCATGTATTTCTCTAGAAGAATCACTTATTGTCTCCTCATCTCTGTCATAGGAAGAATCTGACTCCATGTTTGCCCATGTTTGAGTTTTCTTATATGAGTATGAAGAGATTGTATGAGGGACTGTGGAGGGAGTGTGTATGACGGGTTTAGGAATGTTGCTGATAGGTTTTTGGGAAATAGAAGGGTTTAGGGGATGATATTTAGAGTTTGGGAATAACAATTAGGGTTTTGGGATATTTGACTAGTGTTTGGGATAGCAATTAGGGTTTTAGGATTAGTAGTTTTAGGGATATGGGAAATGTGGAATGGGTAGATGAGAATGTAAAGAGAGGGAGAAAATGATTGAGGGAATGAAGGAGTGAGGGAGTGAGAAATGGCTAGGAGTGGAATTAGTAGTAGGAAATACAACTCATAAACCCTATGCAATTATTTTTTGACAAAAAATGCAAGGAGGTAGGGTTTTAATTTTTATCCATTAAATCACCATAAGCACCAAGAGAAATTCATTCACTGGTCATGGAGGGATGTTAACTTACTTCGGAAATGAATAATTTATCAATTTGAGAGTCTTTGGAGGAATATTTGAATGGATTTCAGGATTTTTAGCCCAATGCGCCACGCCATTTCAATGCATAGCGCCAGTTATAAAATTACACTACAGAATGTTGCCCAATGCGCCGTGCCATCTCAATGCGTAGCGCATTTTTGCAGACAAGTTTTGTAGGCCTTTCTAGTGTCCAAATTAGGCGGGGATAGTTCATTGGAAATATTATTGAGTCTAATTTCCAACCCAACTTGAATTTTTCAATTTGGAGTTCATTTTCCTTGTCAAAGGTCAAATCTCCTAAGACTGGTCAAAATGAGCAAAATGAGGCTGCCTAAAGGCAAAGTGCTGTTGCAGTAAACTTTTGAAGGTCTTCCTCAACTCAAAAATGAGCTCATGATAGCTCATTGGAAAGCTCTTTGTGTCTAGTTATCTTGCCACTCATCAAGCAAGTCATTTGGCCAACCAAGCTAAAATAAATCTTGATTTTCCCAAGGTCACTTCAGATGTGAACCAGTTCTCCTAAGGCAACTGTATTTTTGACATTTCTCTAAAACCATGAAACCTGTGTAAAAAGTGTAGGAATTATTTCTTCCTTGGCCTATTGTGGACAAAAATCTTTCTCGGTTTTCCCAAATTCATCTTTTCTTGCTCAGAAACATCATTGGAGTAAAACCTATCCTGATGTGTGGAACAGGGGATTTGTCGAAATGAAGTGAAATGAAGGGGATAAGGGGCTTCTAAATTCTTGAGAAAATTTTTGGAACTAGGGAGGGATGTTAGGAAGTAGGGGAAAGTGAAATTTCAAAGGTTGAGTGAGGGAAAGGGGTCCAAAAGGGAAAAACACAGGCCTAGCCTAGAAAATTGTCAAATTGTAGCAAGAAACTAGGGTTTGTGTGAAAATGAGGAACTTGAGGGACATCAATGATGGGAAGTGTTTAATAAGGTGGATTAAGGATAGGGGAAGGTGTATGAACATCAAGATACAAGTTTTGTTGATGATTTGACCATCCAAGAGAAATTACCTTCAAAACCCTAGGAGAGGGAAATGAACCTTACCTAGGAACAACTGAAGAATGAACAAGGCGTAAAATGACCCATTGGAACCTAACATGATGACGAAAACCCTTTGAATGATGGTACACTCAGATGAATAGTGACATGAACCAACATTTCGACAACTTTGACAGGAGTAAAGCAAACCCTAGACCTAATACCTAGTGACCAAATGTTGCTTGAAGACTCACTGAAATGACAAAATTTGACCTCGACACCTTAAAATCACTTTGTAAGAGCATGTTTGATCAATGGAGGAAGGTTGCAAAGACTGACACTAACATGGTGAAACAAGATCATGCTGAGATCTTGAAGGTGAGGTAAGATGTTCTGTTTTAAATTAAGAATGTGTGTTTATATACTAATGCACAAGTAACAACAAGAGAAGCTGTGAGAGGAGAACCAGATTTGTTCTTGAAGAGAAAGTAACGAAAACACTCTGATGAGAACTGGCAGTAAACTTGAAGAATCCAACAAGGAGGAGGCCACTGATAGTAGAAGATTAGGCCTGTGCGAGACAGAGAAGTTTCGAATGTAATCTTTGTTTTTACATATGTATACAGAGTTTTATTTCTGACTATGTCAGAGTGTGTGAATCGATTGTTTTATGATTGATTATGGTGTGAAATCATAGGTTCTTTAACAGGTTGCAGACAGAGTCCTATAAAAGGTGCAAGGAGAACAGAGTGATTCAGAGGAATCATAAACTCATCTTAGAATCCAATTTAGGAGGAAGAGTGAAACTCTGGATAAGGAGAATGAAGTGGGAATTTGTTGAAGAGCTTAAGCACAGAGATAGTATGTAGCAGAAAAAGGAAGACCAGAACCTTTTGAAGAATCGACCTACAGAGGAAAATTGAAGAAAACACATAAAAACCCAAGTAAAAAGAGTCGAGCGGAGAAGTAAAGGATGGTTGTTGAGCAGTCGTTGGATCATGAAGATCAACGGCCAGGCTCCAATCACCAAGGAGATGGAGTAGATCGACGACCATCGCATGTGAAAGAGCACATGAGTTAAGTAAGCGAAAGGGTGGTTTCACAAGCCTTAGGTGGTATTTCGGGTGGAAAAGAAACAATAAGTGGTATTGAGGTTTGAGCTCCGATCCCATTCAGAGGAGAACATGTAGCACAACGGAGGAAGGGAAAACCACCTGTCGGGCGGTTAAATCCCATGCGTGTTATCAATAAAAAAAAAAGTTAAACCGTTGGGTCCGGTAAGGAAATAGACGACATCGATTGATTTAATCGGAGATTGGCGGAATGAAGGAGGACCGCTTCGACAGTGGTTGAAGTCGCGTTCCCGATAGTTTATAGAGGCAGACTCAATACTATTTCAGTTCCGGTCTTAAGCTTTGGTAGCAGCGTTTCATGTATTTCCTTTGTAAAGCAGAATTCAGAGGAAATGCGATAAGGTGGGCCTGGTAAAGTATTGAGGTGCAACTATATAAATATTTGAGTTCCAGAAGGCTATCGTATATTGGGAATAGATTTGTGTTAATGTGACTGCAAGAAGCTCCAATTGCGATCAACGATAAAGAGAATGCCTCGAGAACTGTGCAAAAGCTTTAATAAAGCAGAAAAGGGTAAGTTTATACGTGTTCGGGTATATTTCTATGAATAATTGAAATAAAGTGTCGATAAACGGTTTCAAGTGTTAAGCATATATAAACAAGGTTTATAAAGTGAAAGTTTAATGTGTGGGTTACAAGTCAATGAAGGTTTTATAAAGGCTAGGAAAGAGTTTAAAGTCCCGATAAGAAGGATTTAACGAATGACTTTAATAGGGTCATAAACAAAGGCTTGAGGGTTGTTGAAAATTCGCAATAGGAGGTTTTGGTAGGGTGAGTGAGTTCCGATAAAAGGAACTATTGCTAAAAGAGGGCCTTAACCATTAGAGGTTGTAGATTTGACTCCTTTGTGAGTCAAATACATAGGACTAATAAGTGGATGCATTTTTATATGCTTACTGTGGGTGTAAGTGGGGGTAACCCTGGATCAGGAAGAACCAAGAAACAAACTTTTTATGTTCAACTGGTCTAGTTGAAAAATCTCAACTGGAAGACACATGTCCATCAATTAACATTCTTTTAACTGGGCACATTGGATAACAACTCCAAAACATCATGCCTCTAAAATAAATAAGAAATGGTCCTTTTATATTTACCTTATTAATTGAAAATATTCAACTAATGGAAATGGAAAAAGATTGTATTAACTAATAGTTATTTTAGCCCTAATAGTTAGCTAAATTTGTCAAGTTCTTGTATTTAAGTAACCATGCTAATGGGAGGTCACGAGGTAAATTCGCATTGACACACTTGGGGTTAGGCTCTACTAATGAGATGGTGGGAAGTGATCCCTTGGGATTAATATTCCTAGATAAGTTTTTTGGGCATACTTGCCACCAATCTTCGGTGTTTGTGAAACACACATTGAAAAATTAATTATGTTAACTAGCCAATGGAAAAAGTAGTGACTACCTTCGATGAATAAAGGATAGTATGGTTAAGGAACTCTAAACCTATCCCCTTTTATTATCAAGGTATTGGTTACAATACCCTCTAGCCAATGTGACCAGGGGCTCAAGCTAAGAACCTACAATCGACCAATTTTCTAAATCATTAAAAAAACTAATGTTAATTGAAGGTGTGAAAAGAAAAACTTATATGAATTGAAAAGTGTCAGGTCATATAATGCCCATATGCTACCCCTATTTATGTTGATAATGATTGTGGTTGTAATGCCAGCATGGGAGGATCATGACTGGTTAGGCCTATGATTTAACATATTATTATTATTTAATTAACAACTAAAGGTTGGTCATCCTTACAGATCCTTGGCTTGAGGAGGAAACTTTCTTCCTCACCTATCTTTATCGAAAGCTTGTTTGGTTCCTAGATTCTATCTATCATCTTGTCTTGTGTGAATAACCACAGCCCATTCCAGGTGATAGAATGTTGAGGTTGCTTAAACACGTGAGGGTTAGCTATTTGATAGGTGATTATTGGATATCATTGGGAATAAGAAAGGGTTAGCATATCTCATCATTGACAATTACATAAGTGAACGAGTAGGTAAGATCTTTTGGTAACATGCCCCACCATCAAACAATTAAGAAGCGAAATGATGAGAAGAAGAGGCACAAAAATGTTCACTAATCATTCCACTATGTGGAGAGAAACATTAGACAATAGAAAAATAGAGTTGAGCAGGAGATGAGGAGAGGAGGAGAACTCAACGAGTAGAGGAGCACAAAAGTGTAGGAAAAGAAGAGAGCACAAGAGAAAATTACATCAAGAAGAATAGAATGTTGGATGTTGAGAGGTAGGAAATGGCTAACTTGGGCTAGGTCACATTCCCCTATTCCTAATTCATTGTCAATGACCTAGTACCTAGTTTCATGTGATATGGTGAATCATTTGTTTGATTGTGCCTTATATCCAATATCTTTCTCTGAGTATGTGAGGCGTGTGCATACTTCAGTGGGAAAATGAGCCATTGAGTGTTTGATGTTGAGCTGGTAAAGCACTGGATGATGGACTCCATCTCCTATGTAATATTCTCTTTTCTTGATGTGGTCAAAATTGGCAGAATCTACCCATGGTATTTTCCCATAGTATTTGCTTTCATTTTTCGAGGGAAACTAATAAAATATGGTTTCTAGAGTCCCTTAATCGTATTGAAGGGGATAGAAATGAGGCATTTGGATCATCATGAGTTTGTCTATCTTATTGTGTGTTTGTTGAGAACTTGTAGTGGCCAATTCTAGCTTGATCTCGGGACGAAAACCCTGCATTGTCATTTATGTGTTGGTTCCATCGAGGATTCACAAGTGGGCTTCAATGTCTTTGTTTTCTTGTGCATTGAGCAACCTTGAATGCCATTGGAAAGGGTTTCTATGTTAATCTCGCATATATTATTTGTAGTTATTAATTAAATAAAGTGGCTACATTTTTAGATCCCTTTATGTCATTGTTCCTGTTGAAAATTTAATTTTAATCAGAAAACTAAATGTGCTAGATTTGTTAAAAAAAATAAGGTTTGAGATCTTACAATAGTATGAGAGTTGCACATCGATGGGAATTATTCTCACCATAATGGCCATTTACATTTCCGAGTATCACCCTAGTTGGTTTTGTTTTTCAGCTAATTGAAAGGAAAAAGAAAATTAGTTTTGTTTTTCAGCTAATTGAAAGGAAAAAGAAAATTGCACTGGTTCGAGGGTTATTATTTTGTATCCAGTAGAAAGGGATAACATTTTTTTTTCCAAATTATTTATTGAAATGTTTTAAGATTGGGTCTGGGTCTGTTGTACAAAATTTGTCCCTTCAAGTTTAAGAGGCTAAGATCTAAATCTTCAACATAAGTTGAGCCCTAAACAGCTCTAGGGTGATCTCATTTCATTAATATATTAATGAGCGCGAGTCTTCGTTGTCATGGGTATCAAATCAGAAGTCAGGATTCTCTGCTATTTGGTATCCTACATATCACTATTGTAGGGCATTATATAAGCATAAAATTTGGAAGTTGACCCCCTAATCGATATCACATTCTTGTTTCAAGGTGTGGTTCGCAACCATGGGACCAGTTAAGCGTCCATTGCCCAGTCTTGAGGAACAAGCAGATGGGAAGGATTGTGAAATCAAAAATAATAATTGTAAGTCGTGGGGAGACTTTGTGCAGACATCAGAAATCAACAAGTTGTGGGGGACTTCGTGTAGGCCTCAAAGGGCCAAGAAACCAGTCAGAACAAAATGCCAGGATCAGGGAGCTTCAGACAAAGGGAATGCACACCATATGCATGACGATGCATTAGTTCAAGTGCATGGTCCGAGCAACCATACAACAATTAGGTTGAAGCTGAAAGGCGGTGAGACCAAACGACTAGAGGTGATTGAGGCCAAATTCAGGTTGATCCCTTTACTTGATGTAAGCGGACTAGATGCAGCATAGAACTGAGCCATTCGATCTGGTGTGCTTGATAATTATATTGGTTGATTATAGTAGTGAGCCGCTGTAAGTCAAAGAAAGTGTATGCATTGGGTTATCTATATGTGCTCAAAGAATTTCTGAATCTTATCGAAGGTCGTGAAGCCATAGGAAATACAAAAGGCTGTGAAACTACAGATTACTCTGAGTCACGGTTGGAGGATCCTATGTTGGACAACACATTATTTTGAGCACGCTCTGTCGGATATTCTATATCAAACATGTTTCCAATATGTGGGTTGGAAAATCGGTGTTGAGCAGTGACAAATCGGTATTGAAGAAGTATGTCTGTGAAAAAGCTACATGTAGAGGAGACTATCAGTGTGTATAGTTGCCTGGACCAACATGGAAAGGCGTGAGAGAATCATAAATTGACCTATCGATAGAACTTCAATCCATTTTAAATTCTCTCCTACAATCTCAACTCTTTGAGATGGTGATATCTTGTTGGAAACTTTTGTTATAGTTGTATTCGTTGAATTCAATTCTATCTGTCAAAATTATTCATTTCCATTTTTTATTTTTAGTTAGGAAATCAGATTCGTGGTTTTGGTTTTATCACTCAAACAACATTATGTTGATCAGGTTAGATTAGTTTCTAAAGTTTCTCACTTGCTTTCCATTTCTTTTATTAGTTCTATTGCTTTAATATTACAATGTAATGATGTGAGCGAAAGGTCATTCCAAACGTACAAATGATGGAAGGTTCATATTAGTTCATCTAGATTTCTCATCAAAATTGAATTTGAGGAGGAATCAAATGTGGAATGTGGAAGCAGTAGAGTGTGATGCAAAGAATTTTGTGCATGAATATGGAAGAGTACAAAGTAAATTGTTTTTTTCAACGTTTAGTGTGTTTGGGGTGGCGTTCTTTTGGAAACCTGGAATCCAATATGATGTTGTAATTTTGACTGAGCTGGTTGCACCAACAATTGATGGAAAATGCGACAGAGCTTGTTCCTAGTCTGTGATGGCTTCCAAAACAAAATCATGGAGAGTTTTGCTATGGCTGATATGAAATTTTATGGAGAGTTTTGCTAGGGCTGATATGAAATTTTTGGTCTCGAGTTTGAGGCTAGCAAGAAGGGAGTTTAAAGGTGGGAGTAATTTGGTCTCGAGTCTGGGGCTAGCGAGAAGGCGATTTAAAGGTGGAAGTAATTTGGTTTCGAGTCTGGGGCTAGCCAAAAGGCGGTTTAAAGGTGGAAGTAATTTGGTCCATGTTGATGACATAGCTTAATAAGTCATGGCACTAGATTTTTGGAGCTATGATAATATGTGAACAAGATGGTGATAATTTTGTTGTCTTTGGAATCTTGTATGTATAGAGTTGTATATAGTATAACTAATTTAATATAGGTATAGTTATTTTGTAAAACGATAAATAAAAAAAACATTTTTTTTTAATTTTTCGAGTGAAGATTTAGCAAGGCCGAAATTTGAGAAGGCAGAGTATATTCCTATATATTTCCTTGCCGTGCTATGTGAAGATGGGTCATCTTGAATAAACCTTGGAAAACATCCAAAAACGTCTTGATGAACTAGTGAGAATATATGGTCATTTACATAGAAATACCACGTTATACCAAAATAATGGTCAAATGAGCAAACCATTCTTGGAAAGAGTCCATGTCATTCTACACTGAAAGCACTCATGGGAAGTGAAGGATGGGGAAGAGGAGCTAAGCTCTTCACTCTTGGTTCTAAATTGCAACGAGAAAATTCTGTCATAGACCTTCATAAACAAGAGGAATTATACACGTCTCTTCAAGGTAAGGCAACCCGAAGGGAAGAAACTTGGTGGGGCTCTCAAGCCGTCCATGCTTGTGTTGATAAAACCTAGACTTTTGGAACATCCTTTTGTGGAGGTAAGGCTCAAAGTTGCTTCTTGTCTCACCATGATCATAGCTTTAACATCACCACTATTACCTTACATAATGATATCATGAGGGAGATATTTCAGCTGATAGTAGAATCCCTTCAAGGGTTGAACAAAAACATGCTTCCTACTCTTCAAGAGAAGCGCATTATTAGAACTCATGGAAGAGTTTAGTTTTGGCACATTTGCGCTGAATCTGGAATCTGATGACTTAATATTTCAGGTATTTCAAAACTTTTACATTGACATTACATCACTTGATTTAGACTGTGTCAAAACAAGTATGCAAAAGATTGTGTCCTTGAGCTTAGAAGGAGATGTCGACTTCTGCGAGATACTAAGATCCAAACTTTTGAACATTTGGAGGAAGGAACTAATTGTATCATGAGATGCATATGATCTAGTGGAGAGGTTGGTTAGGAAAAACATAAAATTTCTCAAAACGATGTTGATGAAGAAGGAACTTAAAATGATGGATGGAGGAAGCAAGAACAAAGGTAGCAAAACCTCTAGCAAAAATGATCTAAGAAGGAGATGACTTTGTTTTATCTACAATGGACCTTGGGAACCTAACCATTCATGTCTAGGTGATAAGGAGGCAACAAGGGTAGAACAGTTGGAGACTCCTTCAGATCATGGGGATTCATCTATAGTTGGGTTCATAATTTTTCAGAAGAGCACTCATGAAGGATCTGAGTAGTCAAGTATAGATGGTGAGAAGCAACACAATGTTTTTCAAAGAGACTTGTAGGACAAACTGACGATAATTAGTTAGCTTGAAAAACTACATTGGGAAGGAAGGAGGTAATTACTCGTAACGATGTGGTAAACTCTTACACAATTGAGTCCATAAATATCTAGGAGGAAATCCATAAAAATTATAGGGAATTAGTTGTAGATAACAATCTACCTATACATCCATATTTGACAACCAAAGAGGGTGAACAACAGATTGTCCCCACAAGTGGAGAAGGATGGTGTCATTTCTGGAGAGTCGGTCAAAGGTTGAATTTGGATCTATGATAGTTGGGCATGTGGTGCAGACAGATACAGAGGAATTGAGCAAGACACCATAATTTCCAATAGGGGACTTTTGGGAAAAGATCATGCATTTCAAGACAGATTTTATCATGTTGAAGGAGAGTGTCTGGATAGTCTGAGACAATGTCTTATAGGAGAATAGGAAAATTGAGAAGCTCATAGGTGTAAGTGTCGAATTAATGGCCATGTTGTCTAGCATTGAGGAATGACTCAAGTCCCTCAAAAGGAAGCACAAGGAGTATGGTTGAGAGTTCCAAAGCAGCCCTCTACAAGAGTACATATATAAGGCTTGCAGTACTACCAACCCGCCTTTATACATTGGGGAGAGTAGGGCATATTTCTCCAAATGGATCATGTTGGGTGACCGTGTGGAGCAACATGACTTGAGCATAAAGAAACATTAGCATAGTAGACTTATTCCATGTGCAGGAATTACTGCATTAGATCCTTCCCACAGGATGGATTGGTGAGAGATTATGAGTTGGAACTCTATCTATGGGATGATTCCTAGGAGGATACCCTTAGACAAGGGCATATTGTAGCTTGGGCCATTAGGTGCGAGTAGTGATGGAGGGATGAGATGGTATAATAACCCACAGGTCCCACGACTTAGGAGGCATTGGGATCTAGGTGAATCTATTGAGGGAAGGATAGGCCGGAGGATTGTTTGGGATCCAGGTATCAAAAGACCCATTCAGGTTCATTTAGCATGGAGGCATGGAATAACACACTAGTTTGTATGGGATCTAGGTATCATTATACAAATTCTTTTGTTGTCGATAGAAGTGGATTGCTTGAATATAAGCAATATTTTGGTGGGAGGATTTGTAATATTCCCTTTTGTTAGTGTGGTTAAAATGGATGGAATCTACCCATGGTATTTACCATGATATTTTCCCATGGGATATGCCCATAGTATTTTCCTTCGTTTTTCGAGGGAAAATAATAAGATAAGGTTTATAGAGAGTTCCTCAAGCATATTAAAGGGGATAGGAGCTAGGTATTTGGATCATCGTGAGTTTGTCTATGTTATTGTGAGTTTGTTGAGAACTCATTTTAGCCACTTCTAGCTTGATCCCGAGACAAAAACCCTACAATGTCATTTGTGTGGTGGATCCATCCAAGATTCACATGTGGGCTTCAATGTCTTTATTTTCTTCTGCATTGAGGAGCCATGTATTCCATTAGCAAGGGTTTATATGTTAATCATTAAGGCATATGCATATATATATATATATATATATATATATATATATATATATATATATATATATATATATATATGTTCAGTCAAAAACATAACTGTCAAAAAAATACACCATCACTACAAAAAAATACAGTGTCATGGGATTCAGAACTAGCACAAGCCTTGCTTTGAACAGTAAGAAGCTTGAAGAGAAGCAAAGATAGCTGGTGTCTTTGGTTATTGCTGGCAAAAAAAGAGAAAAATTACATGTCCCTGAATTACACATTAAGGAGGGGGATTGGGAGGAGACACCGGAGGTACAACAAAGAGATAAGCACGTTCATGCATATGGTAATCATTGTGTTCTACCCAAATCTGCAGGACATGAAGATGGTCATTTGTGCGTTGTTGCTAACTCCAAATACCTTCCACAGATTTTAGGGTCTTATTCTCCATATGTTGGAGGTCATTGATGTAAGCAACCAAGTCGTTTCTATCCTCGTACCTCTGCTCCCTCAATGTATCAATGTTGAGTTGCATGTTATTTAGTTGGGTCGCGATGGACTACAAGGAGACTGAAGCTTCTATGTGGCCAAGGGAGCGGGCTTGAAATGAATCCATATTTGTAGCAGAGTGGTGGATCTCAACCAACTCAGAGTCTAATCTAGGCTCTCCATGCTGCTGGTGTTCATCCATATGTTGGCTGTGTTATGAAACCAGCTCAAGAAAAGATAGAAAAGATAGATCAACGCCTTAGAATTCAGCCTCCTCGAGGGGGCAACCTCCTTTACATTACATAAATGAACAATTCTTGAATGATTCAAATGAGAAAACCTCTTTTCTATATATAGGAGACTAAGGAGTCAAAATATAACCCAGCTGACCTAAAAATAATAATATAAAGCCACAAAAATAAAAATAGAGGAGTTCTATGGGGCATAATAATAAAAATATGGGGACAATAGGGGCACAACAATATTGATAACGGATACAACTGCAATAGTAATGGGGTAATCACTAGTATTATAGAGACCCAACATGCCCCTTGGTGGGCTCCAGTATTGTAGCAATAATGCTACAACTCCTGGAGCTTCCTATCTCTAATTTTATCAACCCGGTAGTTCGTAACAAACTTGGAAGCGACGGTGCTGTATGCAAAAGTACTAGCTCTTGTCGCAGCTGTCACTTGGTCAGTTGGCACAAGTCCGCTAGGGCGCAAGCCAACTTCTATATGTTCTCAGAAGAAGCTTTCTAAATGATGGACGAAGGCTATCTCAAAGGAAATTAATCTACTTTGCAAGAATGAACTGAAAGCCAACCAAAACATGGAAACCCTAGTAAACCCTAATCTGACTAGTTTAACCTCTATGATGCAATAGTGAGAGTGCAAACTTCTAGAAATGATGCCATTACTGCTAGTGATGTGAAATGCATGAACTTAAACTACTTCTATTGAAAAGAACATTATTTTTGTATTTTTGCTTAAGTGGTTGGAGTTATTGTGACTTTGTTTCTTATTAGGTTTTGACTGTGCAGGGGTTGTGCAAAGGGAAAGAAAGCTTGGGAAAGGTCAGGAGGGCTAGGAGATCTTCCAGGGGATCCCTAACATCATTCCACAGGAGTCTACAACGTTCAGATGCTCGGCAACCAAGTTTGCAGGCTTCTACAGGATGTCTGCAGGGGATCCTACAGGAAGCTCGGGATTTCTACAGGAAGTCTGCTAACTTCTACAGGATGTTCGACAGTTGGAGTTTTGGGTGATGGAGGAGTGGAGAAGTTGTATGGGTGGATAGGTAGGATGGACAGGGAGCTTGTGATGGCTCAGGGGCAGAGATATGAGATGAGGAAAGAGTGGGTACAGTTGGTTGGTGGATAGAAGGGTGGAAGCAAGGAAAAGCCAAAGAGATGGAGCTATGTGAACAGTAGAGGTGTTGGAAGGGTAACGAGCTGCACAGAGGTCGAGCAAGTGGCTTTAGGCGTGGTTGAGAAGAAGAAGAACACAATCAAGTGATGCTTTGCAGTGTAAAAGAAACAAATCCTCTATGTCTTGCACAAAACCAAGAATTCCATCAACCTATTCTAACTGTGTTATTAAATCAACAAACATCAATGTAAATTGTGGAGAAAAACCATGCATGGTGTTGGAACGAAGAAGTAGTGCTCAAGATCAGAATGCATGGATGGATCTACAATTGAAATTACTATGTTGCAGCTTGCATGAAAGTATAAGACTGCGTTTTTTTGGTGGTTGGTACAACCCACACCCCCGATCTCTAAACAGAGATGGCAGCGAGTGCACTATCAACCTTTTTTGGAGCTCTAATGAATGTTGATCCTCCTACTCTAAGCTAAGCAACTAAAAGCACTTTAACCATAAACTAATCCTATTCAATCACATTAAAGAAATTAAATCAGCAGACTGTGTTTTTTCAAATGCATGTCAAAGCAAAGAAATAAAGTGCTGAAAGGAAAGACAAGTAACAATACAAGGAAAAGGAGGTCTATTGCTCTCAGGTTGGGCCCTAACCTGAGAGCTATAGCTCCCTTAAAAACTCAGAATTGAATCCAAAGCTGCCTGCCTTTATTAAATAATCATGAGTCTAACATCATGCCAAAACTGGCTTACAAAAAGCAAAAACCGAGCTGTAGCTCGTGCTTAGAAATTGCAACAGTAGTTCAAAAGTTCAAAAAACTTCTATCAAAGGCTACGGCCTTCATATTTATACATGATGAAGATCAAGCTGGCTTCCTCAATTCGTGGAGCTTGGCTGTCCAACTGAAAGTTAAACTGCTGTTCCTGTAGAATCCGTTGGCTGCCTTTAAGCTCGGTGGGGAGAGCTGTTGGAGCTCGGAGTTAAGGTGGAAATCACGAGGAAGGTCATCAAGACTGTGGACAACCTCCCTATGAACCCGCAATGCCACCTTTGCTGTCTCCTTGTCTCCATTTGCGTGGTCTTTGCTCTCTTTAATGCCAAAAAACCTGAAATCATCATGTATTAGCCACATAGATATAATGCCTGCCCTTCTTCCTACAAATAACACGAATATACTAAGAAATGAATGCATAAGTGTTAAAAGATGAAGGGTTGAGCAAGGTAAGTAGGCCAAATGAGCCCAAATTGTTACCAAAAATTGGGGCTCATCATCACCACCCAGCTAAAATATTTGCTCATCCTTGAGCAACTAGTCCAACTCTTCATCCTTCATTGCTTTGACTGCTACCCTTACATCCCAAGCCTCTGCAGTAGTGTCCTCCTTGCTGATATGAAACCCAGCTTTCCTGTTCACCTCCTCCCATTGTTCACTGTCATCCTCTTCTGTGCTGCCTTCAGTCAATCCTAGCAGCAGTGGTGGGCTGAGTTTAAGGCCAATCCAGCTGGCCTAGAGGTTTTGCATGGATTTCTTGTAAAGGGCTACTCTTACCAGAGCTTCCCTCATCCGAGTTGGGGTATGGTACTCTTGGATTTTCAAACTATATGCCAATGTATTCCATCTACATGTGCATGCTTGGACAACATTTTCTCCTAACAGTCTTTCCATGTCTTCAAAATGAGCTATGGCTTGGGCCTGTTGATCCATATATCTCAATGAAGTTGTAGGATCAGTGGAAAAATGTTGATGTGCTGATATGAGTGCAACTGGATCCTCTGGTTCTGCTCGAATGAGCAATGGCTCGTTTACTTCTCGGTTCATGACCGATTTCTCTTCTGCTGCTCTTTGATCCTCATGGTTCAACCATGAAGCGAACGCCATTAATTGCATATCACCCAAGGTAGCATTGGGATCCCATGAAACTACATTAGGCAAGGCCAAATTGTGGAGGTAGAACTCCGCTAATTTAGCCTTATCCTCTTACGAACTAGTACTGCACAATTCAGAAAATTGTTGTGGGTCTTGGATCTGAGAAATACCTCTTTATGCCAAGGTATTTATTTGGAACTGCAGCCATTGGTCTTTCAAGTACAAACCATAGGATTTTGCAGGTTGTCTGCACCGTATTGCCTCCATGGCCCAACTGGCCATGCAGGCCAATTGTGCCTCTTTTTGCTGTAGCTGTTGTTTTAAGACTTGCACTTCAATTTTTGCTTGCTGTTCTGCTTCCTGTAGAAGTGTCATTGGCTCCTCAAGACCGATGGTCAGTTCCTTTTTCCCCTGCTATTCTTCTTTGGTGTCCTTGGAGGATGTACCTATCCATGCCTTCAGCTCCTATAGCTGCAATCTTAGCTTCTGTTTTTCTTCCTGTAGGTACACTCTTTGGCAATTGGCCACATGTTTAGCCATGGATAATTCACTCCTGGCCTCCTTGAGTTGCTCTTATAAAGGACCTATGTCCGCCACACCCTTTGACTTGGCGATCTTCATCCACGTGTGTGTACGGACTCTTTCTTCCTCTAATGCAAAAAACAGAGGCACAGTAAATTTCTGCGGTATGATTTTGCCCGCCTCTAAAAAGGTGTAGTATGAACTCAGACTAGGCTGAGGGCTAGGTTCTGGTATATGTTATTTTTCTACCTCTTTAGGTGGCTCTACCTCACCCTCCCTCGGTGGTGATGAGGGTCCTTCTCCTTCCCTCCTTTCTCTTTCCTGTAGCCGAGCTTTTTCAGTCAACAGGTATAACCTTTCTTGCCACTTAGTTTTCCTTGGGCTCCCCTTCTCATAGGTGACTATTATCCTTGAGGGGGACTTTTCCTTGGGCGAAGTAGGGGTGTCTTCAATAACAATCGGGCTGCTGGATGGAGGCTGTGGTTTGCTCGTCTTTATTCGGACACTTCTTCGAGCTTTAAAGTATACAGGGGTCTCCCTCTTTCTTTTCTCTTTGGCTTAGGTGGCATGCTGAGGGCGGCCAGCACAGCTGCTGCCTCCCTTTCACGAATATCATCTTTCTTCTCCTTGGGTTTCACTTTGTCAGGGTTTCCTGTAGAAGACCCTGTTTTAGCAATTTTCGGGCTTCCTGTAGAAGACCCTGCTTTAGTAACTTTCGGGCTTCCTGTAGAAGACCATTTTCCAATAATTTTCGGGCTTCCTGTAGAAGACCCTTTTTCTGTTTTCAGGCTTCCTGTAGAAGCCTGTTTCTGCTGTCCTGTAGACACAGGTGTCACCACCTTGGCTTGCTTTGCTGCATGGGTTTTTCTTTTTGGTTTGGTTGCGGGTGTTGATGAGGTACTTGTGCTGATGTGGACCTTCTCAGCTTTTTCCGTTCTGCCCTGCAACCTTTTCTCTCTTGCTGACCAGATGGGTGTGTCACCTTTTTCTTTGTCATCCTTTTTCTCATGCTTCTTCTTTTTCTCTTTCTTCTGCACTGTGGTCGGGGTCTTCTGGCCTGTTTCTTTCTTTCCCGCGGCCACTGATTCTTTTTCCTCACTGCTGGAGGAACCACTTTCCTCGGTCAACATCCTTATGTCTCCATCTCTTGTCAAATTTCTGAATGCTTCCCATGAGAGGGGAACCTTATATGAATGAAGCGCATCCTTCACAAGAAGTTTGATCAATCCATGGTGGGCTACCTGATCTAGTATGCCTTCTTTTAACTTTGTGGCACAGTCAATTAGAGACTGTAGCAGGAAATAAGGGATGCTCAGTTTATTTTCTACAGGAAGATCAATCTGGTGCCTCAATTCAGTGAGCAACCTTAAGTGATACCCGTACACAATGCTAAAACGGCCTTCACAGGTTATATAATTCATGATCTGCAGGCTAACTTCATTCCATGGTGGCAACAAACTGGTTCTACGCACCCCATTTTTGTCCTCCAAGAATTCCTCCTCAGGTGGAAAGAATTCTTTCTTGGCCTGCTGGCTCAACTTCCTTTCTTCCTTATCCCATGGCAAACCCATTGGAAGTTCAATAATTCAACTGATATATTGCGGGGTGAGCTTGAGGCTTAGGCCCCTGAAATTCACGGTGGCCAATGTTTTGGATTTCGGCCTCAATGCTTGTAAAATTTCTTCTGCCACTTCGTCGTCATAACCCTGCAACTTGTCACAAAAGGATATCCATTGTGCTCGTGTGAAGAGCTCCACCACTTCCTGGTTTTCCATTAACTTTGATGAATCAGTGGGTTCCCGTCTAATAAACCCACCTGGCATGATAAAAACTGTGGTTTTAACTAGAGGTGGCGAATGCGAAGGAAATTTAGCTTACTGAGACAGAGCGTAGAATTACACTTCTGTCATGCACATAATCCATGAAATTTATCCCTGAGGACCTTAACACATTTTAATTATACTGACATCCTGTAGAACGACAGTCTATGCACAGCAGACAATACTTGCAACAACTTCCTATGACCAGACTGTAGATGACGATTCTGCCACCTTTAAAACCAATTGCATGGAGAGTTCAGGGTCACCTGTTTAATCTGCCACCTTTTTACGTGAGGAATCCGCCTTCCTGTAGAAACAGCGTTCCTGTAGGAGCAGCTTTCCTATAGGAGCAGCGCGTGATTTCTGGGAAAGACTGCAGTTGGTCTGCGCTCTCGGTGTTGCTTCACAGGCATTCTGATAGCCAAAGGCTCGGAGTTCCGAACTGCAGAGGGATCCGAATGTTCACTTGAGGTTCAAACGGTGGATGATAAATGCATGCGGGCAATCTAGCCGATTAGATTTGAATCGGCGGAATCTGTGGCGCGGGGGTGAGCTGTCCCTGCCGGACCGTTGGATGACGTTGTTCCATCATTTGTCTGCGAGTTCACTTACTGCCGATCATCCCCCAGCAGATCCGCCGCCGCCATTCTCGTTAGACTCATTTTTCCCGACGGGATTTTTCTCACGTGCGTGCTGCCCATTCCTTTTGTCACGGCCGCCACCCAAACATCCGACTGGACCATTAACCGGTCGACGTGGCCATTCAAATGACCATACCACCATTCAACCCATTCACCTCACACTTTGCAAACAATTCAAAGTAAAATTCATGCAATCTGATGGAAGGAAGGGTCGAGACACTTACCTGCGCGGCTGCAACACGATTTTTCGGCTTTTGGACGATGATGAGTGGATCTATCTGCCGCTGATGAATTTGCACAGGCCCAGAGGTTCATGTTTACAGGCTGCCGACGATGGATTGGATGCTTTGGCTGCATGCGCCCGCGTTTCATTGCATATGGCCAGCGCTGTGAATGGTATCCACTCTAGCGGGCTTAACTGTTACAGGACTCCCGCGGGATGTCTTGTAACAGTTCTTCCTCCTTGGGTGCATGTTGCACGACGAAGGATCTGGCCTCACGATCACGCTCCCGGAGCTTCTGGATGACTGGGATGGATATGGTATGAGATATCAGCCTTTGTTTATCTTAAAAATTGCTTTCTCCTTGAAAACTCATCGATCTGCTTTGCTGGTGCAGGTAACTTTGTTGCATGTCGACAAGGATGGTGGAACAAGGTGACAACAGTAGCTTGCATGCGTCCAAATCGATCCTTAGCCGTTAGATCTCCTCATAAAATGAATTCTGGCCCGTCCTGAACTTCTACAGGAAGTTTCCTGTAGAAATACAGAGCTTCCTGTAGAAAGTTTGTGTTTCCTGTAGAAAGTCTGCACCTTCCTGTAGAAAGTCTGCATCTTCCTGTAGGAGACTCAAGCCATGATGAAATTGTGCACATACCTTGGAGGAACTGAATATTCTTGGAGGAGGTGTTGGTGAGGTCTCCTGGCAGTATGATAAGGATCCTAGGCTCTGAGTTGAGAGGCTTCCTCTCCTCCATAGAACACCTGCAATCTGCATGCAATTTCACATTATAAACTTGTTGTCTTTGTCTTTCTTGCTTATTGTTTTTTCTTCTTTTTTTCTCTTTTTTCTTTCCTTTTTTTTTGAAAGATAACAGGGGCGCCTCAATGAGATTTTCACCCTTGCCATCTGCCCTGAGCGCCTCAGAGAGGTTCTCACTCAAGGATCTTTTTCAATTTTTTTTTTTTGAAAGACAATAGGGGCGCCTCAATGAGGTTTTCACCCCTACCACCTGCCTTGGGCGCCTCTTATATTTTTTCACCCAAGGATCTTTATTATTTATTATATTATTATTATTATTATTATTTATTTATTTTTTTAGATTTTTCAGGGTATGTCCAAAGCAGAGGCAGAACCCTTCTCTATGACCAACACTGACTTCTCCATAGTTTTGATGAACTCTTGTCTTGAGAGAGGCTTCCTGTAGATCTTCAATCGATGCCCATTGACAAGCATGGGGATGGCTTCCTCATCAATGGTTTGAATAAGAACAGATCCATTGTCATGAAATTTTTCCACTGCATATGGCCCTAACCATCTGGTTCTCAGCTTCCCCTTGAAATCTTTGTATCTGGAGTCATACAACAAGGCCCAATCTCCTGGCTGGAATTGCTTGTCATGGAGGTGTTGTTCATGCCACACCTTTCTCTGAAGTTGAACCACTTCCGTGTGAAGGAGGGCTTGCATTCGGTGCTCATCCAGTCCATTCAGCTGCAATAACCTTTCTTGTTGTGCATGGATGAGATCTAGGTCTAGCTGAGCTACCATCCTCAAAGTGTTGTATTCAAATTCAATGGACAACAAAGCTTTCTTCCCATAGACCAGCACATAAGGTGTGAAACCGGTGGTGGTCTTCCAAGTGGTGTTGTAAGCCCATGTGGCCTCAACCAGGCGATCTTCCCAGTCCTTTCTGCTGCTACTCACCACCTTAGTCAAGATCCCTTCTAATGCTCTATTGGTAACTTCCACCTGCCCATTTGCTTGAGGGTGATAGGGGGTGGAAGTCCTATGCTTGATCTTGTGATGAGCTAGTAGGTCTTCAACCAGGTTGGATGTGAACTGGCTCCCTTGATCGGTGACCAGCTCTCTTGGATAGCAAACTTGTAGAAGATGTTTTCTCTTAAGAACTCGGCCACATTTTCTTCTGTTGCTTCTTTGATTGCTTTGGTCTCTGCCCACTTTGTCAGGTAGTCAGTGCACACAATGATGTAAGACCTTTTCCTCGAAGGAGGGTTGATTGGGCCCACAAAGTCCATACCCCACTTCTCAAATGGCTCAAGAGTCACCTGAGGTTGGAGAGGCATATCATCCCTTTAGGTCGGTTTCCCCATTCTTTGGCATTGGTCACACTGGCTGATATATCTTCTGACATCTTGATGAAGTGTGGGCCAATAGTAGCCTTCCTGCAGGATTTTGAAGGCAGTTCTCTTTGCTGAAAAATGTCCTCCACAAGGCCCATCATGACAGGTGAGGAGGATATCAAAGACTTCCTCCTCCCTTACACAATGCCTTAAGATCTGATCGGGGCCAAGCTTGAACAGATTGCCCCCGATCCAAGTAAATGAGGAACTTTTTCTGATGATTCTGCTCTTCTCTCTTGAAGATAGGTGCGGAGGGAACTGTGCTGAAACAAGGTAGTTTGCTATATCAGCAAACCATGGAGAGAGTACTGAAATAGCAAACAGATGTTCATCGGGAATCTGGTCATCCACTGTTCCATCCTCATCTGCAGACAAATCCAATCTAGATAAAAAGTCAGCAACAACATTTTCTCTACCTGGTTTGTCAACAATGGTCAAATCAAACTGCTGCAATAAAAATAACCATCTAATAATATGAGCATTCACATCTGGTTTATTCATTAAATATCTAGTTGCAGCATGGTCTGTATGTACAAATATTTGATAGCCAGTGATATAATGTCAGAACTTGTTTAGTGCATGGACCACAGCCAAGAATTCTTTCTCGGTTACAGTGTAATTCAGCTCGGCTTTGGACAAGTTTTTGCTAACAAAGTAAATGGCATATGAAAGTTTTTGCTCAAATTGTGCTAAAGCTGCACCTATGGCTTTGTTTGAGGCATCAGTGTGGATGTGGAAAGGTAGGGCCCAGTTTGGACCTCTCAGGATTGGGGCTGACACCAACTTGTCCTTCAATTCATTCAAATCCCTCTGACAATCGTCAGTCCATTTAAACTCCACATCTTTTGCCAACAGGCCAAACAATGGCGAGGCTAGCTTGCTGAAGTATTTAATGAATCTTCGGTAATATCCTGCTAATCCCAAGAAACTCCGAACATCCCTTACCTTTTGAGGAGGTGGAACCTTCTTGATGAGAGCAATTTTGTTAGGATCCACCTGTAACCCTTGGCAAGAAATGGTATGGCCTAGCATGGTCCCTTGAGTCATTAGGAATTCACATTTTTCAGGACTAAGGGACAAGTTCATCTCAATGCATTTGGTTAGGACTTTTCCCAGATTGGACAATGCTTCCTGGAAGTTGGCCCCATAAGGAGTGAAGTCATCCATATAGATTTCCACTGCATCATGGACCAGCTCCGAGAAGATGCTCAAGACAACTCTCTAGAAGGTAGGAGGAGCATTGTATAGCCCAAAGGGAAGGACACGGTAGGTAAAGGTACCCCAAGGACACCCCAAGGACAAGTGAAGGTGGTCTTATCTTGGTCTTCCGGGCTGATTTGGATCTAGTTGTACCCGCTAAACCCATCCAGGAAAGAGAAGAACTTCTTTCCTGCCAGTCCATCCAACACTTGATCTATGAAAGGTAGAGGGAAATGGTCTTTCTTGGTAGCTTTGTTCAGTTCTCGATAGTCCACACAGATTCTCCACTTCCCATTTTTCTTGGGAATCAAGACCAGAGGAGACACCCATTCACTATCTGAGATGGGGTAAATGAATCCGGCATCCAACAGTTTTTGCAATTCTTCCTTGACAATGTCCTTAAGGGCTGGATTCATTCTCCTCTGAGGTTGCCTAACCGTCTTACAATCCTCTTTGATGTATATGTGATGGGTACAGACCGAAGGATGGACTCCTTTCATCTCCTTATAGCTCCAAGCAAAAGCATCTAGGTGACTGGCCAACAGGCTACACAGCTCCTTTTCCTGGGAAGGAGATAGGGAGGAGCTGATCTTTAACGTTCTCTCAGGGCCGAACTCCACATTTTTGACTCTGGGAGTGACAGGGTTGGTTGTACAAAGATCCACTAAGGTGCTGGCTTGGGCATCCTCCACCAATTTTTCTAAGGATAGTGCACTGGAAGGTGGATTCTGGATCAAGGTCTCAATCAAGTCATCCTCGGTTGGGGGGTCTCTTCTAGTGGTATCTAGGGTGCACAAAGGTGCTGAGTACACCTCATCCTCTTCTCCTTCCTCCAACCAAATTGGTAAGTCATGCTCTAAGGAGGGTTGGGCAGGAGGGTATAGGACTAGCTGCTTGGACATAGGACCATTTTTTATGGTCATGTTTCCTACACGACAACTTATGTAAGCATCTGCAGTGGCTAACCAAGGCCTTCCCAAAATGAGAGGATATCCAGTAAGCTTTGCCTTGGGTTGCAGAACCAAGAAATCTGCAGGGTATTCCCAAGAGTCGATAGAGACCAAGACATCCTCCACAATCCCTTCGGGAGTCACAGTGGAGCGATCTGCTAGTTGCAGTACTGTAGAGGTCTTCCTCAAGGAACCCTGAAGATTGAGTTTGAGCATGGTATCCCTGGTCATCACATTAATGGCAGCCCCCAGATCAATCAAGGTGTGTGGTATGATGGTGCCATTGATGTGGACATCTACTGGAGGACTCCCAGGATCTAGATACTTTGGGCAGATGACTTGTCCTAACATAAGGTCAGACAGTTGTCCCAAGACATTGATGGTTGAAGCATATCTCTTTTGCCTGCCTGGGTGTTTGAAACACTTTTCCTTAACCAGTTTGTTGTATATTGGCACATCCTTGATGGCTTGGAGAAGTGGTATTTTCACACACAACTGCTTGAACTCACCCAGAAGCTCATCCTCCTCTGGGTTGGGTTGTGTGGTGGTTGTTAGTCTCTCAGGAAAGGGTGGAATAGCCTTTGGTTCACTTTCCTGTTTATCTTCCTCATCCTCTGGGGGAGGATGTTGGCGATCTGGAAGAGTCTTTCCAGATCGAAGATTGATCTCCTGGATCTCCACAACATAGGTAGGACATGATGTTTCCCCAGTGTATACCAGCTGGGCCTGTCTATTGTTGGGGTTCAGGTTCGGTTGAGCAGGCATTTGAGGTTGCCTTGGAGGAGCAGGAGGTAATGGTTGAGGTTGAACTCGTGGTGGAGGAAAAATGGCAGGAGGAGTGTTGTACTGGGGCCTCCACCCCGACTGAGGTGCATTCCACTGAGGTTGTGGCTGGGCATGTGAATGATATGAATGAGAAGTAGGTTGAGTAGGGTACTGAGGTGGATAAGACCATGGAGGAGGTATAGACCAGGAAGGATGAGCAGGGGGACCCCAGGAAGGCATAGGAGTCGATTGGTTGGGGCTGTAATAAGCTTGAGGTGCCCCTTGCATCCCCTGCTGGTAAGGTTTAGGTCCTTGTGGCCTCCTTTGGTTGATGAAATAAAGAGGTTCAGTGGAAGCTTCTGTCCCTTGGTACATGGCTTTGAATCCAGGTAAGGTTGGACATTGGTTTGTGGGATGGTCCTCCTCACAAACGAAACACACTTCAACCGAATGCAATGGACATTCGTTCTTAGGGTGTCTCCTGGTACATCTAGGGCAGAAGATAGCCAAGGCTCTCTCAACTTCTTCCTTCTTCTACTGGATCCTGAATGTGTCCAGTTGCATGGCGATGGTCTGTCTCACCTCACTCTTAAGATCTTTGTTGTTGGGAAAAGTATCCAATACGGAATGACCCTATCCCACTCTAAGGGTGATAGTACCTCAGCAACAATCAAAGCAAAGCTATTCAAGATTACTTCTTTATTAGATGTAAGAGAGAGGAGGAAGAGATCCACTAACCGATGTCTTCCGCTAATGATTGATCCAATCTTCTCTCTTTGCTGCTTGCTCCCATCTCCTTGCTCTTTCACTGGCCCAACTACACCAAGATCCTGCAAAATAACAAGAAAGGGAAATTACAAGAAGCATACATTCATAATTGATTCAAGGATTATAATAAATCAAATATACAAGTATCAATACGCCGTTCAGACACATGCATATAGAAGAACCTCAAATGCTTTATTAATGGAAGAAGTAAAGTTCAGGAAGTGATACAACCATAAAAGGCCCAATCCAGCATCACCTCCCAGCAGAAAGAAATCTCCTCTTCACCTCCTTCAAGCAAATCACCCAATAGTTCTATACTCAAACCAATAGCACTTCCTTACATTCACAAGATTCCAGCCTCCCTAGACCTCATGAGAGAGATCTATATATAGGGTTTTTGGAGAAAGGATGAGTCAGCTTGAGCTTGGCATGAAGCTGACTAGTGTCCTCTCTCACTTCAGTTATTCTTCAGTTCTTGAGTCCACTTGGAGGTTCTTGCTTCCACTTGGAGATCTAGACCCTCTTACTCATCACCAGTCGAATTCCTTGATGCAAGTGTCACTTTGGAAGCTTCCTGAGTTCTGACACCTTGAGGAATGAGTCTGCCACATGTCCAAACTCGTTCAGCGCAGGTAGCTAGTGTTGGAGTTGACATTCAGCGCAGGTAGCCAGTGTAGCAGTTGACATTCAGTGCAGGTAGCCAGTGTAGCAGTTGACATGATCCATAATTGGCTTGCTTTTGAGTGTTTTCAGGTGGAGAACTGTTATTCAGTGCTGTGGTTTGCTGACCTTGTTCCTCTAGGGGTAGGAACAACATGTTTAGGGACTTTGGATCCCTTAGATTATGGACATTTCATGCTTCATGCTGTAAGGCACAAAAATGTCTATAACAGTTGCCCCCTAAAGTATGAGGTCATTTATCGGGTGAAATGCTTTATCCGGAGGATCCGAAGTTCATTCAATCGCTGAGAGGTGACCTGTAATAAAATACAATACAATACATTATTTTTCATTCTGCTTTCATGATCTAGTTGAGATGGGCATTCCCATGCTCAGCTTTATAAATTCATTTTGGTACATAGAACAGACGATCGTCTGATGGTAGACTGATAATTCTCTGCTGAAATTATCATCCTTTGAGTAGGATGATCATCTACTGCAATGATGTACATGTCAAATGTCTTTATATTTCCTGAATATATATCGCAGCCCGGATGGATGAAACTAGATCTGGCGTCTTCAAACTCGTTCGATCTTCACTCTAAGTACAAGTCGATCCATGTGAGAATTGCGCTGAAGTCGAACATGGAAAGACATCGCTTGATTACCGGGCAATGATGTAAACCGTTAACAAGTGCGAGAGGAATCACCGATAATGATAATGACCCTCAAGGTACTGCAGTACAATTCACGTGGTGTGAATAAAGGACTTGGCGTCGAACACCATGCAAAATCTTCTGGTCGAAGGTCATTGATGTATACCTGTCGCCGGAAGTGAGAAACTTTCCATTGACGCATGCAAGCTTCAAAGTACTGAGGGGTTTGTTCCTAGATCAACTTCTTGGATAATGAGCTGAAGTCGACAAGAAGCGATCCGTCAAAGGAGGGCCTTAATGAATCCCACATCAGTGACACGGAACGAAGCTAATGATTTTAATGGAGGTGAAAACAATCTGTGAAATATGATTCAGGGTGGCGATCATGGATGGATGAAGGATAATGTATGGCAGTGGATGGGACACAGTTGACTCTTTCTGAACAACATCTCTTGAACATATAACGACACTGATGCGATGGATCGGTAGCATTACCCCAAATGTGGATGGTTTTTCGAGACCATGGTGATGAGACCGGTGAATGAAACAACCCAACCTGATGTGATACGGAGGAAAAGTGTCATGTTCAAGAGCGACTTGCTACCATTAAAGCTTTGAGGTTCTCCCAGTTTTTCCCCAGTCATTTCTGACCAGTACCTCTTTATTTTTGTCAAGCTTGAGGAGGATAACATATGCTTGTTCTATAACCTGCCCTTCGGGCAAGCCCATCGCTATGTTTTAACGAGCTTAGCAATAGGGAAACTCGTTCTCGTCTAAAGACAAGTTTGTCGCTATTTAATCATTTTAACAAGTCTAACGACAAGGAAAACTCGGTCCTTTTCATTTTTAGAGAGTCTGAAAAGGTACGGAAAGTTAACTCCAAAATTCCTTTTTCGTCATCTAATCCCTTAAGTCCGAAAAAGTATAAAACAATACAGAAGGGATGTTTTTTCGATAATTTTAACGAGCTGAATAAAACAAGCGCTCGACCTTTTTGAGCAATAATCCCTCAGGTCCAAAAAGATTAAAATCTAGAGGAGGGATAGCTCTTCCGGTCACTTTAACGAGCTGGAAGGCCAAAACTCGGCAAACTTTTCATATTTTACGAGTCAGTTGAAAAGAGCTCAAAGAAGACTCGTCTTTTGAGGAACGAGTCATAAACAGGGATAGCAGCAGATTCCAGGTACAGGTTGGAATTTTCCAATCACGGCAGTGTCACAAGGATGGCTAGGTGAAATCACTCTTCGCACCTGTTCCTCAAAATGGGTAAACAATCATATGGGGGCGAACGATCGGCCAAATGGAATAGAGGTGGCAGGTGCAAACACGACCAAGGCTTTTTATGCCTAATAAATTTACGATCACAATGGTTATTTACCGGGATAGGTTCATTTTTTAATGAGCTTGAACTCTGGAGGAAACTCTTGCTCACGCTTTTCTATTTTTTAACGAGCATAAATTCCGCGGTAAAACTGCTTGAATCTCGCTTTTCTATTTTTTAACGAGCATAAATTCCGCGGTAAAACTGCTCGATATACCAGTCATAAGATAAGAAATGTCTCCTGTAAGACTCCATTTTTTATAGAGCTTGCGCCTCACATAAGCTATGCTCCCTCTCCTCCTTTCCTTATGCAAGTTCGGAAATGGCTAATCCTACGAGTTTAAAGGGTTAGACCTACAGGTTTAAAGGGAGGACCTAAAAATTTAAAAAAATAAATAGTCGCCCCTTGCTTGCACTCCAAAAGGTCGCATGCTCCCAGGTATAAAGTACAATTTCAAGGCTGCCCCTACTTATCTGATAAAACATTTGTTTTAAAGGGTGAGGCTTGGCTCTTTTTGGTTACCCAAAGATTGTTTTGTTAACACCATCAAACGAAAACATTTCCTCGGCACTGTCTACCGATGTAGACAATGGTGAATGACCTTTGTCAAACAAGTAACCTTGACAAAAAAAATCCTATTCTAGAACAACCCCTCTTCCAACCACGGACGGGGTACGGACTAGTCATATTCTTTCGCGGAAATTCTACCTTATACCCGAGGTTTCCTCTGCCCGAAGCATACCAGGATGCATGCCCCCTGGGTTCCAGTCCCATCTTTCCGAATCACTCGCACTCATCGGGAAGGTGGACTGGGGGTGGAGACATTTCTTGAATGAATAGACCATTGAGGGTTGGTATGTGACTATTTGCGATGCGTGATCCCGGAAATGAAAGTTGGTCTACGAGCTTGACCATTCTTCCTTCGTGTGGAAAACACATTACTCTAAAGAGTGAGGAGACTATAGCTCCTATGCAATATATATAGTCTCGTCCAAGGAGTAGGTTATAATCCAAGGGTCCTTGAACGACCATCACGTTCATTTGAACGGTCTTCCCTTTCAATGTAACAGGCACATTGGGGAGGATCCCTAATGGTCGACTGGTTCCTTTATCAAAACCCGAGAGATTTCTTATCTCAGGCAAAAGCGCCGGGGAACCCAGTGCTTTCCAAGCAACAGAGGAAAGGATACTCACAGATTCCCCTTCATCAATGATAGTGCCAGCCATTACCATTCTATAAATTTGGACTATGATTCTGAATGGTACACTGGCTGGCAACTAGGGTCTGCCTAGTTGGTTCCAATCAAAGGACACAACAAGGTTGCTTGGCGGTGGGACCGAATACACGGCCAGATATGACCCTAACGATGTTCCTTCCTGCGATAAAGGAATGGTTGCATTGCCCTGATGCTCATCAGAATCTTTGTTGATGAAAAGAATCTGGATGGTGTCATCCTTATTCTCTTCAGTGAGGGTGTCATTTGAAGATGAATCTTCAGTGACGGTGTCATTTGAGGATGAAACCTCTGAAGGAAGAACCGGGTCAACTGCCGTATCGACCTTTAGACTTTCGTCCGGTCTGGATTCAGTAGGTTCATTTTCAATTACTGACGCTTCAGCTGACCACTTGAGCGGGCCAGCTGTATTTTCAACCAACGAAGGACTTGGCACGAGTTTTTTGTATCCAGGAGGAAGTCTCAACGGTGAAACCGGGCGATCTTCCAAAACTCTCTTCGCTTCGTCTAAGAAGGGACAACGGTGGATGGCGTGATCGCCTTTACACAGTCTGCAGGGGGATCTTGCTCCCCCCCTTTGTCTTGAACCTTCACTTTCGCTGGTTGACGGTAAGCATTCAACATGGCTATCAGAGGTTGATGCTCTCAAATTGTGCAAACGAGGGGACCAGTCCCTTAGTATCCCGGGAATACAGGGACAATCTCTATGGAAGTGGTCTCCCTTACATATGACACATGGCGATTTAGGCCCGGTCTGTGCTGTGTGTGGATTTTTGTCAGATGTCTTTTGCTTGCCCCCAGTGGCCTTAGGCTCCTTCTTCTTCTTCTCTCTCTTCTTCTTCTCCTTCTTCTCCATGGGAGCTTGGCTTTTGCCGGCTCTACCTTGCGAAGATGAAGGATTGGAGGAAGAGTTATAGGAAGTAGAAGGCTGGTGGGCAGCTCTAGACTGATCTAATTGTTGACTTGACTGTTCAGGAACCATGGTGTTCTGAACTACATTGGTTGAGAGTAGCCAAATAGGCAGGCCAATTGTCAGTCCTGGAAGCGACAATGTGGCCATGTGGGGCACACCAAATTCTCCCCAAGAGGAGAAAGGACTAGGATTTCCATCATGTGGAATTCCTTGGTTGGGGCGTTCCATGTTCTCAACCTACAGATCAACGCAGGAATAGGAGGTGATTATGTTCTGTTTAAAATAAATTTTATAACGACGCTTTAGACACAACTTGCTTTTTCACTTTTTAAGAGTCGAGAAAAAGCTAAAGATGACTCTAGTCTCCTTCGATGTTTTAACGAGCCCGAAGTGAAAAATGCTCGGATGGACTTTTTCAGTTATAGAGTTTAAAGAAGGCCAAAAGAAACTGCTCTGGAGTTCTAGGCAGAGGGTGTGCCAAACTTTTCGCAAAACCACAGAATACATTTTATGGTACGAGTGGTCGATCTTCGTGAATGCTGTGTTCACTGCATTGCGATCAGTAGGGCGGCCGACACGGCTTCCTATGGATAAAGGCTTTGTTCCTATAGGGGTCTCCCAATATATACGCGACGGTACGTGGGAGCACAAGTCCGTATTGATACTTATCGCTTCACCGTGGAGGAATCACCCAACCACTCAACGCTAAGATATCACGTTTAACGACGTCGGAACACGTCTCTAGCTTAGACCTCTATGTGTTTGCGTTATGTTTCAATGCGCTGTTATGTAAATTCAATTTATTTTAAGGTTGATCTTGTTTAGCAGTTTTCCTTTATGGATCACTAGGAGATGTATGATAACACTCCTAAATGCAGTCTAAGATGATAAGCAAGCTTTTCAATCTTTCAACTTTGAAAATCTTAACTACTGAGGGAAAAGAAAGACATCATCTTTTCACACAGATCATAGAGCATACACTAATGCACTTTTTCCTAAATCAACATGCAAACTGTCATAATGCACATGCACAATGCAAGTATTTCTTTTCTTTTTCTTAATGTTGGTGCAATACAAAAAGAAAGCTGATGTATAACTTTAAATTCAATTTCAAGTGAAAGCAAACAAGTTTGTCCAAAATCAAAAGACACCTTAAGATTTACTTGTTTCGACACTAGAAATATATAAATTCAAACCATATGACGAAAGAAAAAGCTCAATCAGCTATGAACAGCAAATAAACTAACTCTTAAGATCAGAACGACACTTTATCACAGGTCTAGATCTAAGAGGCCACAACAAGACTAGTTCACTTTCGTTATGGGAAACTGTAAATGATACAAGAAATACACAAAGAACAAACACAGTTTCTTTATACAACCGAGGCGGAATAGTGGCAAGGAAAGTTGGTTTCAGATAGGTACATTGACTGGTAACAGGCTGCAAAAACAAGAGTGAAAACAGGGCAATAAACAGGAGGGAACCCCAGTAGCACTAGGAAAAACTGGTTCAGCGCAGGTAGTACACTGGAAGTTTGACCTTCAGTGCAGGTAGCCCCTTCGGGAACTGCGCTGAAATGCAGACTGCCTTCACAATGCCTGCACTGAAGATTCAAACTTTCGTTTTTCTCAGTTTCCGGGTCACAGATTGCTCAAAAATTCACAGTTTTTGGCCAAATCAGAAGCTATCAGTCAAGTACACACTAAGGGATGAAAATGAGGATGAAAAGCTATCACTAAGAGCTATTTAGGGTCCTTGTGAATCGGCTCTTCAAATCATAAACATGCCCAGAAACTGAGCTAGAGTAGCTGCCCTCTACTTTGCATTTGAAAGATCCAAATGCAGTTCGATTCGGTACTCACTGTGTTTATGAAATGAATAGCAAAAACACAAACAACCAACAAGATACGATCCTCAGCGGAGTCGCCAATTTGTTGTTGGGAAAAGTATCCAATACGGAATGACCCTATCCCACTCTAAGGGTGATAGTACCTCAGCAACAATCAAAGCAAAGCTATTCAAGATTACTTCTTTATGAGATGTAAGAGAGAGGAGGAAGAGATCCACTAACCGATGTCTTCCGCTAATGATTGATCCAATCTTCTCTCTTTGTTGCTTGCTCCCATCTCCTTGCTCTTTCACTGGCCCAGCTACACCAAGATCCTGCAAAATAACAAGAAAGGGAAATTACAAGAAGCATACATTCATAATTGATTCAAGGATTAGAATAAATCAAATATACAAGTATCAATACGCCGTTGAGACACATGCATATAGAAGAACCTCAAATGCTTTATTAATGGAAGAAGTAAAGTTCAGGAAGCGATACAACCATAAAAGGCCCAATCCAGCATCACCTCCCAGTAGAAAGAAATCTCCTCTTCACCTCCTTCAAGCAAATCACCCAATAGTTCTATACTCAAACCAACAGCACTTCCTTACATTCACAAGATTCCAACCTCCCTAGACCTCATGAGAGAGATCTATATATAGGATTTTTGGAGAAAGGATGAGTCAGCTTGAGCTTGGCATGAAGCTGACTAGTGTCCTCTCTCACTTCAGTTATTCTTCAGTTCTTGAGTCCACTTGGAGGTTCTTGCTTCCACTTGGAGATCTAGACCCTCTTACTCATCACCAGTCGAATTCCTTGATGCAAGTGTCACTTTGGAAGCTTCCTGAGTTCTGACACCTTGAGGAATGAGTCTACCACATGTCCAAACTCGTTCAACGCAGGTAGCTAGTGTTGGAGTTGACATTCAGCGCAGGTAGCCAGTGTAGCAGTTGACATTCAGTGCAGGTAGCTAGTGTAGCAGTTGACATGATCCAGAATTGGCTTGCTTTTGAGTGTTTTCAGGTGGAGAACTGTTATTCAGTGCTGTGGTTTGCTGACCTTGTTCCTCTAGGGGTAGGAACAACATGTTTAGGGACTTTGGATCCCTTAGATTATGGACATTTCATGCTTCATGTTGTAAGGCACAAAAATGTCTATAACAATCTTCTAATTGATTTGCAAACTCATGCTTGGAGAAAGGAATACCAGCTGAGAGAGGGTTGCCTCTACCTCGTTTCCGGGCTGCCCTGGAGTGGTTTCTAAACACAGTCTTGATGTCCTCATAAGGCAGTTGGTAAATATCTCCCCCGGGTAACATGTGAAGGGTATCTAAGAGGTCTTTAGGGACTCCTCAGAGCATAACCAACTTGAGGGATTTAGGGTCAAGTGTGCACCTGGCCCGCTTATAGCTAAGTTGGAACCTCTCCTCGTAATCCTCTAAGGACTCATCATTTCCCATGGTCATCCGAAAGATTTCTCCCTTGGTTTCCTTGGACCTACAGTAATCCCGGTACTTGGTATTGAAAGCTTGCTGCATCTGAGCCCAAGTGGTGATACTATTCCCAGGTAAGCCCATGAACCAGCGTAATGCTGCATCCTTAAGAGTGGAAGGGAAGAGTTTCAGCTTCTGCTCATCTTCAGTATAGTCATAGGTTCTACAAAGGACAGCAAACTCAAATAGGAAGGTATCAGGATCTTCAGTAGTCAGTCCATGGAAGTGAGGTAAAGCGGAGGGGCTAATGTTCTTCATTTTCATCTCTCCATTGGTCTCTCGGATGGGGAAGGCACCTTCTATTCTCTCATCTTCTCTTCTATTGTCAGCCATAGCTTCAGATGGGATGGTCTCTAATTCTTCTTCTGCTATAGGATCTTCATATATCTCAGGAGGTTCACCTATAGGTTCTTCTGGATCACTGCCACCTAAGAAGAGAGAAGGGTGACTCAGTGATGTGGTGGGGGTATTGGGTAGGAATTTGCCTATTTTATCTCGGTTCCTACGAGGCATGAAATGGAAAGACTTTTTTTGATTGCTTTTGTTCTTTTTTCTTTGGTACCTGCAAAACTGAAACAGATTGATCTACAACTAACTATCTTACTGAAATAAAGATGCAGAATTGAATTGAAAGCAGGAAAGAACTAATCTACTTTGCTCAAATGAAATTGCAGGAATGGAAATGCTAGTCTACGCTTGCAGAATTGAAATGCTAATCTACGCTTGCAAAATTGAAATGCTAATCTACGCTTGCAGAATTGAAATTGCGGAATTGAAAGGCTAATCTAGGAAAGCAGGAAATGTCTATGCTACTTTTGCAGAATGGAAATGAAATAAACTACTTGGCAGAAGGCTAGAGTAAGAAAATAGAAGAAAAGCAACAATTACTAATACTCTGACGCTTCCCCGGCAATGGCGCCAAAAAGATGGTGGGCTCCAGTATTGTAGCAATAATGCTACAACTCCTAGAGCTTCCTATCTCTAATTTTATCAACCCGGTAGTTCGTAACAAACTTGGAAGCGGCGGTGCTGTATGCACAAGTACTAGCTCTTGTCGCAGCTGTCACTTGGTCAGCTGGCACAAGTCCACTAGGGCTCAAGCCAACTTCTATATGTTCTCAGAAGAAGCTTTCTAAATGATGGACGAACTTATCTCAAAGGAAATTAATCTACTTTGCAAGAATGAACTGAAAGCCAACCAAAACATGGAAACCCTAGTAAACCCTAATCTGACTAGTTTAACCTCTATGATGCAATAGTGAGAGTGCAAACTTCTACAAATGATGCCATTACTGCTAGTGATGTGAAATGCATGAACTTAAACTACTTCTATTGAAAAGAACATTATTTTTGTATTTTTGCTTAAGTGGTTGGAGTTATTATGACTTTGTTTCTTATTAGGTTTTGACTGTGCAGGGGTAGTGCGAAGGGAAAGAAAGCTTGGGAAAGGTCAGGAGGGCTACGAGATGTTCCAGGGGATCCCTAACATCATTCCACAGGAGTCTACAACGTTCAGATGCTCGGCAACCGAGTTTGCAGGCTTCTACAGGATGTCTGCAGGGGATCCTACAGGAAGCTCGGGATTTCTACAGGAAGTCTGCTAACTTCTACAAGATGTTCGACAGTTGGAGTTTTGGGTGATGGAGGAGTGGAGAAGCTGTGTGTGTGGATAGGTAGGATGGACAGGGAGCTTGTGATGGCTCAGGGGCAGAGATATGAGATGAGGAAAGAGTGGGTACAGTTGGTTGGTGGATAGAAGGGTGGAAGCAAGGAAAAGCCAAAGAGATGGAGCTACGTGAATAGTAGAGGTGTTGGAAGGCTAACGAGCTGCACAGAGGTCGAGCAAGTGGCTTTAGGCGTGGTTGAGAAGAAGAAGAACACAATCAAGTGATGCTTTGCAGTGTAAAAGAAACAAATCCTCTATGTCTTGCACAAAACCAAGAATTCCATCAACCTATTCTAACTGTGTTATTAAATCAACGAACAACAATGTAAATTGTGGAGAAAAACCGTGCATGGTGTTGGAACGAAGAAGTAGTGCTCAAGATCAGAATGCATGGATGGATCTACAATTGAAATGACTGTGTTGCAGCTTGCATGAAAGTATAAGACTGCGTTCTTTTGGTGGTTGCTACAACCCACACCCCCAATCTCTAAACAGAGATGGCAGCGAGTGCACTATCAACCTTTTTTGGATCTCTAATGAATTTTGATCCTCCTACTCTAAGATAAGCAACTAAAAGCACTTTAACCATAAACTAATCATATTCAATCACATTAAAGAAATTAAATCAACAGACTGTGTTCTTTCAAATGCATGTGGAAGCAAAGAAATAAAGTGCTGAAAGAAAGACAAGTAACAATACAAGGAAAAGGAGGTATATTGCTCTCAGGTTGGGCCCTAACCTGAGAGCTATAGCTCCCTTAAAAACTCAGAATTTAATCCAAAGCTGCCTGCCTTTATTAAATAATAATGAGTCTAACATCATGCCAAAACTGGCTTACAAAAAGCAAAAACCAAGCTGTAGCTCGTGCTTAGAAATTGCTACAGTAGTTCAAAAGTTCAAAAAAACTTCTATCAAAGGCTACGGCCTTCATATTTATACATGATGAAGATCAAGCTAGCTTCCTCAATTCGTGGAGCTTGGCTGTCCAACTGAAAGTTAAACTGTTGTTCCTGTAGAATCCATTGGCTGCCTTTAAGCTCGGTGGGGAGAGCTGTTGGAGCTCGGAGTTAAGGTGGAAATCACGAGGAAGTTCATCAAGACTGTGGACAACCTCCCTATGAACCCGCAATGCCACCTTTGTTGTCTCCTTGTCTCCATTTGCGTGGTCTTTGCTCTCTTTAATGCCAAAAAACCTGAAATCATCATGTATTAGCCACATAGATATAATGCCTGCCCTTCTTCCTACAAATAACAGGAATATACTAAGAAATGAATGCATAAGTGTTAAAAGATGAAGGGTTGAGCAGGGTAAGTAGGCCAAATGAGCCCAAATTGTTACCAAAAATTGGGGCTCATCACCCCTCTCCTTCAAAAAAGTGTTGGCCTCAATGCTTGACTAGTTCTGGATGCTTCTATATAAAATTCTCATGCTCCCATGTGGAATCTTCAGCGGATAAGTTCTTCCACTTGATAAGATACTCCGAAATTGATCGATTTCATAACTGTCGAGTTCTTGTTTTTGTGACTGCTTCTGGTTTCAATATAATTTTTCCTTCCTTGTCAAGTTCTAGAAATATTGTTTGAACTGGGAGCTTATCGCCTATAACCTTCTATAAACATGAGACATGGAAAACTGGGTGCAATCGAGAAGCTGTAGGAAGCTCCAATTTGTATGCCATAGTACCAATCTTTTACAACACCTTGTACGGACCATAATACTTTGGTGATAATTTATTATCCTTCTTAGCTTGCTTGAGGGACATTTGCTTATATGGTTATAGCCGTAGGAATACCCAATCACCTACATCAAAACTTCTTTCGTTGCGATGTTGATCTGCCTGTTGTTTCATTCTATTATGTGCCAACACGAAGTTATCCTTTAAGAGTTGGAGGACTTGTTGTTGATGTTCGATGTGATGTTCCACTGCTTGAACCTTAGAATTTTCTCTTAAATATGATGTGATGGATGGTGGCTGATATCCATAAAGTGCCATAAATGGGGTCATTTTTGTTGCTGTATGGAAGGAAGTTTTATACCACCATTCAGCCATAGGCAAACATTTGACCCATTGTGTCTGTTTATCAGATACAAAGCAATGAAGATATCCTTCCAAACATTTGTTTACTATCTCAGTTTTCCCATCAAATTGAGGATGATAAGATGAGCTATGAGCTCACTGAGTACCAAGACAAGAAAATAATTCTGTCCAAAAATTTCCAGTGAAAATGGGATCTCTGTCACTTACAATAATCTTGGGGTTTCCAAGTAGCTTTTGAATTGTTTCCATAAATGTAGTAGAAATTGTACTAGCTTTAAATGGATGTGATAATGCACAAAAGTGTGCATACTTGGTAAGTCTGTCAACTACCACCATGATGACACTCTTTCCCTCAAATTTTGGTAAACCTGTGATAAAATCCATTGAAACCTCCTCCCAACGTCGGCTTGGAATGGATAAAGGTTGTAATAGACCCGGTGTATTAACTGTTTCAACTTTATTTTGTTGGCAAACCAAACATTCTGCCACAAACTTTTGAATATCTGATTTAAGGCCCTCCCAAAAAAATTCCTTCTTAACCCTGTGGTATGTTTTTAAAAATCCTGAGTGCCCTCCTAAGGGAGAAGTGTGCAATTCCATAAGAATCTTTTGTTTTCGCTGGGAATTGTTATAGAGGTATAAGCGATCTTTGTACCATAACAAATAATTTTGCTACCTAAATGTATCAAACATATTGGAGTCTTGTTGTAACTTTCGAATAAGTGCCCACACTTCTTCGTCATTCTTCCATTCCTCCCTTGCTTCGTTTATCCAATCTGGTTGGTGTTGGGTCCCTATAATACTAGTGATTACCCCATTACTATTGTAGTTATACCCCTTATTAATATTTTTGTGCCCCTATTGCCCCCATATTGTTATTACTGTGCCCCATAGAATCGCTCTATTGTTATTTTTGTGGCTTTATATTATTATTGTTAGGTCGGCTAGATTATATTGTGACTCCTTAGACTCCTATATATAGAAAGGAGGTTTTGTCATTTGAATCATCCAAGAATTGTTCATTTATGTAATGTAAAGGAGGTTTCCCCCTCGAAGAGGCTGAATTCTAAGGCGTTGATCTATGTTTTCTATCTTTTCTTGAGCTGGTTTCATAACATTTGGTATCAGAGCTTTGGATTCTAGGGTTTCGCTGCTCCAAACAGGTCATCATGGAATTTTCACTATAACATTTTTTCTGCGATGTTTCAGAAGCTACAACAAAAACCCATTTGAGAAGCAATCTCGCTGAACCTTGGGTCCGAAGTTTAGAGGTTTTCGCGCTATATTTGCGGAGATATGATCTGCGGAAGTTGGTCTTTTTGCAGACTCCTGAATTACATTCCAAACAGGTGACCTGGGGAGAATCGTCATAACTTTCTCTCTGGGGATTGGATTGAAATTTCATAAGAAGGTGCAGAAAGAGGACGGATGTTAGTTTCTTGTATGAGTTTTTTAGATCCAAAGGTCGAAACAGTGACTCGTGGCACGTCATACAAGTTTTCTCTACTGAACTAGTCTATAATCAAGTCACTGTGGGAGATTTCACATAACTCTTCCTTGGAGAATCCAATTTGGGTCAGACTTGTAGCATTGGAAAGAGGACACAAAAGGCTACTACACATCTCAATTTCAGAATTGGAGGATATGAAATTACATAGATACATCAGATTCAATATCAAACTTCTACAAAGTGAAAAAAGGTGTGTAGTTTTTTTTAAATTTTTGCGTAAGATTGGTTTGAAGGAATTCATAGGGCATAGTAAAGCATTATTATCGGTGACTGATGCCTCGAGGAAAGAAAATGAAAACATACAGTAAGGAACCTGAAAGCTCTAGCATGACTCATGAAGAAGAGGAAGAAATTCTACATGATATATCAAAATTACAAGAACAAGTGCAACAAATGTCACGCTCACAAAAGCTAACAGAAGCTAAGATAAATGGCGTGGAATCTGAGATAAAGGGCATGGAAGCTAAGATGGATGATTCAAAGACAGATTTGAAGAGAGACATGGCAGATTTGAAGACAGACATGACAGATTTGAAGACAGATTTGACACATTTTCTACAAGAAATACTTACTAATGGTGAAAAGGTTGTAAAGGAAACTCATGATGTGAACAAAAGAACTGCTAATCATGATTCCATACACTCTAATGTTGGATCGAAGACCCACCATATTCCAAAAATCAATATGAGGAAGTTTGATGGCAAGGATCCTGCCACATGGATATTACAGATGGAGCAATTCTTCGATCTCAATAATGTGAAAAACACACAAAAGGTATGTATGGCAACTTTATATTTGGAACCAAATCAGTTTGTATGGTATCAATGACTTTGCTCTCATAAACAATTTATCACTTGGGTAATTTTTACGGAAGAATTGATAGCACATTATGAGGATACAAAAAGCAACACTTTTTTTAGCCAATTGATAAGTCTCAAACAAAAGGGTTCAATAATGGAGCACATTGAGGAATTCCAAAAATAGAACATAAGGGTAAAAGATATTCCAGAGGAGCATAGGATTGATGTGTTCATAGGGTCTTTAAAGGATAATATCCAACATGATGTTTGCCTTTGGGAACCTGATTCATTAGAGAAGCCATTCAGGTTAGCAAGAAAAATGGAAAGAAAAATTATTGCAACCAGGAAGCATACCACTCAAAACTATAAAGACAGAAGTGTTGTTGCCCCTAGTCTTCCACAACCTATAAGTTTGACACCACAAAAATTGGAAGAAAAAAGAGCAAAAAGGCTTTGTTACAGTTGTGATAGCAAATACACTAAAGGTCATAAGTGTGTTGAGAAGAAATTATTCTACATAGATTGTGAAGAGGGAGAAGAAAAGGAGCAAGAAAGGTCAAAAGAAGAGGATATACTCCAGGAACAAAGCCTAGATGAAGAACAAATAAATCCTACCATATCTTGTAATGCATTGGCAGGAATTACCACTCAAACCATCAAGATAGAAGGACAAATCAAGAAGAAAAAGGTAATAGTGTTGATTGATTCAGGAAGCACCCACAATTTTATTCATTGTAAGGTAGCAAAAGAATTGAATTGCTTCCTATATCTAGCACCAGAGTGTCAAGTGATGATTGCAAATGGAGGAACAATAAATTTCTTTGGAAAGTGCCATAATATCAAGCTATCCATGGGAGAATATGTATTTACTAGCCAAATGCTTTCCATTCCAATGGGAGGTGCTGATGTTGTACTAGGAGTCCAATGGCTACAATCCTTGGGTACAATAGCTTTTAATTTTCAAGAACTTTTCATCAAATTTTCTACGGAAGGAAAGGAAGTTGAATTAAGGGGTATTGCAGGTAAACCAAGAAAGATAATCATCTCTAATGGTATGACAAAGCTTCTAAAAAAGGAGCAAAGAGATGTAATTGCACAATTATGTTCACTAGATGTTTCCACATTGGAATCATCTATTTCTCTAGATCTCCAAAAAGTCCCGGACAATCATTCCAAGGTATTTGAGACTCCCAAAGGTCTCCCACCTATGCGTGATCATGATCATGCTATTCATCTGATTCCAGGAAGTGTTCCTCCAAACATCAGGCCATACAGATATCCCTATGTCCAAAAGAGTGAAATTGAACGTATGGTTGCAGAAATGCTAGAGGCTGGTATAATTCAACCGAGTCAAAGTTCTTTCTGTGCTCCAGTAGTATTGGTGCACAAGAAGGATGGATCATGGCGCATGTGTCTGGATTATAGGGAGCTCAAAAAGCTCACTATTAAAGATAAGTTCCCCATTCCTGTCATTGATGAATTACTGGAGGAATTGCATGGATCAATTTACTTCACCAAGTTGGATCTTCGTTCAGGATATCATAAAATCAGAATGAAGACTAAAGACATTCCGAAAACAGCATTTAGAACTCATGAGGGTCATTATGAATTTTTGGTCATGCCTTTTGGCCTTACCAATGCACCTTCAACATTTCAAGGTTTGATGAATTCAATTTTCAAACCATTCCTTAGAAAATTTGTGTTAGTATTTTTTGATGATATACTAATCTACAACAAGTCTTGGAAGGATCATGTTGAACATGTTGACAGGGTGCTACAACTATTGGAGGAGAAACAATTATATGCAAAAAGATCCAAATGTTTCTTTGGAGTCCAAGAGGTGGAATATCTGGGTCATATTGTATCTCATGAAGGAGTTAAGGTAGACCCTAGCAAAATTAAAGCCATTAAGGAATGGAAAATCCCCACATCCATAAAGCATCTGCGAGGATTTCTCGGGTTGAGAGGGTATTATCGCAAGTTTGTTAAGAATTATGGGAGAATAGCAGCACTTCTAACAACATTATTGAAGAAAGATGCATTTTCATGGACTCTGGAAGCAACAAAGGTCTTTGAACATCTTAAAGAGGCAATGTGCCAAGCACCGGTCTTAGCTACACCGCACTTCACAAAAACCTTTATTGTTGAATGTGATGCTTCAGGAAATGGAATTGGTGTTGTTATAATGCAAGATGAAAGACCCATTGCTTTTGAAATTCATCCAATCAAGGGAAAGTTTTAAAGCAAAGTTATTTATGAGAAGGAAATGTTAGCAATACTCCATGCACTTAAGAAATGGCGACCCTACCTCATGGGAAGACACTTCAAGGTAAAAACGGATCATGATAACCTTAAATAATTTTTAGAACAAAGATTATCCTCTGAAGAGCAACAAAAGTGGGTCACAAATATGTTGGGTTATGACTTTGAAATCATCTACAAGAAAGGGAAGCAAAATGTGGTGGCAGATGCACTGTCAAGAAAGGATGAGGATGTGGAAGCATTGTTGTGCGCCATTTCTATGTAGGAATTTACAGGGTAAGTTCCTTAGACAGAACACCAAAGGACACCGCTCACAAACAGATCACAGATCAATACACCAGTATTTTGACGTGGTTAAAACCCTCAAAGAGGGAAACAGTCCATGGCCTGAGCCAACGCGGCCACTTCAGGCAATTTATTAATAAAAGAATGAAAATTTACATATGCTTCTCTCATAGACGGATTACCCTACAAATGACCCTCCATGCTCTTTAAATAGAGATCATGGACCAATCGGGTGTTAAGCCACGGATCAAGTGTCGGTAATACCGAGGAGAGAATAAACTGTCGGATCACTACATATCGTGACCGTTGGATTGTAAGTTACAAAATGTACATAGTAAAGAAACACACTTTACTTAACTCTATACCTAACTCTATACTAGACCAAGTTGTACTTAACTATTTCCTATGTGTCGGAATATCCTAACATCCCCCCTTAAGAACAACTTGGGATAGGATTGAAGGATTTACAAATATGACACAATAGGAGAAGGAAGGATGCACTAGAGCCTATCCCCCCTTAGTGACAACTTCCTGAACTCCAACCATAAATCGAAGTTTAGTGAACTTCGCCTCTGTGAGAGCCTTTGTAAAGATGTCTACAACTTGATCATTTGTTGAACAATATTGCACTTCAAGAACATGGTCGTGAATGAGCTTTCTGATGAAGTGCATGTGCAGTTCAATGTGTTTGTTGTGTGATGTTGGACTGGATCTTTGCATAGCTGAATGGCACTTTGATTATCACACCAAAGTGTAGTCGGATGCTGCTGCTGAAAGCCAAACTCTGATAGGATTTGACGAAGCCACAAGGCTTCCTTACTAGCTTCTACGGCACCACGATACTTTGCTTCTGCTGAAGAAAGAGAAATGGCACCTTGTTTCTTGCAAGCCCATGTAATAGGTCCTGAACCAAGAGTGAACACATAACCTACAATAGACTTCTGATCATCAGGGTCACCAGTCCAATCGAAATCAGTGAAACCATCCAATAGAGGAGATGCTTTGGCACTGTAATGAATCCCAAAATGAACTGTACCTCGAACATCACAAAGTATTATTTTAGCTGCTTTCCAATGACTTTCACGTGGGTTTTGCATAAATCGATCAATAAGGCCAACAGGAAAGGAAAGGCCAGCACGAGTATGGGTTAGATACAAAATTTTTCCTACAAGTTGACGGTATAAGGTAGCATCAACTTAAGGAGAAGTACAAGTGACTGAAAGTTTGACTCGAGATTGAAAGGGAGAAGGGGTTGGCTTACAGTCTTCCATGTGAAAATGGCGTAGAATATCACAAGCATACTTGGATTGGGAAAGAGAAATACCTTCCTTGGATTGCAAGACTTGAAGACCAAGAAAATAATGTAAGTGTCCTAAGTCTGTCATTTCAAACTTCCTTTTAAGGCTAGACTTCACATGGTTTATAAGGTTGGGATCACTACCAGTCAGGATAAGATCATCAACATAAAGAACAAGAGTGATAAGAGACTTGCCCACTTTCTTGGTGTAGACAGTATTGTCAGATGACACCTAGAAAAGACATTTTCTAAAAGAAAGTTATCCATTTTGGCATACCAAGCTCGAGGAGCTTGCTTGAGACCATAAAGGGATTTCTTAAGCCGACATACAAGGCTGGAGTCTATTTGTATAAAACCAATAGGTTGTTCCATATAGATTTCTTCATGCAAGTCCCCATGCAAGAAGGTGGATTTAACATCCATCTGATGGACTTCCCATTTGAAAGAGGCAACAAGGGAAAGAACAAGGCAGATAGAGTTCATTTTGGTAATAGGGGAGAAGATCTCAGTGTATTCAATGCCTTCAACTTGTGAAAAACCCTTAGCAACAAGACGAGCTTTATGCTTATCAACTTTCCCATCTGGTCCATACTTGGTTCTGTAAACCCATTTGCATCTAACAAGTTTTCGTCCCTTTGGTAGAGGAACAAGATCCCATGTATCATTAGCCAATAATGAATGATATTCTTCATTCATAGCTGCTTCCTAATCTGGATGCCCTGAAGCTTCTGCAAAGGTGTCAGGACCATAATTCACTGAAGCTTGAGCGAGTAAAGAAGAGGCTCTCGCGAACTGAGAACGTGTACGCCACTGATCTGTAGGATCACCAGTAAGATCACCTACTACATCCCGAGTAGCACGGACCCATTTTGGAAGCTGAGGAGCTGAAGGAGGATCCTGAGAAGGTGGGGGAGGAGTTTCATCCTCGCTTTCATCATCTGAAGAAGAAATATTTTCAAAATTAGAAGAGATAGGGAGAGGTGGCACATCCGCCTAACTAGGCTCGCAGGCCGATATATTTTTATAAAACTTTACATCTCTCCTAATGATAACATTTTTGGACTTAAGTGGAATAAATCTATATCCTTTGACATCTTCAGAATATCCAACAAAAATACATTTTTCACTCTTAGGTTCTAAAGCTTTATGTTTCTCATCTGGAATATGTGCCCATGCTTCACTTCCAAAAACACGAAAGTGACTTACATCTGGTTTGATTGAGCTCCATGCTTCTTCTGGAGTGATATTATTTAAAAACTTAGTAGGAGTGTGATTTATTATGTAATTTGCACAGTTAATTGCTTATGCCCAATAATTAAGACTAAGTCCTTTAGATTGAAGCATACAATTAGCCATTTCCTTTAAGGTGCGATTCTTCCTTGCAGCTACACCATTTTGTTGTGGAGTATATGGAACAGTATGTTGCATTTGAATTCCATTCTCAGTGCAAAAGTTGATGAATGTGTTTTTAACATATTCTCCGCCATTATCAGATCTTAGCTTAAGAATTTGATGTCCAGATTTTTTTTCAACAAAGGCCTTAAAGGCCAAGAACATGTTAAATACTTCACTCTTGAGTTTTAAGAAGTATACCCAAGTGCGTCTGGAGAAATCATCAATGAAAGTTAAGAAATACTTGTAGCCAGAGAATGAAGCAACTGGAAGTGGACCACATAAATCACTATGCACGAGCTACAAAGGGGCTGAGGCGTGCCAAGAGGCATGTTTTTCAAAACTGTCCCAAAGATGTTTTCTGAGTACACATCCGGAACAAACACCATCTCTGCAAGATACCATTGGAAGACCTGTCATCATATTTTCTTTACATAGATTCTGAAGAGAGCGATAGTTTAAGTGACCAAATCGCTCATGCCAAAGTTTGCTCACTTCATCATTATGAGAAACAAATACTGAGGGAAGATTTAATGACCCAAAGTTGTGAAACTTATACAACCTTGTAGAATCATCAGTAATGCCAGTAGCTAAAATCTGTCTAGGATCCCTTAGGTCCTTAATTACAACATTGTGAGGTGAAAATTCAATGATTTTACCTTCACCTGAATGGGTTATCTGATATACAGATAGAAGGTTGCAGGATAAGGTTGGAATACATAATACATCATTAAACTGACCATTGTCTAGATGAACAGTTCCAGTCCCTAAACCACTAAGAGATCTATCATCACCAACATATATATTTTTGGTGTTACAATCATTTAAAGAAGAAAACATGGCTTTGTTTTTGGCCATGTGATAAGAAGCTCTAGAATCAATGAGCCACTCATGAGAATGAGAAGAAGAAGATACATTTAGTGCATAGCCAGACCGAGATGCTTGACAACCACATGTAGAAAGTGCCATTCCTGAAGATGAAGTTGAAGTTGAAGATTGCTCCAAATGGATGTTATGATTCTTCATTGCTGCTTCCAAGGCTTCCATCTTCTTAAAGCATTTGGATTCTAAGTGGCCATCTCGATTACAAAAGTTGCAATGTCTATCAGTCTTCTTCCATTTGTGTTTATTTGTCTTATCATTTTGTTGAAATGATTTTTCATTTTGAGGCGGAAATTGCTTAGGACCCTTGTTTGGTTTAGGACCATTATTTTTAGGATACGACTTCTTAGGATTATTTGAATTTGGTTTCTGCTGGGCGGCTAACGCTTTCTTAGAAGAGTTTCCAAGATGAAGAAGACCAAGGTGTAAGATTTTTTCTTGTTCTCTTATTAAAGAATCACGAAAGGAATCAAAGGAAGGGGACTTGTAGGCTTGTCCTTGAAAAATGAAGGCTTCTCTTGTAGAATGGAAGGTGGAAACAAACACAGAATAGGCTGGTCCCAACTTAGTAAGAATGGATTAGATAAGGCTACTATCTTATTTCTTAACCTTAACACCTTCCAAGAGAAGTCTAAGGGTCTTGAACTTGGACAAAAAATCTTCAATGCAAGAAAAATTATTGGGGTCCAATGTAAGCAATTTTTTTCAAGTTGATGGGCTTTAAGTTCATTTTTAATTCCAAAGACTTTAGTAATCTGTTTCATTGCTTCATCAGGAGTATCAAGTTCTGCAATATGGATCTAAGATCTGCAGAAATAAACATCCCTATCAACCCACGTGCTTGGTCTTTCCTATTTTCCCATTTAGCTGCATTGTCTTCATCTTTCGGTTTGGTCTCTTGGCCTGTGCCTATTCTGTAAAGACCTTTACTTCTAAGTAAATCCACAGTGTAGGACCACCATTGGAAGTAGTTGGTGCTGTCAAGAATAACTTGGCATGGACTTTCTATTTTTTTTTTAAACTGAAGCTATAGATTCTGAAACTAAGTGTTTCAATGGAATGATCTCGAAAAATTAGGCTGTTTAAAAAAAAAACGGTTCCGAAAACAGCTTCCGGATGAAAAAGTTATGGCTTTTTGAAGAAAATTTGATGAAGTCGCCGACGAAGTGCAGGAATGTGCGAAAATGAAAAAATCCACCCCCACAAATGGAGACTTGAACCCAAGACCTCTACTCTCATAAATTAGCTTTGCACCAAGTGAGCTATACAAAAAGTTTGAGAGAGAGAGAGAGAGAGCGGGGGCTTGATGCTTTGGGTTGCGTGCTTGCTTTGAGAAAGCTCTTTTTCCCTACAAAACAAAAAACACAAAACCCAACATGGACACACAAAAAAAACAAACCTTGCGGCTCGAAGTTAGCTTTAGCCGGAAACTAAATATTTTCCTCAATGTTTCTGATTTTCCGAGATCACACTAAGGCACAGTGGAAAAGAGCATACGCATGAGAAAAATCCTTCCTTTCTGTTTCTGATTTGCCCAGATCACACAGAGTCGCAGGGCAAAGAGCATACGCAGAAATGAAAGGTATAGATCCAGTAATAAAAAAAGCTAAATAAACCGAAAACCAAAATAAACAGAGAGAAAATAACTGTAAACTGCAAATAAACACTGTATACCTCCAGATCTTAAAAATGACGCAACTAGGGGTACCAGAAATCTTTTCGCGTGAAACGCAAGGGGTTCCTCACTGGAACAGATGCTCTGAACACAACAGAGCAGTCCTCTCGGCCCGAAAGCAGTCAGAAATAGTAGATCTAGGAAATGGTAGTCTGATGCAGTTCTAACGGCTTCAGATTTGGATCACCAACGGACGCAGCCCTCAAATAGCTTTGATACCATGTAGGAATTTACAGGGTAAGTTCCTCAAACAGAACACCAAAGGACACCGCTCACAAAGAGATCACAGATCAATACACCAGTATTTTGACGTGGTTAAAACCCTCAAAGAGGGAAACAGTCCACGGCTTGAGCCAACGCGGCCACTTCAAGCAATTTATTAATAAAAGAATGAAAATTTACATATGCTTCTCTCATAGACAGGTTACCCTACAAATGACCCTCCATTCTCTTTAAATAGAGATCATGGACCAATCGGGTGTTAAGCCACGGATCAAGTGTCGATAATACCGATGAGAGAATAAATCGTCGGATCACTACATATCGTGATCGTTGGATTGTAAGTTACAAAATGTTCATAGTAAAGAAACACACTTTACCTAACTCTATACTAGACCAAGTTGTACTTAACTATTTCCTATGTGTCGGAATATCCTAACATTCTATTATCCAACTAGATTGGATAAACGAAGCAAGGGAGGAATGGAAGAATGACGAAGAAGTGTGGGAACTTATTCGAAAGTTACAACAATATTCCAGTACATCTGATACATTTAACTGGAAAAATGATTCGTTATGGTACAAAGATCGCTTATACCTCTGTAAGAATTCCCAGCTAAAACAAAAGATTCTTATGGAATTGCACACTTCTCCCTTAGGAGGGCACTCAGGATTTTTAAAAACTTACCACAGGGTTAAGAAGGAATTTTTTTGGGATGGTCTTAATTCAGGTATTCAAAAGTTTGTGGCGAAATGTTTGGTTTTCCAACAAGATAAAGTTGAAACAATTAAGACACTGGGTCTATTACAACCTTTATCCATTCCAAGCCAACGTTAGGAGGAGGTTTCAATGGATTTTATCACAGGTTTACCCAAGTCTGAGGGAAAGAGTGTCATCATGGTGGTAGTTGACTGACTTACCAAGTATGCACACTTTTGTGCATTATCACATCCATTTAAAGCCAGTACAATTTCTACTGCATTTATGGAAACAATTCAAAAGCTACATGGAAACCTAAAGATTATTGTAAGTGACAGAAATCCCATTTTCACTGGAAATTTTTGGACAGAATTATTTTCTTGTCTTGGTACTCAGTTAGCTCATAGCTCACCTTATCATCCTCAATTTGATGGGCAAACTGAGATAGTAAACAAATGTTTGGGAGGATATCTTCGTTGCTTTGTATCTGATAAACAGACACAATGGGTCAAATGGTTGCCTCTGGCTGAATGTTGGTATAACACTTCCTTCCATACAACAACAAAAATGACCCCATTTATGGCACTTTATGGGTATCAACCACCATCCATCACATCATATATAAGAGAAAATTCTAAGGTTCAAGCAGTGGAACATCACATCGAACATCAACAACAAGTCCTCCAACTCTTAAAGGATAACCTCGTGTTGGCACAGAATAGAATGAAACAACAGGAAATCAACATCGCAATGAAAGAAGTTTTGATGTAGGTGATTGGGTATTCCTACGGCTACAACCATATAAGCAAATGTCCCTCAAGCAAGCTAAGAAGGATAATAAATTATCGCCAAATTATTATGGTCCGTGCAAGGTGTTGCAAAAGATTGGTACTACGGCATACAAATTGGAGCTTCCTGCAGCTTCTTGATTGCACCAAGTTTTCCATGTTTCATGTTTAAAGAAGTTTATAGGCGACAAGCTCCCAGTTCAAACAATATTGCCAGAACTTGACGAGGAAGGAAAATTTATATTGGAACCGGAAGCAGTCACAAAAAAAAGAACTCGGCAGCTATGAAATCGATCAATTTCAGAGTATCTTATCAAGTGGAAGAGCTTATCCGCTGAATATTCCACATGGGAGGATGAGAATTTTATGCAAAAGTATCCAAAACTACTCAAGCGTTGAGGACAACACTTTTTGGAAGGAGAGGGGCCTTTTGGGTCCCTATAATACTAGTGATTACCCCATTACTATTGTAGTTATACCCCTTATTAATATTGTTGTGCCCCTATTGCCCCCATATTGTTATTACTGTGCTCCATAGAATCCCTCTATTGTTATTTTTGTGGCTTTATATTATTATTGTTAGGTCAGCTGGATTATATTGTGACTCCTTAGACTCCTATATATAGAAAGGAGGTTTTGTCATTTGAATCATCCAAGAATTTTTGATTTATGTAATGTAAAGGAGGTTTCCCCCTCGAAGAGGCTGAATTCTAAGGCGTTGATCTATCTTTTCTATCTTTTCTTGAGCTGGTTTCATAACAATTGGATAATAGAAATGGCACACAACAATGCTTCCACATCCTCATCCTTTCTTGAGAGTGCATCTGTGACCACGTTTTGCTTCCCTTTTTTGTAGATGATTTCAAAGTCATAACCCAACATCTTTGTGACCCACTTTTGATGCTCTTCAGAGGATAATCTTTGTTCTAAAAAGTATTTAATGCTATCATGATCTGTTTTTACCTTGAAGTGTCTTCCCATTAGGTAGGGTCGCCATTTCTTAAGTGCATTGAGTATTTCCAACATTTCCTTCTCATAAATAGCCTTGTGTAAAAACTTTCCCTTGATGGACAACTTTCAAAACCAATGGGTCTTTCATCTTGCATTAAAACAGCACCATTTCCATTTCTTGAAGCATCACATTCCACAATAAAGGTTTTTGTGAAGTCTGGTGTAGCTAAGACCGGTGCTTGGCACATTGCCCCTTTAAGATGCTCGAAGGTCTTTGTTGCTTCTAGAGTCCATGAAAATGCATCTTTCTTCAATAATTTTGTTAGAGGTGCTGCTATTCTCCCATAATTCTTAACAAACTTGCGATAATACCCTGTCAACCCATGAAATCCTCGCAGATGCTTTATGGATGTGGGGATTTTCCATTCCTTAATGTCTTTAATTTTGCTAGGGTCTACCTTAACTCCTTCATGAGATACAATATGACCCGGATATTCCACCTCTTGTACTCCAAAGAAAAATTTGGATCTTTTTGCATATAATTGTTTCTCCTCCAATAGTTTTAGCACCCTGTCAACATATTCAACATGATCCTTCCAAGACTTGCTGTATATTAGTATATCATCAAAAAATACTAACACAAATTTTCTAAGGGATGGTTTGAAAATGGAATTCATCAAACCTTGAAATGTTGAAGGTGCATTGGTAAGGCCAAAAAGCATGACCAAAAATTCATAATGACCCTCATGAGTCCTAAATGTTGTTTTCAGAATGTCTTCAGTCTTCATTCTGATTTGATGATATCCTGAATGAAGATCCAACTTGGTGAAGTAAATTGATCCATGCAATTCATCCTGTAATTCATCAATGACAGGAATGGGAAACTTATCTTTAATAGTGAGCTTGTTGAGCTCCCTATAATCCGGACACATGCGCCATGATCCATCCTTCTTATGCACCAATACTACTGGAGCAAAGAAAGAACTTTGACTCGGTTGAATTATACCAACCTCTAGCATTTCTGCAACAATGCGTTCAATTTGACTCTTTTGGGCATAGGGATATCTGTACGGCCTGATGTTTGGAGGAACACTTCCTAGAATCAGATGAATAGCACGATCATGATCACGAATAGGTGGGAGACCTTTGGGAGTCTCAAATACCTTGGAATGATTGTCCAAGACTTTTTGGAGATCTGGAGAAATGGATGATTCCAATGTGGAAACATCTAGCGAACATAATTATGAAATTACACCTCTTTGTTCCTTTTTTAGAAGCTTTGTCATACCGTTAGAGCTAATTATCTTTCCTGGTTTCCCTATAATACCCCTTAATTCAACTTCCTTTCCTTCCATAGATAATTTCATGAAAAGTTCTTGAAAATTAAAAGCTATTGTACCCAAGGATTGTAGCCAATGGACTCCTAGTACAACATCAACACCTCCCATTGGAATGGAAAGCATTGGGCTAGTCAATACATATTCTACCATGGATAGCTTGATATTATGGCACTTTCCAGAACAATTTATTGTTCCTCCATTTGCAACCATCACTTGACACTCTGGTGCTGGATATAAGAAGCAATTCAATTCTTTTGCTACCTTACAATGAATAAAATTGTGGGTACTTCCTGAATCAATCAACACTATTACCTTTTTCTTCTCGATTTGTCCTTCTATCTTGATGGTTTGAGGAGTGGTAATTCCCACCAATGCATTACAAGATATGGTCGGATTCATTTCTTCTTTATATAGGCTTTGTTCCTGGAGTATATCCTCTTCTTTTGACCTTTCTTGCTCCTTTTCTTCTTCCTCTTCACAATCTATGTAGAATAATTTCTTCTCAGCACACTTATGACCTTTAGTGTATTTGCTATCATAACTGTAACAAATCCCTTTTTCTCTTTTTTCTTCCAATTGTTGTGGTGTCAACCTAAGTTATAGGTTGTGGAAGACTAGGGGCAACAACACTTCCATCTTTATAGTTGTGAGTGGTATGCTTCTTGGTTGCCATAATTTTGCTTTCCATTTTTCTTTCTAACCTGAATGCCTTCTCTAATGAATCACCTTCCCAAAGGCGAACATAATGTTGGATATTATCCTTTATTGTCCCTATGAACACATCAATCCTATGCTCCTCTCAAATATTTTTTACCCTTATGTTCAATTTTGGGAACTCCTCAATGTGCTCTATTCTTGAACCCTTTTGTTTGAGACTTATCAATTGGCTAAAAAAAGTGTTGCATTTTGTATCCTCATAATGTGCTGTCAATTCTTCCATAAAAATTTCCCAAGTGATAATTTGTTTACGAGAGCAAAGCCGTTGATACCATATAAACTGATTTGGTTCCAAATATAAAGTTGCAATATGTACCTTTTGTGTGTTTTGCACATTATTGAGATCGAAAAATTGCTCCATTTGTAATATCCATGTTGTGGGATCCTTGCCATCAAACTTCCTCATATTGATTTTTGGAATATGGAGGGTCTTTGATCCCACATTAAAGTCTATGGAATCGTGATTAATATTTCTTTTGTTCTCATCATGAGTTTCCTTTACTACCCTTTCACCATTAGTGACCATCTCTTGTAGCAACTTATTCATATTTATCTTCAATTCTTCCATCTTATCATCCATGCCATCAATTTTAGCGTCCATGCCATTCATCTTAGCTTCAATGCCATCCATCATAGCTTCTACGCCTCTCTTTAAAAAATCCATCTTAGCTTCTACACCTTTCTTTAAACACTCCATCTTAGCTTCTACATCTTTCCTTAAACCATCCATCTTAGATTCTGTTGCTTTTTGTGCAAGTGACAATTGTTGCACTTGGTCTCGTAATTTTGATATATCATGTTGCATCTGTTCCTCTTCTTCATGATTCATGCTAGATCTTTCAGGTTTCTTACTAGGTGTTTGCATTTTTTTTCCTTGGGGCATCAATTACCGATTCAAACTAATTTTTCAAACCAAGCTTATGCAAAATTTAAAAAGAAACTACACACCTATTTTCACTTTGTAGAAGCTTGATATTGAATCTGATGTATCTCTGCAATTTCGGATCATCCAGTTCTGAAATCACGATCTGTAGTAGCTCTCTATCTCCTCTTTCCAATGCCACCAGTCTGATCCAAATTGGATTCTCCAAGGAAGAGTTATGTACAATCTCCCAAGATGACCTGATTATAGACTAGTTCAGTTGAGCGAACTTGTATGACGTGCCACGAGTCACTGTTTCGACCTTTGGCTCTTAAAAATATAAACAAGAAGCTAAATTCCGTCCTCCTTCTATACCTTCTTACGAAATTTCAATCCAATGCTCAGAGAGAAAGTTATGACAATTTTCCCCAGGTCACCTGTTTGGAATGTAATTCAGGAGTCTGCAAAAAGACCAACTTCCTCAGATCCAAGATTCAGCGTGATTTCTTATCAAATGGGTTTTTTTTTTAGCTTCTAAAATGTCGCAGAAAAAATTTATAGTGAAAATTCCACGATGACCTGTTTCGAGCAGCGAAACCCTAGAATCCAAAGCTCTGATACCAAATGTTATGAAACCAGCTCATGAAAAGATAGAAAGGATAGATCAACGCCTTAGAATTTTGCCTCTTCGAGGGGGCAACCTCCTTTACATTACATAAATGAACAATTCTTGAATGATTCAAATGACAAAACCTCCTTTCTATATATAGGAGTCTAAGGAGTCACAATATAACCGAGCCAACCTAAAAATAATAATATAAAGCCACAAAAATAACAATAGAGGGGTTCTATGGGGCATAGCAATAAAAATATGGGGAAAATAGGGGCACAACAATATTAATAAGGGATACAACTACAATAGTAATGGGGTAATCACTAGTATTATAGCGACCCAACAAGCTGACACCCCACTTGCGGGAACACCCTTGTTGTTCAGGCATAAAACCAACACCACCACCACTGGTCAAACTGCCTCGGGAAGCATACTTCGTGACTAGAGAAACACACCATGAAATGATGAATTGATAATACTAAAATGAAACTCCACTTACTATACCAAAGTCGTTGGAAAACATTATCCAATTAGGAAAGAGCCCGAAGTCTTGAGCACTGGTGCCATAACCATGGGCAACAAAGAAGTAGGAAGGCATGCCACAAGTTCCAAGGTCCGCAGAGCCCATATAACTCTAGAGATGGCACTTGAAATTTCTCTCCCCAATAAACGGACGATCTAGTGAAGCTTCCTCGAACCAAAGATAGAGTCGGACTAAGGAAAACTTTGTGTCTTCTCCCGACCCATCCAATCTAGGCCCAAAACCAAATAATTCATCATGCAACACAAAGAAATCTTCTCTCAGATCCCATGTGCATGCTTGACGCAGGTGTCAATTCCCCTCCCAGTTTCATTTGGTGGCCTCATCCTGTTTTTCTTCCCCAAGACGGAGTCTGAGCCAAGACGCAAAAAAACCACACCTCGTTCTCTCCTGGCACTCTCTTCTCATTTCCCATTGCCTGCAAATGACCTCCTACATGTCCCTGTGCAATATTAAAAATAGCTCGCAGGGAGCGGGGTACAGGTTCTAAAGGCCATTCGTTGTGTACGAGTGGTGCATGGAGGCCCCTCTAGCTTTGTTGTACCTCCTAGAGATAGCCTTAGATTACTTCAAGACTAATGCCTGGGCACATCTAAAATGGTGTGTCTCAAATGATTCACCAGAAACTGGAGACAACACTTATGATCTATGGATACATATGTACATAGGAAATATGTTGGTTCATTAATCCAAAGAAACGAAACATAGATCTGTGATACTTGTTCACTAGTTCAAATCTCATAAATAAGCATAAAAAGAGTGGAGGCCAAGAGCTTCATGGTCTTACAACTTAATATTCTTTTGCAGAGTGGGTGAGAGAGGATAAGAGAGAAGAGTAACACATCACAAAGAGCATAAGGCTTCAAGACTTGTATATTCAACACATAGAGCTTTGGGCAGTAAGGATTTCTGTGATTACTTGGGTTACAAGCATAAATAATGAATGAAGGGAGAACTAAAAGCTATGATTCATGTACTACAGATTTAAAGATCTAATCTCAATAGCCCTCACAGGCATATACATAAACAATGTTCATACAAATGAATCTGTGAAAGAGCTATAGGTATTTGCATTAACATACAGATATTAATGAATCTATGAGGGAGCTTGAAAGACATCTAGCAACAATAATTACATGAATTCGAGGAATAAGAATGAACATAAAATGAGTTAGACATAGGGGAACACATACTGTAATCCTTTGAAGAGGGAATCACCACTATTTCCTTGATATTCTGAAAAGATCTGTATTGCAAAGGGAATACAGTCTGAAATTATAACATGCAGTGTTTCCTCTAGAATTTTATAACCTTTTCTAAGTCTTTCTTTCCCCTATTTGTCTGGAAGGGGAGCAAGAAGCTACATTAAAACAAAAATATCTTTCTCCTTTATTCAGTTGTCAGCTCGACTAGTTGTATCAGTCGGGAATGGCTCTGTGGCCCAAAATGATATTACAGAAATAAATGCCTTATTAAAGGGAGGCAGGTTACAGGACATTGAAAATGAATATTAGTCAAAGAGAAGCATTAATTGTCGTAGTGCCCATCCCTGTCATAAATACTGTTATAGACTATAGTTGGCTTGCTATATGGGCCTTTGCATGCTTCTCAATCAGCTCCCATTGCTTTTGTTTTTATTTCTTGAAGGCGTTCCTTTGTGGAGTAGGGGTTGGGTCACCTGTAAGTGCTGATATTTGCGGTCCTTTGCTATGTAGAGGGATGAGGCTCCATACTGACCCATTAATCCTTCTGAGTCCCTTGTACTACTCCATCACTGCGCTATGCTCTATTAAAGTCTTCTAGCTTCTGTACCATCTGCCCATTAAACCTTTGTACTACACCCTTGGTGTCTTGAAGTAGTAGGTGATATGCATTTCAGTGTAACAACAAGGACTCACAGGCACAATATTTTTCTTCTCAAATATGCGAAACAGGCATTTTGGATTTCCCCCTTAGCCCCTTATGTGACTTGCCTCATATGACTGGGAACTCGAACCAGGGGTTGAGCCCTCAGGCGCTAAGGCTTTTGACAGTTGCACGAGGGAGTAATTTCCTTTTTTAATCAGAATCTCACATCCCATAGGATTGGGCCCACCTAGGACATCACAATCACAACACGGGGAGGGTGGATCTTTACCCTTTTTCCATAGCACATGCCAATTGGTCCAAACGCAAAAACATTATCAAATGGATCACAATACATTATCACATCTGGGGGCATCTTTCCTTATCGCAATCGGAGTCGGGAAGGAATTTCAGAGGAAGAGAAAGCTTTGTATTGTGCGATTTCCAATCACCAATTGCGATGGGTGACATCATTACTAACACGTGTCACCTTGTGAGAGGTGACACATGTCACCCGGAAAGGGCCTCATTTGACCTTGAAAATGCTAAAACTGAGTGACACGTGTCCACGCACCACATCAGCATCCATAATTACCATGTCATTGTTGACGCCAGCTGCCATGTCAGCTCGATGGACCAATCAGAGGCTGCCACATGGCCCCCCTGTAGGAGAGAGAAAGAGGCTCACCAAGATCTGTTCTTCCATGCTTTCCTTTGTATTTAAAAATCGGTCCTCCTCGACGATTTTGGTCCATATTGCAATATCGACGATGTTTTATAGTTTCAGACCTGTGACCCCGCCAATCCCCAATGCCATGTGGAGGAGAGAGAAAAGGGAGGCTCGACCATTGTTTTGCAAAGAATTTCCTTCGTATTTGGTATTGTCAACCCTCCCAATGATTTATCACTAAATCGCAATATCAACCCCCACACGGTCTTTCAGGTTAGGAACATGATGATACACCTATCTACGAGATTGTTGTGATGCACGATACAGGATTGCGCCACATGGAGGAGAGAGGAGTGAGGTGACCGCTCTTGCTTTATTCACCTTTTCTGTGTTAAACTTTTTTGGCCCTCCCCTGATGATTTCTAATTATATCACAAATTGACCCTTGTAAAGTCTTTGAAGTTAGAACCCCGTCGATCCATAGATATTGCGGGCTTGCATGATGCGGGGTCACTTGGGTGTGGGAACCCGACACGTAGAAGAGAGAGAAGGGGGGGCGGCCCCGCTCTGTTTTTCCCACCTTCCCCTGCTGAACTCTTTCGACTCTCCCCCGGTGGTGTAGGACTTTGTTTCAGATCGGCACCCGCATGGTCTTTGGGGTTTGTTGTGACTGTAGGCCTGCGGTGACAGCCGATTTGTGATATTTTTCTCATACTTAACCATTTTTCTTCATTTGCTGGGTTTTTTCATGGTAATCTTCAAAGTGCTTTAACTACTACTCTAGGAGCCTATTTTTAGACTTCTATATACCATTCAAAATCTTTTTGTGAGCACTAGGCATTGAAGGGGGGCTGATCGAGCTCTAAGATCTTCTGTGGCTTGGGATAGTGGCTCCAAATTTCACTTCTCTTGGGCAACCTTGACCAATTGAAATCCACAATGCGATGAGTGTCAACATTGGCTCCAACTGGGGACTTAGCTTTGCTAGCAAGGTGCTGAGGACTTGCAGACCAGTAGCCTTTCCTTCCATTGGACATGGAATTATTCTTAAACAAAATATAATTATGTGAAAAAGACTTTTTTATAATAAATTGAAGAACTCAAATAATAATTTGAACACACATTGGATATTTACAATGAACAAGAGACATATATCTCTAATTTTGAAAATAAAATTTTAGGAACTGACCATTTACAGGCAGTTCCAACATTTCACCATCCAAGTTTTCAAGCATGTAAGTGTTGTTTCCCCTCTCTTATGCAATCTTGAAGGGGCCCAACCATAGTGGATCAAATTTCCCATGCTTTCCTTTGTTTTCTCGTCTAACATCCCATCTGAGCACTAAATCTCCTCACAGAAGAGGTTTGTCCTTAGCCTTCTTGTCAAACAAAGATTTCATCCTTTGTTGATAGTTTTACAGTTTGGTCCCCACCTGCTCTCTATTCTCGTGAAGCTCCACCAGCTGATTTATTCTTCTAGTCAAGGTGCTAGGCTCTTCCTTGATTTCTTGTAGAAACTTAGCTACTGGCATTGCTAATTGGATATGGAAGACAACAGTCTTGCCATATACTAGCTCAAAAGGGGATTTCTGAGTGGATCTTTTGGGTGTTACACATTTATCCCATTGAGTAAACATTAGTTGAGAGTCCTAGTTCTTTTGATTTTCAGTGAACGTCTTCTTTAGAACTCTCACCACAGTTTTATTAGAAGACTGGACCAAGTCATTCCTTTGAGGGTAGTATGTAGTGGAGTGTCCAATAATGATGTTGAATTTGTGGTAGAAGTTGGTGAACCTGGATGATTTGAACACTTGTGCATTATCGGTGATGAATTTAAAAGGACATTGAAGGCGAGACATTATGTTCTCCTCCATGAATTTTATCACCACCAAATCAGTAGCATTCCTAGCTAGGATAGGCTCTACCCACTTGGTAAAATAGTCAGTGGCTATTAAAATCCACTTGTTTTGGCCGCTAGAAGGTGTGTTGATTTCTCCAATGAAGTTCAATTCCCACTGTCTAAAGGGTTCCTCTACATGCACAAGAATTAGGGGGAGAGGAGAAAACTTTTGTCTTTCAGCAAACAACTGGAATTTTTGGCATGATCTAACTTGAGAATAAACATATCCAAACAATGTGGGCCAGTAAAATCATACCTTGAGGATTTTGTGTATTATTTCCTTCCAACTGTAGTGTCCTCCATAGACTTCCCCATGGAAAAACTCAGTCACTTCACGGGTTTCTCCCTCAACCACACATAGCAGCAATACCCCCACAAGGTCCTTCTAATAGAGCTATGAAGAGGTTGACTGACTACTGGAACTGTGCAATGCACATTCCAGCGTAGGTGATGACTATTCGAATTGCACAATGCATAATCTCAACTAGCAATGGTTGCAGGCGCAGTGACTACATTGCGCAATTTTTTGGGCCAACAATCACTGTCCCTCAAAATTGTGTAATGCAAGACTGGAGGATAGTCACTAGGCTGAAACGCGCATTTCCTAAGAGGAGGACAGAGCCTTCCCTTTCAGATTTTCGCAATTCCATCTTGGTGAGACAAAGTTCAGGCTAAGGTTTCCTAGACTCGCCGACGGGCAACTAAAAGTGAATGTGAATGTGAATGCATGGCGATACTAAGTGTTAGCATAAGTGATTGATCATGCATGCAAACGGTGAATGACAGACTTAGAAAACAGAACAACGTGCATGTGGGTGAGGTAAGTTGCCGAATCGACGACAATTTGTGAAAAATAGTTTCATGCATGTGACAATAGTGAGATGTTAACAAAAACCGAAACGATGCAAGTACAAGCTAGTATGTAAGAAAACAATGGCAATCACTCACTGAAATAAAGTACAAAACATTCATATGGACCGAAACACAAAAAACACCAGAAATGCAACACAAGACATGGAAGGCGGGTTTACCCCAAAACAACTGAGCTAAATTGCCGACAACTCCTAGATGCGATGTGGGATGTTAGAGGTGCAAGGCTGGTATGAGGAATGAGCTTTGCAACATCCAGGTCATGAGTTTTGATAAAATCGAAGATGTGACGCACATGCCAAAAATCAAGGAAGATCGACACTTGGTGGGAGGTTTCTGAAACGATCTTTGCATGTAACCTCCAGTTTCTAAGAGTAGATCCCTGAATCAAGGGATGCCTTTGCATGCTGCCTTGGGAGAAGCATCCTATGCATGAAAATCATTTTTTCTTGGTCCTGGAGGGAACCAGTCAACTCAACTGCACATGGAGGAGGATGCTCAACAAATAGGAGAAAATGTGCATTTCTGGATGGGAGATGGGCTGACTACCCAGGATATTTGCATAATTTCTGGGCAGAGTAGCTAACTATTGCCCAGGATGTTGGAATTATGGCACAGGTTTTGTCCTTGATGGCAACTCTCTTTGGTAACTGATCTTAGTTCAGGCTTTCAGAATGAAGAAAAAGACATATACGCAGGTTCATTTAGACGAAGACGTGTATACACGCAGGTTAGACGTTACAAAGGCGCGTATGCGTATACACGCGGGTTAGACGTTACAAAGGTGCATATGCATATACACGCACTTTCATGCAAAGGAAAAGCGTGTATATGTTGGAGAACTTACTTTTGGTCCGTGGTAGTTAGTCCTTGGTATTTGAACCTATGGTTTTGGACCATGATATCTCGTCAGAAGTGTTGACCCCAGGTATTGGGTCCTTGGTATTATTTATTATGGTTTTGAACCATGGTATTGTGAAAGGCCTAAGACTATAAAAGAGGAAGGAGATCAGTTGGCAAAGGATCATCGGAATTATTATTGAATATCTGATAAAGTGCGAGATCTGAAATATTGGTGATTGGGGTTATGGTGCAGATCTGGATCTAAATGGAGGAGGAACCTTAGCGCAAAGAAGGATAAGTTCTATTGATGGGTCATAATCTTTTGACTTGAATGATAATATCTTTGCATGATTTTGATCTGTTATATATGGTGCATGCTTGATCTATAAATCTGATAATCTGGGTTAATCAGTGTCTGAATATTTGAAAGAGTGAATTATCTTTTATAGATCTGTACACAGGTTCAGTGAAGCGAAGGCGTGTATACACACAGGTTCAGTGAATGCAAACAACGTATACGCAGGTTGTTCCATACGCAGAAGCGTATGCACGCAGGTTTTAGGCTACTAAAGTAGCATATATATTTTGAGTTGTGATCTTGCTGCTTCTATTTATTACTGCAGTGTTCTGGGTTCATAATTTGGTGTGTGGTTACTGTTACTGTGTTTTGGGTACAGCTGTCAAAGAAGTATCTACTTGATTCAGTTCTAATTGGTGAAAAGGAGATTGTTTGATGTAGAAATTTTTTATGATTTATTGATGTTCATTGATCCAGTTTGAAAATTTATGAAACGTGGTCCCTGGAAGAAAGAGAAGGTTGTAGCCTTCTGTAGGCCAGCACCTACGTACTAGTATCTTGGCTAGTGCAAGAGCTAAGGGGGTTGTAGCTCCCTTCCAGGAGAAGCTGGAGAACGAGAGAGGGTTGTAGCTCTTTGCAGGTTGCAGCCTGCGTGCTGGTAAAGGACTACACTAGTACATTGTAAAAGGAAGTTTCTAATTAAAAGAAGATAGAGACAAATTGCAGCAGGTGGTTTTCACCCACATTGGGTTTCCACCTTATATCTTGTGTTCTTGTGTGTGATTGTCTTTTGCTCTGTTTTTACTATTCTCGGTTACTGGTTAATTGATTCTGATACACATATTAACAATCAACATCTGACAGCTAAAGTAAATTATAAGTTTGCATTGTATACGCGGTTTTCTTTCGACATAGTTGTGTATATACGCAGGTCTAATTAACTGAAGTAGCGTATATCTTCTGAATTTGAAAAAGGGAATATTTGACTTGATAATATTGATTCACCCCCCCCCCCCCCCCCCCTCTCAGTATATTTCCAACAATTGGTATCAGAGCAGGTCCTTTTGAAGAAGCTTGATCGCTTGGAGGAAGATCCATCATCATGAGAAACTAGGAGAGAGAAGCATCTATCAGGCCATCGATTTTTTATGGGACAAACTTCGTATATTGGTAGGTAAGATTTACTGCCTATCTTCAATCTCTGGGTACAAAAGTCTGGGATATCATCGATACAAGGTACACTTTTCCTTCGGCAACTCCTACAGATCTGGCTGAGAAGAAGAAATATGAAACAAATGCAAAGGCAGTCAATACCCTATTAGTATGTCTATCTCAATTAGAATTCGTCAAGGTTATGCAGTATAAATCCGCAAAGGAAATATGGAACAAGATTGTTCTGAGCTATGAAGGAGACGAACAGGTAAAACAATCAAAACTTCAAACCCTTAGAATTCAGTATGAAAATCTCAGAATGCACAATGATGAAAGTGTGGCTAACTATTTCCTTCGTGTAGATGAGATTGTTAATTGTATGAAAAATTTGGGTGAATAAATAAAAGAGGTTGTTGTGGTTGAAAAAGTTCTAAGATCTTTGTCCCCTAGGTTTGAATCTAAATTTTCTGCAATAGAAGAAAAAGAGAATTTACGAAACCTTAGCATGTCACAGCTGCAGGGGATTCTAACTGCTTATGAAATGAGGAAAGGAGGACCATCAGACAGGAGAGAAGCTGCTTTCAAGGCTTCAGGCAAAGGAGACTACTATGAGTCAGGACACATGTCAGAAGAAGAAGAAGAATCAAATTTTGTCAAGAATATTCAACGGGGTGCTGGAAGATTTCGAGGTAAGTTACCTTTCAAATGCTTTTCTTGTGGAAGAGTCGGTCACTATGCTGCCAAGTGTCCTCATAAGGATAAGATTGACAAAGGGAAGGAACCTGTTAGATCGAACAAGAAACATAATGCAACTAAGAAAATTTACTACACTCATGAAGACAGTGATGGCCTATCAAATAGTGACGAAGATGAACGAGGTAATGATTATAAACTTTTAATGGCTTTTGAAGATGATGATTACATGGATGCTATAGATATAGATGGTTTTTATGAAGAGATTTCTAGACTCAAAACATGTTTAGAAGAAAAGAATATGATCATTGATACTCTACAATTCCAACTTGAAGAAAAAGAAAAATTTCTTGAGAAGTTAGAATGTGAAAATGTTGGCCTTAGAAAAGAAATTGAGAAAACTAAAGCTCTTAATCTTAAATTTGTTAAAGGATCTGAAACTCTGGATGAGATTATCAATGTACATCGTTCTCTGCTAATCAAGACAGGTCTAGGGTATAATAGAGAAGCATCTCAAGCATCCACCTCAAAGAGTTATCTTGATGCAGCAAGGAGGAATGAGCAAAAGCCCAATGGATATCACCAGGTAAAACAGGGAAGAATTACATCAAGAATAAACAAAGAATACCAGGTAAATCAGGGGCAATCCATCTTAAGGGTGAACAAAAGCTACAACCAGCTACAGGTAAAAACTTCTCAATTTGCTTCAAGAATGGATGACAATAGAAACTACAATCATTTGGCTGGTAGATTTGATAATCGCAGAAGTTTCTTCAATGGCCAATGTTTCTCTTGCCATAACTTTGGCCACAAAGCAACTCAATGTGTTGCCTATAAGACAATCATGACTAGAGAAGCTCAAAAACAAAGAAGTATGACTGGGATTACTAAAAGGACCTCTAACAACTTTTCGGCCCTTGAAAATGAATTGAATGTTCTATTTGTAATAACTTCGGTCATGAAGATTTTGAATGCAGGAGCAGGTTTCGGCAGACAAAGGAACAAGCCTCAAGCAACAGAACATGGAGACTAAAGGAACCACAACCAGAAAGATGTGGGATAGCCTTTTATGCAGAGGGACAAGAAAATCTAGGGTACATCGACAGTGGATGTTTGAAGCATATGACAGGTGATAAAGAAAAACTTGAATCATGTAGTGTTTTAGAAAAAGGAAAGAAAGTTTCCTTTGGAAATGATACCCCGACAGTCATAAAAGGAAGAGGCACTGCTCAGTTCAAAGAAAAGGTCAAAGCTGGAAATGTTTTGTATGTTGATGGCTTGAAGCATAATCTACTGATTGTTAATCAGATGCGCGATCAAGGAACCGAGGTAATATTTCGATCAAATGGATGTAGTGTTCGTGATCTTGATACAGAAAAAACAGTGATCAAAGGTAGAAGAACTCCAAATAATTTATACATATTTGGAGAAGGACAACAACAATTCTATTTGAGCAAGGATGATGAACACTGGTTATGGCACCGGAGGTTGGGGCATCTAACCTTCTCACAAATAAGGAAAGCATGCAAATACCAAGCAGTTCGTGGTCTTCCAGATATCAAAATTCCAGACAACACAATATGCAAATCATGTCAGTTTGATAAGCAAACTAGAACTGACTTCCCTAAGAAGGAAGGATCAGCTAGTAGGCCTCTTGAGCTAGTCCATACAGATGTATGTGGTCCATTTAGGACAAGGTCACCTCGAGGAGAAGAATACTTTATATTATTCATTGACGACTTCTCCAGGATGGTTTGGTTAGGACTTATGAAGCACAAAGACGAAGCTTTCGAAAAATTCAAATCCTTCAAAGCCTCGGCTGAAAACGAATCAGATCAAAAAATTAAGTGCCTCAGGTCCGACAGAGGTGGGTAGTTTACCTCAAATGAATTTTTCGATTTCTGTGAAGAACATGGAATAAGAAGAGGATTCTCTATAGCTGGGACTCCTCAGCAAAATGGAGTGGTGGAAAGGATGAACAGAACGGTCCAACAAATGGCTCGTGCTATGCTTGATGAGCCTAGAACTCCCGCAACCTTCTGGGGTGAAGATGCATTTTCTGCGGTTGTTATTCTCAACAAAACAAATGTCTGAGTGAACAACACTCAAACTCCTCATGAGCTCTGGTATGGTGAGACTCCTTCAGTAAAGCATTTCAAAAATTTTGGAATCAAATGCTATATTAAGAATAATGATGAACAGCCTAGAAAACTTGAACCTAGAGTAGATGAAGGCATTCTCCTTGGTTATTCTCCCCACAGCAAAGCATATAAGTGTTACAATAAAAGACTTGGAAGAATTGTTGACAACATTGATGTAGTGGTTGATGAAAAAGGATACATTCCTAGGCAAGTAAATTATGAAAATATCGAAGAGGATGGAGACTACTCTCCAAATAAGACTGATGATGAAGAAGAACCTCAAGAGGCACCAGAGGAACAGATAAGGATAGAAGAGAAGACTCCATCCAGGTATGTTCAGAAGAATTATCCAGAATCTCAAATTTTGGGGCAGAAAGAGGCAGGTATACAAACAAGAAGAACAATTGCAGAAGCCTCAAGCTATTTGGCTTTGCTCTCCTCCATCGAACCAGAAAATGTAAAAGAGGCATGCAAAGATGAATGCTGGGTCAAGGAAATGAATGAAGAACTTGAGCAGATCGAAAAGAATGACACTTGGGAGTTGTTTCCTAGACCAAAATATAAGAATTTCATAGGGACAAAATGGATCTTTTAAAACAAAATGAATGAAAATGGGGAAGTGATTAGAAACAAGGATAGACTTGTTTGTAAAGGGTATGCTCAACAAGAAGGAATAGACTTTGAAGAAACTTTTGTTCCCGTTGCTAGACTTGAGGCCATCCAAATGTTCCTTGCTCTCTCAAGCTTTCAAAAATTCAAAGTATTTCAAATGGACATGAAATCAGCCTTTCTGAATGGAGACTTAGAAGAAGAAGTATACATTGAGCAACCAGATGGTTTCATTCTTGGGAATGATCCAAATCTTGTATGTAGACTTAAGAAGGCCCTCTATGGTATTAAACAAGCTCCAAGGGCTTGGTACTATCATTTGGACAAATACCTTCATCAACAAGGTTTTTCAAAAGCATCAGCAGATAGCAATCTTTATATAAAAATTGAAAATGAAAAATTCCTAATACTTGTTGTGTATGTAGATGATATTATCTTTGGTAGCAATGAAGAAGCTATGAGTCAAAGCTTTGCCTTGGTGATGCAAAAAGAATTCGAAATGTCTTTGCTTGGAGAACTGACATATGTTCTTGGATTGCAAATCCAACAAAATGAAGGCGATATCTTTTTGTCTCAAACCAAGTATCTCAAGCAAATTTTGAAGAAATATGGCATGGAAGATGCAAAACTAGTATGTACCCCCATGGTTGCAGGATGCAGCCTTAGTGCAAATGATGAATCAACAGAAGTGCATCAACCAACCTATAGATCTATGATTGGAAGTCTACTTTATTTGACAGGTACCCGACCAGACATCATGCATGCAGTGGGAATAGTTGGAAGATTTCAAGCAAATCCTAAGGAAACTCATCTTCACGCAGTTAAGAGAATCTTCAAGTACCTTCAAGGAACTCAAAACTATGGCTTATGGTATCCTAGAGATATAGATCTCACACTTCATGCTCATACAGATGCAGATTGGGTCGGAAGCGTGGATGACAGGAAGAGCACAAGTGGTGGTGCATTCTTCATGGGTTCCAGATTAGTATCTTGGTTCAACAAGAAACAAAGTTCGATTGCTTTATCTACAGATGAAACGGAATATGTGGCTGCTGCATCTTGCTGCACTCAACTCCTTTGGATGATGCAGACCTTGCAGGATTTTCAAATCACTTGTACACCACCTATCTCCATCTTATGTGATAATACAAGTGCAATCAACATTTCAAAGAACCCAGTCATGCATTCAAAGACCAAGCACATATCGATGAAGTCTCACTTTCTCCGGGAACAAGTGTTGGAACAAAAGGTCAAATTGGAGTATGTTCCTTCTAAGGAACAAGTTGCTGATATTCCCACTAAACCACTGCCCAGGGAAACTTTTGAATACCTTAGACAGAAGCTGGGAGTAGTTGATGCATCATCTTGTTGTTAAATCTTGTCTGTTAAAGAGAAAAATTGGTGTACGCAAGTTACCCGAGGAGAATCTACGTACATACGCCATTTTGTGCAGAGACAGTCGCGTATATGGAGGTTTGATGGATATCAAGAGGGGCAGGCTCTGGTTGAAGATATTCTGATATGGGTCTAACAGAGACCATCCGACACAGGTTCAGGGGGAGCAGATAAACTTCTAATGATGCATTGTTGGCATTATCTTAGAAGCTTTTGGTTCTAGTTCACAGCTGTTGTTGAGTTCAGGTGAAACGAAGGCAGAGGGAGAATGGAAGGAAATCTTGGTTGTTGAACTGAACGGTGATTGACAGATGTTGCTGCTATTAGTTATTGGTGACTTTCATAAGTCTTGTTCTAGATATTTCGTCTCTATGTCATGTATTTTTTTGTGGTATCTCTTTTATGGTTTCAAGGTCATGTAACAGCCTATTTTTGGTTTCCCCACTATGCCTGGGATGAACATGTAATGAAATTGGTTTTCATATGTATCCCCACTTGGTTGGGTGATGGATGTATGTATTGAGTCTTTTGGTGATAGGAAGGTCCTTTATGATGTATAAGTCATGGTTCTTCTTGAAGAACATATTTTTGTAGATCTTGCCTACAAGTCAAGGGGAGCATGGTCAGCACAACAAGACAGAGATTTCATCATGTACTCAGGGGGAGCACAACCCTTTGCCCTTGATGAAAAAGGGGGAGAATGACTTTGAGGATTGTGGGGTTGCCATCATGTCTAAAGGGGGAGATTGTTGGCATTATGGCACAGGTTTGGAGCTATGGCATAGGTGTTGTCCTTGATGGTAACTTTCTTTGGTAACAGATCGCAGTTCAGGCTTTCAGAATGAAGAAAAAGACATATGCGCAGGTTCATTTAGACGAAGACGTGTATACACGCGGGTTAGACATTACAAAGGTGCGTATGCGTATACACGCACTTTCATGCAAAGGAAAAGCGTGTATATGTTGGAGAACTTACTATTGGTCCGTGGTAGTTAGTCCTTGGTATTTGAACCTATGGTTTTGGACCATGATATCTCATCAGAAGTGTTGACCCCAGGTATTGGGTCCTTGGTATTGTTTATTATGGTTTTGGACTGTGGTATTGTGAAAGGCCTAAGACTATAAAAGAGGAAGGAGATCAGTTGGAAAAGGATCATCGGAATTATTATTGAATATCTGATAAAGTGCGAGATCTAAAATATTGGTGATTGGGGTTATGGTGCAGATCTGGATCTAAATGAAGGAGGAACCTTAGCGCAAAGAAGGATAAGTTCTATTGATGGGTCATAATCTTTTGACTTGAATGATAATATCTTTGCATGATTTTGATCTGTTATATATGGCGCATGCTTGATCTATAAATCTGATAATCTGGGTTAATCAGTGTCTGAATATTTGAAAGAGTGAATTATCTTTTATAGATCTGTACGCAGGTTCAGTGAAGCGAAGGCGCGTATACACACTGGTTCAGTGAATGCAAACAACGTATATGCAGGTTGTTCCATATGCAGAAGCGTATGCACGCAAGTTTCAGGCTACTAAAGTAGCGTATATATTTTGAGTTGTGATCTTGCTGCTTCTATTTATTGCTGCAGTGTTTTGGGTTCAGAATTTGGTGTGTGGTTACTGTTACTATGTTTTGGGTACAGCTGTCAGAGAAGTATCTACTTGATTCAGTTCTAATTGGTGAAAAGGAGATTGTTTGATGTAGAAATTGTTTATGATTTATTGATGTTCATGGATCCAGTCTGAAAATTTATGAAACGTGGTCCCTGGAAGAAAGAGAAGGTTGTAGCCTTCTGTAGGCCAGCACCTACGTACTAGTATCTTGACTAGTGCAAGAGCTAAGGGGGTTGTAGCTCCCTTCCAGGAGAAGCTGGAGAACGAGAGAGGGTTGTAGCTCTTTGCAGGTTGTAGCCTGCGTACTGGTAAGGGACTGCACCAGTACATTGTAAAAGGAAGTTTCTTATTAAAAGAAGATAGAGACGAATTGCAGCAGGTGGTTTTCACCCACATTGGGTTTCCACCTTATATCTTGTGTTCTTGTGTGTGATTGTCTTCTACTCTGTTTTTATTGTTCCTAGTTACTAGTTAATTGATTCTGATACACAGATTAACAATCAACATCTGACAGATAAAGTAAATTATAATTTTCCATTGTATACGCAGTTTTCTTTCGACATAGTTGCATATATACGCGGGTCTAATTAACGGAAGTAGCGTATATCTTCTGAATTTGAAAAAGGGAATATTTGACTTGATAACACTGATTCACCCCCCTCTCAGTATTATTTCCAACACAGGATTGCGCGATTCCTGGGCTGAGCAGCCCTACTAGGGAGAACTGCGCAATTTTATAGATGAAGCGTGACTGGCAGAATTGTGCAATTCTAGAGCCTAATAGGCTGCCAGACTAAATTGCGCAATTTCTGGAGGGAAGGTTGGTTGCCCTCTAGAATTGCACAATTTCTTTAAGGAGCTGCTAAGCCTGTAGCTGGACCAAGTCTAGACAAACAACCTGTGAGGGGGATGCATCAAGCTTTGATGGACAGGCTACCTTTCTGCAAGAAAAACATTGAAGCTTGTGTACTAGATGAAGCAAGACATGCTTCTATGAAAGGTTGGTAGGGAGGCTCCAAAATGAAGCTAAGGAAATTTTTTGAAGGGTGGTTGTAGTCGCTACAACAAGAACTTTGTGTTGCTTTGAGCACGAATGTAGAGAGGGTGAAGAGTCGATACATTGATGAATTATGGAATATGAGACTTGGCCATTTGCACCATGAATCCTTGAAGATCATGCAACAAATTTCTATTGGAGTTCCTAGGGGTGCACTAGAGCATCGAGAAACATGCAAAGGGTGTACACTAGGGAAGTGCACCAAAGACACCTTTCATGATAAGGACAATGGAGTGTAAGTAGTTGTCAAAAGAGTTCACTCACATTTGTGTGGACCATTCTCGATAACTTCCATGAATAAACACAGGTATTATTTTATATTTGTTGATGATTTATCACGTAAGAGTTGGGTATTCTTCATGGAAAAGAAAGACGAGATATTCTCAAAATTTTGTGCATTTAAATCACTTGTTGGTAAAGATACTGACATGAAAGTGAAGGCTCTTAGGAGTGATAACGAAGGAGAATATGTGTTGAATTATTCAAGAACTTATGTGTAAAATAAGGCATTTGACGGGAGTTAATAGCACCCCATAACCGATAGCAGTGTAGAAATTTCTTGTAGATTCAAACTACTAATGAGACTTATCTAAATCAAAAGACTTGAATATACTCTACAAACTGTGGAAACAATTAAACAATCATGAAATGACGAAGCATACAAGAGAAAAAATTTAATCACACATTACAAAATGATTTCTAGGGGAAAGCCATAGCTAAAAAAATCTCCTATATCTATATTGCAATAATCAGAAAATTTGAGAAGATTACAATGCTTTGCTCAACCCCGAGCAACCTCTACGCTATCACAATCAATATTTTGCTTCACAAGATAGTCCTGGTCAATACTTAACCAAATACAATCTTGCCCAATTCCCTATTTCATTGGGTGCATCCTCAAGGAATTATTCCCCTATTAATTAGGGAATCCCAATTCAAATTTGTGCAATCCTCCATAGGCCTTCGTCTCATTGCATGCACCACCTTTACAATTTGGATGATTATACAACTTATAGTAAATTTCCCTTGAACTCCAATCTCAACTAGGTAACTCGTATTTAATGCATGCATGAGTTATTTATGGTTGATTTATCGGTTAAATAGTTGAACACCGAAGTTGCACTCCACTGCTAGACCTCCTACTAGTTCCTAAAATTAGTTGGAACTAGTTTAAATAACTTTTACTGAATTAATTAATTATGACTCAAAATAAACTCAACCTAGACTCCTATAAAGTAGGAAACACTCTGCATGACTCAATTTAGGCCCTCAACTCGAATTACTTGAACTAGCCAAGTCAAACTAACTTAGTTAATTCGTACAAGGTTTCTTGTGATGTGGAATTACAATTTTCTCGTAAGTTAATTCAAGGGAAAATTAAATAAGGATTTTTCTTTGTGCCATTTTCAACAAGTAGAATGGGGTGGTTGAAAGGAAAAAAATAAGTATTGTGGTAGTTGCACATGCGATGTTTCATGATGAGGGCCTACCATTACACTTGTGGGTTGAAGCATGCAAAAAAACGATATATGTGTAGAACAAGAGTCCTCATCAGATTCTGTGCATGAGTACACTAAAAGAAGCTTTTTTCAGGTAAGAAACCAGATGTGGCACATATGAGGATGTTTGGTTCATCAATTTACTCTCATGTTTCCAAGGATGCAAGGAAAAACCTAGAGTCGACAACTGAGTTGGGCATATTTTTGGGGTACATTGATACACTTCACAACTATCGAGTGTACCTTCCATTTCATAGGATGACAGTTGCCTGTAGAGATGTGAATTTCGATGAAGAGAAGGCCATGAGATGTTCCTTTGATAGGGAGCTTCAGTTGCATGAAGTTGAGGAGATTTTGGCTCCAAAGGAAGAAGCTTGGGATGTTGTGGAACAACCACAAGCAGAGGAGCAAAGAGTGGAGGCACTTGCTCATGCAAAGACATCCAGAGATGGAAGAAAGTGCACCAGGGAAGCTGATAGATTATTGCATGATGCTAGAGAGAATGTGGGAGCACCCACATCACAGCGTAGGCAGAGGAGGTCACTGGATTGGTACACTGGGTATGTGGCTTTAAGGAGGGAGCTAGTTGAGACAAAACCAACCTCATTCGAGGAAGAAATGTAGAAGCTAGTATGGGTTGATTCCATGGTAGAGGAATATGATTCCATAGTCATAAACAGTATTTGGCAAGAGGTCCCAAGACCAGAGAACTAGTCGTGGTAGGTTTGAGTTGGATATACAAGGTGAAGCAAGTAGCAGATGGAAGCATTCAAAAACACAAGGCTAGATTTGTGGCAAAGGGGTTCTCACAAGTGGAGGGAATTGATTACGAGGATAACTTTTCTCTGGTAGCAACGTATTGTTCTATCAGATCAATTCTATCACTTGTAGTGAGGATGGATGTGAGGACAACAATCCTCGATGGAGTGATTGAGGAGGAGGTGTACATTGACCAACTGGAAGGATTTGAGACCTTTGACAGAGAGTCACATGTGTGAAGCCTCAAGTGAGAATTGTATGGATTGAAACCAGTACCTTGTGTTTGGTACACCAAAATCGACAACTATTTCACAAGGTTTGGCTTCACAAATAGCGGAGTAGATGCAAACGTTTACAATATTGTTGTTGAAGGTAAATTGTTGATTATAATATTATATGTCGAATATTTGATTTTAACCAATGATGAAAAGTTGTTCATATCTTGCAAAGAGGATACTGCAAGAGAATTGGAGATGAAGGACATGGTACTCATGCATTATTTCTTCAATTTGGAATTATTGCAAGGAGATGGGTAAAAATATGTCTCTCAAGATAAGTATGCCAACGCGATACTCAAGAAGTTCCCCATGGAGATTAGCAAACCCACACACTCCTGTAGCAAGCAGTCGGAGGAAAGAGGATGCCACTTCAGGTGAGGAGGTGGAGGTGACTATTTACAAACAGCTTGTTGGTTCACTTATGTAATTGGTGAACACACGATAAAACATGTGTTATGCAGTTAACCAACTTACTCAAGCCACGGTTAAGCCAAACAAATTGTATTGGAAGGCAACCAAACAAATTGTATTGGAATGCAACCAAACATGTGTTAAGATACCTCAAAGGCATTACTCAGTGTAGTCTTTACTATAGATAGGCAGAAGGAGTGAAGCTTCAAGGCTTCACAAATGCAGATTGGGTGAGTAGTCCACTAGATCGGAAGAGCACCTTAGGAGGAATCTTACGTATTGGGTCAGCTACAATTTCTTGGTACAACAAGAAGCAAAGATCAATTGCACTCAGTTTAGCGGAATCAGAGTAGATGGTTTCTAGTCAAGCAATTTGTGAAGCTATCTGGATGAGAAAAATTCTTGTTGGGTTATTTGGTTAGATGATGAATCCTATTGTGATTTACTGTGACAATTAGAGTTGTATCGAACTCTCAGAAAATATACTTTTTCATGATCAATCCAAGCATATCGACATCTGATATCATCATCTATGAGATTGTGTTCAAAGATGGATCATGTTGTTGGAATACATTCCTACAGAAGAACAAGATGCATATATTTTGATAAAGGCTTTCTCAAGAGGAAAATTTGAGTTCCATAGAGGCAAGATTGCGGTATCTCATAACCCCTTTCTTATTGAGAGGGAGTGTTGAAAATGCAACAAGAAAATCCTAATTTAATTTTCCTTTGAATTAAATTAGGAGAAAAATTTTATTCCACATCACAAGACAACTTGAATGAGTTAACTAAGTTATTTTCACTTAGTTGGTTCGGTTAATTCGAGTTGAGGTTCTAACTTGAGTTGTGTAGAGTGATTCCTATATTTTTGGAGCCTAGGTAGATTTTAATTTGAGTTGTAATAATTTAATTTAGTTAAACTGAGTTAAAATCATTTAAACTAGTGTTGGAGGTACTAGTAGTAGGTCTAGTAGCGGGGTGCAACTTCAGTGTTCAACCAATTAATTGATAAATCATCCATAATTAACTCATGCTTGCATGACATACAAGTTACTTAGTTGATATTGGAATTCAAGGACTATGTACTATCAACTGTATAATTATCCAAGTTGTACAGGTGGTGCATGTAGTCAGAGAAGGACCTATAGGGATTTCATAGTTCTAGATCGGTATTTCCCTAATTAATAGGGGGTTAATTCCTTCAGAAACAACGCAAAGAAATAAGAGATTGGAAGGTAGCAGAATTGGCTAGGTGTTGGTTATAGTAAGCTTGTGAGACAGTGAGATAGATTATACTTGTGTAGAGATTGTTCAGGCTTGAACAAGCATTGTATTTTGTGTCTACTTTTTTATTAATGCAATACAAATAGAAAGGGGTTTTGAGCAGTTTATTTCCCCTAGATATATACATATGTTATGTGTGTTTATTGATTCATGTCACATTGTTTGATATTTCTTCTCAATCATGAGTTTATTTCCACACATGAGTAGAGTAGATTTTAGTCTTATGTTTTAGAATATTACATGAGCAATCTTGAATCTACAATTAATTTGTACAGTAAGTGTGAATATTTTTGGTTAATAGTGATATTTGTGTTTTTGTTCTTGCTCTGAGGTGGTGGATGGGCGTTTACTATGGTTGTGCAAAAGTGCTAAGTGCAAAAGCATGGGCAAGAATATGAATTAAAGCATGGATCATAATAGGAATTAAAAAATGATTGAATATAATCAAGATTTATGTGGGACAATGCTTAGGAAAATTGATTTTTAAAAAAATGTTTTCAATAATTGAATTATTTTAATAATTGCTTTTTGGCTATCATTGATTGCGTCATATTAACCATATAGTTGAGTCTTAATTTATCTGATCGTATGATCCAACTTTGTCTCAATTTTGATTTTATTTTACGATAATTGCTCCTTACAACTATTCTTATTGTATATACTCTCTAACCATCACGAGGTAATACAACGTCCCAAACAAACAAATCCTTCAAATAATTAGCACTTCGTTACAAAAAAAAATCTATACAAAAAGCTCCTCTACACAGATAACTCTCTGCATGCAACATCCCATACAAACAACTCCACATAAATATCTCTCTACACAACCATGGGAATAGTTGCAATGAAATATTACACAACATGAATGTTTTAAAACTCCGCAATTTATTTTCTATTTACTGCTCCATTATGTTAATTTATAGCGAACAAATTTTAGATAATTAAAAAAAAATTAAATAAATTGCAATCGGCTTTCTTTTCCTCTGTAAATGGAATACAAGTTTTCGTACACACTTTATCAATGTCCAAGCCCCATCCCCGTCATCCATATAAGGGACTTGCAACATTGGTCAAAGCAATATCAATGTCAAGCATAGCAATGTGAGACATAACAGTGTCAGAGAACTCAGGGAAGGAATGGCCTCTCACAATATATTTTTTTAAATGAATTTTTAAGCACTTGCAAATACCAAAAATATAATACCCTCTATCAGGGGAATTATTTCCCATCAGAGCTTTTTAAGCCAAGCGAAAATTAGAAACAAGACTTTCAGGAAATTGGAAAATTATTTTTGAATTTATTAAAAATAGAAATACTAAACGTTTTCATCAAACTTTGGTTACGAGAAAATAGAAATATTAAACATTTTCTTGAAACTTTGGTAAAATTACAAAATACAATAATATAATGCAAATTCAATGAACTTTGACCATGAGGTGAATACTATAGTCAAGCAGCGGCTACCAAGACTGATAGTTGCATAGAAACATAGTCCCTCCCTCTTTTGATAGTTATCCATATGTTGGGGTGACTAAAGTAGTGTACGGTCTTCATTTTATCATTATTGAGAATTCCTTATTTTGCAACATTCCCCGAGGAAATATTTCATTGTGTGGAATGTGGAGGTGCCAAAAAGCTTTTCATTGTGAGGAGTGGGAAGGTTCTTTCATTGTGTGGGCTACAGAAGAAGTGGAGTGTAGAGACAAGATTTGGAGACGGGGAATCATAAAGTCAAGAGGAATTCAAGAACAGAAAGGAAATGGGAAGAGAATCCATAGTAGAAGTGTGGAGGTACAAGAGTGTGAGGGTGCAAATGAGGCTTTCATTAGGGAGGAAAATTTCAATGCAAAGTGCATAAAAGTGCAAAGGAAGGTAATTTCAATACGCAGAGTGTAGAAGTGTAGAAAAGCTTTCATTGTTCTTTCTCCACACCCAACAATGAAATCTTCTCTTCACTTCGTCTACACCTAAAATCAAAGCACAAGAAAGAATAAAAAATTGAAAACCCTGTAACTTATAAATTACTTACCAATAAGTTTGGCTGCCTAGTTTGAAATAACATTATGAAACATCTCCTCAATACCATTCAAAAATAAAAAATGTACCAATAAATTTACTCTATTTTTCTGTCGGTTCTTGCATAAAATGCATCCATACAATAATCGTTCAAGAAAACACATTGGGTGGTTTAGGTGAAGACGTGCTTAAGCCCACAACAAACTGCATAGCGTCCGTATATGTTGGTAATACCATTCTGTGTTGATCCATGTAAGGCACAAGCATATCCGATACAAAACCTTTGTACATCACACTTCTGAATTTCCCCTTCTCTTCATCAAACACGTCTATTGTAGAGATAACAGGGCCCACTCTGAGATCAAAACCAGTATGAATTTCCAATTACGCTACTCCACTATATGGCAGTGAAATTTGAAGTTGTTGAGTGTAGCGTGAGAGTTTGAAACCTACTCAACAACGAAGGCAATTTCGTCAAGTCAAAGTTATTGATAGTAATTAGCGGAATTCAATGTTTAATCGAGATCATTTTCAATTACTAACATTCCATAAGTAGCCACATGCATTAGCTTTTGGCATAAAAAATCGCTTTAATTTAATAATATTTTCCACATTATATATGTTTGGAAACATACGAAGTGTCTACCAAGAGGGCAACACTGCCTTACCTTATTCAAATGTGAAGGGGCAACACCGCCTACAAAAATCAATATTCTAATTGATGTGACTCACTAAAGTTTTTGTATCAATAGGGATGAGGCGGATATTCAGATTCCCCACTCGTCTTTCAGATTTGTAAGTGTAATTTAGCAGTTTTTGCTGTGATTTACTATCTTCTTATTGTTTCTTTCAACTAGTATCAAACCAGTTTGTAGAGTGTTAGAATCTGTGAGTTTGAGAATGTCAAAACAATATGTTAATATATTGTATTGCCACAATTCTTATTATGAGACCCTTTTCTCTTAGTATATGCCAATAAATATTCTTCATCACGTCGAAGTTAATCTTTATTTAAACAATTATGTTGACTTACTACCCATTAGTATCTTGGTTTCCGTGTTCCGGGGAGTGGCTTCTGTTGTCTAAATTATTTCACTATATGTTAGAGAACATCGCAATGTATTTTCTAGTACTTACAGTCTTTTCTTTGTTTAACTCTTTCATTAAGTAACTCATGAATCTTTTCCTAGTATTTCATATTAATTTATTATTGATATTGAATAAGCCTAAGCTGTCATCCTCTTTTTTTAATGGTCATGAGTGAAGAGCTATAACCATATTATGAAAGTACTCTTACATTCCAATTCAGTTTTACGTGAGAGATTGAAATAAATATCAATATTATTTAGTTATTAGCTCTTATTTTGAATGATGACTCCTAGTCTAATCGAATGATAACAATATTGTGTTGTCATGATTTTGGGGGCTTGGTTATTAATGGTTATCTAGAACTTAGGATCAGGGAACATATATGACTCTTACAAATGTTGAACTAATGTTGTTGAGAGATGATAGAAAGAAAGACAATAAAGCTCTTGATCTTATTTAACAAGGCTTAGATGATGTGACATTTTCAAAGGTACCAAGTGCAGAGTTTTCGAAGAATGTGTGGGACACTCTCAAATCATGTTACCAAGTTGTATCAAAAGTGAAGAATGTCAAGTTGCAAAATTTGAGAAGAAATTTTAAAAATCTCGAAATGAATGATAGTGAAACTGTGGATGGTTTTACGAATCAAGTCATGAGTATTATGAATCAATTGCAACTTGACAAGAAATTTCAAAAATCTCAAAATGAATGATAGTGAAATTGTGGATGGTTTTATGAATCAAGTCATTAATATTATGAATCAATTGAGGCAATATGGAGAAGACCTCTCAAATATGAGAGTGATCAAGAAAGTCTTTCGAGGTTTTCCAAACCTCGAAATTTGAAGTAGTTCTTGTATCCATACAAGAGCTAGAAATTTGAAGTAGTTCTTGTATCTATACAAGAGTTTAAGGACACTAGTCAAATAAAAATTAATGATTTGATTGCTCATGAATCGAGGATGTCAAGATATGGTGATAACACATTGGAGAACACTTTCAAAACTTTGTTGCAATTTAATAGAAAAAGAGGAAGAGGAGGTCGAGTAATAGATAAAGAGGCGGTAAAGTCGTTGATCAAAGACGTCTGGGAGATGATTATGAACATGAGGGGAGTAGCAATAGAACGTGGCATTGAGGAAATCAAAGGTATGATATGTCAATAAAACATGACATTGAGGAAATCAAAGGTATGACATGTCTAAAGTTCAGTGTCATTATTGTGAAAGGTATGGCCATTTTTCTATAAGTGTTTGAAGAGGCAGGCTGATACGCTGGTAGGCCATTAAGGTATGGCCATTTTCCTACCAAGTGTTTGAAGAGGTAGACTGATATGCTGGTAAGCCATTGGCACACATCTCAGAAGAGTTTTTTTGACTTGTAAGGTGACTAGGGAATGTTAGAATAATATTTGGTTGGCTGATATGCTAGTAAGCCATTGGCACACATCTTAGAAGAGTTTTTGACCTGTAATGTGAGAGGAATGTTAGAATAATATTTAGTTGTAAGGTGGCAGGAAAGTTAGAATAATATTTGGTTTTTGGATAGTGGTTGTAGAAATCACATGGCTTGAAATAAATATTTGTTTTCAAGATATGAGTCTCAAACCAAACTAGGTAACAATAATAAAATATGAATTTAATAAAATAATTAACCCTTTAATTTTAAAATATCATAAATAAATAAATAAAAATAAAAATTTATAAAATTTTAAATATTTCATATTTTCCCAAAATATACAAGTCTGAAGTCAAACTAAATAACAATAATAAAATATGAATTTAATAAAATAATTAGCTTTTTTTAATTTTAAAATATCAAAAATAAAATAAATTAAAATTTATAAAAATTATAAATATTCTATATTTCCCAAAATTTTGATTAAAATTACTTGACGTTATAGTCCCTACGGATAATAAACCAAAAGACTTATAAAATAAAAGAGATAACATACATTGATCAAAGACATATTTTAATTATTATTAAAATCCACATACAGTTATCTCAAATAAGAATAATCACCTAAATAATTATATGGGTCATTTTAAGGCCACCACAGATTGGTAGTTTCGAACGCTGATCCAGATCCTCGAATGGGTCGTTGAGCTGTACGAATCCCTGGCAATTTCATTTTAGGGACAATCAATTTCCTAAAGATTGAGTAATTTAATTCCGAATCAACTATTGCTATCAGCTCACTGCTATTTAACGACGCAGTTGTCTATAATGAGATTTTTTGGAAGTTTTTTCGATAGGTTTTTCAGGTCAAAATCCGGCAGCAATTTATTAGTTTGATAGCTACTTTCTGCACAATCAAGGCGTCCCAAAGATTTTCAGGATGCTGAATCCAACTATACAGTTAACTACAACAAATAAAAATTTAACCTTAATTTCTTTGGCCGATTCCGTCACCGGAATCTCCAAAAAAATAACATTATAGACAACTCCTTTAACGAGACTGAAAGAAGTGATGCAATGATATCTCTTGTCAAAGGACTCTTCTGGGAGTCTTTGCCAGATTTCTGTTTCCATTACCAAAATATTTCTTTCGAATGCAAAATATATGAAATATCACTGCTGTCTTTGACGCGCTCCACAGTCTGCCGTTCCGCCTCCTCTGTTATCAAATTGCAGTCGCTCCAGAGCCTTCACGAGTTAATTGGGATAAGAGCGTCTTAAGAGAACCACATTTTCAACAATGAAAGGTACATTTCCATGTCTCGTCGCGTATTTATTTATAGTTTAACCATAAAAACGATCTAATTCAACTTCCTCTGCCACATAGAAAAGGCATCTCCATTACTTATGCCATAAAAGTTGGGAAACGTATCTTCTTTCTCGAAGGCATAAATTTAGCGTCACATACACCCCAAGAAACGTGGAAACGTGGATCTCACATTGCGTGACAAAGCCGTAGTTTAATTAGCAATATGAAGTTATGGAAATTTCGATCATATTTAGAGAAAATTTGGTAAATATTTTTGTAAATTCAAGTTATAGTTGTTAAACTTCAAAATTTTAGGTGTCTTTCGAGATTTTTGATGGCGCTGAAACTGTTTCCACCATCAAAAACATGATTCAAACCTTGTCTACAAGATTTTTTAAATTTTTTTGCCACTTTTGACTGTCCCAGCAATTCCTCCGCCTGGTTAGACGACGAGGGTTTATTACTAATACCTTGTTGTTTTATTATAATTATTTCATTTTAATTTATTATTTTAATGAATTAGTTTTTATTTAATATATTTTTATTTTTATTTTAAATAATAATAATAATAATAATAATAATTATCTAATTTTAAGGTCACGACACTACATTGTTATAGAAGATCTCTTTGTTTGTGGGACAAGAAACCTAAAGTCTACTAAGGCATACATACTCTACCCCCTCTGGTATTGAACCTATAACCTCTTAGGAGGAAACACATGCTCTTAACCATTACGCCCATTCAAGATAATAATTATTTATAGATAATTACTAATATTTAGCAAAATTAGATATGGTAATTCAAATTTTAGAAAGCAAGATATTTCTTGGAATTCTTTATAAGTTTATTTTTATGCTAAAAAAATACTAATTGTTCAAAAATCACCATGATTTTGCAAAGCTAAATGTTAAGAAGGGTGGTACTCTAGAAACTTAGAATTAATAAAATTTAAGAGAAAGTTCTTTTCATCTTCAACCCTTTTAGTGTCACCAATGTGAGACTTTTAAGGTATTTTGGGAATTGACCAATGCCTAATTTCCCTATGGATCTCATAAGAATTTGTTCTTATCTTAACATTGTTTATTTTTTTCTTTATACTAGTTAAGACATATATACTTTCAATTTTTTTTCTATTTGGGTGAGTCTCCTCATTAAAATATCTTAATTTCTCTTTTCCCTCTAATTCCATTTCATGCCACAATTTCTATTTACGATGTGAGGTGATGATTTTTTTAATATTATCCTTATTCCACAAAATGGTCTCTTTCTTTATCCCCCTTATGGCCTATCCAAGGTCAAACATCCTAAAGACACTTATGTTTGAGTTGAACGTGGTTTCGCTTACACTTTGAGGAAATTTTAGGAAGCCTGTTTTCTTCCATGTTGTTTAACCTCTTCATATGCATTAGGTACCGAGTCATAACAATGTTGTCAATGACAAAAAGACCTACTGCAACGAGGAGGATAGGATATGGTGTATGTCCTTTAATTTTGAAATTATATATTATAAATTGTTTTTATATCTATACTACCTTTCTCCATAACTCTTTGGAGATAATACATTGTCAAACCCCACAACTATATAAAATAGTAGGAGCAACAAGAGTGTCAAAGAGTAGGTCGTTCTTTTGTTTTTCTCAAGCCCAAAAATATGCTAATTTATAATTGTTTTCAATTTTATAATAAGCATCCCACCCTCCATTAATCCTTTTTCCAACGCTTCAATTCAAATTGATCTTCTCATAGATATTGATTCAAAACATTTATATCATGGAACTTCTTCTAAGTTATTGTTTTCATATACAAAAGTATCATATATGAACTTTTTGTGTTTAATTCTCATGACTTTAATTTTTTGAATATCGATAGCATATCCATATTGAAATGGAAATATTGAAGGATTATTAGTTGCCTACTAAGATTAGAAGGACTACTTGTCAAAAGAACAAAATTACCAACATAAAGAAGAATGGTGATGACTATACTAATGATAATTGGGCTAATAGAACTTGCTTCCTCCAAACACCTTTCTAGCTTAGCAAAATATATGTCCAAAATGGAGGAGACAAAGGACATCCTTGCTTGACTCTGATATCGCATTTAATTTCTTCTGACTAACCCAAAGTGGTCCTAAACTTGGTAATAAATTTCTCATACAACCTTCTCGTAATAACCTTGAACTCAAAAGAAACAAAACTTTCTTTTATAACTAATTTTTTAATTATATTTTCATAGGTCATCATTAAACTCTTCTTATTCTGCATTTTAAAAAAATATACATTAAAATAAATTACTCATGTTTAAAAGGGAATATACTATATTGTTACAAATGTGAGTAGGTGTATAACACCTAAGGTAATATAAATTTAATAAAATTCTAAACGCCACATCATTTTTACCTTTTTGAAATTGTTATCATCACAATTTAGTTATGGTATTTTTTTTTGTTGGTTTAACCCATTGATAATTTCAAGTTCCAATTTCATGGTTTACAAAATATTTCATAATGTGAGGTCACTAATTGAATTTCCCCTCTGAGATGGTATCTTTATTGAAAGTAGAATTTTATATTTGATAAAATTTTGGTTTCTAAAACATAATTGGATCCAACACCATCAAGTACCCTTACTACAATTATATAATGCAATGTAATAATTCACATAAAAAATTTAATGAGTTAAAATTATTTTTTCCAATGTTTGAAACCTAAAATTATCACTTTTTATTCAAGTTATTTGTGCATCGAGAAAAGACCCATTTCATAATGTTTACACTAGGCCACAATAAATTAAATAAATAAATAAATAAAATAAAATTCATGTCCAAAAATAAATATTACACCCATCTTCTCAATATGTATTGAACCCTAAACTTAAACCATGACCCATGGAAAGAAGGTATTTTCTTTCCATCTTAATCTTCAATAATGAAAAACTAGAGAAAACATTATATATTATCCTTCTTAAACACCATATCTCCTCATGTTAGTATTATTCCACAGGTCGGTGAAGATGTGTTCTAGTAAATGTATAGAAAATGTGACTTTCCTGGGATAGCGTTTGAACAAGCCAACAATAAAGTATTTATGATCAATGTATATTTTTCTAATCTTTATAGGAGAGTTTGAGAAAACGCTCATAAGATCATAATGTGAGGTTAAATATCCAATATAGCATGTTCAAAATTATATACAAGAGACAACAAACAAGAACAAAGGATGTGGTTAGTCAAAATTTCACTAATATCACCAAAGGTCATTTTATTTCCATCATGTTGTCATCAAAAATTGAAAAGAAAGGTTCCATATACGGAGGGCATAACCTAATGTGAATTGTAAGATGAGTATAATAGTTTCCAGGGAGAAGTCTCCACAAAGTATGTGTAATTTCACCTTTAAAATTGCAAAAAAGAGAAAGATAAATTCCACCTTTCATTGTAATATAGTAAGGAAGAAAATGACAGCCTTGGCCATTAAAGAAATGTTTTAACCATAATAGTATAAGAAATTGAATTAGAGATAAAATAGGGCTTAAACATTAAGAAAATGTGCATAAACACCTTGATATGTATTATTTTAAAAAGAGTGTTTAAACCATAAAGAAAAGATAGAAAGAGGATGAGCCAAAACAACCCTAGTGTTACACTCACGAATAAGCATTAAGTGTTGCAATAAGATAGAAATATTTTATATCAAATATTAAATTTACTAGGTGATTTTGACACCTGCTCTAATATAATGAAATGAGATTCGTGAGTGATACGAAAACATTAAGTGGATCCAACATAAATATGGCATTGTGAAATAAAGAGAAATATAAGCTAGCAATAAGGTAATGTAGCTTCAAGAGAGATCAACAAAGATAAACATAAACCATACAAAAAGAAAATCCACGAACAAATGTGTTAGACCAAGAAATGAAATTTTAGGTTGCGGGTAAAAGATATCTCAGGGATAAAAGTAAAACTTGTGAAATCTAAAAGTAAAATTATGATACATAATTCATGACGAAATGTGAAAGAGATATCGTTTTCAACACTTTTTGCTAATTATTCTAACTCACATTTCCTCCTCAACCTAACAATAAGATTTTATCATTTTGATATATTTAATAATAAATTTTAATAGTTATTGATATATTTAATAATATATTTGAATAGTTATGATGGTTAATCTTAGGAAGGTGAATCACAAACAACAGAGCTAAGAATAGTTATTTATAGGTAGCTAGAAAAATCTAATCATAACCAAACACTAAGTATATGTTGAGTCATATCTGATGAAGCTACCATACATTTGTTTAAATTAACTACTTTGTAGGCTTTGTCAATAAGAAAAAAAAGCGTTGAGCCGATCCTCTTTCCATTCAATTCCCACTATATGTACACTACCATTGCTCTAATGTACTCTTCAACCCCCATTATAACACTAGGGAGGATCCCAGCATTACATCCCCATCGGAGATGTATGACCATAGACTAGTCACATGTATGGGTGTTTACCATGATGTTGAGGTAGTCCAAGAAAATGAGATGTAAAGTATAAATATCATCCTTAATGCTAAAGAATTCCAATAAGCTCATCTAGAAAGCCAAATCTATGTGATCAAATTACACATTAAAACTTGTAGCTCCCTAGTTTTTAATCCTGGTTAGTGATGTATATGGTAAATATTATCTATAGCCATGGAAAAATTAATGTACTATATAATTTGATCGGTAAACTGTTGTGGATATTCCACTATATAGTTCGTGACAACACATAATAATATTATATTAAAACTCTGAAAATTATACACTATTACAATTTATTAAACTTTAATATTTGTGGATTTAATCGTAATTAGTGCATGCATGAGAATGGAAACTATGTGAAAAAGTAGAGAATGACAAAATAATAAAACACACATATGTGAAACAAGATATGCTCTCTGGGAAACCCTTTCAGGAGAAAAATCAACTGGAAGGTGAGGTCACTTCACTCTCTTTCTCTGTCTAGAAATATGGTTGCAGGTGCAAAGAAGTAAAGCCTAGCCTGTGGGTTGCTACAATGCACAAATCCTCTATGTGTTCTCTACCTCCTATCTCTCCTAGCTATCTTTGCTCAAGTATGGATCAAAATTCTCTTGAAAGAATGGAATGCCACTTTATTATGATCTTGACCTGCGAGAAGATGCCAGAATACCAAATATATGAAGAAACACAACCGAGAACACAGAACAAAATGATAAATAACAACATGTATTTTATTATTCAGAGATGAAAGCAATGTTCACTTGCCTCTTCAAGGGGGAAACCTCCAATAGAGCAGGGCTTGATTAGAAAATAAGACACGACGCTCCTCAATGGGGAGTCTCTATCCTTTATATAGGATTTGTACATGCAATACCATGGGTCAGTACCATGGTTCTCTTAATGACATCTATCTAATACCATGGCCCATTTGAAACTAACTGAGGTCCTATGGGCTTTATTAACTATTTAACTAACTATAACTATGACTCGGCCATATTACATAAATAAGGGGGTTAGGGTTGGACCCTAACATGCCCTCCCCTATAAAAACAGCCTTGTCCTCAAGGCTAAAGCTGTGGAAAGTGCTACAGAATAGTGGTTGGTTCCCAAGTCGTTGTTATAGACATTTTTGGGCACTGCAACCCCAAGCATAAAATGTCCATAAACCAAGGGCTCCTAAGTCCCTAAAAGTGTTGTTCTAACCCCTAAAGAAGCAAGGTCAACTGATTACAACTTCTCCCAGAAGTTCTCCATGAAAAACTGCTCAGAATTAGTCAAAAAAGGATCATTTCAGCTGCTCCATAGGCAAAGTGCATTGCATCTCACCTAAACACACTGTGTGGGTGCATTGCATTTCAAAAAGCCCTTCTATGGGGTGCGATGGGCGAGAAATGACAAATGACAGTGTCATTCCGCGAGGTGGAGAGGCAATGGAAGCTTCCAGAAACTTCTCCTGTGACACTTGCCTCTCTGAATTCGACCAAGGATGAGTAAGAGATCATCAATATCCAAGTGGAAGCAAGAACTATCAGAGGGAATACACTAATCAAATCACAAGCTGACTCATCTCCCTTACAGATATCTATATATGGATGCCTCATCCCAGAGATCCAGAGGCTGGAATTTTGCATATTGTAAGGAATTGGTGTTGGTTTCTTGACACAAACATCAGATTGTTGGGTGATATAAGCTTTGTATGAGGTGAAGAGGGGCTTCCTTGCTGAGAGGATGATGCTGGGTCAAAACAACTAGTTGTAACTCCCCTTGGCTCTTTCTTGTTTATCAATAAAAGCTATTCAAGTTTTCCCCCATACTCTTGTGTCATTTATATTTGCTGCATTTGTATGGTCAATTTACATCTCATCCTAGATTGTTTATGATTATAAATCCATGTTCTTGTATAGTGCTATGCTACTGTGATCTTACAGGTGCTCTGTGAAACTGGGCGTGCAAGGGAACAAGTAGCGAAAGACTACCAAGGAAGAGAGGAATCGAACCAAGAGATTAGCGCAAGACAGAGGTTGTTCTTCCTTGTTCTTCTCTATATATACTTCATAAAGGAAAAACGAAAGTAGCTTTACTTTGTTTGTTTCTAAGGCAGCTATCACACCTTAGTGGGATAAGCAGTTCTGAGTAGACACTTTTCACTGTAACAAAATGGAGACTCCGCTGGGGACGAATTAGTTTGTTTGTTTATCTTCCTTGTTGTCTATTTCAGAAACTTACAGACGGAGCCTGAAGTCGTGCCAGGTAGCTTTCGAACTACATTTGCTATGCAAATGCAAAGTAGATAAATGCCGCTTCAGTCAATCTCCAGGATCTATTTATGATTTAAACAACTGATTCACAAACTCTCTGATTGCCCTTGTGATAGCTCTTAGATCCTCCTTAGATCTACCCCTGATTGTTGCATTACTGATTACCTTTTGCTCGGCCAAAACCCATGAACTGAATTGCAAACTGTGACCCGGAACCAAAGCAAAGTCTCGTCTCTGGCCCAGTGCAGGTACTGTTCTGAGAATTTGAAATTTAGTGCACTTCCCAAGTGTAGTAGGTGCGCTGCATTTCAAATTCCCTGTGTTACAGGTCCACTGATCAGACTAGGCATTGTGCAATTTTGGTTTCTGTGATTCATTCTTTCCAGTTCTATTCATGAATTTTGCTGCCTGTGATCAATATATCTCTGTTTGAAACCCCGTTTCCTTATTGTTATTCCGCCTCCTTTGTACAAAAGAATTGTAAATGTTTTTGTGTGTTTGTTGAGTCATTTTCAGTTCTCCTTTGCAAAAGTAACATAATCGTACTGTCGTCCTTTGATTTGAAAGCGTCGCAAGTGTCGTTTTCAGGCATAGGAAAGAGTTTGATTGTTGTAGATAGTCGATTATCCTGTTATTATTTTTTTGGGTCTGAATTTGTAATTTTTCTAGTGTTGAAAACAATTATTCATTTCAAAATCGTAAGGTGTTGTGATTGCCTCCATTTTTTATTTCGAAAAGAAACTTGTTGATAATTGTCGCTTGAAAAGAAATTCAGATTTGTGCATCAACTTTCTTTTTTATCATCCATATACTAAGAAAGTCGAAAACAAATACATGCATGTGCATTTCCATTTAGACAGTCTGATTGGTTTGATTTAGGAAAGTGCATTTAGAGTGTGCTCTTTGCTCTTTGTGAAAGAATTCTGTCTTTCTTTCCTTAGTAGCTAGGATTTTCATTTCACAAAGAAGATAAAAAGATTGTTTATCATCTTAGATTGCATTTTAGGAATTATACTACATCTCGCGGTGAACCTGAAAGGCAAACTTCATAAACAAGATCAACTATAAAATAAATTCAATGAATCTAACAACGCTTTGGAATCTAACGCACAACATTTAGAAGTCTAGGCTAGAGACGTATTTCGGCGTCGTAAAGCTTGGTAACTGTTGTTCTCATTGATGGTTGGGTGATTCCTCCACTTTGAGACGATAAGTGCCAATACGGACTTGTGCTCCCACGTACCATTGAGTATATTTTGGGAGACCACAATAGGCTTAATCCTTTATCCATAGGAAGCCGTGTTTGCTACCCTATCGATCGCAATGCACTGAACACAACATTCGGGAAGATTGATTGCCATACCGTGAAAAGTATTCTGCAGTTTTGCGATTGGTTTGGTAATCCCTCTACCTAGATTTCCAGAGCAGTCCCTTTCGTTCCTTTTTAGACTCTTTAATGGAAAAGGTCCATCTGAGCACTTGTCACTTCAGGCTCATTAAAAATCGAAGGTGACTAGAGTCATCTTTTGTTTTTTCTCGACTCTTGAAAATTGAAAAAACAAGTTGTGTCAAAGCGTCTAAAATTTATTTTAAATGGAATATTCATCACCCTTTCCTACGTTGATCTTGGGTTGAGAAAATGGAATCCACCTGTTAGTGTCATTCTTTCCAGCCTTCCTCCAGTGATCAAATATGCTCTTACAAGGTGGTCTCAGAGTGTCAAGGTCAAATTTTGTCATTTCAATGAGTTTTCAAGCAAAATTTGGTCACTAAGGCATTAGGTCTAGGGTTTGCTTTCACTCCTTCTAAAGTTGTCCAAATGTCGGTCCATGTCATCATTCAGCTGAGTCTATCATCATTCATATGGTTTTTATCATAATGTCAAGTTCCATTGGGTCATTTTACACCTTGTTCATGCTTCAGTTGCGCCCAGGCAAGGTCATTTCCCTCTCCTAGGGTTTTGAAAGCTAATTTCTCTTGGATGGTCAAATCATTAGCAAAACTTGTATCCAGATGTTCATACACCTTCCCCTATCCTTCATGTACCTTATTAAACACTTCCCATCCTTTAGGTCCGCCAAATTCCTCATTTTTGCACAAACCCTAGTTTCTTGCTACAACCTGGCAATTTTCTAGGTTGGGCCTGTGTTTTGCCCTTTTGGACCCCTTCCCCTCACTCAATCTCTGAGATTCCACTTTCCCCTGCTTCCTAACATTCCTCCCTACTCCCACAAATTTCCTCAAGAATTTAGAAGCCCCTTATCCCCTTCATTTCGCTTCATTTCGGCAAAATCCCTTGTTCCACACATCGAGATAAGTTTCACTCAAAAGAGGTTTCAGAACAATAAGAGATGAATTTTGGAAAACTGAGAGAGGTTTTTGTCCACAACAGGCCAAAGAAAAAAAACCTCCTTCACGTTTTGCATATGTGTCATGGTTTTAGAGAAATGTCAAAATTACAATCGCCAGATCTAAGGAGGTTGGCCAAGGCACTAAAACGATGGAAAAGGCCCGATCCACTCCAAATTTTGGCCAAAAACTCTTTGACTGAGAATGGTACTTGATTGGAGACTCCCAGTCCAAATTTCAAGAAATTTGGAGAAAATTTTGTCAATTGTGAATTTTTTGTGCCAAACACAGTTTTTGCCCTCAACACGTCATGCGCCGCGCGCGACCGTTTCGATGGGCAACTCCTTTTCAAGAAAACTCAGAATTTTTGGATTTTTCATGCAAAGATACACTTGCTCAGCAATTTCCAAGAAATTTCACCAAGTTTAGGGCCTCCAGAAAGTCAAAAAACAAGCAAAAAATGACTTTCTGCCACCTTTTTGACACACAGGAAACAGTCTTGGGAGATTGCAATGTTGGAGGGGAAAATGGCCACCAAATTCCGAAATTCCACTTGGGTTGGAAAGTAGACATCCATACCTTTCCAACAAGCCCACGTTTGCCTCATTTGGACACCTGGAAGTGCCTCAAAAGCAGCTCCAAAGGTGCGCGACGTGTTCAGGATCAGGGCGCGACGTGTTGGGCAGTTTTCATAGAAATTCACCTACAGCTCAGCAAAACGCAGTTTTGACTGGATTTGATTTTTTGGAGTAGATTTTGATCTTCCTTGTTGTAAATGATGTAATTTTATGATATTTTGACACTTATTTATCTCTTCTAGAAGATTCATTCATGAGATAGGCAAAAATTTAATGAATGAATTAGTTTCCTAGCTTATAGAGGCAAGTTGTTTTGACTGCCTAGTTTTCAGTGCTCAGTTTAGAATTGGTTGAAACAGCTCCTAGGATAGTGAGCTCGACCCCTAGAGGCAAGGAAAGATGTTAGATTGCCTATATTATGTACTTTCTTGGTCATTTTCATGGTGGGACTCTTGAGGGAGAAAGCTCTATTGTATTACTCATTGTATCTCTGCAATTTTGGCAAAGGAAGAAAGACCAGGGTTTTGCAGTCCTTTTTGGGATTCCTTGGTTACATGTATTGATGGTGTGTTTCTATTTGTACTTGTAAGTTTGTTATGTGAATCATATTCTTACTTTTCCTTCTGCAAATAGGCAAATGAAGTGTTAAAGTAGAATTCATGATTGTCATGCTCTGCTTTTAAGTTTGCTTAATATTTATGTTTTCATCTGTCTAAAGAGAACTCTTGAAGGTTTCTTGCTCTCTTTAGCTCCTCACCAGTCATTCCTATCCATTCACTTAATTCAAAGGCATCAATACAGTCTCCTACCTTGCCCCAAAGAACCCCCTACAAAAATTGTGTCCAATCCCCGCACCCAAAATTGCCTTTTCCCGATTTTCCACCAAAATCCTAAAAATCTCAAATCAAACCTTTTATCAGTTTACTAGCCTAACATCAGTGTTCTTTATTGGTTATCTCACCCGTTGAAGATCTCTACCGTGATAGACCAGAGAGAGCCCTCTCCTGCCCCGTAGGGCTAGCTACGAGGCTAATTGGTTTGATGTTGCCTTGGAGTTTACCTTTCTTAGCCTGAGGTGAAATTTCAAGCGCTAACATATTGGCGACCATACTGGGGAGAACAAACTTGTTTGTGGGTTGATGTCATTTGTTTTGTAAGCTACAGACGGAGCCTGAAGTTATGCCAGGTAGCCTTCGAAACGCTTTTGCTTTGCATTAGCAGAAGTAGATAAATGCTGCTTCAGTCAATCTCCGGTCTAGCTTGTAAACGTGACATCTAACTTGTTAATTACCCCAGTACATGTATCAATTTCAGATCTGATTGTTGATGGTGGACAACGATCAGACACTGGCAAGGCTGAAATCATTCACCTGGCAACTCTAAATCATTTTCGAGATCAGATCCAAAGACTCCAGTGGAGGATGATCCCGACCAGCAAAAACATGAAAGGACAATATGGGCAGATCAGGTATTCAAGTTGGAATTTCATCCAAGACATTTTGTTCTTTGTCATAAATTATTTTTTCTCTTTTCCCAAGAATGTCAAGAACGCTTTGCAAAGTATAGTGTATTTGAGAAGAGATCCTCGGCCTGCAGTTGATTCTTTCCCTTTGAAGATCGTGAATACCAAAGATTTGCATGACTTTGAGTTTGATCAAGATCCTTTTTCCGAATTTTGTGATGACCATCTTCAAATTGATGAGTCTCAAGAGACCAAGACTAATTCTATACCTACTGTACATACCCCTACACCTTGTAAAATTCCAGATCGGTATAAACCTCTTGTTTTACCTTCTGTTCCCCATGCTTTCCCCAAAAACTATGATGTATACTTGCCGAGGTTTGATGGTCAAAGTAAGAATGTCAACGCTGAGCAACATGTGCAGAATTTTGAGAATTTTCTAGATCTTTTTGAAGTTGATGAAGAAGATGTTAGTATAAGGCTTTTTTCTCTTTCTTTGCAAGCCAAAGTGAAGAGTTGGTTCAAATCCCTGCTTGATGCAAGCATTTCAGATTTCCAGCAATTCGTCAAAGTTTTTCTCAACAGGTGGATGATCGGGCAGAACCTTTTCTTGATTGTAGAAGAGTATAACCAGCTGAAAAGATTGCCAGGGGAGACATTACAACAGTTTTAAGCCAGATTTAACCAAGTTTATTATTCAATGCCAGTTGATATAAGACCTTCTCCTATATTTGCTCTCTTGCACTATCCGCGTGCCTTTGATCCAGAAATGGAGTTTCAACTGAGAGAAAGGAACCTGGCAACACTTCACGAGATGTAGAACAATGCAGTAAATGTAGAGGCACATCTGCTGATCCGAAGGGCAAGGTTGAAAGAAGAAGAGATGAAAAACATAGATCCGGCCGAATCAACATCTCTAGAGGTGAAACTTGACATTTTGGTAAGTGCCGTGGAAAAGATGATGGACAAGATCAACACAAGGAATGATTATGATGTTCAAACTCATGGCTTGCCGATTGAAGAAGAATAAGTTGTTGATCCAAAACATTTTGTTTCTTATCCTAGTTGTCATAGATCTGATAATGATTGTTTTGTAGATCACCTTGGAGAAGAGAGATCTGTTGATATGACATGTATGCTTGATGATGTCTTTTATACTGATGATTTGCCTCAGTTTGATCAGTATGATGATGATTATGTTCTCCAAACAAAAGCTAATCTTACAGACAAATCAGCAGCTAGTTTGTGGGAGGAATAAGTTCACTTACAGCAGCTCGAGTACAATGATCAAATGATCCATATCAGCTATCACAATGACGAGGGAAGTGCAACAAATTTTGAAGTAAGTGAAGGATCTTTGCCTTTTTGTTTTGATTCGTTTCAGTTCATTAGAGAGAACTACCATGCAATCAGAAATCAAATGTCAACAAGTCTTGATTTGAATCATCTTGAGAGCAATGAAAATTTTGTTCAAGACTTCTCATATTCATATTTGCAACCCTCGAAAGCCATTGATTGTCAAGTTGCATCTGAAGACTTGGAAGTGGACACACATGATTTAATGATTCAAGGTGACTCCGTACCATTCTGTTTTGAATCATTTCAGTTTTTGAATGGTAGATTGCATAGTAAATCTTCAAATGAACATCCTATAACAAATCAACAATCTCTCAGTGTTAATGTTGAGGATGAGATAGATAACAAAATTCTTGAGCAGCCTGTAGCATCAGATTTGCAGCCACCAAATGAAATTGAAGGGCAGATTATAGATGAAGCTGTGGAGGACGAAATACATGATTTGATGATGCAGGAAGATTCTATACCCTTTTGTTTCGAAGCATTTCAGTTTATAAGGCAGAATCTTTGTAAAATCTCTCAAGAAAAAGATGAACAACTAGAAGGATGTCATACATTCTCAATGGATACATTACAACAGTCTTTTCAAGTTTTTCATGATCCAATAGCTGATGTTTTGGATGAGGTTTGCAGTCAAAGTCTTTCTCCATTGACTACATGTGAGCTTGAAACATGTGCTGATATGAATTTGATCCGACAGCCGGTTTCTTTCTCATTTTCAACAGAGGTCTCGTCACAAGGCTCAGATCAAAGTTTGCATTCATGGTATGAGGAAACGAGAAGTAATCCATTAGATGAGCTAAGTTCCAGTGTGCTTGAATTTCAAGATCCTTATGCAGTGTTTTTGGAGGTGGATAGAGAATTCATATCATTCTACGGATCTGTTTCCAAATTGTCATGGGAGTTGCCTTTTAGTAGTTCTCTTTTGTTGTTCATAAGTGAGCACTTGCGGAGAATTCAAACAGCAGATGGGATACTTACTTGGTTGCACTGGTTGTTTCCTTTCACTTGATCAGGTGATGGATGAAACTGTTAGAGTAGGTTTTGATGAATAAGCTCCACTTTGAGCATCATTTCCAGTTTGTCGGTTGTGTTTAAGTATTGAGTTAGTTTTTAGTTGAGTGAGAGTCAATTTGTGTTGTCAAGTCATCATTTTTCAGTCATGCATTTTAGTTTGAGTTTTTGACTCCATTGCCCAATGGATGAAGGCACTGTCTAGCTCTTCCAGAGATCTGTCGTTCTTGGCACCTCCAAGGAGTTACCATCCCCATTGGAGCCAATGTTAGTGTCATTATTTCCAGCCTTCCTCCAGTGATCAAATATGCTCTTACAAGGTGGTCTCAGAGTGTCAAGGTCAAATTTTGTCATTTCAAAGAGTTTTCAAGAAAAATTTGGTCACTAAGGCATTAGGTCTAGGGTTTGCTTTCACTCCTTCTAAAGTTGTCCAAATGTCGGTCCATGTCATCATTCAGCTGAGTCTATCATCATTCATATGGTTTTTATCATCATGTCAAGTTCCATTGGGTCATTTTACACCTTGTTCATGCTTCAGTTGCGCCCAAGCAAGGTCATTTCCCTCTCTTAGGGTTTTGAAAGCTAATTTCTCTTGGATGGTCAAATCATTAGCAAAACTTGTATCCAGATGTTAATACACCTTCCCCTATCCTTCATGTACCTTATTAAACACTTCCCATCCCTTAGATCCGCCAAATTCTTCATTTTCGCACAAACCCTAGTTTCTTGCTACAACCTGGCAATTTTCTAGGTTGGGCCTATGTTTTGCCCTTTTGGACCCCTTCCCCTCACTCAATATCTGATATTCCACTTTCCCCTGTTTCCTAACATTCCTCCCTACTCCCAAAAATTTCCTCAAGAATTTAGAAGCCCCTGATCCCCTTCATTTCGCTTCATTTTGGCAAAATCCCTTGTTCCACACATCGGGATAAGTTTCACTCAAAAGAGGTTTCAGAGCAATAAAAGATGAATTTGAGAAAACGGAGAGAGGTTTTTGTTCAAAACATGCCAAAGAGAAAAAACCTCCTTCACGTTTTGCACAGGTGTCATGGTCTTAGAGAAATGTCAAAATTACAATCGCTAGATCCAAGGAGGTTGGCCAAGGCACTAAAATGATGGAAAAGGCCCGATCCACTCCAAATTTTGGCCAAAGCCTCTTTTACTGAGCATGGTACTTTATTGGGGACTCCCAGCCCAAATTTCAAGAAATTTGGAGAAAATTTTGTCAATTGTGAATTTTTTGTGCCAAACACAGGTTTTTGCCCTCAACACGTTGCGCGCCACGCGCGACCCTTTCGATGGGAAACTCCTTTTCAAGAAAACTCAGCATTTTTGGATTTGGCATGCAATGATACACTTGATCAGCAATTTCCAAGAAATTTCACCAAGTTTTGGGCGTCCAGAAAGTCAAAAAACAAGCAAAAAATGACTTTCTGCCACCTTTTTGACACACAGGAAGAAGTCTTGGGAGATTGAAATTTTGGAGGGTCAAATGGCCACCAAATTCCGAAATTCCACTTGAGTTGGAAAGTAGACATCCCGAACTTTCCAACAAGCCCACTTTTGCCTCATTTGGACACCTGGAAGTGCCTCAAAAGCAGCTCCAAAGGCGCGCGACGCGTTCAGGATCAGGGCGCGACGTGTTGGGCAGTTTTCACAGAAATTCACCTACAGCTCAGCAAAACGCAGTTTTGACTGGATTTGACTTTTTGGAGTAGATTTTGATCTTCCTTGTTGTAAATGATGTAGTTTTATGATATTTTGACACTTATTTATCTCTTTTAGAAGATTCATTCATGAGATAGGCAAAAATTTAATGAATGAATTGGTTTCTTAGCTTATAGAGGCAAGTTGTTTTGACTGCCTAGTTTTCAGTACTCAGTTTAGAATTGGTTGAAACAACTCCTAGGATAGTGAGCTCGACCCCTAGAGGCAAGGAAAGATGTTAGATTGCCTATATTATGTACTTTCTTGGTCATTTTCATGGTGGGACTCTTGAGGGAGAAAGCTCTATTGTATTACTCATTGTATCTCTGCAATTTTGGCAAAGGAAGAAAGACCAGGGTTTTGTAGTCCTTTTTGGGATTCCTATGGTTACATGTACTGATGGTGTGTTTCTCTTTGTACTTGTAAATTTTTTATGTGAATCATCTTCTTACTTTTCCTTCTGCAAATAGGCAAATGAAGTGTTAAAGTAGAATTCATGATTGTCATGCTCTGCTTTTAAGTTTGCTTAATATTTATGTTTTCATCTGTCTAAAGAGAACTCTTGAAGGTTTCTTGCTCTCTTTAGCTCCTCACCGGTCATTCATATCCATTCACTTAATTCAAAGGCATCAATACAGTCTCCTACCTTGCCCCAAAGAACCCCCAGAAAAAATTGTGTCCAATCCCCGCACCCAAAATTGCCTTTTCCCTATTTTCCACCAAAATCCTAAAAATCTCAAATCAAACCTTTTATCAGTTTACTAGCCTAAAATCAGTGTTCTTTATTGGTTATCTCACCCGTTGAAGATCTCTACCGAGATAGACCGGAGAGAGCCCTCTCCTGCCCCGTAGGGCTAGCTACGAGGCTAAGTGGTTTGATGTTGCCTTGGAGTTTACCTTTCTCAGCCTGAGGTGAAATTTAAAACGCTAATAGCCAACCAAGGAATTCCCCTTGGGGGAAATCCTAGTCCCTTCTCCTCTTGGGGAGATGTTGGTGCACCCCATATGGCCATATTGTCACTTCCAGGACTGACAATCGGCTTGCCTGTATGGCTCTTCTCAACCTCTGTCGTTCAGAACACCACAATTCCTGAACAATCGAGTTAGCAACTAGACGATTCTGGAGTTACCCACCAACCTTCTACTTCCTCCAATTCTTCCTCTCCTCCCTCCTCTTCGCTTGATGGGGCTGGTTAAGCCAAAATCCAAGTACCCGAGAAGAAATAGGAAAAGAAGAAGAAGGAGCCAAAAGCGAAAGGGGGCAACCAAGCGTCGGCTAGCGAAAATCCACACATTGCACCGACCAGGCCTAAATCGCCATGTGTCATTTGCAAAGGAGACCACTATCATAGAGATTGTCCTTGCATCCCTCGGATCTTAAGGGACTGGTCTCCTCGTTTGCACAACCCGGTGTCGTCAACCTCTGATGATCATGTTGAAAACACACCGTCGCTAGTGAAAGTGAAGCCCCAGGACAAAAAGGAAAATATAGATTTCCTTGTAAACTGTGCGAAGGCGATCATGCCGTCCACCATTGCCCCTTCTTAGACGAGGCTAAAAGAGTTTTGGATGATCGTCCGGTTTCACCGTTACAACTTCCTCCTGGATATAAAAAACTCTTGCCGAGTCCATCACTAGTTGAAAATCCGGCTGGCCCACTCAGGTGGTCGGCTGAAGCATCTATCATTGAAGACAAACCATCTGAACCCATACCAGATAAAAGTCGGAAGGTCAAGGCGGCAGTTGACCCGGTCTTGCCTTCAGAGGTTCCATCTTCAGATGATACAGTTACGGAAGAGAACAAGGATGACACCGTCCAAATTATTTTCGTAAGCACAGACTCCGATGAACATGGGGGCAAATTACCCATTCCTTTACCGCAGGAAGGAAGTTTGTCAGAGTCGTACCCGACCGTCTATTCGGTCCCACGTCCAAGCAACCTAGTTGTCTCCTTTGACTGGAATCAACTAGGCAGACCCCGTTTACCAGCTAGTGTACCATTCCGAATCATTGTTCAAATATATAGAATGGTTATGGCTGGTACCATCATAGATGAAGGGGCTTCTGTGAGTATCCTTTCCTCGACTGCTTGGAAAGCGCTTGGTTCGCCATCTCTTTTGCCTGAAATGAGAAATCTAACAGGCTTTGACAAAGGAACCAATCGACCGTTAGGGATCCTTCCCAATGTGCCCAAAACATTGAGAGGGAAAACTGTTCAAATGAACGTAATGGTAGTTCAAGGACCCCTGGATTATAATCTACTTTAATGCATGGGAGCGATTGTCTCCTCAATCTTTGGAGTAATGTGTTTTCCGCATGAAGGAAGAGTGATCAAGCTCGTAGACCAGCTTTCATTTCCCGGATCACACAGAGCAAATAGCCATATGCCATCCCTGAATGGTATTTTCATGCAAGAAATCAATCTCCAGTACGTCCGCCTGATGAGCGCGAGTGACTCGGGGGACATGACTGAAACCCAGGGAGCATGCACCCTGGTCTACTTCGGCAAGAAAACTTCGGGTATAGGGTAGGTTTCCGCGAGAGAATATGACTAGTATGTACTCCCGTCCGTGATTGGAAGAGGGGGTTATTCTGGAATAAGATTCTCTTGTCAAAGTTATGTGGGTTGGCAGGCATTTCCGCTCACCTTTGTTTATTTCGATAAACATCGCCGAAGAAGTGTTTTGTTTACTCCGTGAATAGAACAATCTTTGGTAACCTGTAAGAGGTATACCTTTCCTGATAAAACAAATGTTTTGTTGGTGATTTGAAGGGTGACCTTGAAACTCTATTTTATACTTGGGGGCATGCAAACCTTTTGGCGTGCAAGCAAAGAGCGACTATTTTTTTTTTTAAATTTGTAGGTCCTCTATCCCTTTAAACTCGTAGGATTGGTCATTTCCTAACTTTCATAAAGAAAGGATGTGGGGCAAAACTCTAAAATTTTCCGTTTCTATATATGAGACATTCTTATTATACGACTGGATTAATCGAGCAGTTTTAGCGCATACTTAATGCTCGTTAAAAAATAAACATAAGCAATGAGCACATGTTCCTCCAGATTTTAAGCTCATTAAAAAATGAACCATTTTCCAGTAAATAACCATCGTGAATGTAATACTTCAGCATTTAAAAGCCTTGGTCGTGTTCGCACCGTCACCTCCACTTCTATATTGGCCAATCATTCACCTCCATTTGATTGTTTACCCATTTTGAGGAACAGCTGCGAAGAGTGATCATGTTAGCCATCCTTGTAACACTGCGGTGACCGGAAAATTCCAAACCTTACCTGGAATCGAGTGCTACCCATTTTATCACTCGTTCCTCGAAAGACGAGACTCCTTTAAGCTCTTTTCAATTGACTCGTAAAATATGAAAAGATTGTTGAGCCATTGGCCTCTCCAGCTCGTTAAAGGGACCGGAAGTGCTATCCCTCCTCTAAATTTTAATCCTTTTGGACCTGAGGGATTATTACACAAAAAGATCGAGCGCTTGTCTTGTTCGGCTCGTTAAAAGGATTAAAAATTCATCCCTTCTGTATTGTTTTATACTTTTTCGGACTTAAGGGATTAGATGACGAAAAAGGAATTTTGGAGTTTCCTTTACGTTCCTTTTCAGACTCTCTAAAATTGAAAAGGACTGAGTTATCTTTGTCGTTAAACTCGTTAAAATTTTAATAGCGACAAACTTTTCTATAGACGAGAACGAGTTTCACTATCGCTAGGCTCGTTAAAACATCACGATGGGTTTGCTCAAAGGGAAAATTATAGAACAAGCATATGTTATCCTCCTCAAGCTTGATAAAAATAAATAGGTACTAGTCAGGAATGACTGGGAAAAAATTGGGAAGAAAACTTGAAGAAACTTTGTTGGTAGCAAGTCTCTCTTGAACATGACACTTTCACTCCGCATCCAAGTCGGGTTGGGTTGTTTCATTCACCGGTCACATCACCATGGTCCCATCATACCATCAACATCTGGGGTTAATGCTGCCAATCCATCATGTCAGTGTCGTCGATATGTTCAAGAGAAGTCATTCAGAGAATTCACCCATGTCTCACCCGCTACAATACATTTACACTCCATTCTTTCATGACCGCCACCCTGAACCTTATATCACCAGATCGTTTTCACCTCCATTAAAATCATTTGCTCCATTCCGTGTCATTGATGTGGGATTCATTAAGGCCCTCCTATGATGGATCGCTTCTTGTCGACATCAGCTCATTATCTAAGAATTCGATCTAGGAACACCCCATTCAGTACTTTGAAGCTTGCATGCCTCGATGGCAAGTTTCTCACTTCCGACGACAGTTTTACATCAATGGCCTTCGACCGAAAGATTTTGTGTGGTGTTCGACACCAAGTCCTTTATTCACACCACGTGAATTGTACTGCAGTACCTTGAGGGTCATTATCATTATCGATGATTCCTCTTGCGCTTGTTAACATCTTACATCATTGGCTGGTAATCAGGCAATGTCTTTCCATGTTCCACTCCAAAACATCTCTCACATGGATCGACTTGTACTTCGAGTGAAGATCGAATGAGATTGAAGACCCCGGATCTAGTTTCATCCATCCGGGCTGCGATATATATTCGGGGAAATAAAGACACTAAATGTACATTGTTGCTGCACAGATACTCATCCAATCAAAGGGATGATGGCTCTACCAGGATCATCAGTCTACGCTCACACAATTTTCTGTCCTATGTACATGAAAATGAATTTATAAAGCTGAGCATGGGAATGCCCGCCTCAGTTAGATCATGAAAATATTATGAATATAATGTATTGTATTGTATATTATTACAGGTCTCCTCCCAGCTTGAAAGAACTTCGGATCCTCATAATAAAGCATTTCACCCGACATCAAAAGATTAATGACCTCATGCTTTAGGGGGCAACTGTTATAGACATTTTTGGGCACTGCAACCCCAAGCATAAAATGTACATAAACCAAGGGCTCCTAAGTCCCTAAAAGTGTTCTTGTAACCCCTAAAGAAGCAAGGTCAACTGATTACAGCTTCTCCCAGAAGTTCTCCCTGAAAAACTACTCAGAATTAGTCAAAACAGGATCATTTCAGCTGCTCCATAGGAAAAGTGCGTTGCATCTCACCTAAACACACTATGTGGGTGTGTTTCATTTCAAAAAGCCCTTCTATGGGGTGCGATGGGCGAGAAATGACAAATGGCAGTGTCATTCCGCGAGGTGGAGAGGCAATGGAAGCTTCCAGAAACTTCTCCTATGACACTTGCCTCTCTGAATTCGACCAAGGATGAATAAGAGATCATCAATCTCCAAGTGGAAGTAAGAACTATCAGAGGGAAGACACTAATCAAATCACAAGCTAACTCATCTCCCTTACAAATATCTATATATGGATCCCTCATCCCAGAGATCCAGAGGCTGGAATTTTGCATATTGTAAGGAATTGTTGTTGGTTTCTTGAGACAAACATCAGATTGTTGGGTGATCTAAGCTTTGTATGAGGTGAAGAGGAGCTTCCTTGCTGAGAGGATGATGCTGGGTCAGAACAATTGGTTGTAACTCCCCTTGGCTCTTTCTTGTTTATCAATAAAAGCTATTCAAGTTTTCCTCCATACTCTTGCGTCATTTATATTTGCTGCATTTGTATGGTCAATTTACATCCAATCCTAGATTGTTTATGATTATAGATCCATGTTCTTGTATAGTGCTATGCTACTGTGATCTTACAGGTGCTCTGTGAAACTGGGCATGTAAGGGAACAAGTAGCGAAAGACTATCAAGGAAGAGAGGAATCGAACCAGGAGATTAGCGCAAGACAGAGGTTGGTCTTCTTTGTTCTTCTCTATCTATACTTCATAAAGGAAAAACGAAAGTAGCTTTACTTTGTTTGTTTCTAAGGCAGCTATCACACCTTAGTGGGATAACCAGTTCTGAGTCAACACTTTTCCCTGTAACAGACACATCTTCTGGAGAGGTGTCTTTCCACTTGACGAGGACTTCCTTAATCGTGCGGCTACGCAAATGTCGTTCTTGCATGTTGAGCACCTGTTTAGGTTGGAGCCAGATTGAACCTTTGTCATCCAATTCAGGTAGACTAGTTTGAATTCTGCAATTGTTCCCCACCACTTTCTTGAGGCATGATACATGGAAGATGGAATGGATTTTTGCAGTGGTTGGCAAGGCTAGCTTGTAGGCTACTTCTCTAATGTGCTAAAGTATTTGATAAGGTCTGTGGAATTTTGGAGATAATTTCTGATGGCCCTTGTCTTTGAGTGATGTTTGCTTGTATGGTTGCAGGCTCAAGAATACTTGATCCACTTCTTGAAATGTTCACTCTAAATGATGTTTGTCTGCCTTTTTCTTCATGTAATTCTAAGCTTGATGGAGATTATCTTTGAGAAAGGTTAGCATGGTTGCATGGTTCTATAGGAGTTGATCCACGACTTGCACCTTAGATCATCCAGGGATATAAGAAGTAGGTGAAGGGGGAGTTGAACATAAACTGCTTCATATGGAGTCATCTTGGTGGCAGCATGATAGTTATTATTATACCACCATTTAGCTAGAGGTAACCATTGTACCCATCAATGTTGCTTTTCTGAAGTGAAGCACCTGAGGTAGGTCTCTAGACATTTGTTGACTACTTCAGTTTGACCATCAGTTTGGGGATGATAGGAAGTACTTAGTTGGAGTTGGGTGCCTTGTAGCTTGAAACGTTCCTGCCAAAAGTTACTGGTGAAGATCGGGTCACGATCATACACAATGGAAGTGGGCATGCCATGCACTTTGAAGATATGGTCCATGAAAGATTGAGCCACCGAAGTGGGGGTAAATGGGTGGGGTATGGTGCAAAAATGAGCATACTTAGAAATTCTATCCACAACCACCATGATGACTTGACTTGTTGACTGACTTCAGAAGAGCAATAATGAAATCCATAGAAACATCTATCCAGATTGAGGCAGGGATGGGAAATGGTTGCAAAGTGCCTAGGGAGTTGATTGTTTCTCCTTTGTGGCATTGACACACATCACATTCAACAACAAAAGTAAGAATGTCATTTTTCATGCCTGTCCAAAAGAAGGAATGACAAGTGCAAGAATAAGTCTTCTGAAAGCTTACATGGACTGCAGTGGGAGATGAGTGCAACTCTGCCAGAATGCGCATTTTGAGGGTGGATGTTGGTGATATCACTACTCTATCCCTATAGCGAAGACTATCATCCTTCCAAGAGTGTTGCACTAAAAATTGTCACCTTGAAATTATGTTATCTTTGTGAGTTCATTACTACTCATACTTTCTCCCTCTGCAAGTCTAAAGCATCATTTCCTCATATCAAGCTCTGAAAGTAAGAGAAAAACCCTCAAAAGTATTTAAAACTCTGGTTCCGCACTTTCTCATTGTATTACTTGTGGTCCCGTGTTATGCTCTTAACCTGCAAAATGATACCCAAATACAGAATATGCGAAGAAAAGATACCCAGAACACAAAATAGCAATGATTTTATTATTCAGAGAGTAATGTTCACTTGCCTCTTCGAGGGGGAAACCTCCAATAGAGCAGAGCTCGATTACAAAATAAGACACGGTGCTCCTTGCAGGGAGTCTCTATCCTTTATATATGACTCATACATGCAATACCATGGGCCAATACCATGGGTTTTATTAATACCATCTATCTAATACTACGGCCCATTTGCAACTAACTGTGGTTCCATCATTAATTGCAGATTAACCACTTACAATTATTAATATGGGCTTTATTGACTCTTGATTATGACGTGATCCCATTACATAAATAAGGGGGTTAGGGTGGGACCCTAACATGACCTCCCCCTTAAGACTAGCCTTGTCCTCAAGGCTGAAGCTGTGGAAACTGCTGAAGAATAGTGGCTGGTTCCCAAGTTGCATCTTCCGGAGAGGTGTCTTTCCATTTGACGAGGACTTCCTTAATCATGCAGCTGTGCAGTTGCTTGTCTCGTGTGTCTAGGACATGTTCGGGTTGAAGCTAGATGGACCCTTCTTCGTCCAATTCAAGTAAACTTGTCTGAATTCTGCAATTGTTCCCAATCACTTTCTTGAGGCATGAGACATGGAAAACTAGATGGATTTTTGCAGTAGGTGGCAAGGCCAACTTGTAGGCCACTTCTCCAATGCGCTGAAGTAATTGATATGGTCTGTAGAATTTGGGAGAGAGTTTCTGACACCCCTTGTCTTTGAGTGATGTTTGCTTATATGGTTGTAGCCGTAAAAAGACCTGATCCCCTTCTTGAAATTGGCGCTCTGAGCGATTCTGGTCTACCTGTTGCTTCATGCGGTTCTGAGCTTGATGAAGATTCTCTCGAAGATGGGCGAGCATGGTTGCGCAGTGTTGTAGGAGTTGATCCACTGCTTGCACTTTTGAGCATCCCTTGAGATACGAAGTAGGTGAAGGCGGGATTTGACCATATACTGCTTCATAGGGAGTCATTTTGGTGGTGGCATGATAGTTGGTTTTATACCAGCATTCAGCCAGAGGTAACCACTGTACCCAAAGGTGTTGCTTTTCTGAAGTGAAACACCTAAGGTAGGTTTCTAGACATTTTTTGACGGCTTCGATTTTACCATCTGTTTGCGGATGATAGGAAGTACTGAGTTTTAGTTGAGTGCCTTGTATTCTAAAGAGTTCCTGCCAAAAATTACTGGTGAAGATCGAGTCGTAGTCGGATACAATAGAAGTGGGCATTCCATGCAATTTGAAGATCTGATCCATGAAATATTGAGCAACCAAAGTTGGTGTAAACGGGTGGGGTAGGGCGCAGAAATGAGCATACTTCGACAGTCGTTCCACAACCCTCAAGATGACTGACTTGTTCCCTGACTTTGGAAGACCTGTAATGAAATCCATAGAAACCTCCGTCCAAATTGATGCCGAATGGGCAATGGTTGTAATGTGCCTAGTGTGTTGACGGTTTCCCCTTTGTGGCATTGACAGACATCACATTCTTCTATGAAAGTAAGGATGTCATTTTTCATGCCTGTCCAAAAAAATGATCTTCTGGTGTGAGCATACGTCTTCTGAAAGCCCGAATGTCTTGCAATGGGAGATGAGTGAAATTCTACCAAAATGCGACTTTTGAGGGTGGATGTTGGTGATATTACGACTCTGTCCTTGTAGCAAAGAATATCATCCTGCCACGAGTAGCCCTTGGTGGAATTTGGATCTACCTGCAATTGAGAAATGAGTTGGGAGAGCTCAGGGTGTGAAAACCATTCCCTGTGAGCCTCTTCCATCCATTCTAGAATGGGGAGGGAAATTGCTAGCAGAGTACTTTCCTCCTCAAATTGGCGAGATAATGCATCTGCTACACTATTGTCTTTCCCTTTTTTGTAAATGATCTCATAATCATATCCCAACATTTTGGCAAGCCATTTATTTTTTTGTGGGGAGGATAGGCGTTGCTCCAAAAAATATTTAAGACTGTGATGATCTGCAGATTTGGAAACGTCGCCCCAAGAAGTAAGGTCGCCAGGTCTCGACTGCATGTAAGATGGCCATCATTTCCTTCTCGTAGGTAGATTGGCCCAGATTCCTCCCACTGAGTTTTTGGCTTGTGAAGGCCAATGGTCACCCAACCTGCATTAAGACCGCCCTAATACCTGTACCCGAAGCATCACATTCAATGACAAAAGATTTGGTGAAGTCAGGTAGTGCTAAGACTGGAGTGCAACACATGGAATTTTTTAGAGTTGTAAAGGCCTGTTGTGCTTCCTCATTCCAGGAGAATGAATTTTTCTTTAGGAGTTGGGTGAGGGGCTTCGCTATGTGACCATAGTTGCGGACAAATTTACGATAATAGCCTGTGAGACCCAAAAATCCTCTCAAGCTCTTCAAGGTCTTAGGTTGAGGCCATTCCTGCATTGCCTGGATCTTTTTGGGGTCCACCTTGACACCTTCATGCCCCACAATGTGGCCCAAATACTCTACTTTTGCCATGCCAAACAAACACTTGGACATCTTGACAAATAATTTATGCTTGCGGAGCAGTTGCAAGAGTAGATCTACATGCTGAAGATGTGCGGCCCAAGTGCAACTATAGATGAGGATGTCATCGAAGAAGACAAGGCCAAATTTCCTGAGATATGGTTTGAGAATGTTGTTCATAAGGCTCTGAAAAGTAGAGGGGGCATTACAAAGACCAAATGGCATGACCAAGAATTCATAATGGCCTTCATGAGTTCTGAAAGCAGTCTTGGGAATGTCGACTTCCTTCATGCGAATTTGGTGGTAGCCTGAGCGAAGATCCAGCTTAGTGAAGAATTGAGCCCCATTGAGTTCATCTAGCAAATCATCAACCAACAGGATGGGAAATTTATCTTTGATTGTCAACTTATTGAGGGCCCTGAAGTCGGGACACATCCGCCACTCTCCATATTTCTTGAGCACCATGACCATTGGGGATGAATAAGGACTAATGTTGGGACGAATGACACCTGCTTCCAAAAGTTCCTTGATGATTTTTTCTATTTCATTCTTTTGGGTGAACGGATATCTGTATGGGCGAACATTTGGGGGTTGGGCCCCTAGAACCAAGGTGATGCTATGATCATGTTCCCCTCGCGAGGGTGGAAGCTCATGAGCCTTGTCAAAGACCGGCAGATGGTTATTTAAAATCTATTGCATCTCAGGATGAATTGGCAGAGGCTTGGTTTCGACTGCCTGGATGGCATTAAATTGAGCTACAAATCCATGATTGCCCTTTTTTAACAATTTTTCCATCCTATGCGAGCTGATGATAGAGGGGGTTCCCGCCTGGAGTCCACGGAGGGTATGTGTGTAGTTGTTCTACTTAAAACTCATATATAACTCCTGGAAATCCATTGTGATTGGCCCAAGAGTGCGGAGCCATTCAACACCGAGGACAATGTCGCAACCCCCCATGTGTATGGCAAACATGTGGGTTTTCAACTGATAATCCCCCATTTGAAGTTTGACATTTTCACAGCGGCCTTCACATTTCATTGTGCCTCCATCTGCAATTTGAACTTGGAAGTTAGAAACTGCGCGTACAAAACAATGCACTGCTTCTGCGACTTTTTGATGGATGAAATTATGTGTACTTCCACTATCAATCAAAACTACTACTGGGCGATGTTTAATAAAACCTCTGATTTTTAGAGTTTGAGGGGAAGAAATCCCTGCCAACGCATGCAGCGAAATAACTGGTTCGTCAGGGACATTGTCCTGTTGGTTGTCTTCTTCTAGCGCCTCATGGTCCTCAAGTGGTGGATCTTCCTCTGTTGAGCTGTAGTCAGTGGCATCTATTTGAAAAAATTTGGGCTCCTTGCATTTATGACCTAGGGAGTATTTTTCACCACAGTAGTAACATAGTCCTTGCTTTCTTCTTTCGGCCATTTCCGCAGGTGACACCTTTTGGACCTTAAGTGCTTGAGTCGTGTTGTGAGCCTATGGGGGGCGACCTTTAGCGGAGAAATTTGGGCAACTGTATTGGGTGCTAATGCACGTTCCACGTTACGAGCTACCTGGCAAGCCTCCGTCCATGTGGGAGGGTGGTGCAGTAGGACTTGGGCTTTGATAGCTTCTTTAAGACCACTGATAAAACATTTCGTGTAGAACACATCTAAGAGACCCCAAGTGCGGAATGCTAAGGCTTCAAAAGTTGTAATATATTCATCCACTGTACCAGTCTGTCGGAGCTTAGTAAGACGACCCAAAAAACATGATTCCTGGTCAAAGCGGTCTTGAAGAGCTCTGGTGAATTTGGTCCAAGTCCTAAAAGGTCCAGTGCAACGTTGATGCCATTCCCACCATTGCCACCTTTCATTGTCCAAGTACATGCTCCCCAACATAAGCTGAGTCTCATCATCGAAGATGTGATTCAGTTTGAAATACTGCTCCATTTGTGCTATCCATGCCAACGGGTGAGAACCGTCAAATTTATGCATATCCAACTTGGGAGGTTGCTGACTGGGTTGTTGGTGGGTGTGCCAGACGTGAGGAGAGTGGCTAGACTCACCCTCATTGTGTTCATTGCCATTATACACCTCCTCGTGGGCTTGCTCCTTGCCCTTCGGAATTATTTTCTCGACCATGCTACATAGTCTGCTAAGCTGAATGTGGAGGGATTGCACTGATTCTTCAAGTTTATCCATCCTTTCATTAGCCATCGCTTAAGCTCTAGTTTCTACCATACACCAACCTGATTTTTTGAAAATTGGGACCGCCTAAAAAAATTTCACTAAGAAGTGAATGGTACCATCGTGCTCAGCTCGTCGTCCTGATTCTGATGGGCTAGATCACCAATAAGCACCCCGAAAGATCTCAGATTTATTTATTTATTTTATTATTATTATTATTATTATTATTATTATTTTTTCTGAAAACTCCTAATGTAGTTTTACTCCTTCCTTATGAATACTGCAGTGGCCAAATCCTCAAAATGTCAATGCGGCCAAAAGTCCTGCGAAAATTATACCTTGGTATAGGAATCCTTCACAACGACTCCGATCTGGTGGATCTGAGAGATCGGAATGGCGGATCTGATAGCTCTGGGTGGCAGAACAGACTGCTTCTGTAGATCTGATGGATCTAATAGATCGGAATGGCTAATCTGTGAACTCGAGACTACGGGACTGATGTCTGCTGCTACTGCACCCCTTTGCACAAGCGAATCTGGAAGAGATGATGTGTGATCCCCCAATAGAAAAGGGAACTATGGTCTTAAGGAGTGTCAGGTGCTACAGATCGCAATGTACATAAGGGTCTAGCAATAGTACTCGGTCCAATGTTTCAGGGCTCTAACTAAGAAGGATCGACCATACCCTTAGCCGTACAACTCGACTACCCTATCATACGGGCGAGTAATCTCTCCGAGTGTTGTTCTGGGTGTACTGTAGCCACAAGACGACCGCCGATTTATCTATGGCGAGGTTTCAAGGGAGCCTAGGGGGCTTCCGATATACCCAGAGGGTACATGGAAGACAGTCTGTGCGTGGTTCTGCCTAATGCGCTACTACTCGAAGGGTTACCCACAGGGGTTACAAGGGAGTCCAACAGACCTGACCACCTCTTGTATTTCCTGTGTGCATGCCTCCCCAAATCCGCAGGTTTATGCGCTCAACAACAGATCCCGTGGTTTAAAGATGCCAGAACATGTCTCTAGCAAAAAAAAAAAAAAAATTGCTAAGAAATGGAGATCCCACCGGCGCTGGAAAGTTCTTTGATACCACTTGTTATGCTCTTAACCTGCAAAATGATACCCAAATACAAAATATGTGAAGAAAAGATACCCAGAACATAGAACAGCAATGATTTTATTATTCAGAGAGTAATGTTCACTTGCCTCTTCGAATGGGCAACCTCCAATAGAGCAGAGCTCGATTACAAAATAAGACACGATGCTCCTCGCAGGGAGTCTCTATCCTTTATATATGACTCATACATGCAATACCACGGGCCAATACCGTGGGTTTTATTAATACCAACTATCTAATACTACGACCCATTTGCAACTAACTATGGTTCCGTCATTAATTGCGGATTAACCACTTACAATTATTAATATGGGCTTTATTGACTCTTGACTATGACGTGATCCCATTACATAAATAAGGGGGTTAGGGTGGGACCCTAACATCCCGCACCTAATGGTCATGTATCCTGTGCATCTGATCGCTTTGTCTCTGTGTTAAGGGTGTGGAACCCTGTAAAAGTTAAAAAGATGCGAGTACATTCTGAAAAACTCACTTTTAGTCATTTCTAGAAGCTGTTGGAAGGAATCTTGAGGTGGCAAGTTCGCTCTTTTAAGGTTCATGTACCCCATACCTTAAGGAGCTAATCCCTTGATGTGAGCAGCTTATCCCTTTGAAGGAGGATTCTATCCCTTCATAGGTGGACCTGTAACCTCCTCCCTCTGCACTATAAAATGAAGCATTGGGCTGGTTACTAAGGAGGTTGGAAGATGAATATTTTTGAGGTGAAATGCTGTTGGAACTTAGTCTTCTTTAGTTGAGTTTTTATGAGGAGAGATTACATACCTCTTAGATCTCATTTGGAAGAGTGAAAGGCTTGTCAAAGTAAAAGAAATTCTTGTTTCAAACCCCAGGAAGGGCTTGTTCAACATCAAGGCTGAAAAGGTTGTAAGGTTCTTCTACTTCAAAGTTAATACAAATAAGTTTGGTTTCCTCAATAAGCTGTTGGTTCATGGTTTATTTTATGGATTCCTTGATCACCATAATAGGCGTGATTTATAATATTTGCTATGCAGGTGCTATTTAATGTTTTCTTGTTTGTGATTGTAGGTCTCTAAAGGTAACTCTTTCAAATGATTGAAGGATGACTACTACGAACAAGCATTGGATCTAAGGAAGGATCTTAACACCTTTGTATTATTTGCTTATAAATCGCATATGTCTAGAGAAAGATAGGTTTGTTTGTCCGTTTGTTGCTAGACTATCTTCTAATACTAGGGAGATTGGCCTTGTCTGCTAGATCGATTTATCCGGCCAACAAATTGGCGACTCCACTGGGGAATGAATTTGGTTTTTGGTTTTCCTTTATTTTGACTTGCGAAAATTGTTTTCGTTTCTAGTTTTTTATTGATGTATACTAGCTTGGGTAGGTTTTAGAATCTGGATTATTGTTTTTTTTTCAAAGTTTTCAGGGCACTGCAGTTTCTCTTTACAGATAGTGCGGGCATCTTCGCACTTTTCCTTTAGTAAACAAAGTGGAACCGCACCTATTTCTTCTGGAGCCTACAGACCCTGTAATGTTTTTTGAAAAACCTAAAATATCTTCTTCCAGTTGAGTTTAGGTTTCATTTAGGATTTTTAGTGTCTACCCAGATCTATATTTTCACTTTGTCTCTATAGTGACTCAAAGATCAGAAGCTTGAGAAACCTTAGATCACCCTGGTGTCTTTTCGTCTTTTTGATGAGTCTGACTTGGTTGTGAAATATATCCTTTGTGAGAAATAGATTTAGTTTTCTCGTTGCAAATCTTTGAACAAACTTTCTTATAAGTTTTGAATTTCATTTTTACAAAAGAAAACATATCTGGATGTTTTTTGATTCGTTTGTTATTCTGAACAAATGAATCATTAGTTTATTGAACAACTAAGAAAAATGTCCTCAAAAAGAATTGAAGATTTTATTTAATTAGATTTTTAAAAGTTTTTAGATCTCAAAATTAGTTTTTGTAGTTTTGAGTGTTTTTCTAGAACTTGTAGATCTCTTTTGAAGCAAATTGTTTTTGTAGTTTCAAGTTTTGAAAAGGGAAAGGGATTTATTGTGAGCATTAATTATTAGTCTCATTTTGAGTTCTTATTAAAAAAAACAAAAATATTTTCTTTCCATTTCCATTTTGAAATAAAGAATTGTTTCTTAAAGAATTGCATTCTCGAACTCTTTCTTCTAGCTATAATTTCATTGAAAGAAAAGTGAATTACTTATCATTTTAGGTGCATTTTTTTTAGTGTTTTTGGAGTCAAGTCTTCACACTATCAAAGTTTCATTTCCATACCTATTGACTTAAATAACAACCCATAAAAGCAACGCTTAATTAAAATTGATCTAGTAATCTTTTTTATTTCTAGGGCTCTTATCACCAATATAGCTTATGCTAGTATCTTGGAGTAGGGAGTAATTAACTCTCCAAGATAGTTAAAACAAACAAGTAGATACATCTTGTGGTAGGAAATAAATCCAATTGTAATTGATACATTCTAGGAAGCTTCTCTTAAAGGATTCAATCATGAGATCATGTCCGAACCTTTAAGACAAGCAATTCTGTTTCATTGGGAAAGATAGAAGATTTGTGCGTATTATAAATGGTAAACCTCGGATTAACCATTGTCAAGGAGCCTGAGGTCACTTGTTGGTAAACCTCGGATTGACCATGTTGAGGAGCCTTCAAGGAGATTGAGATTTTCTACTTTGCCCTTGCATGTAAATCGGATCGTGGACTGTTCCCCCAGTTGTATTTGTTGTTGTTGGTAACTTTAATGTCCATAAACTTAAGATTATTTCCTAAGGTGACGGTGAAGGGAGGATCTCACTGTACCTGGATTAGACGTCGACTAGACTCACTTAGACTCTTTGGGGGGTTCTCTTCACTCGAGATGGTTTTGTGAAGAAACTTGTGCCAATTTGTTTCATTAAGCAGGTTGTTGGGGTAACTATTCCAACCGCCCTTTCTGTATTAAAATTCTACTAAGTTGGATTTCATCACCAAATAGTGTTTTTAGTATGGGAAGTTACTGTTTGTGTGTGGTTTGAACTCTTAGATTTTTAGGCGTGTGATTCAACTGTTTGTTTCTTTAGAGATTTTAGGTGTTTTTATTGAAATTTTCTTTGTTTGTGTGTGATTAATTAATATTTAATCGTGGCCGAATTACTGAGACAATCTTGTAGACTTAAGGGGAAACCTCCTAAGTATACACCAAGCCAGCTTGAAGGGCTATGAGCTCTTGTATCACCTAGTGACAGTAGACTTGGATCACCAAAATCCAGAGAGCCATCTTTAATTGTTCATCTTGATTATCAAATACAAACAACAGATTATATTCAAGAGCTAATTTCATTTTCCACAGTTTCTGGTAGTATTTCTCCTTCCAGTGAATTAGATGAAGAACCTGAAATTTCTGAGCCTGACACTGAACCTGCTGTTACTCCAACTTCAGGATTTCCTTCTCCAACTTCTAGTGGTCTTGGTTCACCTAGGGTAAGAAATATTATTACTCAAAATCTTCCTTCTAGCCTCATTTCTATTGAAGAACTTGTTAGTCCAAATGAAGAAGTAACTCTTCCTGAAAACCAACAAGTTTTGAATCTTAGGGAGAGTGAATCAATATTCTACAGTCCTTTTAGGAGTGACGCTTGGTATTTATCATTGACAAATTTCTTAGAAAACCCGGGTCTTAGATTTTCACCACCTCGAATTCCTTTTCATCCTACACCAAGAGGTTATTATCCTTCATCGATCATGTTAAGACAGTCATCTATGTTTTCCCAATCACTGGGAACATTTTTATCTGGCGGTCCTTCCGTTCCTTTGGGGTACCAATCACTCTCTAGTACTTTTTCAGGAGCAAATCCTCAACCGATTGAACAAGTGTTATCATCTAGAAGTAATGGAACTCAAACGTTGAACGCAGAACAAATCCTTATGATGTATGGTAGTATTCCAAATCCTTAACCTCAAGGTAGTCAATTACCGCTTGGGGGGTAACCTCAAGGTAGTCAGTTACCGCCTGGGGGGCAACCCCAAGGTAGTCAGTTAGCGCCTGAAGGTCTTCCTCAAGTTTTTCAACCTTCAGGACAGTACATACCCCAAGGTCAACCTCAAACTCATTACATACCCCAAGGTCAACCCCCAGTTTCAGTAGATACCTCAATGTCAACCCTAGTTTCAGTACATGCCTCAGGGTTATCAACCTCAAGGTCAATACCCAACTCAAGGTTTCCAACTGCCTTCTGGTGAACTATATTTTCAAGGAGCTAGAAATGTACCGCTTATTTATCAACCCTAAGTTCAACCAATTTATGGTCCTCCATATGCACAACCTTTTTGGGTCCATACTCCGGAATGAACATGGTGTGGGATCCGTGTCAAACTCAACAGACTATGCAACCTGATGTGTAGTTACTTAATCAACCTAGACAACCTTTGGTCTTTGGTCCAACCCAGCAACCTATCCAGCCTACCGTTCAAATCCCTGCATCTGGTACAGTTCAGCAGCCTGGGCCTAGCTCACCTCGTACTCCGCCTCAAACTCCTGCAACTACTGCAACTTTTGTTCAACCTAAAACACCTGTTTCTTGAGTATTTGCAGCTCCAGTTTCTACTACCATTGCATCAGTGCAAATTCCTCAAGTCTCTGTGCCCCAGTCAGGACCTACAGTTCAGACTTTGGTCCAGATGCCTACAGGACAAGCTAGTACGATTTCTACAATTACCACAAGTCAACCACAATTTACATATCAACCATACCAAGGACAGTATCAATTCAGTCCTACTATACAAAACCTAGTTGATCAGTATCAACCGTATCCTGGCTATACTTATCAATAGCTTCAACAACCCTAGTTTGGTCGGGTTAATCCTGGTTTTCCAGGACGTTATAACATTCCTAATGCAAATCCGATTCTCAGTTATCCTAGATATCCTCCTCCTAGAACTGGTCTCAGTACTCAAAGTTTTCATGACCCTAACTGTCAGTTACCATTTATTGGAACTTTGGATTTACCTGATTTGTCACGCCTTACGAATGATCTGATTTATTATCTTTTGTATTGGCCACCAATGCCTAATAAGTTCCCTAGTTATGTCCCAAAATTTGAGGGTAAGTTAGGAGAGGATCCATCAAATCATGTTATGAATTATCACCTCTAGTGTGCATCTAATTCAGTCATTGATGATTCAATTTGATTGTGTCTTTTCAACTAACTCTTATTGGTCTTGCCGCTAAATAGTACATTGAGTTCCCACGAGGCTCTTTTTATAATTTTAGTCAGTTAGCCACTGCTTTCTTAACTCATTTTCAGTTTCCTGTCAGATATGAAAATGACACGGAACTGTTAACTTCACTGAAACAATCCACTTCCACATATATTTCTGATCATATTCATGAATGATGATGTAGAAGGCATTTAGTGAAAGTTTTCATTCCGGATCAAATTTTAGCGAAATGGTTCGTTAAATCATTATTACCCAAAATTACCGAAGATGTAGCTAAGGGAGGATTTGTTACTGAAGAGAAATTCATTGCTCAGGCTCAGTACCTTGACCTCGTCTATACGTAGTCAGGTACTTTACATGAAAAAATCCTTGATCTTCCAAAACACGATTAAATAACTGCAACTCCTTCAAGGCCTCATGCCGCTGATGGTATGATTGGTTTAGTTAGTACTAAAAGCAAGAATAAATCTTCAAATAATTCTTCTCATATTATAATTTTACCTGATTCCTTGACAGGAGATTCTTCCGCTGAAATGTCTGCCGACATCCATGTCATAGAATCATCTACGGCCAAATCAAAATCTGGTAGTAAAAAGAAGGGGAAGAAGAAAAAAAACAAAATTCAAAATATAAAACAGATAAAAATGAATCTACTAACAAAAAATGGAAACCTCGCTATCCTTGTTTCATTTGCGACGAGGATCATTTTACCAAAGACTGCCCACATCGAGCAGAGGTTTAGAAAATCATTAAAGGTTCTCAAATGCCTACTGTCTTGAAGGATCCTTTTCCTACTCAAGATAGTAAGATGATTGGTTCTTCCTTGAATGCCTCAGAAGAACCCATTATGATGATGTCTCATGTTAGGATTGCGACGCGATCGCAAGATTATGGTAGTCAAAATCCTGTTGGTGGTAAAGAAGCAAAATCTTCTAATTCAAACACATCAACTACACCTCCTCCTGGTTTTGATCTGTTACATATCAAGAAACCCAACCCTGAATTAGTAATCAAACCACCTAGTAAAGGTATACTTCGTAAGTCAGCTTTCAATCCACATGCGAGAGCTGCTCAGAATTACAACATTGTTGAAGACTTAGCTATTTCCCCTTCAGCAATGTTGACTTTGGAAGTGCTGCAATTGTGCCCAACACAGCGTAAATTACTATTGTCTGCTATAGGAGCTGTTGATATTCAAGATTCGAACCTAATAATCTTTGATTTAGAGAATAATACACCTCGCCTCCCTCATCAAATGGCTTTCCAGATTCCAGTTTTAGTAAAAAACAGACCTTGCTTTTGGACTGTGATTGATGAAGGGGCTTCTACGTGTATTATGTCGATCCACTGTTGGAAATCGCTTGGTTCTCCCACACTCAATCAGTCTCCGACAATTCTAAAGCCTTTTGATGGCCGAGGGTTCCATCCTTTTAGCATTTTGCAGGATTTACCTATAGGGGTTGAAGGCAAAACCGTAAATCTAGATGTGGAAGTGGTTGATGCCCCTCTAGATTACAACCTTCTCCTCGGTCGCAGTTGGTCTTATGCTATGACTGATATTTTTTCATCGGTTTTTCAGCTTATCAAGTTTCCTCATAACGGAAAGATCGTTACGATAGACCAGCTGACTTATTTCTCATCCGACCCAACCTCTATAGATAGTATTTAGCACATCGGTAAAACGACTATCCCTTACAAGGATGTTGGCGTAGTTTTGATTAAAGATTCTGGTTTACTAGGAACTTTTTCTTTCCCTTCTCCTAACATATTGCTTCTATTGCAACTAGTCATATGATTTCATCGAATACTGTTACTTTTCATGATCCTTGGATTGTACCTTCCAATTCTAAGGTGGAATCATTTGGTGGCGTGATGCCTTCGAGTCCCTTTGAAATTTCATATTAGACTGTACAGTTGTTTTCTAATTCCTATTCAACCGAAACTGATCCAATGAATGTGGTCCATGGGGAATCACTTTTGATATCAACCTCAACTACATCAACACTTTCTGATCTTGTTCATACTGATGAGCAGATTCATGAACTTTTGTCTGTTGATGATTTACCATGGGAAGATCGTCATCACCGATCTTCGTTTTTACCTGAGCTTGATCATTTTGAAAATGATTTTTCTTCTATTTTTACTACTGACCATGTAAAAGAACCACAAAATCCATTGCAATATTCTGATTCTGAGTTAAATTTGGGAAATATCTCTCGAACAATTCCTATTGACATTTCAGTTAAGCCAGGAATTATTGAAAACATTCATATAGGTGCTTCCTGTATAGACGATGAAGTCCAAACTTATAAAGCCCTATTTCAAGCATTCCGTGACATGATCCACCCTCTAATTGTTGTCAGTCCTTTTGCAAAGTGGGGTATTGACTTTATTACATGTAACCCTCACTCGGCCAGGGGGCATGCGTATATTATCCTAGCGGTAGATTATTTTACTAAGTGGGTCGAGGCGATGCCTACATTTTCGGCAAATGGTAAAATTGCTGCAACTTTCGTATTTAATCATATAATTGCTAGATTCGGTGTTCCTAAAGCTATTATTACTGAACATGGAAGTCACTTTCGAAACATCATGATGACTGAACTGACGGATCAAATTGGCCTGCACCACGATAGTTCTACTCCATATTACCCGTAGGCTAATGGTCTGATTGAATATATCAATAAAGTTTTAGTCACTATGATCAAACGAATCATTGGTATTCATAAGTCAAATTGGCATACCACGCTATTTTCAGCACTTTGGGCATATCGGACCTCAGTAAAAAAATCGACTAGTTTCACTCCTTTTTAACTAGTCTACAGTTTGGAAGCAGTGTTACCTATTGAATGCAAAATTACGTCATTACAATTAGCCATAGAATTACTCCCAGCTACTTCTCAAGAAGAGAAACGTTTTTTGTACTTAGCTCAGCTAGATGAGAATCGACGCACTGTGCAATAGCAAACAAGACTCATGCGAAATGAATAAAAGCTTAGTGTGATAAAAATGTTACACCTTGTAAATTTTAAAAAGGAGACCTAGTTTTACTATATGATCAAGCAAAGGATAAGCTAGGGGCTGGAAAATTTGTACCTATGTGGCATGGTCCTTACATTGTGAAGCGAAAGCTGGCAAAAGGGGCTTATGAATTGATAGATTTTGACGGTGTCTCTTTGGGTAAACCCAGAAATGGACTTTATCTGAAGAGATATTATGCTTAAATTTTGGGTGGAGATTTTTTGTTAAATTAGTTTCTTTACAGCTGGTGTGTTTTAGATTTGAAAAGTGTGCCTAGTTTAGAGAGTTCTCTTATCATTATTCCTTCTTATCTTGATTTTACTCTTGATATTGCAGATGTGGACATCTATTCAAACATAGATTGGTTTTGCTGATGGTGCTTGTTGTAGTACATGGAACATTTCTTCCACAGCTTGGGTTATCTATTCACCCTCTGATGAGTTAGTGTCTATGCATGGGGTAAGCCTCGGTCAAACAACGAATAACATTGCATAGTATATTGCAGTGATTGAGTTATTATCTGAATCCATCTCATTTGGGATTCAGAGTTTAATTGTTAGGTTGGATTCTAAACTCGTTGTGTTATAGCTTAATAGGGTTTATGCCATTAGAAATCCAATGTTATTAAGGGTTTTTTTTTTAGAGTTCGTCTCTTGGAATGTGAATTTGATTACATTGAATATCAGCATATTCCAAGACATTTAAATACATTAGCAGATGCAGTTGCTTCTAGTATGATAAATAGACATTTGCAATAATCAAAACATTAAATTTAATAACATTCGATAACATGTTACACGAGATAGTCGGTAATAGTGATATATCATAGCATAGAAGCGTGTTTCAAAATATACATTGTCTTCGATCATAGGTTGAAAAACACCTGATGATCGGAAAAAATGATAATACAAAAATACAAAAATGTCGTGAGTCTACAAATCGATCATCCTATCCCTAGTGATGATCACGATAAGATACCACTACTTAGGCCACCCCACATAGGAACCTCCTAAAAGGTCCTGGGACCCCAATCACATATCTCTGTAACCTAAATGGAATATCATCCATATTAGTCTCTGTAATATCTAGTGTCAAACGCTCTAGATGATGCTCCAAGTCGGTCAGGATCTCTGTTGATTGGTCCTGTGGGGATGGTGCTGCTGCAGTTGGTTGTCTCTCTCGTAAGGCTGGAGAGCGGCTGGTCATCGTGGACCCACATCCACATTTAAAACATTTGATTATCAGTTTTGGATGATTTTAAAAAAAATAAAAAAAATTAAAACTTAGAAAGTGTTGAAAATGATTTTACTTAAATCATCCCATTGTTCTCCTGGTGGAAGAATCATGTCTAGGTCATTGCGATAATCCATCCCAGCATATGGAAAATCCTGAATCACAAAAATTTGGTTGTTCAACCAATGAAAATAATCAGGCGGAAATCGAACAACCTCTATACCCTCCCCAAGATGACGGGCCAGCAAAGCAACCCAGCAAGCTATCTTAGGATCTCGAGGAAGACTAGCATCAACAAGAATATTTTGCGGGGCTAACATTGTGATCCTCTCTAGAGCAAAGCTGACTACGATAAATTCATATCCAAAGTTCTTCAGTTGTCTGTTCTTTGCTCTGGTTAGTTGGCCTTTCACATTTGCCAACACAACCTCGCACCAGTTGAATATCGTGCCTCGAAAACAATGTACAACCATCTGCAGCTGGGATCTAATAGCCACATGCAATGCTACACTCCTGCATAGCTTGGTAACAGTGAGTGCAATAACCTTAAGCTCAATATGGTTGATAGTTTTAATATCAATCCATTTTTCCTTTGTTTTATCATTGCAAAACTCCAATCGGAGACTAGCGACAGACTGGCCACCTGGCCTAGACCCGAAAAGAGATAATTGTTCACCTTTCTTGGACAAACGAGTCAAAAAGTATATGTCCTCTAGCTTGATTTCAAGCCGGTGGCCACCAATCATGAAGCACTGGTCCTGTGTGTTCCATCTATCTACCAGCCATTTCAAGAGGTCTACTTGGGCCCTCATGCCTGGTATGGCCCATAACTTAAACAGTCTGCATGCTAGAAATGCCTGCAATGTGGGCATATGATTTATTGCGGCAAGATCTACATCCTCATGTTTGCATTCTCGCCAAATAAGCATTTTGAATGTCCTGCAATGCATAAAAAGACATATTAGAACAACCTTGTTCGGAAAATTTTGGGCAAAAATGGAGAAATTTAAGTTTTTAAAATTCATTTCATGGGGTTCGCACCCACTACTTACAAACAGTGCGTAGGTCCGCATGGGCTATGAGAAATTCGTGCGGACCCACGACTTTTTGCTTTATAGGAAAAATTCAGGGTCCGCAGGGGCCACGTGTTGCACCTGCAGAACCCTGCGAGCGATTTTCTAAACCTATTTTTCCCTTAAAAATCAAATATAAAGTCTAAAATCAAAATGTAAATGAATGAAATGCAAGTTAAGGAGGACGTGGATTCCCTGGAGCTGATGGTTTTCTATTTTAATGGACGGATTTTCTAGAATCTTCACAGGAACTTTCTTACCCAAAAGCTCTTGCTTCTTACTCTGAACTCAAATGGTAAAAATGAAGTTAGAAAATCCCTTTTTTGTAAGTTTTTTCGAATAAATGAATTTTTAATTTATTTATTTTTCACTTAAAAGGGTAACTTTTTAAATCATTTTTATTTATCTTAAACAGGTACGTGTAATGTTTTGAGTTTTTGTGTAGAATATTAGATTTTTGAGGAAAATTGATCATTTTTCAACAAAGAGCATACTTTTATCACTTTTTCAAACTCTTTCAAAAATTTACGAAAAAGCGAAACATTAGAGTCCTCTTTAAGCTCTTTTCAGACTCTCGAAAATTGAAAAGATTGCCAAGCACTTGATGTTTCAAACTTGTTAAAATAAATGAATAATCTTCCCTTCAGTATAAGTTTACCCCTTTTACGAACTGAAATGGACTATTTACGAAAAAGGTACACGTTGACTAATTACAGTCAACAGAGTCCTCTTTAAACCCTTTTCAGACTTGTTAAATATGAAAAGATTGTCGAGCACTTGCCTTTTTAGCTTGTTAAAGTATTGGAAATGTCATCCCCCTGTATTATTTTATTGTCTTTCAGACTTGAGGGATTATTTCACGAAAAAGTACCCCCATGGAGTTTTCTTAAGTTTTTCTTCTGACTCCCTAAAATTGAAAAACACCGGCTTTTTTCCTATACTGGAATCGTTAAAATTTAATAGTAATGGACCTGTTCAATTTTAAACAGGAATGAACCACTCCTTCTTAGGATTTGAATTTTAAATTAAGTTGGACTCATCCGAAGGATGAGCTTGTAAACAAGCAAATGTTAACCTCCTCAAACTTGTCAAAAATAAAGATGTAATAGCCAGAAATGGTGGGGGAAAAGAGAGAAAAATGATCATGTTTGTTACACTTTGTTTTGTAAAAAAGTCGTCAACCACTCTTGAACACGACACTTTTTGTTCACTTGGGTTGGGAAAATCCTTGGCCTTACAGTTAATCAAACCACATTGAAGGTCTTCACCCAGTTTCTGGGTATTAGCTTTGGGTCAATTATCACCAAGCCATCTGTGTGTCGTTATGTGTTCAAGAGAACAGTTCAAACAAACCATTCATCTACGAAATATCTGTCATCCACTTTGACCATCCCTAAGTCAGTCCTTGCCAATATATTTCTTCAAAACTTGATCTATGATTTCATGTTGTGGGCTTACTTACGACAGATCACTTTCTATCGACATTAGCTCGTTATCTAGGAAGTTGATCTAGAAATCGTCAGTACCTTGAAAACTGCATGCCCTAATGGTAGTTTTCTCGCCTTTGATGATAGGTTGCATCATTGACCTTAGATCGAATGATTGTATGACATGTTCGACTTCAACTCATTTATTCACATTTCATGGATTGTACTGGGTACTTTGAGAGCCATTGACATTACTGGTGGTTTCTCTCACAGTTGTTAACAGTTCACATCATTGATTGGTAATCAAGTGG